>CM051238.1:379806112-381007819 GCA_027917425.1 Gastrophryne carolinensis
CTGCCCTGTGACAGGAGACTACTAGAGACTGCTGCCCTGTGACAGGAGACTACTAGAGACTGCTGCCTGTGACAGGAGACTACTAGAGACTGCTGCCCTGTGACAGGAGACTACTAGAGACTGCTGCCCTGTGACAGGAGACTACTAGAGACTGCTGCCCTGTGACAGGAGACTACTAGAGACTGCTGCCCTGTGACAGGAGACTACTAGAGACTGCTGCCCTGTGACAGGAGACTACTATAGACTGCTGCCCTGTGACAGGAGACTACTATAGACTGCTGCCCTGTGACAGGAGACTACTATAGACTGCTGCCCTGTGACAGGAGACTACTATAGACTGCTGCCCTGTGACAGGAGACTACTATAGACTGCTGCCTCTGTGACAGGAGACTACTATAGACTGCTGCCCTGTGACAGGAGACTACTATAGACTGCTGCCCTGTGACAGGAGACTACTATAGACTGCTGCCTGTGACAGGAGACTACTATAGACTGCTGCCCTGTGACAGGAGACTACTATAGACTGCTGCCCTGTGACAGGAGACTACTATAGACTGCTGCCCTGTGACAGGAGACTACTATAGACTGCTGCCCTGTGACAGGAGACTACTATAGACTGCTGCCCTGTGACAGGAGACTACTATAGACTGCTGCCCTGTGACAGGAGACTACTATAGACTGCTGCCCTGTGACAGGAGACTACTATAGACTGCTGCCCTGTGACAGGAGACTACTATAGACTGCTGCCCTGTGACAGGAGACTACTATAGACTGCTGCCCTGTGACAGGAGACTACTATAGACTGCTGCCCTGTGACAGGAGACTACTATAGACTGCTGCCCTGTGACAGGAGACTACTATAGACTGCTGCCCTGTGACAGGAGACTACTATAGACTGCTGCCCTGTGACAGGAGACTACTATAGACTGCTGCCCTGTGACAGGAGACTACTATAGACTGCTGCCCTGTGACAGGAGACTACTATAGACTGCTGCCCTGTGACAGGAGACTACTATAGACTGCTGCCCTGTGACAGGAGACTACTATAGACTGCTGCCCTGTGACAGGAGACTACTATAGACTGCTGCCCTGTGACAGGAGACTACTATAGACTGCTGCCCTGTGACAGGAGACTACTATAGACTGCTGCTCTGTGACAGGAGACTACTATAGACTGCTGCCCTGTGACAGGAGACTACTATAGACTGCTGCCCTGTGACAGGAGACTACTATAGACTGCTGCCCTGTGACAGGAGACTACTATAGACTGCTGCTCCTGTGACAGGAGACTACTATAGACTGCTGCCCTGTGACAGGAGACTACTATAGACTGCTGCCCTGTGACAGGAGACTACTATAGACTGCTGCCCTGTGACAGGAGACTACTATAGACTGCTACTCTGTGACAGGAGACTACTATAGACTGCTGCCCTGTGACAGGAGACTACTATAGACTGCTGCCCTGTGACAGGAGACTACTATAGACTGCTGCCCTGTGACAGGAGACTACTATAGACTGCTACTCTGTGACAGGAGACTACTAGAGACTGCTGCCCTGTGACAGGAGACTACTATAGACTGCTGCCCTGTGACAGGAGACTACTATAGACTGCTGCCCTGTGACAGGAGACTACTATAGACTGCTGCCCTGTGACAGGAGACTACTATAGACTGCTACCCTGTGACAGGAGACTACTATAGACTGCTGCCCTGTGACAGGAGACTACTATAGACTGCTGCCCTGTGACAGGAGACTACTATAGACTGCTGCCCTGTGACAGGAGACTACTATAGACTGCTGCCCTGTGACAGGAGACTACTATAGACTGCTGCCCTGTGACAGGAGACTACTATAGACTGCTGCCCTGTGACAGGAGACTACTATAGACTGCTGCCCTGTGACAGGAGACTACTATAGACTGCTGCCCTGTGACAGGAGACTACTATAGACTGCTGCCCTGTGACAGGAGACTACTATAGACTGCTGCTCTGTGACAGGAGACTACTATAGACTGCTGCCCTGTGACAGGAGACTACTATAGACTGCTGCCCTGTGACAGGAGACTACTATAGACTGCTGCCCTGTGACAGGAGACTACTATAGACTGCTACTCTGTGACAGGAGACTACTATAGACTGCTGCCCTGTGACAGGGAGACTACTATAGACTGCTGCTCTGTGACAGGAGACTACTATAGACTGCTGCCCTGTGACAGGAGACTACTATAGACTGCTGCCCTGTGACAGGAGACTACTATAGACTGCTGCCCTGTGACAGGAGACTACTATAGACTGCTGCCCTGTGACAGGAGACTACTATAGACTGCTGCCCTGTGACAGGAGACTACTATAGACTGCTGCCCTGTGACAGGAGACTACTATAGACTGCTGCCCTGTGACAGGAGACTACTATAGACTGCTGCCCTGTGACAGGAGACTACTATAGACTGCTGCTCTGTGACAGGAGACTACTATAGACTGCTGCCCTGTGACAGGAGACTACTATAGACTGCTGCCCTGTGACAGGAGACTACTATAGACTGCTGCCCTGTGACAGGAGACTACTATAGACTGCTACTCTGTGACAGGAGACTACTATAGACTGCTGCCCTGTGACAGGAGACTACTATAGACTGCTGCTCTGTGACAGGAGACTACTATAGACTGCTGCCCTGTGACAGGAGACTACTATAGACTGCTGCCCTGTGACAGGAGACTACTATAGACTGCTGCCCTGTGACAGGAGACTACTATAGACTGCTACTCTGTGACAGGAGACTACTATAGACTGCTACTCTGTGACAGGAGACTAGATAGACTGCTGCCCTGTGACAGGAGACTACTATAGACTGCTGCCCTGTGACAGGAGACTACTATAGACTGCTGCCCTGTGACAGGAGACTACTATAGACTGCTGCCCTGTGACAGGCAGCTGTTTGAGAGTGCTTCCCTGCTGCTGTGTGACAGGTGACTGTTCGATATGACAGGGGACTGTTACAGACTGCTGCCCTATGACAGGAGGCCTTGTCTTTGACAGAAGACTGTTACAGCACACATGTCATTATGTTCCTGACCTTGCTAGTTCATTTAATAGAAAGCTAATCAGAAGTCAGGAGCAGCATCATAGTATTTATTGGGGGGCACCAGTGACACCCCTCTGTAAGATACCTACCTGCCTATCTGCAAAGTTATAGACAACAATCTTGTGCCCTCTAATCTTTCCCTAGTCTGAATCTTAAACTCCGGTTAAATGGCCAAATGACTGGAAGTCTGCATAGGTACTTGCCTACGGCCGGCTCATCACTGGGCCAGTGGTCTTGGTTAAGTTCCTTTGCTCTATATTGGTCTTGATGTCTTTTCTTTTGTAGCAGGGCTCATCTGACCTTTTATTGACAAAGAGGTTTGCTGAAATAAAAATGACCCCACACAGTGACAGGTGTAGTAGACTGACATGCTCAAGCCTTTTAAAAGCTGTTGCTTTAAAGGCTGTTGCTGTGTTTTACATAAGTTAAAGCAGACCTCTACTCACAAATGACTGAAGGTCTATTCATGTCACCCCCCCTGTGTGCATCCCGATTTGGCCTCACCAATTAGTAGGGTATAAGTACGGCGATGTGTAAGCCCCTGAGTTCTTCCTTCCAAGTGATTTTTATACATATGGCTACAATTGCACCTTAAAGGGGAACTAATGTCAAATACCTTAAAGGGGAACTAATGTCAAATCAACCTATGTTTACCGCTTCCCCTTTCTCTTGAATGGCTTCCAATCCAATTGGCAACCATTCTGACTTGATGTGCAGACGCAATTGGTCACATCATTGGCAGCCAAACAAGGGAAGTGGTATTTGTGACTTTAGTTCCTCTTTAAAGAGGGAAAAAAAAACGTGAATTTTCTTTCCCGGCTTTTGTTCTGTTCCCCGGGGGCATCCTGATTTGGGATGCCCTGCTGTGTGCCCCCCCCCCCAGAAAGCCTCAAGCAACTCGCCTCCCCTGCGTTACAACGGTGCATGCTTGAGAGCCGCTTGCCATGTTTACCTGTTTCTGCAAACGGCTCTCATTGACTTTAATGGGAGGGCACGTGCATGCAGCTGGGGATGCGGCTCCCTATTTAAAACAATGGGAGCCGCCTGGCAGAGCTTGCGCATGTGCCATTAGAACATTGAAAGATACGTTTTTACAGGTGCCCTGGGGGATGCCCCAGGGAAAAGCCAGAGGCCGGCCCTTGAAACCTTTTAAATTCCGGGCTGGTCGCCGATTGATTTTGCTCTGCTTTAAAGCAGACCTAGACTCTCCTTTGCAACTCCTTGCCAGCTTGGGACACTAAACTAACATAACCATCAGTGAGCAGAGATTCTCTCTTTTTTTCCTAGCCGAGCACCATCAGACAGGGAACAGGATCTGGCTGAACATAGGGTAGCCACACCTCCTCCAATAGAATATCTGAATTATTGCAGTGTGCATCTGTTTCCTGTGGCCAGTTATACAGCACTACATGGAGGAAAGGTGATTATCCCCCAAATTTGGGGCTCCTTAGCAGTAGGAGTATGTCGGTAATGTTTCTTGTAGCTCTGGACCCTATCTGGCACAGAGTTGCCAGGATGCTTAAGGTCTGCTCTAAAGCAACACTAACTTTAATTAGTTTTGAAACAGATAATGGAGTGTATCACTGGGTGCCACAATAATAGCAGGACCCCGCAGCCAGAGTTGGTGGCCGGGTCCCAGACAATAGGGCTTCTGTATTGGTTGGGCAGGGGAGCTCTGACTACTTGGTGTTTACACATCATCTGGGAAGTGATGAGCAGCAGGTATGTAGGTGGATCTGCTGCACTTGAGGAAGGTGAGTGTCGTGGTGGTGGGTTTTAACTGGTGTGAAGGACATCAATAATATCCAGGCTAAGAGGCCCAATGAGCCCATGAACGGCATGGTTTAATTGGACCCCTTTGTGGTGAAGAGTCACATCACTGAGGGACGTCCCAGATCTGGATTCCCCCTAAGGATCATGCAATTTGGACCAAAGTTTTGGTCCACTTTGAAATGCACCTCAGAGTCTAAACTAATCTAGATTCTGATTTTGGATGCCCCTGTCTGTGAACCCCTCCCGTTCATTGTGGGATCGCCAGTTTGAGTTAATGCCCCACCACCTGGTGGACTTGACAGGAGAAAAGAAAAAAAAAACATAAAAAAAAACTCACCTCTACATCGCTTTCCCTCCGGCTCACACTCCTGGTCTCCTTGTTGCAACTGTTGCTACTTGAACGCCCGCATCCCACCGTGGTGTGGCCCCTTCCTCTCTCCCTGACGAGGACAGCACAGGCAGCAGCGGAACCTTATTGCTCCATAGTGTTGTCCCCTCTGTCTGCTGCCACCGTCGCACACCCTAAAGACCGGCCCTGGCAGTGGGCCCCCCAGAGGGCGGAACTCCAAGCAGCTGCACTGCCGGGTGCTGACACTGGCCCTGATCCACCCTCTGGTAAATTGCACAGCTTTCAGGCTGCCATTCGGCTACTGTTTTGAGTCACTATCTGATATGAAACAGGTGTGTTCACAATCTCTAGGTCATTGGTCTGCTGAAAGATTTAGGCAGAAGATCCCCCAACATGCCCTCAGCTGTGATGCATTCATATTAATGGTCGGCTGGATCTCGGGGGCCAGTAATTTGGAGAATGAACAGTTATTTGTGTGGTTGGGGGGCAGCATGGCAGATCTGGGTTAGCTTGAGGTCAGCAGTGTTCTCTTGACACTTTTTAAAAAAATTCTTCTATAGTGCTGCTGTTTTTCACTTTCACCTGTGCACACGTAAGTGACTTTGTTGGGATATGCGGGGAGTGTGTTTATACCTCTGCACAGCGGCAGTTTATGTAATCTGTCGGTTTACACAACTGATTGATACCCAGCGGTTTACACAACAGAATCTTAACTCTAGGGTACATACATGATGGCTATGCAATGCTACGTACAGCCACATATAGCGGGCTTGCCCATAGGCTGGTCACTGTTTCCTGCTAATATTTGGAGAAGGCCGGCCACTGCTGTCATGCGGAAGTGGTAGAGAGAACTTCTACAGATCCAGGTCCCAGCAGAAAGTTTTCCTTTTCTTTCAGTAATTCTGGTTTAGGTTTTGTAGATAAAATCGTAATGAAAGCATGCCTCTTACCAGATTAGGTTTAAAGTAGACCTATCGGCAGGATTTTGACTATCCCGGTGATAGGTCCTTGCCACGGGGCATCCTGAGTTAGGTTGCCCCACTGTGTGAATCCGCCCACTCCATTTTCTGTCGTTCCAAGGTGCATGAGCGGGTACTTGTCCAATTAGTGCTTTATGCTGTGCATACAAATGCACAGTATAAAGCCGCTGTTTAGAACAGCGCGTCGGCATAGGGAGAGCCAGCGGTCACATCCCTGTGGAGTGTGTGCTCACGCACGCCCAGCCTATCTGAATGGCTGGACGCGGCAGCGCATATAGCTGAAGAGATTTCGGGGATGCAGTTACGGCCCAGAATCGCAGTGGGGGACAGGGGAAAGGTAAGGGGCTTGCACGATCTGGGGGCACCCATAGTGGGGCATGTTGAATTTGTATGCCCCAGGGGTAGCTAGTGGGCCGGCCCTGGAGTCTAAACCATGGTGGTTATAGGCCCAATTAAAGGGATTTTTCAGGCCAAGTGTCATGTGCATACCTGTCATGCAAAATATACATTGTGGTGAGCTGCTGAATCAAGCAGTTGTTGCTAAGATCTTTTTAGCTTTCCTGAACCCTAGCCCCTGGAGCATGGGTCAGCTATTCTCCCCTGCACACACAAGCATGGATGTGCCACACACAGCCCACAGTCTGCAGCAAGAGGGGTGGTGAGAAGTCTGCTTCTCAATGCTTAAAAAAGAAAAATGGGCACATTCAAATCCTAGGCCTGTGCTATAGGAAAGGAGCTGGATCTCAGCAAAACAGCTTTATTCAGCAGCACACCACATTGCATGCTCTGCTTCTATAGGCTGAATGGCCTCAGTTCTTGTTCTGTCAACTGGCACTGGCAAGGGCACTCCCCAGCTGGCCTCGACCGCCCTACTGTTTAGTTGCGACTGCATTGGTTGCTGTTGATGCCTTGTAGAGGGTTAGAGTTTTCTGTGCTGGGTTGGGAACAAGTTATGCGCAATGCGCACAGGTTAGCCTGCTCTATATAATCAACTAAGTCAAATTTGCATCCTCTCTATCCTTTAACACCGCGTGGCAACCAAAATAGCAATGTCTTGCTTACCAGACCGAAAGTCTCTTAAAAAAATGACCTGACTGACAGCTGGGATATGAAGCAGACAGTCTGCACCAATCCTCGCTCTGCTCATTCCCTTATTGCTAGGATTGCCTGGCTGAACCACCAGTGGCTCCTTTTGTGGGCCTCTGTAAAAATGGAGGGGGTGCAAGGCCTTTGACCTAAAGTCCCGGCCCAAGCTCCTGGTGCCCGTGAGCCTCAAATTCAGGGGTGCTCATCTTTTCCTCATGGAGCGATGTATGATGGGGGGGGGGGGGACAGAATGGTTCCTTTTTGAAGTGGTGCAGCTGCTTTCTCTCGCCACTCAGATGGAACCCCACTAGTGGCACACTGATGGCTTCCTCTGTCCCTCGCCGATCCAATGACAGATGTGGTGATCACTGGCCAGAGGAAGGGGGAGGCAGATGACCAGAGGATCGCCTGCCTCTCTCCTCTGCCCAGCGATCACCTGGCATCTGACAGCTGAGCCACTGCGAGGTGGGTCAACGTCATCTTCTTGTGAAGATGGTGCCGCCCGTCGGGAAGCCAGAGGGAGAGGGCCAGTTGGGCACTCTCCTGAAGACTGAAAAGCCCCGGGGGGGGGGGGGATCGGAGGCCCCGCTGGGTGAAGAGGAGAGCCGGTCGGATCAAACGAGGGGTCCGGTGAGCGTTTTATTTATTTTTTTGCTTTTCTTTTACAGTAGGGCAAATTCAGAATCAATACTAAAAAGAAAAAAATGATTCTAGTATCATCTAATAAAATATCGCAATACTTGACAGAATCGATTTTTTTCTGACACCCCTAATGGCTTGAGGGGATTGGTTAGATTACAGTCCCTGTGGACCAGGACCCTCTCTGACAGAGTTGCTTAAGCAGAGAATCCAGAGGTGCTAAGGAAAGGCAAGTATGTCTGTGTTCACCCATTACAGGTTCTGTGCTATGTATTTGTGGCATTGGGGGTTTTCTGGGATGAGCCACCCTGTCGTCTTATACCCTGTAGTGCAGGCTTGGCTGCAAACCCATGACCCTCAAGGGCATAGTATGATTGTGTACCTAGGAACATATATGTGAAGTAAATGCAGAGATGAACCCGTATTTATGCTGTTTGTAAATGGGTATTTTCAAAATGAATACATTTAGAGGAAACCCACCAACATAACTAGACTGACTCCTGAGGGATTGTGGGCGATGAAGGACACTTATAGAGCACTCTAACGTTTCTAGGTGGCAGGGCTTCCTCTACGCTGAGCTGGTGGGTGTGTAGTTCATGATGTGCGGCAGAGTTGTGAAGCAGTTTGAGCCTTGCCAGGCTATTGCAGGAATGTGGCTGTGGCTGAGCTTGCGTAACCACATTGCTACAGGCCTCATCCAGGATTGAGGATGACTTGCAAAGTGTGCAGCATACAACATGGCAGCCTGCAGCCATGTAAGAGCACGAGATGTGGGGGGGGGGGGGGGGGGACGTGATCAGCAGATACCATGAAGATTGGCTGTCACATTAGTCCCAGCACTTCTAATGGACGAGGGGGGGGGGGGGGGGGGGGGTCCAGGCTTTTGTCCAGGGGTGCCAATTGGAATTGCCTGTCTGTTAGGGAAAGGCCTAAAATTGGGTGATACTACTCATCCACGCAGCAGCATAGCAACTCAAATGTAGTTTGCTGTAAGAACCCCTATTGATCGTGAATGGTCACGTAAATGTGGAGGGGGTGCGAGTAGATCTGATTATTTTTGTAATTTTACTGGGCATTAGGGAGACACGTTTTGAGGGCTTGGAGAGTTAAAGGTTGTAAGTCTGCTTCCAGGGGGGGACCTATCTGGCTGCATATAGCTTAATTATCTGTCCAGCATTAACAGTGTCACATTTGCTTTAGCAAACCCTAATCTTCAAGGGACATTCCAGGCAAAGGGTTAAACTAGCCTTTCTGTTTTCCCTATGTTCTCCTATGCTGACAGTCAGGGGCCCCATCTTTCAGCCAGCTTTATATTTCTCAGTAACTCCCAGTGAACTCTCTCCCTTTCTGCACGGTCTCGGCAAATGATGACTTACCCAGGCATGTTTAAATTGGATGTCAGTTCATATGTCCGATGTCATTTCATTTTGGGGTCCCCAAAAAATGAGTCAACAGAAGGGAGCAAGTTCTATAGGGTTTATCAAAGAATGCAAAGTGCTGGTGAATAAAAGTTGCAGCACCCTGGCAGCCTGCACATAGCCTGAAAGCAGGCTGATTTAACCCATTGCCTGCAATGCAATGTTGAGGATTTACAGAATACCTACCACTTTAAAATGCCCCTAAAGACTGACAAAAACATTATGGACTTTGGAATGTCCTGCAGTGTAATAGTGAAGGGAAGCTGGGGAACGTGCTAATATATTGGCCATTCCTGCATTCCACTGCCTCAGAGAAGGAGGGAGGGGCAACCCCAGCATTGCCAATCCTAACCGGCTCCCCCCGGTACTTGCCTACACCGCATCACAGCTCCATGTGACCGCCGTGGGGCAGCCTGCGTCTGGCAAAACTCACAGGTCGCCAGTGCCTAGGGACGCATCGCCCCTGCCATCATTCATGGACCCTCCAGTCTCCACAGACCAACATCCTTACCAGAAACATTGCCCATATACCCCCCCCCCCCCCCAGGGCAATTTAGATTGCTGCACATAAAAAGGAAATGGAGCTGCAGACTGCCTGCAAGTTTCATGCTGCTGTTCATTGTGGGTTATAGGTCAGTTGAATTCTGGCAGCAGCACAACTGGGAAAGGAAGCTCCAAAATGGCCACTACCAGGATAAAATCTCTGAGGGACCAAAACCCACAGCAATCGCCCAGTAGTCCATACACTTACCCCCGACCGGGGTACCCCGGGGGCAAGGACCAAAACCCAGGATAGTCAAAATCCTGGGTTTTGGTCCACTTTAAGTGAATGCAGGTGCTGACAATGATTCCGTACGATGCATGCAGATGGGGAAAGGGAGTTTTGGGGAGTTTTCTTTTCCAAATGTACCAGGCTGTTGACCGTTCTCTCAGCGAGCGAACAACCATACAAATCTTCTGTGATTGAGTGAGTACGTTCAGACACCGCAGATTTGTTGGTTAATTGGTTGCTAGAGGGGTTGCTAATGTCGCTCGTAGCTAAAGTACATTTTTGGTGGGTGAATTCTGTTTCCACATTCCAATGATCGGTCGATGAACAAGAATTTTTTTGGTCAGCCAAAACGATACGATTCATTGTTTGATCACAGCTCCTTGGAGCGATTATTGCTTAATTGAGGTCACTTTAGCGATTTCTCATTCAATAATTGCTCCGTGTAGATGGGACATTAGGTTTGGGAATATGCGTTTCGGCAACATATTCTGCTGCAATGGGTAGGTGTGACCTTGAGCTTCTGTTCTGCAGTGCTAGGCTGGGACTTCAGACGTTTTCAACATTGTACGTGTGTGTGTATATTTATATATTTTCTATTCATTCAAATAATAGGAAAAACCATGCCTTGTTTTTTTCTACCTGAAGCCCGGATGAATTGCCAAACATTGTGAAATTCCAGCCCACAAGTGTTAGCCAGCCAGCAAAATATCCCATAATAAAGGCTTATTATAGGTAATGCATCATCCACGTGACACGTTTCCGGCACATTGTTTGCGACCTTTTTCATCTTATTCATGTGCGATATGTATTTACAGCCTTTTTTTTTTTCTTTTTTTTTGCTGGTTGCTGCAATCCTCTGTATGCAATTTTATAGTGAATGGTTTCTGCACTCTTGTCAATATGTCAGCTCTCTATAAATATGGAAAATAATCATGTGCCGTCTATACGTAAACTTAGGCTGGTCTTCCATGTCCTTGCGTCAGAGAAAAGGCTGACTGTACAGAAATGCAGCATGTCCTGCCAGATCACAGGTGAATTTTGCTGTCATGTGAAGCCGGCCATGTAGCCACTGAAGTCAAACCAGCCGCTCGGCTTGGAGGAGTAAGGCCTATTCATTGTGTTCATCCTCTTTTTCGTTTGAAGCAATGGGGCCCAGTTTTTGTTTTGATATAGATCAGGTTTGTGATCTTGTGTGTTGGTTTCTTGATTTAAAGGGGCAGCATTCCAAATGATGTTGGTCAGCAGTGGCTGGACAGATACACTTTTAATATTCTTTTTAATATGTTTGTAAGTAACATAGGAGAAGGCTTGCCTGTTTGCTGATGATACAAAGGTTAGTAATAGGGTGGACATTCCTGGAGGTGTCTGCGACATGGAGAATGATTTAGCTTTGCTGAATAAATGGCCAAAACTGTGGAAACTAGAGTTTTTAATGTCTCGTAAAATCCTGCACTTGGGTAGAAGGAATCCCTGCTCTGAGTACCGTATGGGCAGCACTGTGTTCAGGACCTCGAAGGAAAGAGATTTAGAGATTTACTGATAGCTGCAAGATGAGTGGACAGTGTAGCCAGGCAGTGGGAAAAGCAAGCAGGATGCTCGGCTGCATAGCTCGAGGCATCACCAGTAGGAAGAGGGAGGTTGTGGTGAGGCTGTATAGAGCCCTGGTAAGGCCACAGCTAGAATACTGTGTACAGTTCTGGAGACCTTGCCTACAAAAAGACATTATATACAACTGGTCCAAAGGTGGGCAGCAAAAATGGTGGAAGGACTTAAAGTGGACCAACACCCAGGATTTTGACTATCCTGGGTATTGGTCCACTTCCCCGGGGCACCCCGATTTGGGGTGCCCCGCTACCTGAAACCCCCCCCAAACACCCCGAAGACTCACCTCTCCACGCTCCCACGTGAGTGCGCTGTCCAATGCCCGCTGACGGACAAGGGATCGCGCCCGCCGCCGCCTCCCGCGCGTCACTCTTGACGTGTGCGCACACGCGCCGGCCATTTAGAGACGGCCGGCGCGGGCGCGCGCACGTCCAGAGGAGCGCGAGAGAGGCGGCGGCGGAAGCAGCGGCTGGAGAGGTAAGGGTTTTCGGGGGTTTACACCCCGCGGGACATCCCGCGGTGTGTGAGGTGATCGGCCCGGGAATCTTATAGATTCCCGGGCCGATCACCCCTGGGTGTTGGTCCACTTTAAACTTATCAGGAGATACGGTACTTAAAGAACTTAATTTGTACAGTCTGGAGGAAAGAAGGGAGAGGGGGGACATGATTGAGACCTTTAAATATGTGAAAGGATTAAATAAGGTTCAGGAGGGAAGTGTTTTTAAGAAGAAGCTTAATGATAGAACAAGGGGGCACAACCTGAAGCTAGTCGGGGGGAAGATCAGGAGCAATGTTAGAAAATATTATTTTACAGAAAGAGTAGTAGATGCTTGAAACAAAAGGGTTGATTCAGAGCCCCTTTCTCACTTTTTTTTTTTTTTTTTTTTGCGTGAATATTTCCATTCTCGTTATTTTTTTCCCCTCGTTATTTTTTTCCCCTCGTCTGATTCAGCAAAGCCTTTTTTTCTGCAAGAACTTTAGTGTGAAATGTTTTCATTTCTGCATCATTTTTTTCGTTTGGTAGCAAGACCTCCATAAAAATGATGAGAAAGGGGCTCTGAATCAACCCTAAACTTCCAGCGGAGGTTGAAAAATCGACCGTCACTGAATTTAAACATGCCTGGGATAAGCACACATCTATCCTAAGATAAAGAGAACCTATAGTATACACATAAGGGCAGACTAGACGGATCGTATAGAGGACCTGTGGGGGAACTGGTGAGTATTTGGAGTAGGAGGGTAGAGAAAAAAAAAATTATGGCATTTAAAGTCTAACTGTAGGTATAAAAATCTCCAGATTTTTTCAACTGTAGCCCTGCTGGTCTTATCTTCTTTATTCTTGCTGGTAGCACCCTCCCTGCACAGCTTTTGATGAAGCCCAACTTCCAATCACAGACCCATTTGATGAGAGAAAAGTGTGCGCTATGCGAGTGTCCTGTACTGGTACATCTGGAGAGGAGTGTGCTGTCTGCACCAGAGATGACAGTATAGGAATACATGAGATTCAATGAATAAATGCTGTGGGAGGTCAGGTAATGGGAGTTTTTATTTAACTTTTTTTTTTTTTAATAATTTGAATATTCTGCCCCATGGCTCTCTAAAGCCCGACTCTAGTCTAAATGTTTTTGCCATTTTTGTGATTTAGGGGCATGGATTTTGGTCCATTTGACATTCATTTTAATGGGGCCCCATTTGGAAAGTTTTTTGTATATGATATTGGGACGCTAAAGAGGAACGCCAAGCAGGGCCGCTGTCAGCACCCGGCAAGGTGGGGCAGCTGCCAGGGTTGCCCCTCTGGGGGGGCCACTGACAGGGCCGGCCTTTGGGGTATGCACTGGCACTTGTCCGGCGGCTTTGGACTGGGAGGACACCACCACACCAGGTGCCCACATCTCCTCGGGCTCCACACAACAGGGTTGATTCTAGATCTCGATTTAGATTCCAGGGGAGGAAGTGCTGGATTTTGTTCTGTTTTTAAGTTGCCCACCCAAGCTGATTTCCTGTCCCTGGAGTAACCCAATCTGTGATACCCTACTGTGTGAAACCCCCTGGGATCGCTGGCATACCCACTATGCAGTTTGAGGTCCGCTTTACAGGGGCTTGTCAATTTGGGATGCCCCTGTTTGTGAACACCCCCCCCCCCCCCCCGTTTAGGCTGTTAACTCAAACGTGCGATCCCACAGTGCATTCTGCATTCATCAGTTCGAGGAAAGTAATGAACAAAGGGGCTTCCAAAATCAGGAGAATCTAGATTTGTTTAGACTCCGAGGTCATGTTTAAATGGATTTGGTGCACTTCAAAGTAGACCAAAACTAGAGTTTTTGGTCCTCTTGGGGCTGGTAAAAGCTGTTGGTCTGCTTTAATTTCTGCCTTCAGCAGTGCATCCTGGGGGACGAATCTTACCTGGACCATCCTGTGTCATTTGTTTTGACAATAGAAAGGTGGTTTTAGTTTGGGGACTAAGTGGGAACGTTTGGGGATAAGTGGCCTCTATAAGCACCACAGTAAACAAGTGGGCAGAGGAATATGTAGGGTGCACATTCATTCATTCGGGTGCCATTTGCTGATCAGTCCCTTTTAAGTGGTTTGCAGACCTTTTACTGAAAAAGATATCAGCGTGTTACCCTGCAATGTGTACCTGGCTGCACATTCTTGAAGTGCTGCCTTTTGGAGTTGGGTTTATAGGTAAGGGGTCATGGCCGGTCGTATTGGCAGCTTTACATGCCCTCCCTCGCTCTATCCCGACCTTTATCCTCCGCTGTCCTCATTTCCTCTTCACATGCCGGTACTACGCTACCCGGATGAGCAACCTGCAGTTAGAACAATCAATGTCTTAAGAATTAATATTTTAATAAGTTACATTACCATGCAAAAAGTAAACACACCCCTGAAAAAAGTCCATAAATCATAGTAATCTTTGTGCAATAGAACTAAGCTTATGAAGCAATGGTAACCAACAAGCATTCGTATACACATGCAAATATAGGTTCACACCTATACTTACCCCCCCCCCCCCCCCCCCCAAGCAACACTGTGTTAGGGAGGCTTCTGGTCCACAGGGATACTGTAATTTATTAAACCTAATTTAACAAAAAGCCCAAACCTTTAAAAAACGATTCCCCAGCCTTTACAATGAATATATTTTCCATTTTTAGTCACTTTTTTCCAAGTATACAGCACGTCCTGTTTCACTAAATTCTTTACGTCTGGGTTATCCGCCACAAGGTGGCGCAGTGGACTGCAGAAAAGACTTGTGGCATCTCCCGGCCCTATAAAAGGCCAGGAACCTCCCACAAATTCCCAGTTACCTTCTGCAGTCAGGACTGTGAAGATAGAAGACGGCTCTCTATATTGTGCAGGTGAGTGGGGCTTACTAGCCTGCGGCCCTGCAGGACTTCCACCCGTTCTGGACCCACTGCCTCCCAGCCTCGGCTGCCTGGTTCTTGTGAGGGTTGGCAGCACCAGGGTCAGGTGCTTAAGGAGCGCTGCTCCAGACCGCTTAACCCTGTACCACAAGGGTAGTCGGTTACAGGCCTTTATGGTGGGCCTCATGGGATGCTGTGACACTCGTTGCTTTGCCCCCTATGGGTAAGGGTTCTACCCCCCCCTCTTTTTTTTTCCCGAGGGTGGGCCCTTGCCGCTGTTCTGTTGCCCTCCTGCTCCCTCCCTGGGCTCGGGGCGGGGGCAGCTGGCGGGGGTGCCCGGGGGGTTCTGTGTGTGTATTGCAATGTGTTTTTACGGTTTGTCACTGTGCTACGCCGCTCCGTGGCGGGCGGTGCTATTTATGAGGTGATTTTTTGTCTTGTGTCATGGCGCCGGCGGGTCATGTGAACGCGATTTTGCGGTCTTCGGGGGGGGCGGGACCTGTGGATGACGAGTTCCGCGTCATGCTGCTGTGGCCCGCCCCTCGAGGACTGCCTCCGGCGCCATTTTGATCTGCTGCTTCTGGGGCCCACGTCTCTCTCTGGAGCTGGGTTGCGTTTCCTCTGCGGTCCATGCGGTTGCGCTGCTTATCCTATTGGTCCGTGAGTCCCCTGCAGGGTTGCTTTTGTTGTACTTCAGCTGTGCTGCGGTTGTTTATGGGTCTTTTTTGTGTCTGTTAGGCGGCACAACTGTGACTGTGGTTTCTCCCGGCCCTGCTCTTGTCATCTCCCACTTTCCCTAGCGGGTTCTGGGCATCCCTGGGGGGGCATTCCGGGTGGCTCTTGTAGCCGTGACCCTGTACTGGCTGTGAGCCTATATTGATCACCATAGGCTTCCGGGGATAATGTGCTTGGGCTTCCTTCGGGACAAGCCCAGCTGTGTGCGGAGTGTGGGGTATCCCCTGTGAGTGATGGTGTCAGGGTATGTGTGCCCTGCGCCCAGAAGGTACTTGCGCTGCAGTCTAGGTTGCCTGCTACGCTGCCCAGCTCTGCGCCTCCTTCTACATCACCTACCCCACTGTGCCTGCATTTGACCCCTAGTGAGGGACATGCTAGTGGGGAATCACATTATGACTTGGCTTTGCGGGTGGCCAGCCTGGAAAGGCATATTACTGGGCCTGCCCCCCCGTAAGGCTTCTGGCAAGAAGCGGCATTTAACTCCCGCTGTTTCCCTTTTTCCTGAGGAGGATGAGGGAGGGACATTATTCTTTCCCTGGCCTTTACCCCCTATAAGAGGGGGAACTTTTCTCTGATTCTGATTCCTCTGAGGAACGGCAGGAGGTTTATGGCGGTACTGGGTCTCCTTTTGGAGAAGATCCATGGTCTCCCGAGGATACTGGTAGGCTGTTGGCTCACATTTTTGTGCTTTTTTCACACTGTTAAACAACGCTTGGAGTTCCCTGAGCAGAACCATTTTAATAATTTGGTGCTCAAGGAGTGGGAACGTCCTAGCAGATTGCCCGCGGTGCCCAATAGTTGTGACAGGAGGTATCCCTTCCCTGCTGATGTGGTTAAGCGCTGGTCGTGTCCGCCCGAGGTGGATGCTCCCGTGCTTGGGTTGTCCAATACCTCGGTCGTGCATTCTCCTGAGACTTCTACTCTGAGGGATGGTGAGGACCGGCGTGTGGATCAGCTGGCCTGTCACACATTTGCTTGTGCAGGGACTGCGCTGCGCCCTGTGTGCGCTTCTGCCATCACAACTCTTGCTATTAAAGGGCTGCTCAAGTGCCTTCTGGATAATGCCTCGGATGCCAATAGGGGGGAGGAGTATAGATCCCTCCTGCTTTGCGATGAATTTGTTGTATTTATTCTTTCTGCTATGGATGATGCGGTCAGGATGTGTGGTAAGACTTCTGCCCTTTTGGTGGCTATACGCCGCTCTGTTTGGCTGCATCAGTGGGCAACTGATAATGCTGCTAAGAAGGCTCTCGCTGGATTCCCCTTTACTGGGCTACGGCTCTTTGGTGAGCGTCTGGATCTGTTTGCCAAGGATGGTAGACTGCCTCAACGCAGGAGGCAGCCGCGGCCCTTTCGGGGGGCTGGTTCTTCCCTCCCCTCCTTCCGTGCTCCCAGGTCTGGCTGGGGTGCACCATTTGCGGGGACTCCGGGTACAAGATAGTTTGCAGCCTCGCCGCCCCCAAGATTCATCAGATCCCGGGTGGCTCAAAACTCGCTGTCAGCTCAGGGCTTGCTGTCCAAAGCCTTTTGGAATGGGGCGTCATCTGCCCGGTGCCCTTCCGGGAAAGGGGCATAGGCATCTACTCCAATCTGTTCACGGTTCCCAAAAAGGATGGGTCCCTGAGGCCCATCCTGGATTTGAAGCGCCTCAAATTTTTTGTCAGGTTCAAGCATTTTCGCATGGAGACTGCGCTCGGTGGTCAGTACCCTGCGGCCGGGCGACTTCATGACTTCTGTGGACATCAAAGATGCTTACCTTCATGTTCCCAACTTTCCAGGTCATCAGAGATTTCTCAGGTTCGCTCTAGATGATTAGCACTACCAATTTGTGGCCTTACCGTTCGGTCTTACCTCGGCTCCTCGGGTCTTCACCAAGGTGCTGGCGGGGGTGATGGCTCTGTTGAGATCTCAGGGCATATGCATCCTTCCTTATCTGGACGACATTCTGATTGCATCTCAGTCCTTCCATCTAGCCGAGCTGGATACCGAGATGGTGGTCTCCACACTCGAGTCCTTCCCAAGTCTTCACTGTCTCCATCCTTGGTGAGGTCCTTTCTGGGCATGACTCTGGATACATCTCAGGTCAAGGTTTTTCTGCCTCAGCAGAAGCTGGAGAGCCTGCAGACGCAGGCACAGTTTCTACTTTCTTGTCCTCATCCCCCCATTCGGCAGGGGATACCGTTGGTGGGCCTGATGGTGTCATGCTTCGAGGCGGTCCCCTATGCTCAATTTCACATGAGACCTCTTCAGCTGCACCTCTTGTCAGTGTGGGATCGGGACCCTGTGTCCTTGGATCAGGAATTTGCTCTGTCCCCTCGTCAGTCAGTCCCTCTCATGGTGGCTGGACTCAAAGAATCTTCTAGTGGGCAGGACATTTCTGCCCCCGTGCTGGGAGACTGTCACTACAGGTGCCAATCTGACAGGTTGGGGGGGCTTTTGGGAGTCTCTGAAGTTCCAGGGTCAGTGGGGCCCTCAGGAGGCCCATGCTCCCATCAACGTTCTAGAACTGCGGGCATTAAGGTTGGTTCTCTCCCAATTGACCCCACACCTTCGGGGTCAGGCTGTTCAGATCCGCTCGGACAACCAGACGGCGGTTGCCTAAATCAATCATCAGGGAGGGACTCGGAGCAAGCGACCCCTCAAGGAAGTGTCCCTGATACTGTCTTGGGCGGAAGAGAATGTCCCCTGCATATCGGCAGTTTACATACCGGGAGTGGAAAACCTGGAGGCAGACTCCTTGAGCAGGGGGATGTCTCGGCTGGGGGAGTGGTCCCTCAGCAACAGGGTGTTTTCGCTCCCTGTGCCGTTGCTGGGGTCTGTCGGATTTGGACCTGTTTGCGTCCCGTCACAATCACAAGCTTCCATTCTTTGTCTCCCTGTCACAGGACCCTCTGGCCTTCGCCACGGATGTGCTGGCAATGCCTTGGAAGTGGTTTCGGCTCATCTATGTGTTGCCTCCGTTTCCTCTGTTGGGCAGGGTGCTGCGCAAGATAGCCCAGGACGGGGTGCCAACCATTCTGGTGGCCACCTGTTGGCCAAGAAGGGTGGGGTTCGCAGACATCGTGCAGTTGGCAGTAGATCAGTACGTCCTGCCCAAGGATCCAGACCTGCTCACTCAGGGGCAGCTGCACCATCCCAATTTACAAACGCTGGCTTTGACGGCTTGTCTGCTGAATCCTCCAATTTGATGGAAAAGGGGTTGCCTGCCTCTGTTGTTAACATGGTTAGGGCTAGGAAGAAATCCTCGTCCTTTATCTACTACAGGGTCTGGCATGCTTACATTGCCTGGTGTGAGTCCAAATCTCTTCCCTGTCGGGTGTTTTCTATTCCCAGGATTCTGGAATTCTTGCAACATGGTTTGGATTTGGGCCTTCAACTTAGTACCCTCAAAGGTCATGTGTCAGCTCGGGCAATTTTTTTTCCAAAGATCTTTTGCCAGTCACCGTTTGGTTAAGACTTTTTTCCAGGGGGTTTCTCACGTGCGGCCGCCACGTAAGCCTATGTTACCAGTTTGGGATCTGAATCTGGTATTATCTGCTCTGCAGGGTTGTCCCTTTGAGCCTCTCCTTGAGGCCGCTTTGCCCATTTTGACTCTTAAGGTAGCCTTTTTGGTGGCTATCACTTCTGTCAGGCGTGTTTCTGAGTTCGCGGCGCTTTCCATCAAACCTCCTTATTTTGAGCGACACCAGGACAAGGTGGTGTTTTGGTTTAAGCCAGATTTCTTGCCGAAGGTTGTGTCTGCTTTTCATCTCAATCAGGACATTGTCTTGCCTTCATTGTGTCCTAATCCTACTAATCCCAAGGAGTGGACACTGCATTCTTTGGATGTGGTCAGGGTTCTGAAGTTTTATTTGGTAGCTACTGAATCCTTTAGGAAGGCTGATGCTCTTTTTGTTCTCCCTTCTGGACCTAGGAAGGGTTTGCCTCTGGCTAAATCCACTATCAGCAAGTGGATCCGTCAGGCGGTGGTGCAAGCCTATTCTGCTAAGGGGAAGGAACCTCCCTTCCACCTTACTGCTCATTCCACTCGTGCTATTGGTGCCTCTTGGGCTTTTCAGCACCAGGCTTCTGTTGAACAAGTTTGTAAGGCCGCAACTTGGTCTTCTGTTCCTACTTTTTCCAAGTTTTCCATGGTTGATGTTAGGGCCTCAGCTGATGCTGCTTTTGGCCGCAAGGTCCTTCAGGCGGCAGTGGTTTAAACTGCCTGCCGTTGCTCTTTGGGGATCCCACACTACTTTACGGACACTGCTTTTGGATGTCCCAGACATAAAGAATTTAGTGAAACAGGACGTGCTGTATACTTGGAAAAATACAATTCTGTGAGTACTCACCTGTAGAATTGTTTTTGTAGTATAGAGCACGTCCTGTTTCATCTCTCCCTTGTTATAATTATTCTTGGTTACCTCTGTATGGTGATTTGTTCAAATGTTTGGATGGGGTTTCCTTCATTATTATTCTCCCGGCTTCTTGTCTAACTGCTTTGTAACACTGGGAATTTGTGGGAGGTTCCTGGCCTTTTATAGGGCCGGAGATGCCACAAGTCTTTTCTGCAGTCCACTGCGCCACCTTGTGGCGGATAACCCAGACATAAGAATTTAGTGAAACGGGACGTGCTGTATACTACAAAAACAATTCTACAGGTGAGTACTCGCAGAATTGTATTTTTATGCTTTCCCCCACTGGGCTGCAACTCTGTTCAGGACTCTAGCCTCAGAAGCCTCACATACTGAGGAGAGGGGGGCAAATGTACAGGGGGAGGGTTATAGCTGTGCTTTGCTCAGACAGAGCAGGGGGGTCAGGAAAAGGACAGCAATCCCAGAATGCAGGGCAGCACAGTCAGAAGACACTTCCTGTTTGCAGGCAGCCTGAGGGTCCGTGTGCTGCCATCTTGGATGTTTAAAGGTTTATAAAATGCAGTAGATGCAGGTAGAATGGTTTCACCACCCCTGTACATACATAAGATGAAGGTCCGTTTTAATGTAACTAAGCTCACACCCTCTATGAGCATGGTGTTATTTTCCTAGCTGAGCTGCACACATGTGCATTAGCCTCACCTCCCCTAGTAGTAGGCATGCAGCCATTTCCTGCCTCTCATCATATAGTGCTTCCTAAGGCTCTAAGGCAAATGGAGGGGCATCCCTAATCACAATATTCTAAGTATACAGCACGTCCTGTTCCAGAATATCCCATGGGTAATACATCCACAAGATGGCGCTGGACTGCAGAAAACAGCTTGTGGCTCCTCCCGGCCATATATGAGTCAGGGACCTCCCAGAAATTTCCCAGTTCTTTTCTGCAGTCTTGGCTGTGAAGATAGAAGATAGCTCTCTATGTGGCGCAGGTGAGCGGGGCTTATATGCCTGCGGCCCTGCAGCACTATTCCCACCCGTTCCGTTCTATATTGCTGCCTCCCAGCCTCGGCTGACAGAGTTCGGGTGAAGGTAAGTCAGTAAGCACCAGTTAGGTGCTGAGGAGGGTAGGCGGTTTAGGTTATGGTGAGCCTTTTGGGATGCCCCCCTGCTCCATGGGTTTTTGCCAGGCTCAACCTGTGCAGTTAACCCTTATTCCCATAGGTGTTCCCCTCCACCCTCACTCCTCCCATTGTCTTTCCTGGAAATCCTTTCTATTCCTGCCTCGCTCTCCTTCTGGGAGATCTCCGGGGGGGAGTGACTAGTGGTAAAATACTGTATTTTTATATTTTTACTTGTACTGTATTACTGTCGCCTCGTACGCCGTCGCCGCGCGCTTGTACAGTGCTCCGTGGACGGTGGCGTCATTTACCTCAGAGCTGCCGGGCTGCTATTGGCCGGCCGGATCACGTGGGCGCGTTTCGCACTCTTCTGGGGAGGGGGGGGGGCGGGCTCTGTGGATGACTATTTTCACATCTCGTCTCTACGGCCCGCCCCTCAAGGTCTACGGACTCCATTTTGTCTGTCCTTAGCTGCGTGTGCTGCTGGTTTCCTGCGGTCTGTGAGTAACCCTGCTGTATTCTTATGGGAATGTTTTGTTATGTCTTTCAGGCGGGTTAAAACTTCGGCACTGTGGTTTCTCTCGGCCATCTCCCCTCACTATCTCCCACTTCCCTAGCGGGTTCTTGGGGCATCCAGGGTAGCTCTTTAGCGTTAACCCTTACTGGCCTGTTGTTCCATTCAAATCACCATATGGAGGCTTCTGGGGATAATGTGCTTGGGGTTCCTTCGGGACAAGCCCGGCTATGTGTTGTGTGTGAGGTATCCCCCATAAGTGATGATGTCAGGGTATGTGTATCCTGTGCCCAGCAGGTACTTGCGCTGCAGTCTGGGCTATCTGTTACTGGGCCTGGCGGTACGCCCCCCTGGCCTCACCTACCCCCCTATGCTTACATCTGATCCCCACCGAGGTGCATACTAGCGGGGAGTTTCAACCTGATTTAGCTGCACGGGTGGCCAGCATTGAAAAACATCTTACTGGGTCTGCCCCGCGTAAGGCTTCTGCTAAGAAGCGGCATTTATCACCCGCGGTTTACGTCTTCCCTGTAGAAGATGAAGGCCCTTACTCACTCTCAGGTCTCTACCCCCTTGGGGCGGGGGAATTATTTTCTGATTCTGAATCCTCTGAGGAACAACCTAAGATTTACGGTGGTGCTGGGACTCCCTTTGGGGAAGACCCGTGGTCCCCTGATGACACTGACAGATTGCTGAGTCACATTTTTTAAGTGCTTTGTATTTCTCCCCCGGCAGTGGCTCCGCAGCAGCAGGGTGAGCTTTTTCATACGGTTAAGCCACGCTGGGAGTTCCCTGAGCAGTCTCGCTTTAATAATCTAGTGCTCAAGGAATGGGAATGGCTTAGCAAGCTGCCAGGGGTGCCTAAGAGTTGGGACAAGAGGTATCCCTTTCCTGCTGATGTTGTTAAGTGTTGGTCATGTCCTCCCGAGGTGGATGCGCCCGTTCTCGGGTTGTCCAATACATCTGTCATGCATTCTCCTGATACTACTACTCTGCGGGATGGTGAGGACCGGCGTTTGGACCAATTGGCCTGTCACGCCTTTGCCTGTGTGGGGACGGCACTGCGCCCGGTTTGTGCCTCTGCTATTACGGCTATTGCCATTAAAGGGGTGCCTAAGTGTCTCTTGGACGGGCCATCTGAGGATGCGGGTAGAGAGGAGTATAGATCGCTCCTGCTTTGTGAGGAATTTATTGCATATATTCTTTCTGCCATGGATGATGTCATTAGAATGTGTGGTAGGACTTCTGCCCTGTTGGTGGCTATACACCGCTCTGTCTGGCTACGTCAGTGGGTAGCTGATAATGCTGCTAAGAAGGCTCTCACTGGTTTCCCTTTCAAGGGCCTGCACCTCTTTGGTGAACGCTTGGATTTGTTTGCCAGGGGTGGTAGGTTACCTCAACGTAGAAGGCCGTCCCGGTCCTTTCGGGGGATGGGTGCCTTTCTCACATCCTTATGTGGTTCCAGAACTGGCCGAGGAGTCTCCTTTACTGGGGCCCTAAGGTTGATGTTAGGGCCTCAGCTGATGCTGCTTTTGGTCGCAAAGTTCTGCAGGCGGAAGTGGTTTAAACTGCCAGCTGTTACTTTTTGGGGATCCCACCCTACCTTACGGACACTGCTATTGGATGTCCCATGTGTAAGGAATATTCTGGAACAGGACGTGCTGTATACTTAGAATAATACAATTCTGTGATTACTCACCTGTATAATTAGTATTATATGTATACAGCACGTCCTGTTCCATCCCACCCTTGTTATCATTATTCCTAGTTACCTCTGTATGGTGATTGTTCATATGTTCATTTTTGAATTCTTGTTATTATTCTCCCGGCTTCTTGTTAACTGCTTGTCAATACTGAGGAATTTGTGGGAGGTCCCTGACTTATATAGGACCGGGAGGAGCCACAAGCTGTCTCTGCAGTCCAGCGCCATCTTGTGGATGTATTACCCATGTGTAAGGAATATTCTGGAACAGGACGTGCTGTATACATATAATACCAATTCTACAGGTGAGTAATCACAGAATTGTATTTTTATTAGGTTGACCTTAAATACCCAAACACTTGGTTATATGTAACAGTGTTTAGTAATGCTTTGCTTTTTAATGTGCTGTTCATTTACTTATCTGTAGCCTCTCGGCAACATTAATAATTCACATTGTCTATGAATCCTTAAAGTGGACACTGTCCCAGGTTTTGGTCCATACCAAAGAGGAAAGGTGCTTTCTCCACTGACATAGGAGGGGATTCTTCTCTGTAAGAGCAGTAAGACTATGGAACTCTCTGCCAGAGGAGGTAGTAATGATGGATACAGTAAAAACGTTCAAAAGTTGCCTGGGTGCCTTCCTGGCATGTAATAACATTTCCAGCTATGGCTAATAGACCACTGGAAGGAGATAAACAGGCTGAACTGGATGGACTAAAGTCTTTATTCAGCCTTACATACTATGTTACTATGTACTATGTTACCCCTGGAACTTCCTGATTTGTAACCCCCCCCCCCCCCCATCACATATTATACATGACGTGTCAGAGACCCCTTGACACAGGCATGGTTCTTCTACTGTCAGCTTTTTTTGGTTGCACATATAAAGGAGCGACCAAAAATCTGAATGGGGGAATAACTGTTCTCATAATGGCCATAACTGAGTGGCTTGCAAGGTCGCACACAGGGATGCAGGGGGTGCTGCCAATGATTAAAACACTGATTGGAGCAGGACCGCGTCTGTGCCGTGGGATTGTTGGTGAGGTATGTATTACAGGGGTTTCACATATTGAGCACCCCAAATTGTGGTGCCCCAGGGGCAGGTTTTTAAGTGGACCTAGAATCTTATGGACTCTGAATCTGGATTTGGTCTACATTAAAGTCCCAAAGCGTGATACCTGCTGGGAGAGCAACAAGGCTCCAAGAGTGAAAATCCCAGGGTTTTGTTCCTTTTCCAATAGTCATCCCAAATGTGGATGCCCCCCTCCCCCCCAGTGTGACGCCCACCCAGGGAACGTTGGTATTCTTGCCTTGCTGGCAAACCCACAACACGTGTGGCCTCTGCTTTAATTGATTGATGAGCAACATAGAAAGCTGAATAAAGGGGGTGCAGCCACCTCCTGGTGCCCGCGCCAGGCCTATCTTAATGGCCGGCAGGAGTGCACATCAGCCAAATGGGTTGCCAGGAACGCAGCCTACATGTGCACTGGGGAATCGCTGGAAAGTTCAGTTTCACAGCTATCCTGGGAGATTTCACACATCGGGTCATTCCAAATTGGGATGGAGACTGAGGAAAATAGTTTTATAAACTATAGGCCAGTGGTTGCTCCTGCCTTAACTCTTTCCAGGATGGAAGCTTGATGGGAGCTTTAATACAGTGTGTAACGTGTCCTCAGTGCCGGTCCCTGAGCGCCTGGTTTCCCAGAGACTGAAATGTTTTGTTGTAGCATTTCCCTGGGGTAGACTTCAGGACAAGGAAGAGGCTACAATATGCTGTACATAACAACTATTGGTAAAGTACTACCTTCTAATGGTGATTTGTTTGTCCTCCTCCTGCTATTTAAAGGACCTTTGACTTTTTAGGTCCTTTTTAACAATGGATACAGTCCCCCCCTCCCCAATTTAAGATGCTGACTTTCAGTCACAAATGTCTTTAGGCATATTTAATATTTTTTATTTATTCTTTTTTTCCTTTTTCTTCTAGTTTCTTCTTCCTTTCTTTTTCTTCTTCTTCTTCTTCTTTCAAGATTGGCTTGAATTTTGTATACAAGCTGTATGAGTAACCTCTCCTTGTGCTATTTAGCAATTGTATGTTTGTTTTTATTATTGTACCAGTGCTCCTTTAATGTCTGTACTGGTGTCTGGTCACATTTAGTTATGCCTCTGGCAGAAGAGATGTTGTGGGGTCTTTGGAAATTCCGCCTGAAGTAATGTAATCGGAGCACTTATGAAATGTTGAGGATTTCCCAAATTACAGTTTAGAGCTGGGAGAAACGTGTGTCAGGCGTGTGTTGAATAAATTCCTTTGGCCTCCCCTTTCCTGTAGAGGTTAAATGCGTTTACATCAAGTTCATAAACCCAAATGGTGGAGATAAATGGATTAGCGGCGCACTCAAGGCCGTGCTTTGTTTTGATAAGTAGCTGTGTATCTCGGCAATCTCGCCAAATGCTGATTAACTTTCCTCCCTGGCAAGAGAAAATGCCTGCTTTTATCTGCTTAGATCTGCTGTGCTCTGATTTGTCAGAGTATGGAAACTACACAAAGTGCCATGTATAGGCCTGCATTTATTAAAGGGATATTGCTGGCAAAGGGTTAAACCGACCTTCAGCATCATTTAATGAAAAGCCCAAACCATTAAAAACTATTCCCCAGCATCTAAAATTAAAGTTTTTAGTCACTTATTATTCTTTCCCCCACCGGGCTGCAACTCTGTTCAGGATATGGGCGCCGCCATCTTGACTAAGAGGCATCACATACTGAGGAGAGGAGAGCGGGGTAGAAGTGCAGGGGGTGGGGTTATAGCTGTGCTTTGCACAGACAGAGCAGAGCTGGGGTCAGGAAAAGAACAGCAATCCCAGAATGCAGAGTGACCCAGTCAGACACTTCCTGTTTGCAGGCTGTCTGATGCTCCATGAGCCGCCATCTTGGATGTTTAAAGGCTCAGAAAATGCAGTAGATGCAGGCAGGGTGATTTTGAATGCCAGGGACGGCATCTTTCATTCACCAGCACTTTGCATTCCCTGATAAACCCAATAGAACTTGCTCACTTCTGCTGACCATCTTTCATGGTCTCCGGAAGGAATTGACGTCTGAAGGGGTACTCACCTTAAAACTTACATGTAGGGATCATCTACTGCTGAGGAGGCCCTGCACTTTGCTGGGTGTTACTGAGAAATATAAAGTAGGCTGAATGAAAGGTGGATGAAAGATCTCACCGTCGGCAGCCAGCATGGGGAGAGCCGAAAGCAGAATCTTTTAAGCCTTTGCTTGGAATGACCCTTTAAGGGCCACCAAGCATCACTATGGGACCTCCAGAGCAGAGATAAGTCAGACTTATGCTGCCAATACATCTTTCAAAAAGATTGCAGAATTTCATTGGGTTTGGTTAAGGCCCCCTATACGTTCCACAGCCCTTTTAGCATAGAAGCTTTAAAGCGGAGCTCCAGTCTAAATGACTTTAGGTTCCCTCAAAGCGGATGGAAACCCATATTTGTGTCTTGCGCTCAGTGTGTGGTCCCCATCCGAAGTGCCTGGGGGCTGCTTTTTTTTCAGTGGTGGCTTTTCCACAGCCGAAGCCACCCCTGGCAATTTTGAGAGAGACGATTGGCTCTCCCAAATCTTCGGCTGCCAGTGGAGTTTGCAGTGCGCCCCAGTAGGTTTTCAAATAGCTGAGCATCCAGCGTATGATGCCCTGGAGGTATGTTAGCGGCCGGGCTTGGAATTCCCAGGGAAATCTGATTTGGGATGCTTCTTCAGTTCCGGATCCATAGGAAGGCAAAATCCGACATGAACTCTGTTTAATGGGAGGGACATAAAATAGCTGGATACTGTATTTAAGCCTGACTTCTAATAGAGGAAATGCCCCATGGGTGCGTAGTTGTTTCCTGTCCCCCATTAGATGGCGCTCTGATAGGAAAAAGTGAGTGTCTCTGTTATGCAAAGCTCACTGATGGTGTGAGGGCATAAATTTAGATTGTGTCAGGGCTCCTGGCCATAGGCCTTACAATTATTACAGAATTGTGCAAAAGCTTTGTAGCATATGAGCCTTAAAGTGGACCGAAAACCCAGGCAATTGGCCGATCGATTTCCTCCTCTCAGGGCATCCAAAATCAGCATGCCCCGCTGTGTGGACCACTCCCCCCCAGTTCCCTCCATTCACTTACCTTGTTTCCTGGTCCAACTGCGCATGCGCTAGCCACGTCCGCATCCCTGATATCCTCCTAGCAGGGTGCGTGCCCACACCAGGCATTTGTGAGTGGCCGGCGCGGGCAGGCTTCCTGTTAGAGGGAAGCGGGCAATGCGGCCGCCAGCGCGCTCGGAGCTGCTGACCTTAGACAAAGGCTTAGACAACGTGGCGTCAGCGGTTCCGAACGTGCTGATTGGACGAGTGGCCGTTCAGTGATCTAGGGGGTTTCAGGAAACGCACCTACCCCAACTGTGGAGCCATATTCTGTCACCCATATGATGAAGGAAAAAGTGAGTCTCTCTCTAATGTAGAGGTCGCTGAAGGCCTGAGGGGGTAAGTTTAGAATTAGTTAGGGCTAAAGCTTTGTAGCAGGGAGTCTTATAGAGGATCAACAACTTGATCCCTCTTGAATCTGTAAGCCTTCTTTGGGGGGGGGGGGGAGGGGTTGGTCTACCTCTTTATGGGGAATCCCCAATTGGGAATTCCCGCTGGGCTTTAAATGGGCAGTCCAGCCGGAAGCCGTTTAATACTCACCTGATCCTAAGATAAGGTCTCCCAGTGTGCACGTTCAGTGGACCTCCAGTGACCAAAACAGTAATTAAGGCGATCTCTCCCCAGTAGGGGGTCACAGATATATATTTTTCTATCGCCTATCTCTTGTCTCAGCTTTATCTAAATCTTATGCTTTTTATGCCTTTTCCATTTGTGCAGTCGGCGATCTTCTGCAGCTTCAGCTGTTTTACAGTGTTGGTGCTGAACCATGTGCTACACATGGAAATGGAATGGGGCGGTAAATGCTGCACACAAGGGAAAATGCTGGGCGTGACAGGCGTTGCCTTATCAGCTGTCACATGTATGTTTTAAGTGTGTCAAGCAAAGCCTAATCGTCTGACACCGCGTTACCGAATTGTGAGTGCTGATCACTTCAATGCAGTGCAAGCAAAGCCCAGGAAGAGGAAGTTTGTATGTAGGAGATAGATAGATAGATATATATATATATATTTGTATAGGAGGAGGATGTCCTTTAAAAGACCACTGTGGCCCACATACATATGGTTCAGGGTTTATTGTAACACTTTAGATTGCAATTGATTTAAAGTTTGTAGTTTGTCCAGTAACAAAACAGAGTCGCAAGCCAGTATGTGGAGAGACCCATGTTAGGCTTAATTTAGGGGGGCTAAAGAGACCAACAAACCCTCTAATTAGGTAAAGTAAAAGAGCAGCTTTCCTAGAACGGAAAGTATTTGCACAGTCCCAGTCCAAGGACAAATAGCATTACCCATCTATCTTTGCAGTAGGCGGAGCTATGCAAATCATCTTTTTATGCTTTAAAGTGGACCAACACCCAGGGGGGATCGGCCCAGGAATCTATAAGATTCCCGGACCGATCAGATCCCTCCCCGCGGGGCATCCGAAATCGGGATGTCCCGCGGGGAGGAACCCCCCAGGAGGCCCACAATCCTCACCTTACCGGCGATCCAACGGCGCATGCGCAAGACGCGGCCGCGTCTCTCGCTTCCCTCTAGCAGGGCGCGCTCCCGCGCCGGCCGTTTTGTGAATGGCCGGCGCAGGCGCGCTCCCTGTTAGAGGGAAGCGAGAGACGCAGCCAATGACAGCGCTCTGGTATGCGCGTCCAAGCGGCTTTGGACGCGCATACCAGAGCGGCTCTGAGTGCTGTCATTGGCCGGACGAGGTCACGTGGGAGCGGGGAGAGGTGAGTTTTTGCGGCGATCGGGGGGGTTTCACACAGTGGGGCACCCCCGATCGGGGTGCCCCACCTAAGTGGACCAACACCCAGGATAGTCAAAATCCTGGGTGTTGGTCCACTTTAAAGCTCGAAACACGTGTCCACTAGTTGTATGTGTTTGGCTGTGTAAAATGTAAAGCTAATCCTTGGCATTGCACTCTAAGCGTTTCTAAGGGCCTTGGATGGCACAGAGACATTAAGATGATTCCGTTCTAGGAAAGCTGCTCTTTTCCTTTAGTTTGTTCAGTAGAAGTGTAAAAAAATAATCTTTGATTACATACCTGCCATGCTCGAGATGCATGTGAGCTGCTGACTAAAGATTATCTTTAGCCCAGACCCTGGATTTTATTTATTCCTGACTAATAACATAGAAAAAGTTGACCTATACCAGTGTTGTACTTAGATTTGACCTGCAAAAAAAATAATAAACAGCAGGAGTTTGGCATCAGAAAAGGGGCTAAATCTCAACAACGGCTTTATTAAGCACCACACCAAGATGATTCCCCTGTTTGGCAGGTGAGCAAACAATGATTTGGTCTTACACTTGGCCTGGGATGCTTTAAAATGCACAGGCTTCGCTAGCTATTCCCCTGTTGGTGTATCTGTTCACTGCTGTGTAATTGTAGGGTGTGGCAGATCCTCCATCTCCAGTGTCCTTTTATTAAAGTAGACCAATCACTTTCCATGCTGGCTCTGGAGTCTAAAAGACTTCAAGGCCGGCTGTCAAGGTGTCTCTGGGGCATCCCAATTCAGGCTGCCCATTGTGTGAGCCCTCTGAAGTGGCTAGGAAACTCCTAGCATTCTGTCAGTCTCTGGCCACGACCACATCCCCAGCATCCCTGCAGCTGCACTGTGCCGGGAAACATGGGATGCGGCTGTCCCAGCTCCCTATGGTGACGCTCAGTCCAAATCAGTGGCTCAATGCTGTGCATTAATATGCACAGCCTAAAGCGCTGATTGAATGAGAGACTATGCATGCGCCATGGCAACTGCTGAAAGGTAACTCGAGTGGGCAATTTGGGGGTTTTCACACAGCCAAATTGTGAAAATGACCATGGTCTACTTTAAAGAGCTATAACAGGATAGAGCGTGTCACTACCCCAATTCGTAACATACATATAGCGAATTAGGCCCTAGCTGGGGGCCATCTAGTATAGGTGGTCCTTTTTGGACATTTGCCCATGTGGTTCAGTGGCTCAGTATACTCTGCACTCGATACAACTGCTTCACCCTATGAGAGGTGTCCTCCCTTGGACTTCAGTGTATGGTGTTCGTGTTTTGTGATCCCTGCTCTGCACCTCTTGGCACAACCTGGAAAAATGAAGCAGCTGACTGGCCCTTTAATATATTGTCTCATGTGGTCATGTCATGTATGTAACAACTCATTTCATTCTCTTTGTTTCAGACCAGAATGCAGAGCCTGCAACCAGACCCCAAAGCTCAGTACAGAGGAATCATGGAGGCCCTGAAGAGGATGATCCGCACAGAAGGACTTCTGACGCCGCTGAGGGGAATTAACGTGACCATGCTCGGCGCTGGCCCGGCACATGCTCTTTATTTTGCTTGCTATGAGAAAATGAAAACCACCGTTGGGTCCATGATCAACCATGCTGGCAACAGTCACTTGGCTAATGGTAATTTCCTTTGAAACCTCACTACTCATGGTAGATAACCTGAGGCGTAAGTAACTAAGCTCCATTGTGCCCCACTGGGCCTCCCTGGCACATTATACATTCTTGCCCCAGACCCAAACATAAATATGCAGAGCGCCACTGGAAACCCCTTAGTCCCAAGAGTGCCCTGTTACTTTGGCGGCAAAGGCGTAGCTAAAAGTGACAGGGCACTTGTTCCTGGAAGGTAAGATGTTCCAGCTCGGGGTCCTGTAAAACAAAGCATTTAATCCAAACTTAAAACCAGGGCCAATACCTGCAACCCATGTAATCATAAATGCAGTGTTATAGCCATGACCTTTTTCAAACTATATGACACACAATGGAAGCTTACCTTAAAGCGGAACAAACCCAGTACAGCTGGCCCTGGAATCAAAAAGGGGAACCGCAAAACTGCTGCATCCTGGCTCCCTCGCGGTTGTAAACATTGTGCTGCTGAATCCCCACATATTTGGGCTGTAATCGTGCTCCCACCCCCAGCTATTCAGATCGCAAGGACCAAAACCCAGGATACTGTTAAACTTGGACTGAAGCTGAACCAAACCCAGCAGTGGCCGGCCAGGAATCTAAAAGAAAGGTCTGTTGGGTTCAGTCACTTTATTATGGCTCATTAGTGAAACCGTTCAGTCTAGTATACAAGATGCATTTCAAGTCTTCCATTAGTACAAAATCCAATCAGACATTTGGGGAAGGATTCAGTAAGAGTTGAAAAAAATCTTGGTAGTAAAAAATTAATTCACTATAGTTGAAAAAAAAGCCATTGAATGTCACCTGTTGCTGAATCACCAGCATAAAGACAAAGAAAGTCAATGGTACGTTTTACTCCTAAGAGAAGTAGTGAACTACTACTACCACTGTAGTAAAATTGCCATTGACTTCCATTGTCTTCCTAGCTGGTGATTCAGCAACATTGACATTCTCCTGCTTCTTGTGAAGGCTTCTTCACATAACAGTGAAATTGCTGACGGCGGTCTGAAAAGGCCCATAGGCTAATATGGACTGGCTTTACCCCAGGATGTGAAACCCCCAGGGTGTCCGTATTCGCTTACCTTTCCCCGGTCCAGCGCTGCATGCGTGGGCTCTCCTCCAATAAATGTCGCCCACAGTGACTACGTAACATGGCGGACGGCTCTCATTGTTTTAATGGGGAGCGCACACTGCCGCATCCTCGGCATTGTGCGTGGCCACATTAAATTCAATGAGAGCCATTTGCCATAAAAGGTAAACAAAGCAAATGGCTCTCATTAGCTCCCATGCATGCGTTGTTGCAAAGCAGGAGAATTGAGTTGTTTGGGGGGGGTTGCACACAGCGGACATCCCCAATCAGGATGCCCCAGGGACCAGAACAAAACCTGGGGAAAGTGAAAATTTCAGGTCTTTTTTTCGCTTTAATATTTAATTCCGAAATCTGATAAAGGCTGGAACTAACGGCTGAATTCTGATAGAGGAGGATCGATGATTTGGTCGTCTGACCTTGTGGGCCCCAATGCTATTGCTGCCTCTGCTCTCCCTGTAGTTATGCCCCTGTAGATAACCTTTAGTCTTATTACCAGGGGTATTGTATTTTGCTACCGGATAGTCATAAAGCTAACATCTTAGAGCACCTTGGTACAAAAATATTAAGCAAGTGTTCGGCCTTGGATAGGAAGGAAAACTTCCTGCTAAAATGTGTGGGGTAACTCCTCTGAGCTTTGTAGTCACCACTACACCACAGGTGTTTTGACCACTGTACCATGCTTGGTACCCCTGAAAAAACATTGTTCTGTCTGTTGGTAATATGGGGCCGTGTGACACTTTATTGCTGGGGACCTGATTTTTCTTTATTGCATGGCACGGCCCGCTTCAGTATTTTAACAGTTGGGTTATTCCGCCACAAGGTGGCACAGTGGTACTGCAGAAAAGCTGTGGATTGTCCCGGCTCCCTATAAAAACAGGCTTAACCATAGAGTTCCCCAGTGTTTCCTCTGCAGTGGACTGCGAAGTTAGCAGATGGCACTCTTTCTTGCGCAGGTGAGCGTGGCAACCAAGCCTGCGGCCCTGCAAGTCTATTTCCATCCATTTCTGGACCCTCACTGCCTCCCAGCCTTGGCTGACAGATCGGGTGAAGGTAGAAGAGCACTAGGGTCAAGTGCTCCTGGAACGCTGTTGCAAGCCGCAGGCCCTGTTCCACAAAGGGTGGTCGGCCATACGCTTTATAGTGAGCCTATTAGGGATGCAGAGTTCCTGTCTTGGCTTCTGAGGGGGTAAGTAGTTGGGGACTGTGTCCCCTCATTTTCCTTTGGGCTCCCTCTCCCTCCCTGACCATGGCTGCTCGCCGCTGCTTTCTCGTCTCTCTCTCTTCCTCCCCCCCTCTAACTTGGTTGGGGGGAGGGGGGGGGAAGGGGGTGGGTGGTAGCGGCAAGTAGTCATATCTGTGGTGTTTTTACGTTTTTTTTTTGGTGTGTTTTCTGGTGTTTTTAGCTGCCGCGCCGCTTTGTACTGCGTTCCGCGGCTGTGGGCGCTATAACCTGAGGTGATTTTGCTTTGTCATGGCGCCGGCCGTGTCACATGAGCGTAGTTTTTCGCGCTCTTCCGGGGGGGGGGGGGCGGGTGATGGCGCGTATTGCGTCGTTCACCTCGCGGCTCGCCCCTCGAGGTGCCTTTGCCGGCGCCATTTTGGACGAGCTGCACGTCTGGATTTCTCCCTTCCTGGCTGCAGCGCTGCTTCCTCCGGCGGATCGCCTTATTCAGCGGCCTGTGCCTGTGTGACCCCGCGGTGTCTTGGTCTTTGAGTCCCCCTTGGGGGGTTTTTAATTGATTTGGGGTATTTTGCTGCGGGATGCTTATGTGTGATTTTACTTATGTCTTTCAGGCAGGATACCATTGGGTTGTGGTTTCTCCGGGCTCCACTCCTTTTCTCCCCCTCATTCCCCCCTTTATTACCTTCTGAGGGCATCCCGGGTGGCTTCTGTATTAAACCTGTACCCACTGCTGGCCTATTGCGCCTGTGCTAATCACCATATGGAGGCTTCTGGGGATAGCGCGCTTGGGGGCCCGTCGGGCAAGCACGGCTGTGTTCCATGTGTGGGGTATCCCCTGTGAGTAACAGTGTCACGGTGTGCGTGCCGTGCGCTGAAAGTGTCCTTGCGCTTCAAGCTGGTTTGCCTGCTTCGCTTCCCAGCTCTGCGCCTCACTAGGCCTACTCCCCCGCTCCTGCAATTGGGCCCCAGTGAGGGGAATGTTGGCAGGGAGTCATATTTTGATTTGGCTCTGCGGGTTTCTGGCAGGAAGAGACACCTGGACCCCAGGCCTGCTCCGTATGTGGGGATTGATGAGCTTGGTGACTGTCACCCCCTTGATATGGGGGAGCTCTCCCAGGATTCTGACTCCTCTGGGAACCAACAGGAGGGTTGCGATAGTGACCCTGGGTCTGCGTCCGGAGAGGAATCATGGTACCCTGAGGACGCTGATAATATACTGTCACATATTTTTGAAATTTTGCACATTGCTGAGGTAGCTAAAAGAAAGCAGGGGGAGCTTTTTTGCCCTCGTAAACAGCGTCTAGAGTTCCCTGAGCAGGAACATTTTACCACCTTGGTGCTTAAAGAATGGGAACGTCCTGACAAGTTGCCTGCGGTGCCCAAGGGTTTGGATAAAAGGTATGCCTTTCCCATTGATCTTGTTAAGAGGTGGTCATTTCCCCCTGAAGTGGACGCTCCCGTGCTAGGCTTGTCCAATACTTCGGTCATGCATCGGCGCATGGATCAAGTGGCCTGCCATGCATTTACCTGTGTGGGGGCTCGCTTGCACCCTGTATGTGCTGCCGCCATTACTGCTATTAAGTTAAGAAACTGCTTAAGCGTCTCATTGATGGCACAACAGCTGGTAGTGTGGGGGAGGAATATAGGACTCTCTTACTTTGTACTGATTTTGTGACCTTTATCCTTACTGCTATGGATGATGTTGTGCGGCTGCGTGGAAGGACCTCTGCTCTCTTGGTGGGTATGCGCCGCTCTGTATGGTTGCGCCAGTGGGCAGCTGACGCTGAGGTTAAGAAAGCTCTCACTAGCCTCCCCTTTGTGGGGCTGCGGCTATTTGGGGAACGACTTGATGTTCTAGCCAAGGATGGGAGGCTGCCTCAGCGTAGGAGGCAGTCTCGGCCCTTTCGGGGGTTCTCTGCCCCCTCCCTTCCTTTCGCATTCCCAGAGGGGGCCGTGGCAGAATCTTGGGGCCGTGGCAGAACCTGTGGTCGTCCCGGTCTCTCCTGGAATTCTAAGCCCAAACCCTCTCCCAAGCCCCCTCAGGCATGAAGGGGCGCCCTCACCCATCCAGGTGGGGGGAGCGGCTTCGGCTCTTTGCTCACGTCTGGAGGCTTCATGTCTCAGACCAGTGGATTCAGGAGGTAGCGTCCTCCGGTTACAAGATAGTTTGCAGCCTGCCCCCCCCCCCAAGATTCATCAGATCCCAGATGTCTTTAAACCCCCTGTTTGCTCAGGGATTGCTTCTGGCGGTTCATTGCCTGTTAGAGTCCGGAGTCATTTGTTTGGTGCCTCATCAAGAGAGAGGTCAGGGGTACTATTCCAATCTTTTCACGGTCCCCCAAAAGGATGTCTCTCTGAGGCCCATTCTGGATCTGAAGGGCCTCAACAAATTTGTCAGATTCAAGCATTTTCGCATGGAGACGCTGCGCTCTGCTGTCGGTACCCTTCACCCCGGGCGACTTCATGACCACTGTGGACATCAAGGATGCTTATCTTCATCTGCCTATCTTTCCAGGTCATCAGAGATTTCTAAGGTTCGAGCTGCAGTATCAGCATTACCAGTTTGTGGCTCTACCCTTCAGTATCACCTTGGCACCTCGGGTGTTCACCAAGGTGCTGGCGGGAGTGATGGTTCTGCTAAGAAACCAGGGCATCTGCATCATTCCTTACCTGGACGACATCTTGATTGTGGCCGAGTCTTTTCCTCAGGCCGAGCATGACACTCAAACGGTGACATCCACTCTGGAGTCTTTCGGCTGGGTGATCAACTATCCCAAGTCTTCTCTGTCCCCGTCATCGGTGAGGACCTTCCTGGGCATGACTCTAGATACCTCTCAGGTCAAGGTGTTCCTTCCTCAGCAGAAGGTGGAGGGTCTTCAGCTGCAGGCTCGGCTCTGCTGTTGTGTCCTCATCCCTCCATCCGTCAGGGGATGCAGTTGGTGGGCCTGATGGTGTCCTGCTTCGAGGCAGTCCCCTTTGCTCAGTTTCACATGAGACCTCTTCAGTTGCACCTCTTGTCAGTTTGGGATCTGGACCCTGTGTCCCTGGATCAGGAATTTGTTCGGTCTCCCCTGGCCAGACAGTCTCTCTCTCTCTCTCTCGTGGTGTCTGGACTCAAGGAACCTTCTGGGGGGCAGGTCCTTCCTGCCCCCGTGCTTGGAAACGGTCACCACAGATGCCAGTCTGATCGGCTGGGGAGGCTTCTGGAAGTCCCTGAGGTTCCATCAACGCCCTGGAACTGAGGGCGATCAGGTTGGTTCTTTTTTGCCTATCCACTCACCTCCTGGGTCGTGCTGTTCAAATTCGCTCAGACAACCAGACGATGGTTGCCTACATCAACCATCAGGGAGGGACTTGGAGCAAGCGAGCCTTCAAGGAAGTTTCCCTGATTCTGTCTTGGGCGGAACAGCATGTTCTCTGCATCTCAGCGGTCTACATCCCAGCGGTGGAGGTCCAGGTGGTGGACTCCCTGAGCTGGGGGACGTCTCGTCTGGGGGAGTGGTCCCTCAACAACCAGGTGTTTCTCTCCCTCTGTCGCCGCTGGGGTCGGCCGGATGTGGACCTGTTTGCGTCCCGTCACAATCAAACTTCCCAGATTTGTCTCTGTCTCAGGATCCTCTGGCCTTCCCCATGGATGTCTTGGCAATACCTTGGACGGAATTTCAGCTTCTATGTGTTCCCTCCGTTTTCTCTCATGGGCAGGGTCATGCGCAAGATAGCCCAGGAGTGGGTACCAGCCATACTGGTGGCCCCTTGTTGGCCAAGAAGAGTTTGGTTCGCAGACGTCGTGCCGTTGGCAGTGGACCGGCACGTCCTGCCCAAGGATCCAGATCTTCTCACCCAGAGGCGCTACACCATCCCAATTTACAAACCTCCATATTGATGGAAAAGGGGTCGCCTGCTTCTGTTGTTGATACCATGATTTGGGCCACGAAGAAGTCCTTGTCCTTTTATCTATTACAGGGTCTGGCATGCTTACATTGCCTGGTGTGAGTCCAAGTCTCTTTCCTGTTGGGTGTTTTCTATTCCCAGGATTCTGGAATTCTTGCAACATGGTTTGGATCAGGGCCTTCAACTTAGTACCCTAAAAGGCCATGTTTCAGCTCTGGCAATTGTTTTCCAAAGATTTTGCCAATCACCGGTTGGTTAAAACCTTTTTTCAGGGTGTTTCTCATGTGCGTCCACCCCGTAAGCCTTTGCTACCAGTCTGGGATTTGAATCTGGTGTTGTCTGCTCTGCAAGGGCCTCCCTTTGAGCCTATCCGTGAAGCTGCCTTGTCTATTCTGACTCTTAAGGTAGCCTTTCTGGTGGCTATCACTTCTGTAAGGCGAGTTTCTGAGCTAGCGGCACTTTCCATCAAACCTCCTTATTTTGAGAGACATCAGGATAAGGTGGTGTTCCGGCTCAAGCCGGACTTCCTGCCAAAGGTTGTGTCTGCTTTTCATCTTAATCAGGACATTGTCTTGCCTTCATTGTGTCCTAATCCTGCTAATTCCAAGGAGCGGACTCTGCATTCCCTGGATGTGGTCAGGGCTCTGAAGTTTTATTTGGTCGCCACAGTCTGATGCTCTTTTTGTTCTCACTTCTGGACCTAGAAACCGTTTTTCTCCGGCTAAATCCACTATCAGCAAGTGGATCCGTCAGGCGGTGGTTCAAGCCTATTCTGCTTAGGCAAAGGAACCTCCCTTTAGGATTACTGCTCATTCCACTTGTGCTATTGGTGCCTCTTGGGCTTTTCAGCACCAAGCTTCTGTTGAACAAGTTTGCAAGGCCGCTACTTGGTCTTCTGTTTATACTTTTTCAAAGTTTTACAAGGTTGATGTTAAGGCCTCAGCGGATGCTGCTTTTGGCCGCAAGGTACTTCAGGCGGTAGTGACTTGGCCGTCACTACTGGCCGTTACTTTTTGGGGATCCCACCCTACTATGGACACTGCTTTTGGATGTCCCAACTGTTATGAATACCAAAGCGGGCCGTGCCATGCAATAAAGAAAAAAGCAATTCTGTGAGTACTCACCTGTAGAATTGTTTTTATTCTTGCATGGCACGGCCCACTTCGCCCCACCCTTGTTATTGTTATTCTTGGCTGCCTCTTTATGGTGATTGTTCCAAGTCAATTGGGGTTTTTTTACCTTTTTCACATTTTTTACTTATTCTCTCCCGGCTTCTTGTCTCACTGCTTGTGTACGCTGGGGAACTCTATGGTTAAGCCCATTTTTATAGGGAGCCGGGACAAGCCAAAGCTTTTCTGCAGTACCACTGTGCCACCTTGTGGTGGAATAACCCAACTGTTCTGAATACCGAAGCGGGCCGTGCCATGCAAGAATAAAAACAATTCTACAGTTGAGTACTCACAGAATTGTTTTTTTGCTGACCTCTCATTTGTCTGTAGGTGTGGCGGGAAGCCTGGCGACCGTGCTGCACGATGCCGTCATGAATCCTGCTGAAGGTACTTTAATAAAGTTCTCAGTACTATAAACTGCTTAATTGCTGCTAAAGGACTTGCATAATAAACTGATAATAAGATGAAGTCAGCAGTGTGTCGCAAGGTTGAGAAACCGTGAAAGATCTGTTAGGTTCAGTCACTTTATTATGGCTCATTAGTGAAATTGTTCGGTCTAGTATAAAAAGGTGCATTTCAAGTCTTCCATTAGTATAAAATCCAATCACACATTTGTGGGGGGGGGGGGTTGATTCAGTTAGAGCTGAAAAAAATCTTGGTAGTAAAAAATAAATTCACTATAGTTGAAAAAAAGCCAGAGAATGTCACTGTTGCTGAATCACAAACATAAAGACAACGAAAGGCAAGGGCATGTTTTACTACTAAGAAAAGTAGTGAACTCCTTTTTTCACTGTAGTAAAATTGCCATTGACTTCCATTGTTTTCCTAGCTGGTGATTCAGCAACGTTAACATTCTCTTGCTTCTTGTGAAGGCTTCTTCACATAACAGTGAAATTGCAGGAGCAATAGGTGAGACGATACGCAATCGAAGATTAATGCTGCAGTGTGACCCGGCATGACGGTAAAATGGAAAAACTGCTCCTTATTGTACAAATGCTCCTCACCATTGCAACCATCTTTTACACTGATGATGTCCTATACCCAATGTACTTGCCTTTGTTCCCTACAATTGGGGAAGAGCAGGAGATGGGTGTCGGTTCTGCCTCCTCCTAACCCAGGTATATGATTAAAACCGGAACAACACACTTTTTTCACAAATAGTTCCATGCACAGGTGGGCATCCCAATTGACGGTTCCCCCTGTGCATTAACTTCGAGAAGCATTACCTTTCTCCTTGATCCCCTGGCGGAATAGAGCACTGTGATTGGCGCCATTGTCGCAAACAACCCGATACCCGTAAGAAGCTCACGGAACATGTGGCTGGGATGGCCAATTGCAGTGCTCAATTTCACGAGGGGAACGAGGAGAAAGGTAAGATTTCTTATGGTTTTATGTGGGTTAATGTGCAAGTGGCACCAGCAATTGGGATGCCCCCTGCGCTAGGAACAACACCCATTTTTGTAAAAAATTGGTGTTCTAGTTTAAGGGAGACTGTTTATATATACCTGTCTATTCTCCAGGCTATTGCATACATATGTCATCAAATACCCGCTCTGTCATTTAAAGGGACACTGAAGTCACCAGAGTAGTTACTTGTTCGTACTCCCCTGTGGGGGGTTAACATTAAGTAAAAGCTCACCCAGCCCCAGCATCAATGGCTCGGTCTCGCAGTTCTCCTAGCGGCATCGCTTTGGTGTGTATGCTTTCCGGCAATCATTCAAGTTGCTGGGCTGTCCAGCCGTGTGCACAGGGGGATGCTGAATTGTGCATGGGGAGCATAGTGGGATCAGGATAAATAGCAGCTTTAAAGTAGACCTAATGCCAACTATTTTACTTTCAGAAAGATACATGGTTTTGATACCGGAGCAATCGGGAAATGTTTTTCAATTCAAAAGTTACTGTTCTGTATATCATAAAGAGAGGCAAACGAATACCTCCATTCTTGCTCAAAGTCTCCCCCTCAGCTTTGGGAGAGAAAGTGTCCAGGGCAGGAAATGATGATGGGGCTAATGCCACCAATTGAAATTTGTAACACCACACATTTTTAATTTCAAACTTTTTTATTGAGAATAGGCAGTCATAGTCATACATATCATAGACAGCAATCAGATTAGCGAGCAAACGTTGAAGATTACAATTATACTGGTCAATTGTACAGAACAATGAAGGTTACACCAGCCCCTTCCACCCACATCCCACAATGGACAAGGCCCAAAACATCAACAATTACATCTGCCCATTACATAGTATTCCCAGTATTAATAAAGCATGAAAACCATAGAATGAGACACACCTCTTAACCTAATGCAATTGGCGGGTCTCTTTCGACCATTCTCTTAAGATACCATTCAGTATCTCTAAAGGTTTCATGTAATTTAGCTCGAACTTCTGGCGTCAACAAATCAATGAAACTCTCCCAAGTAGCAAAGAAGAACTCCACTTTAGCCTCTTTATGAGATGTCGCATCAACCCAGTCAAATTTAAAGAATTGTTGTAATTTTTCCAAGAAGATCTTAAACTGGGGTGGGTCAGGATAAATCCAGGCTTGCAAAATAGTTTTGCGTGCCACAGCAGATATAATTAACAGCAATCTTCTAGTCCCCTTTGAGATTCGCACTCCTTCCAGCATCAGCTCCCCGAAAATTGCCCACTCCGGTGAGGGGGATAGAAAGGTTACCAAGTTCTGCGACGCATATTGGGCTACTCGCCTCCAGAACTTCCTAATTACCGGGCATTCCCACAGATTATGAAAGAGGTCCGCTGAAGTAGCGTTGCATTTCAAGCACTGCGGGGAGTCGGATAGACCCATACGAAAGGACCGGTGCGGGGAAACATAGTTATAATGGAATTGCCTAAGGAGCATCTCTCTATATGTTGATGATGACAAAGTAGACCACGAATAATTGTAGGACTTTAAGATCCGGGCACAAGTTAAATTAGGGAAATGCCGGATCCACTTTGTCATTCCCGTTTTCTGTTTCTCCCAGTCCACCCTTTTTCTCAAATTAGCATAAGAGATGGAAATAGCTCCTTTACTTGGTGGGGGGGCCTCTAAAAGAATATCCAAGTCGTTAGACCAGTCGAGATCTGAAAAACGGCTCACTATTTTCTTAATATAGGAGGTAGCCTGCATAAAGGGGAACACCCGAAAGGTTACAGAGGGATACAAGTGCCTCAGCGCCTCATACGATAATATTTTCTTCTGAGCCTTGTTCACTAGGGCAGAAATTGATACAATACCAGACTCACGCCAATACTCATATGCAACAGCCGTGTTACCCAGACCGAGATCTGGGTTCCCAGCCAACGGTAGAAGCAGAGAGGAGTGCGAAGCCAAGCCCCTTTCTCTACGAATAAGGTGCCACAACCTCCAAATTGTAAATAACAGGGGATTTTGAGTCACCTGAGGGGGCAGAAGGTATTTGTGCTGATGTAACATAAAAGTCAGACTCATGGTCCCCAACAGGGCTTGATCCAGAGCCGTGTTAGTATGTTCTTTACGATTCCCCAGCCAGTCTCTTAGGACACACATAAGAGCTGCCTGATTATATTTTTCAATATCTGGGAAATTAACTCCTGCGTTCCTAACCTCCTGCTGTAGCGTAACTCTACCCAGGCCTGCCACCTTCTTAGCCCAAATAAATTCTCTAAAAAGTCGGTAAATATATCTTATGTCCCGTGCTATCAGCAAAATCGGCAGTGTTTGGATGTAGAAAAAAATTCTCGGGAAAGCTATCATCTTGAGGAGATGTATCCGCCCCAAGAATGAGAGTCCGAGCTTGGCCCAGCCTCGGAGGTCCTTCTCCAGATTTCTCAGCACCGGTGTTACATTACAGGAGTACAGTTCCAGGGGATTCTTGGGGATAAGTGCTCCCAAATAGTTCAAGGAGCCTTTGCTCCACGAGAAGGGATAACCCTCGCCCCACCGTGGTCTGGTACCAGGTCCTAAATATAGAGCCGTCGACTTGTTCAAATTTATAGAGTAACCCGACACCTGGCCAAACCGCTCAATTATTTGCAAAATCTTAGGTAGGGCTGATGCCGGATTAGATACAAACAAGATCAAGTCGTCTGCAAATGCCGTTAATTTCACGGACATAGATCCAATTCTAATGCCCTGAAACTCTGATTCTGCTTCCAAAGCTCTCAACAGGGGGTCCAAAGCCAAATTAAATAATAGAGGGGAAAGCGGACATCCCTGTCTCGTGCCCCTGGCCAATTTTACCTCTTGCGACTTTTCCCCATTAATTAATAAAGAGGTTCGTGGATCTTTGTATATAAATTGTATGTAATGTAAAAAGCACTCCCCGAACTCCCTTTCCCCCAGGACACCCAACAACCATGGCCACTCCACCTTATCGAACGCCTTTTCGGCATCAAGGCTTAGAAGAATCCCCTTAGAGTTCTTGCCAGCAGCGGTAGCTGCTATAGCCGTTCGTATGCCCAACGTGATATGTTTATTACGTACAAAGCCTAATTGATGGTCACTGAGCAAGGACGGGAGAATAGATTGCAGCCTTTCCGCCATTATTTTTGCCAAGAGTTTATAATCGCTGTTCATTAAAGAAATAGGTCTATAGGAAGAATGCAGCGAGGGGTCTTTATGGGGTTTCAAAATTAGAGTAGTATATGCCTCAGTAAATCGTGGCATCTCCACATCTTTTTGAAGAATAGCGTTAAACAAATCTTGCAAAATTGGAGTAAGAAATGGGCCCAACATCTTATAAAACTCTGCCGTGTAACCATCAGGCCCCGGGGTTTTACAATTTTTCAGATGTCTGATTGCCCACGCAATCTCCACCTCCGTGACCGGGCCCTCCAGCAGCCTCCTCTGAGACTCCGACAACTTCCCCAGTTCTGCCTGTTGGAGAATAGGATTCACTAGCGAATGATCCTGCAATGCGGAAGTATAGACACCCCTAAAATAGTTCTCAAAAGACTTAACTATCTCGGGAGTTTTTGTGTAGTTCTGACCAGAGGCTGGCTTTTTAATGGCAGCGATGTGTTTTCTAGGACCTGAGGGATTAGTCATTGCTGCCAATAGCTTACCAGATTTGTTCCCATACCTATAGTATCTATGTTTCTGGTAGAAATTAGATTTTTTCGCCTCTGCACTGAGGAAGGTATCCAACACCAGCGAGGCCTCCAGCCATTGCTTTTTTGCGGCTTCAGTGTTGAGTTGTAAATACGCTTTATATAACTTAGAGACCCCATCATAGAGTTCCTTGTGCTTCGTTTTGGACGCTTTTTTCTTTCGAGACACAAAATCTACAATATGCCCTCTAATAACAGCCTTTGCTGCCTCCCAGAACAGCACGGGCTCTGTTATATGCTGGATGTTGTCATCTTTATAATTCTCCCAAGCTCCTCTTAAAAACTCCCGGAAATCATCGGAGTCCCCCAAATATGTAGGAAAGCGCCAAAACCGTGATCTGCCCTGGGGGATCGCCAGTGAAAAGGATATTGTAACCGGTGCATGGTCCGAAAGTGCAATAGGCTTAATCTCCGCCTCCGTGACCTCCGTGAGGAGGGACTCATGCGTTAAGATGTGATCAATCCTGGATAAAGACTTATGGGCCTTGGAGTAGCATGTATACTCCCTTGCCGAAGGATTGAGAAGTCTCCAGGGATCCACCACGGGCAGATAGTCAAAAATATGCTTAAAAGGTGCCGAAAGCCCCGTCCTATCTCTTGACGTGGGATTGGATCTATCCTGGATAGTATCAGCCACAATGTTATAGTCCCCTGCCACAACAAGTTTAGTGTCTTGGTAATCGTGCAGATGCTGTGTTAGGGCAATAAAGAAGGGTAGGTTCGGGGCGTTGGGAGCATATATATTCACCAGCGTGTATATTTGCCCCGAGACCTCTAACTTTAGTATAATATACCTACTATTAGGATCAATTACCGTCTCCAAGATTGTATAATTAATTGACTTGCTTATCAGAATCGCTACCCCTCTCTGCTTCTTTTTAAATGTTGTGGCAATCACCTCATTAATCCAGGGCGCCTTCAAGTTACACTCCTCTCCCTCCCTCCAATGTGTTTCCTGCAGCATCACTATATCAGCAGCATGATGGCGTAAATGCTGTAAAATTTTCCTACGTTTTAAGTGATGGTTAAGCCCTCCCACATTCCAGGAAACCAGCTTTAGATGGGATTTAGGGTGGCCGGCTGGCTCATCTGCTAATATCATCTATAGGATAAAGTGATGCCTCTATTCTTCAAAAGAGAGTTTCTATCAAATGGGGGGGTCGTCCCAGGCACCCCTTCCATTTTATTCAGTAGACCAGTATTAATACAATTTAGATCATCATCTCCAAGCTGGAATCTAGTGTGATCTTTGCTTCGCAAACGATTGCCCTCGCTAATCCATATTAAATTGCCTATCTCTCTACTCCCTTTTCCTTTTTCCACTCTAGAACCAATTCCCTCATAATCAGAGGGAGATAATTGAGTAATGAATTCTATAAACAAAAACCAAAAACAAACATTCAAGACAGAGAGGGTCGTCCCAGAAACCTCATCCGGTGGACAATCATCCCCGCCCCACAACAACAAAATCCTTTCTGTTATCATAGCAACTCAGAGAAAGCTTAACATAACTAGTATTTAACTTTTCAAATACCATATTAACCTTAAACGTGTGAAATAAAGGGGCAAATCGAATCAAGTAGGTGCCTCCTGGGCAGAAAGCGGCAGCAGCTCTTTTTTGGCCTGGATTGGGTCTTCAAAGATTTTGGGTTCTCCGCTAATCAGCAGCCGTAGTTTCGCAGGATACAGAAGGGCAAACCGTACCCCCGTGTCAGCCAAGTATTTACACACCGGGGCGAATTCTCGCCTTTTCTGTGCGACCGCGGCCGAGAAGTCCTGAAATATCAGGATCCTATGCCCCTCCACCGTCACATCTTTTTGTTTTCGAAAGGCTGCAAGAATCGCCTCTTTGTCCGCATAATGAAAATACTTGGCAATCACCGGTCTAGGGCGTCTTGAACCAGCCGACTGTCTCTCCTGGCCCAACCTATGTGCCCGTTCTATATGCCTAGAGTCAGTGGTTTGAAGACCAAGGGCAAGCATGAGATCATGTGTGAGAAACTTGGTTAGGGTCGCGGTAGTCTTGTATGACTCCGGAATCCCTATAAATCTCAAATTCGATCTCCTGCTCCTATTACACCACACATTTTTAAAGCTTGTAAAGGCCACAGACTTGTATACCTGGCAGATATACTGTAACATCATTTTTATAAGTGGCGAAGAGTAGACTCCCACCCCAAAAAAGAACCCCTACAAAAGTACAGCCAAAAAATAAATTTTATTAATTAAAAAAGTTTCAAGTGTATAAACAAGATTTAAAACCAACATAAACACAACACACGTTAAAAACAAAGTACTCCCACCCAAATGACCTTCCTAAATGCAACAAATTTAGACGTAAGCCAGGTCCCCTTAGTTTGGAATATCTACAGGACCTGTAAATTATATATTCTTAGTATAGAGTACGTCCTGCTCCAAATCTAATATTTTCAGTTGGGATATACTCCGCCAGATGGCGCTGGACTGCAGAGACATCGGAAATAGGCTCCTCCTGGCCCCTCAGATATCCACGGAAACCTTCCACAAATCCCCAGAAATTCTCCGTTCCACTAGTAATGTGCCTCCCAGCCTTGGCTGCGCTGGTCGGGTGAAGGTAGGCAGCACCGCTGTTAGGTGCTTAGGAGCGCTGCTCCACCGCAAGTGTAGGCGGTTCAGGCATATGGTGAGCCTCTATGGGATGCCCCTCCCACAATATTGCCCCTTGCACCTACCTATCTGTGGGCCCTATTTAAGTGGCCGCCGTCCTCCCTCATCCTCCTTGTAGTCTTCGGGGGAAAAGAGGGGGGGGGGTGTATGTGTATAGATAGGTATGTTATGCATTCTGTGTTTTTTACACTGCCTTTTCACATGCCTTTATTCTTGTGTCAGGCGCCACGCTGACTTGTCTTTACTGCATTTTAAATTTGCCGCCGCCGCACGCTGACTTGGCTCCGCGCTTGGCGGCGGCATTACCTCAGGCGCTGGTGCGCCATCATTGGCTGCTTGCCGTTCTGGCTTCGCGCTCTTCTCGAGGTATACCGACGCCATCTTTCCTGCTTGGTTGGCCTATACGCGACGGACTCCTACCTACCGCGGTCCGTAAGTGCCCTCGCGGGCGGCTTTATTTCCTTCACTTTGGTTGCGATGTACTTAAGGTCTTGTCTGCTTATGTCTTTCAGGCGGGACGAACCCTTCCTGGCTTCTCCCGGCCCTGTTTTTAATATATTACTTATAGGCCTTGTAAAAATTTTACTCCCACTTCCCTAGCGGGTTATTGGGGCATCCAGGGTTGCTATATAGCGTTATTCCCTATCGGCGTATAGCGCCGCTATAATCACCATATGGAGGCATCCCAGGATAATGTGACGGGGTCCCTTTGGGACAAGACCGGCTGTGTGTAGCATGTGGGCAGCCTCATGCTGACGCTGACAAGGCACGGGTCTGTGTGCCCTGTGCTGAACAGGTGCGTGCATTGCAATCTGGCCTGCCAGTGGCTGCACCTTGTTTCACTTCGCCTACTCCCCCAAGCTTAAACCTCACTCCTACTGAGTTGCATACTAGTGGGGACTCTCATCCTGATGTGTCTTCTAGACTGGCTACTGTTGAACAGATTATTGCGAAGTCCTTAGCGCGTAAGGCCCCTGCTAAGAAGCGGCATTTGACACCTAATGTTACTGTTTTCCCTATGGGAACTGAGGAGTTTTGGAATCTGTGTGGCTATACCCCGTCTGATGAAGGGGAGCTCTTTTCTGATTCAGGCTCATCTGATGAGAGACCAAGGGGTCATGACGATTCTGGCTCTGACCCCTGGGCCCCGGATGACACTGACAGATTATTGACCCAGATTTTTGAGGTTCTGTCTCTCTCCCTGTTGAGGCTCCCAGGGAAAGAGGGGAGCTTTTTCATACAGCAAAATCACGTCTGGAATTTCCAGAGCAGGCACATTTCCATAACCTTGAACTCAAGGAATGGGAGCGTCCCAGTAAACTTCCCGGGGTTCCAAAAAGTTGGGATAGGAAGTAACCCTTTCCTGCTGAGGTGGTTAAATGTTGGTCATCTCCCCCCCCCCCCCCCCCCAAGGTGGATGCCCCGATCCTAGGGCTATCTAACACCTCTGTCATGCATTCCCCTGATTCTACTACCCTGCGGGATGCTGAAGACCGGCGTATTGATCAGCTGGCATCCCACGCCTTTGCATGTGCGGGGACGGCGCTGCGCCCGGTCTGTGCCTCTGCCATTACTGCTGTGGCCACTAGAGCCCTTATAAGGAATATGCTTGATAGTGCCCCTGATGATTTGCCTTGTGAGGTGTTGCACTCTCCAGTTGTGATGTTTTTGTACATTTTGTCCTATCAGCATTGGATGACACCATCAGTATGTGTGCCAGAACTTCTGCCTTTGTGGTGGCTATACGCCGCTCGGTTTCCTGCGCCAGTGGGCTGCTGACAACGCTGCCAAGAAGGCCCTCAATGGGTTTCCTTTTAAAGGACTGCGCCTGTTTGGGGACCGCCTGGACCTTTTTGCTAAGAGGGGCAGGTTGCCCCAGCGCAGGCGGAAATCTCGGCCCTTTCGGGGTCAGGGTTCCTTCTCCTCCCCTTTCCGTGGTGCAAGACTGGAAAGGGGGGTTTCTTTCCTGGGGCCCGGGGAGATTTCTGGGGTAGAGGCAGAGGACGTGGACGTCCTGGCTCCTCCTGGGGTCCCAAAGCTAAATCCTCTCCCAAGCCCCCTTGGGCATGATGGGGCGCCCTCGCCCATCCGGGTGGGGGGATGGCTGCAGCACTTTGCTCATGTCTGGAGGCTTCATGTCTCAGACCGACGGATTCAGGAGGTAGTGTCCTCCGGTTACAAGTTGGAGTTTGCTGCCGATCCCCCTTCAAGATTCATCAGATCCCGGATTCCTCAGGACCCTGTGTCAGCTCAGGAGCTAGTGCGAGCAGTGCAAGGCCTCCTGGAGCTGGGGGTCATCTGCCAGGTCCCCTTAAGAGAAAAAGGCAAGGGCTTTTATTCCAACCTATTCACAGTACCCAAAAAGGATGGTTCTGTCAGGCCCATCCTGGTTCCTCAGGTTCGCTCTGATGGATCAACACTACCAGTTTGTGGCCTTGCCCTTCGGCCTCACTTCAGCGCCCAGGGTGTTCACCAAGGTGCTGGCTGGCGTGATGTCTCTGCTCAGGTGTCAGGGCGTCCGCGTACTTCCCTATCTGGACGACATTCTCATCACTTCCCAGTCTCCACATCAGGCAGAGTTGGATACTCAGCTGGTGGTGTCCACTCTGGAGTCATTTGGATGGGTGATCAACCACCCCAAGTCCTCACTGTCCCATTCCTTGGTAACTCCATTCCTAGGAATGAATCTGGACACAGTTCAGGCAAAGATTTTCCTTCCTCAGCAGAAGGTGGACAGTCTGATTGCACAGGCTCAGTCCCTCCTAGCTTGTCCCCATACCTCCATCAGGCAGGGGATGCAGCTGGTGGGCCTGATGGTGGCGTGCTTCGAAGCGGTCCCTTATGCTCCGTTCCACTTGAGGCCTCTGCAACTTCACCTATTGTCAGTATGGGACAAGGACCCAGCATCCCTGGACAGGGTCTGTGTGCTTTCCCCCCTGGTCAGGAGGTCCCTCTTGTGGTGGATAGACTCAAGGAACCTGTTGGGGGGCAGATCCTTTCTTGCCCCTTCCTGGGAGACGGTCACCATGGATGCCAGTCTGTCAGGTTGGGGGGGTTTCTGGAAGTCCCTGCGGTTCCAGGGGAGGTGGGGCCCTCAGGAGGCCCACACACCTATCAATGTCTTGGAGCTGCGGGCGATCAGGTTAGTTCTGACTCGCTTGACTACTCCGCTTCGGGGCCTGCCTGTTCAGGTGCGCTCGGACAACCAGACGGCAGTTGCCTACATCAATCATCAGGGAGGGACCCGGAGCAAGGGGGCCCTCCAGGAAGCGTCTCTGATCCTGACTTGGGCGGAGGCCAATGTCCCCTGCATATCAGCTGTGTACATCCCGGGGGTGGAAAATCGCCTGGCGGACTCTCTGAGCAGGGGGACCTCTCGCCAGGGAGAATAGTCCCTATGCAGCAGGGTGTTTCAATCTCTGTGTCACCGTTGGGACCAACCAGATATGGATCCGTTTGTGTCCCGCCACAATCACAAGCTCCCAGCTTTTGTCTCTGTCCAGGGATCCTCTGGCCCTGACCTCGGATGCGCTAGCAATGTCATGAAAGGACTTTCAGTTCCTGTATGTCTTCCCTCCAATTCCCCTGCTGGGCAGGATTCTGCGCAAGATTGCTCTGGAAGGGGTGCCAGCAATTCTGGTGGCCCCCAGGTGGCCAAGAAGAGTGTGGTTCGCAGACGTGGTGCAGCTGGCAGTAGATCAGTACGCTCTGCCCTTGGTGCCAGATCTGCTCACTCAGGGCTCGCTACGCCATCCCAATTTACAAACTCTGGCTTTGACGGCTTGGCTGCTGAAACCTCCATCTTGATGGAGAAGGGGCTATCTTCCTCGGTTGTGGATACTTTGATTTAAAGCTAGGAAGAAGTCTTCCTCTTCCATTTATTACAGGGTTTGGCGTGCCTACATTGACTGGTATGAGTCTAAGTCTCTTCCCCTTCGTGTGTTCTCTATTCCCAGGATTCTGGAGTTCCTGCAGCATGGGTTGGAGATGGGGCTCCAACTCAGTACTCTGAAGGGTCAGGTTTCTGCCCTGGCTATTTTCTTCCAGAACTCCTTTGCTCAGCACCCTCTGATCAGGACTTTTTTCCAGGGGGTCACTCATGTGCGTCTCCCACGCAAACCTATGGTGCCTGTTTGGGATCTGAACTTGGTTCTGTCAGCCTTGCAGGGTGCTCCCTTTGAACCTGTGCAGGATGCTGCCTTGGCCATTCTTATGCTCAAGGTTGTGTTTCTGGTGGCTATCACTTCTGTCAGGCGTGTGTCTTAGTTGGCGGCGCTGTCCATTCAGCCCTCCTACTATGAGAGGCACCAGGACAAGGTGGTGTTTCGTTTCAAACCTGACTTTCTGCCTTTCATTTGAATCAGGATATTGTTCTTCCTTCTTTGTGCCCCTGTGGAGGCTAAAAGGAAACGGGGTGAGCTGCTTCGTCCTAGTAAACAGCGTCTGGAGTTCCCTGAGCAGGGACATTTCACCACTATGATGCTTAAAGAATGGGAACATCTTAACAGGTTGCCTGCTGTGCCCAAGGGTTTGGATAAGAGGTATCCCTTTCCTGCTGATCTTGTTAAGAGGTGATCATTTCCCCCTGAAGTGGACGCTCCCATGCTAGGCTTGTCCAATACTTCGGTCACGCGTTCACCTGACACTACCACTCTGAGGGACAGTGAGGACCGATGCATGGATCAGTTGGCCTGCCATGCCTTTACCTGTGTGGGGGCTGGATTGCGCCCGGCCTGTGCGGCTGGCATTACAGCTATTGCCTTTAAGAAACTGCTCAAGCATCTCCTTGATGGCACTACGGATCGTAGTGGGGGAGGAGTATAGGACTCTCTTGGTTTGCTCTGATTTTGTGGCCTTTATCCTTACTGCTATGGATGATGCTGTGCGGCTGAGCGGTAGGTCCTCTGCGCTCTTGGTGGCTATGCGCCGCTCTGTTTGGTTACGTCAGTGGGCAGCTGACGCCTCTGCTAAGAAGGCTCTCACTGGACTCCCCTTCGCGGGGCTGCGGCTATTTGGGGAGCGTCTTGATGTTCTAGCCAAGAATGGCAGGCTACCTCAGCGTAGGAGGCAGTCTCAGCCCTTTCGGGGTCCTCCGTCCCCCTCCCTTCCTTTCGTGCTCCCTCCTCTCTAGTGGCCGCAGAGATTGTTGGGGCCGTGGCAGATCCCGTGGTCATCCCGGTCTCTCCTGGAGTTCTTTGCCCAAACCCTCTCCCAAGCCCTCACCCATCCGGGTGGGGGGACGGCTTCGGCTCTTTGCTCACGTCTGGAGGCTTCACGTCTCAGACCGGTGGATTCAGGAAGTAGTGTCCTACGAATACAAGATAGAGTTTGCAGCCTGGCCGCCCCCAAGATTCATCTGATCCTGGATGTCTTTAAACCCCCTGTCTGCTCAAGGGTTGCTTCTGGCGGTTCAGTGCCTGTTCGAGTCATGAGTCATTGTCAGGTGCCCCATCAAGAACAGGGTCAGGGGTACTATTCCAATCTTTTCACGGTCCCCGAAAAGGACGGCTCTCTGAGGCCCATTCTGGACCTGAAGGGCCTCAACAAATTCAAGCATTTTCGTATAGAGATGCTACGCTCTGCTGTCAGTACCCTTCGCCGGGCGACTTCATGACCAATGTGGACATCAAGGATGTGTATCTTCATGTGCCTATCTTCCCAGGTCATCTGAGATTTCTAAGGTTCGAGCTGCAGGATCAGCATTACCAGTTTGTAGCTCTACCCTTCGGTATCACCTCGGCGCCTCGGGTGTTCACCAAGGTACTGGCGGTGGTGATGGCTCTGCTAAGGAACCAGGGCATACGCATCATTCCTTACCTGGACGACAACCTGATTGTGGCCAAGTCCTTTCCTCAGGCCGAGCAGGACACTCAGATGGTGACATCCATTCTCGAGTCTTTCGGCTGGGTGATCAACTATCCCAAGTCTTTTCTGTCCCCGTCCTTGGTGAGGTCCTTTCTGGGCATGACTCTGGATACCTCTCAGGTCAAGGTGTTCCTCCTCAGAAGAAAGTGGGGGGGTCTTCAGATGCAGGCTCAGGCTCTGCTGTTGTGTCCTCATCCCTCCATACGTCAGGGGATGCAGTTGGTGGGTCTGATGGTGTCCTGCTTCGAGGCAGTCCCCTTTGCTCCGTTTCACATGAGACCTCTTCAGTTGCACCTCTTGTCAGTTTGGGGTCGGAACCCTGTGTCCCTGGATCAGGAATTTGCTCTTGTCTCCTCTGACCAGACAGTCCCTCTCGTGGTGGCTGGACTCAAGGAACCTCCTGGAGGGCAGGACCTTCCTGCCCTGGTGCTGTGAGACGGTCACCACAGATGCCAGTCTGACTGGTTGGGGAGGCTTCTGGAAGTCCCTGAAGTTCCAGGGTCGGTGGGGCCCACAAGAGGCCCATGCGTCCATCAACGTCCTGGAACTGAGGGCGATCAAGTTGGTTCTTTCTCGCCTAACTACTCGCCTTCAGGATCGGGCTGTTCAGATCCGCTCAGACAACCAGACGGCGGTTGCCTACATCCATCATCAGGGAGGGACTCGGAGCAAGCGAGCCTTCAAGGAAGTGTCCCTGATTCGGTCTTGGGTGGAACGGCATGTTCTCTGCATCTCAGCGGTCCAGGAGTGGAGAACCAGGTGGCGGACTCCCTGAGCAGAGGGACGTCTCGTCTGGGGGAATGGTCCCTCAACAACTGGGTGTTTCTCTCCCTGTGTCACCACTGGGGTCAGCCGGACGTGGACTTGTTTGCGTCCCGTCACAATCACAAACTTCCCAGATTTGTCTCTCTATCTCAGGATCCTCTGGCCTTCGCCACGGATGCACTGGCAATGCCTTGGACGGATTTTCGGCTTCCCTATGTGTTCCCTCCGTTCCCTCTACTGGGCAGGTTCATGCGCAAGGTTGCTCAGGAGGGGGTGTCAGCCATCCTGGTGGCCCCCCTGTCGGCCAAGAAGGGTGTGGTTCGCAGATGTCGTGCAGTTGGCAGTAGACCAGTACGTCTTGCCCAGGGATCCAGATCTTCTCACTCGGGGACGGCTACGCCATCCCAATTTACAAACGCTGGCTTTAACGTCTTGGCTGCTGAAACCTACATCTTGACAGAGAAGGGGTTGCCTGCCTCTGTTTTTGATACCATGATTCGGGATAGGAAGAAGTCCTCGTCCTTTATCTATTACAGGGTCTGGCATGCTTACATTGCCTGGTGTGAGTCTCTTCTCTGTCAGATTTTTTTTTTTCCATTCCCAGGATTCTGGAATTTTGGCAACATGGTTTGGATTCTGGCCTTCAACCGAGTACCCTCAAGGGCCATGTTTCAGCTCTGGCAATTTTTTTCCAAAGATCCTTTGCCAACCACCGGTTGGTTAAAACTTTTTTCCAGGGTGTTACCGATGTGCGTCCACCTCGTAAGCCTATGCTACCAGTCTGGGACTTGATGTAGGCATGATGGATGTAGGCAACCGCCGTCTGGTTGTCTGAGCGGATCTGAACAGCCCGATCCTGAAGGCGAGTAGTTAGGCGAGAAAGAACCAACTTGATCGCCCTCAGTTCCAGGACGTTGATGGACGCATGGGCCTCTTGTGGGCCCCACCGACCCTGGAACTTCAGGGACTTCCAGAAGCCTCCCCAACCAGTCAGACTGGCATCTGTGGTGACCGTCTCACAGCACCAGGGCAGGAAGGTCCTGCCCTCCAGGAGGTTCCTTGAGTCCAGCCACCACGAGAGGGACTGTCTGGTCAGAGGAGACGAGAGCAAATTCCTGATCCAGGGACACAGGGTTCCGACCCCAAACTGACAAGAGGTGCAACTGAAGAGGTCTCATGTGAAACGGAGCAAAGGGGACTGCCTCGAAGCAGGACACCATCAGACCCACCAACTGCATCCCCTAACGTATGGAGGGATGAGGACACAACAGCAGAGCCCGAGCCTGCATCTGAAGACCCCCCCACTTTCTTCTGAGGAGGAACACCTTGACCTGAGAGGTATCCAGAGTCATGCCCAGAAAGGACCTCACCAAGGACGGGGACAGAAAAGACTTGGGATAGTTGATCACCCAGCCGAAAGACTCGAGAGTGGATGTCACCATCTGAGTGTCCTGCTCGGCCTGAGGAAAGGACTTGGCCACAATCAGGTTGTCGTCCAGGTAAGGAATGATGCGTATGCCCTGGTTCCTTAGCAGAGCCATCACCCCCGCCAGTACCTTGGTGAACACCCGAGGCGCCGAGGTGATACCGAAGGGTAGAGCTACAAACTGGTAATGCTGATCCTGCAGCTCGAACCTTAGAAATCTCAGATGACCTGGGAAGATAGGCACATGAAGATACACATCCTTGATGTCCACATTGGTCATGAAGTCGCCCGGCGAAGGGTACTGACAGCAGAGCGTAGCGTCTCTATACGAAAATGCTTGAATTTGTTGAGGCCCTTCAGGTCCAGAATGGGCCTCAGAGAGCCGTCCTTTATCTATTACAGGGTCTGGCATGCTTACATTGCCTGGTGTGAGTCTCTTCTCTGTCAGATTTTTTTTTTCCATTCCCAGGATTCTGGAATTTTTGCAACATGGTTTGGATTCTGGCCTTCAACCGAGTACCCTCAAGGGCCATGTTTCAGCTCTGGCAATTTTTTTCCAAAGATCCTTTGCCAACCACCGGTTGGTTAAAACTTTTTTCCAGGGTGTTACCGATGTGCGTCCACCTCGTAAGCCTATGCTACCAGTCTGGGACTTGAATCTGGTGTTGGCTGCTCTGCAGGGTCCTCCCTTTGAGCCTATCAATGGGGCTGCTTTGCCCATTCTGACTCTTAAGTTAGCCTTTTTGGTGGCTATCACTTCTGTAAGGTGAGTTTCTGAGCTGGCGGCGCTTTCCATCAAACCTCCTTATTTTGAGACGCATCAGAATAAGGTGGTGTTTCGGCTTAAGCTGGATTTCTTGCCTAAGGTGGTGTCTGCTTTTCATCTCAATCAGGACATTGTCTTGCCTTCATTGTGTCCTAATCCTGCTAATTCCAAGGAGCGGACACTGCATTCTCTGGATGTGGTCAGGGTTCTGAAGTTTTATTTGGTCGCTACTGAGCCTTTCAGGAAATCTGATGCTCTTTTTGTTCTCACTTCTGGACCTAGGAAGGGTTTGCCTCCGGCTAAATCCACTATCAGCAAGTGGATCCGTCAGGCGGTGGTTCATGCCTATTCTAAGGGGAAGGAACCTCCCTTTAGGAATACTGCTCATTCCACTCGTGCTATTGGTGCCTCTTGGGCTTTTCAGCACCAAGCTTCTGTTGAACAAGTTTGCAAGGCTGCTACTTGGTCTTCTGTTCATACTTTTTCCAAGTTTTACAAGGTTGATGTTAATGCCTCAGTGGATGCTGCTTTTGGCCGCAAGGTGCTTCAGGCGGTGACTTGAACTGCCGGCTGTTACTCATTGGGGATCCCACCCTACTTTTGGACACTGCTTTTGGATGTCCCAACTGTTATGAATACCGAAGCAGGCCGTGCCATGCAATAAAGAAAAAAGCAATTCTGTGAGTACTCACCTGTAGAATTGTTTTTGTTCTTGCATGGCACGGCCTGCTTCGACCCATCCTTGTTATCGTTATTCTTGGTTGCCTCTTTATGGTGATTGTTCCAAGTTAATTGGGGTTTTTTACGTTTTTTACATTTTTTACTTTTATTCTCTCCCGGCTTCTTGTCTCACTGCTTGTCTACGCTGGGAACTCTATAGTTGATCCCCCTTTTTATAGGGGGCTGGGAGATGCCACAGCTTTCTGCAGTACCACTGCGCCACCTTGTGGCGGAATAACCCATCTGTTATGAATACCGAAGCAGGCCGTGCCATGCAAGAAAAAAAACAATTCTACAGGTGAGTACTCACAGAATTGCTTTTTTAAGGGTTTGGGCTTTTCATGAAATCATGCGGAAGGTTCGATTTAAGCATAAAGAGAAATAACTCATTGTAACTTTTTTCATCCACAGTGGTCAAGCAACGAATGCAGATGTATAATTCCCCGTACCGGAGCATGTTGCATTGCATCCGCACCGTAAGCAAAACTGAAGGAGTGGGCGCTTTCTATCGCAGCTATAGCACCCAGCTGTTCATGAACATTCCTTTCCAAGCCATTCACTTTATCACCTATGAGTTTACACAGGAGCAGCTTAACCCACAGCGGCAGTATCACCCCGGCTCACATATCATCTCAGGAGCCATCGCTGGAGCCGTAGCCGCTGCCGCCACTACTCCTTTGGATGTCTGCAAAACCTTATTGAACACCCAGGAAAACATGGCGCTTAGCTCTGTTAACATCAGCGGACACCTGTCAGGTATGGCCAATACCATAAGGACGGTCTATAAACTGGGAGGCTTTGCCGGCTACTTCAAGGGAGTGCAAGCCCGAGTCATTTATCAGATGCCTTCCACAGCCATTGCTTGGTCCGTGTATGAGTTCTTCAAGTACTTTCTTTCGCAGCACAATCATTTGTGAGCAAAGCTGGACAATATGGTGACCGCAGCACCTTCCTATTAAAAAGAGTTTACTAAAACCAGGCACGGAGTCACACCACGTCAGCAAGTTGCCAAGCATTGAAAATCGCCAAAGTCTAAAACAAATGTGGAAATTATTAACTTATTTTTTTAATCACTAAAATCCAGTTTCTATTTAAAGTTTGTTCATTTAGGGAAACCTATTGGCGTAAAAATGAGGCAGATTTGGAAAATACATGGAGACGGGAGACTTTTTTTTTTCTATTTGCAATTATTATTAAAAGTGTTAAGCCACTTTTACTTAAAATTTAATGAAATTACTTTGTTGCCATGAAGGAGCAAGGCAGAAAAAGATGGTCTATAGTGACTGTACAGTAATGTTCTATAGCCGGGGGTTCCCAACCAGTGGGACTAGTATTACTGGTGGCACTCAAGCTCTCCTCTTATGGTTCTCTGGGCCATGGGCGGATGAAACACTGTAGCTACTGCTACAGTGGCCATTGATCCAGGATATGCAGTGAGGCATCTTGGGATGCCAACATTGCTGGCAGAATATCTTGCATTGCCAGACCAGTATAGGATCCCCACCCTCCTGGGGAAGCCAATATTAGTTGTGGTAGGGGTGGTACTTGAGATAAATGCAAAATGGGAAGTGATACGCTATAAAGATATTGGGAAACCCTACTGTATTTACCTAAGGCAGTAATATGAGCAGGCTTCATTCTTCTGCCCCTTTCTGCTTCAGGTGTGACAGCAATAGGGGGGTGGGGGAAGAGCTGCAATAGTAGACAATGTGCCATGCCAGTGGACAAGCCTGTATCATTATAGAAGGGACTGTAAACACACTTAAAAAACAAAAGGGCTCTTACCTTCTTTCCCCTACTACAGATCTCAGGCCAGTTTCCTAAAAAACGTGCTCCTGGCGTCCTCGAGGGATGCCCATGCCCCTCAAGTTGGTTACAGTGACTGTATGCTCCCTCCATTCATTGCAATGGACATGGTGTACCAAAACAGAGCTTGCCATGCCCTCTCCATTGTAGTGAATAGAGGGGGGGGGCGTGCACAGGCAATGTGACCGGCACAGAGGAGCGAGGCCATGACCAACAGCAAGCATTAGTCCAGGGAATTTTGGGGCACATGCTCACTGCAACCCTATTTCTCAGAAATCACTGTTTCTTAGTGGCGGACTGGCCCGGAGCTGCCAGAAGGTAGGTGCCTTTTTTTTCATTTGGGTTTACAGTCCCTTTAAAGAAAAGGGCATTGGGAATATTGCCCTGGTGTAGAGTGACTTGGGCTCATAGTGTGCAGTAGGGTAAAAGTGCCTCCATTACTTCCTATTCCCAACACATGACTTTAAAGGAGAACTATCGCATAATTGTGTAATTTCAAAAACCCATATAAACACGTTGGCTAATGAGAGGGGTCACCTATACACGTGAAATAAATAAAGCTCCCACCAAGCTTGTGGTTTATTCTCATGGTTGGAATAAAATCCAGGGGTGACAGGTTTAGTGTATTAGGGGTGACAGAGCTTGTCACCCGATTACCTCTTCCTTCAATTAAAAAACAAGCCTGGCTGGATATTTCTTGAAGCCTGGTGTATAAGTGACCCCTCCTCTCGTCGTCCAGCATATTTATAGGAATTTTTATTATTGGCCCATTTTTTCGCGATAGCGCTGCTTTAACACTGGACACCTCCTATTGTGCAACAGCAAGTGTTGGGTCTGAATGACCTAAACTAAACCTAAACTGATGGCCTCCTATAAAAGTTATCTTATGTTAACCATTTCCTCATCTACAAGCGGCTGGTAATCACATGACTGCCGATAACCAGTCTTGATCTTTCAGTGGACTTGCACATCAAACTTGAATGGTTTCCATTGGTCACCTGATTAACTGCCATGAATGAGGAAGTAGTGACTGGAGTATAGTGCTTCTATTTTTGTAAGATACTGCCATCTTCCTATAGTACCTACCTCCACCTTGTATCTGATGTTTTAATGAAAGGAAAACTTTCGATGCCTTTTGCCCCCATTTTGTGGGAGGCCAATCTGGCCAGCCCCACACTGTGTGTTGTGTAGGCAGACCTCTAATCCAGGAGAGGGAAAACAGGGGAGTAGCAAGATGGCTGCTGCCTTGCAAACACATATTCAAAGAAAGACTTCTCTGGAAGAACTTGGGAAACAAAGGGTCTAATATAAAGCTCACTTGACTTATCCAGAAAAAGGTACAGAATTATACTGGCTCAATAATATTTAGATTTCTATCTACATACTTCATTTTCAGGCGTCCGTTATTACTAAAAGAGCAGCACTTTTTGGGGAGGTGGGGTCGTACTGGAAAATTGAATTATCTCAAAGGGGAACTGCAGTCAACAGACTCATGTTCCTATCATCCTTGCAGCTCGGGGGGCATCCAGATTTGCCCATTGCACAGGGAAGGCCAAGGCGGGGCAGCCTATACTCTTCTTTCATGTTCCCTCAGCTGTACATGTGACTGCTGTCAGACAATCTGATGGCTACACAGAGCAATGGAAGGCCACTAGATGAACCATATAGACAGCTAGCAGGCAAACTGTCTGGAGAACATGGAATCAATGAGTTTGGGCTCCCGTTGTCTTCCCCGCTGTGATCCTGCAGCATGTAAGCTGGGACACCATGCCTCTATCTACAAATCCTGCATCCCCTGGGTCCCTGCAAGTGCACAGGATCAGGGAAGCAGGGGAGGCAGCTTTTTGCTAACCTTGTACAATGATGGTAAGGGCATTGCCAAGAGTGCTGGTAGTGTCCATCCCTTACAGTGGGGGAGGGGGGGGCAAATCTACAGCCTGCATAAAGGAAAGGGGAGCAGGTAAAGTTGTAAATATAAAGATTTTTGTTTTGCAAAATGGAAAAGTGTGTCTCCTTCTTGCATCTTTGCAGCAGTCCGCTGTTAAAGTGGACCTTCACCCTGAATAAGAGTCTATCTTATGTTTCCCACACCCTGTACATACAGATTGCCCACATTAAAAATCATCCTACCTGCATCTACTGCATGTTATGAGCCTTTAAACATCCAAGATGGCGGCTCATGGGTCATCATGCAGCCTGCAAACAGGAAGTATCTTCTGACTGTCTGGTATTGCTGTCCTTTCCCTGACCCCAGCTCTGCTCTGTCTGTGCAAAGCACAGCTATAACCCACCCCCTGCACTTTTGCCCCGCCCTCCTCTCCTCAGTATGTGATGCTTCTGAGTCAAGATTGCCCATATACTAGAGTCCTGAACAGAGCTGCAGCCCAGTGGGGGAAAGAATAAGAAAGTGACTAAAAATTTTAAATAGATTAATTTTAGATGCTGGTGGAATAGTTTAAGGGTCTGGGCTTTTCATTAAATCGTGCTGAAGGTCCGGTTTAAAGGGGCTGCCTAAGCATAAAGAGTTGTAGAAAAGGTGTGTGCAGGCTGTGGCGTAGTCTGAGGGCCACCACTGTACTGGCACTTGTGTGAGGTTTTTTTGGGGGGCGTATGGGGTGGTTGGAAGTTTTCATTGTCTGTCTTGCTTTTGTATTGGAGAGGCTAAGTCAGCATTTAAGAAATAACCTGGTACCCCTGCCCCCTTATTCTTATAAGCACCAACCGGAAGGGTTGACTGACGTCTGTTGAGTAGCAAGATGATGATGATGATGATGAGACTGACATGTCCGTTATGGCCTAGAGGGTGTTAACTGGGAAAGTTATGGCCTAAAGGTGGGGGAAACAGGCCTGTGACCGGAGGGTGGCAGGTTCGATTCCCAACCATGGGACATAACTGAAGTGCCCTTGAGCAATAGATGTGTAATTTGTCTGAAGACCAGATGCCCAGTTTATGCCCATTTTGAAGGTGTTGCTGTTTCTAAATACCTGCTGTTCTCTTCATAGAAAACTTTTTTTTGTTCTGCTAGGGAACGCTTGCAGAAACTCCAAAGTGGAGTCTTTAAGCCATGGAGTGAGGGGTAAATGGAGCCCAGCCATGCTGGAGGGTTGTTTTGCTGTAACAGCATAGAAAATATAGGAACGGAGAGCTTTGATATAATCACTGCCCGTAATTCTGCTCTCCGCAATTCCTTTATTTATTAGTAGTATTAGAACATTAGGTTTATATGACTGCAGTCAAGACTACGCACAAGACACAAATGTTTTATTTTAGAGGATATATTTTAATGTCATATTTTCTATATTCTGTATTTTATGGCCGTGAATGTATATAGTTTTATCCTATATATTTCTATATAGAATGTACGATGCAGACAGGGAATATCAGCTTTTCTGTGATTGGGTGGCGTTTTTATTTTATAGTATAAAGACTTTCTTGCCAAATTGGAAGTCTCATTTGCCTTAATGGACACTTTACGGATTTAGTTTTTATTTCTTTATCTGCTGCCAAATTGATCAATATTGTTTGTAATTCCAATGGCTTTTTTTTTTGCAGATTCCAAATATATTTATATATGATGTGCCCTATAACAATTGTTTCTTTTATTTTTTTTTCAATATACATCTTTTCATCGATGTAGCATTTATCTAAAGTGGAACAAAACCCAGGATGTGTTCCATGCTTCGGGGGCATCCTGAATTTGGATGCCCTGCTCTGTGACACCCGTACAAACTCGCCTTTCCTCGGTACTGCGGCGCATCCAAGGGCTCTCATCCAATCAGAGCTGTTTGCCGTGCATATGTAATGCTCGGCAAATGTCTCTGTTTGCATGTATCACAATGTCTGTACACAAAGATCTACAAGAAGGGAGAAGTGAGCCCTGTACACACAGAATGATTCCATATAACGCGCTTTTGCTAACATAAAAAATAAGAAAATAAAATACTGGATCAGCTTGGCACCTTAAGGAAATCATTTTGCCTCCCAAAAATATACACTTAAAAATGCCATTGAAAGTGGATTTTAATACTGAATAGGAACCTTTCCAGAAATCTAGCTCTGCACACCGTAACTTTTTGATCCCATGCTGGGCCTGTACAGCGACCTGTCAGTAATGGTGGCGCTCAGTTTTATATGCACTTGGGCAGCTGCTGCCACCTACTGGGTAAGGCGCTGTAATGTTATGCGGCAAAGCATGACTCTCTGTAACTGGTTGTTGGTCATGCAGTTAGTTGATAAACTCCCGGCTCCTCTTCCCGGCCCTTCAAATACCCGGGGACCTCTCACAAATCCCCAGATTTCTCTGCAGTGCTGACTGCGAAGACATGAAGTATCACTCTATCGCAGGTGAGCGGGGATATCAAAGCCTGTGGCCCTGTTGGACTATTCCCACCCGTCCTCCTCCCTGTGATGTGCCTCCCAGCTCGGGCTGCGTCGGTCGGGTGAAGGTAGGCAGCACCATGCGTGCTTATGGAGCTATGCTCCACCGCAGTCCCCCACCAAAGGGTAGGCGGTTTAGGCTGATGGTGAGCCTCTAGAGGATGCCCCTCCCGCACTATTGCCCCGTGTAGCGGTGGGCCCTGTACAAAGGGTCGCCATCCTCCCTCGTTCCCCCCGTAGCCCGGGGGGGAAAGAAAGGGGAGGGGGGTGTGTGGTGGTCTCAGTGTATGTTTACACGCTTATGCCTTAGTGCTGTCTTTGACTGGTATTCCCAGTGTCAGAGCCGCGCTGTTTGCATTTTTATTATGTATCTGTCGCTGCCACGCGCACTTCTTCCCTCGCAGAATGTGCTGCGGCGAGCGGTGGCGTCGCCTCAGACGCTGCTGCGTCTTCATTGGCAAATCATTTTCGAAGTGTGTCATACACTTTGCTCTTCTTGACAACGTTGAAACTATCTCAGAGCTTCGCGCTCTTCGGGGGGGGGGGGGCGGGGACCTTGGTTGGCACGCTCTGCGTCACAGCCGCTCTGGCCTGCCCTTAGAGGTTCTTGACGCCATCTTGATGCTGGTCGCACGCACACGTGTAGCGGTCCTCCTCCTCCCTAGGTCTGTAAGTGCCCTCGCAGGCGATTTTCTTCATTCTTACTCACTGCGCATGGCTCTGACATCCCTATTCCCATTATGTCTTTCAGACGATCGAATCCAGTGGCTTCTCCCAGCCCGGTGTAATTCCCAGTGGACCTAGTATAATTACTCCCACTTCCCTGTGGGTCTTTGGGGCATCCAGGGTAGCTTATAGTGTCAATCCCTACTGGCCTATTGTGCCCATTAATCACCATATGGAGGCATCCCAGGATATTGTGACCGGGGTTCCCTCGGGACAAGCCCGGCTGTGTGTAGCTTGTGGGGTCTCACCTATCAGCGGTGACAATGCACGGGTCTGCGTCCCTTGTGCACAGCAGGCGCTAATGGTACTTCCCGCCCCTCCTGTGGCTGGGCCTGCACCTCGCCTCACTTCACCTACCCCCCCCCCCCCAAGCCTGAGTCTAACCCCCAATACAAGTGGGGATTCTCATCCTGATGTGGCTACTAAATTAGCCAGTGTTCAGAAATTGCTTGCTAGTTCTCTAGTGCGCAAGGCCACTGCAAAAAAGCGGCACATAATCCCTGATTCTGCTCCTTTCCCTACGGAGTCTGATGAGTTTTCGCATTTTTATGGCCATACCCCTTCGGACGAAGGGGAGCTGTTTTCTGACTCAGAGTCTTCTGATGAGAAGTCAAGGGGTCATGACGATTCCGGTTCTGATCACTGGACCCCGGATGATACTGACAAACTACTGCTTCAGATTTTTGAAGTTTTGTCCATCTCTCCCCCTGTTGCGGCTCCCAGGCAAAGGGGTGAGCTATTTCATACTGCTAAGGCTCGATTGGAATTTCCTGAGCAAACCAATAACCTCGTGCTGAAGGAATGGGAACATCCCAGCAGACTTCCCGGGATTCCTAAGAGTTTGGACAGGAAGTATCCCTTCCCTGCTGATATGGTCAAGTGCTGGTCATCGCACCCCGAGGTCGATGCTCCTATTCTAGGGCTGTCTAACACCTCTATTATGCACTCCCCTGACACTACTACGCTGCGGGATTCTGAGGACCGGCACGTTGACCAATTGGCGTGCCATGCCTTTGCGTTTGGAGGGGCGGCGCTGTGCCCGGTCTGCGCCTTGGCCATTACTGCTGTGGATCTCAGGGCCATGGTCAGGAATGCACTTGATGGCCCAGACGAATTGCCTACGGATACTATTAATGCACTGTCTAACTGTGATGTATTTGTGAACTTTATCCTGTCTGCATCGGATGATGCTATTAGGCTGTGTGCCAGTTCTTCCGCCTTGGCGGTGGCTATACGCCGCGCGGTATGGCTGTGCCAGTGGGCGGCGGACAATGCTGCTAAGAAAGCCCTTACTGGGCTTCCATTTAAGGGCCTACGCCTGTTTGGGGACCGCCTAGACCTCTTTGCTAAGGGAGGTAAGTTACCACAGCGCAGGCTGCAGCCTCGGCCCTTTCGTAACCAGGGCCCCCTTTCAGCCCCCTACAGAGGTGTTAAGCAGGGGAAAGGGGTGTTCTTCGGGGGGGCTCGTGCAGACTCCTGGCATAGGAGCAGGGGGCGACGCCCTGGCTCCTCCTGGGGGACCAAACCCAAAGCCCCTCCCAAGACCCATCAGGCATGATGGGGTGCCCTCGCCCGCCAGTGTGGGGGGACAGCTACAGCACTTCGCACATGTCTGGAGGCACCAAGTCTCAGACCGGTGGATTCAGGAGGTAGTTACCTCTGGCTACAAAATAGAGTTTGCTGTGCGGCCCCCCCTCAAGATTCATCAGGTCCCGGATCCCCCAGGACCCGGTATCGGCTCAGGTCCTGATGCAGGCAGTGCAAGGACTTCTGGATCTGGGAGTTATTTGCCAGGTTCCCTTGAGAGAATTGGGAGAAGGGTTCTACTCCAACCTTTTCACAGTACCCAAAAGAGATGGGTCAGTCAGGCTCATTCTGGATTTAAAGATCCTCAACAAATTTGTCAAGCACAAGCGCTTTCGCATGGAAACTCTGTGCTCGGCCGTTGGCTCTCTGCACCCAGGGGATTTTATGACGACTGTGGACATCAAAGATGCTTACCTTCATATCCCTGTGCTTCCGGGACATCAAAGGTTTCTCAGATTCGTGTTGAAAGATCAACATTATCAGTTTGTGGCCCTACCATTTGGCCTCACTTCAGCTCCCAGAGTGTTAACAAGGACATCACTCCCGCCAGAACCTTGGTGAAGGGCAGGGGGCATTCAAGTGCTGCCCTACCTGGACGACATCCTCATCGCCTCATGGCCCCTACAGCAGGCGGAGCTGGACACTCAGCTGGTGGTGTCTACCTTGGAGTCCTTCGGCTGGGTGATCAATCATCCCAAGTCTTCTCTGTCCCCTTCGTCGGTGACCCCATTCCCGGGGATGATTCTGGATACGGTTCAGTCACGAATATTTCTTCCCCAACAGAAGGTGGAAGCCCTGACTGCGCAGGTGTGGTCCCTGCTCTCGTGCCCCCAGCTCTCCCTCAGGCAGGGGATGCAGCTGGTGGGTCTGATGGTGGCGAGCTTCGAGGCGGTGCCCTTTGCTCAGTTCCATTCAAGGCCTCTGCAGCTTCACCTCCTCTCAGTATGGAACAAGGATCCCGCGTCCTTGGATGGGGTTTGTGTGCTTCCCCCGTTGGTCATAGGGTCCCTCTCGTGGTGGCTAGACCACAAGAATTTGCTAAAGGGCAGGTCCTTTCTAGCCCCCTCCTGGGAGACGGTCACCACGGATGCCAGTCTGTCAGGTTGGGGGGGATTCTGGAAGTCCCTGAGGTTCCAGGGCAGGTGGGGCCCTCAGGAGGCCCATTTACCCATCAACATTCTGGAACTACGGGCGGTCAGGTTGGTACTGGAGCAGTTGACCGATCACCTGCAGGGACTGTCTGTTCAGGTGCGCTCAGACAACAGGACGGCGGTTGCCTACATCAACCATCAGGGAGGGACCCGGAGCAAGGGTGCCCTCCAGGAAGTGTCGCGGATTCTGACATGGGTGGAGGCCAATGTTCAATGCATTTCGGCTGTTTACATCCCGGGGGTAGAGAATCTCTGAGCAGGGGGTCTTCCCGTCAGGGGGAGTGGTCCCTCTGCGACAGGGTATTCCAGTCCCTGTGTCACCGTTGGGGTCTACCAGATGTGGATCTGTTTGCATCCCGTCACAATCGCAAGCTCCCGGCCTTTGTCTCCCTGTCTCAGGATCCTCTGGCTGTGGCCACGGACGCTCTGGACAAGGTGGTGTTCCGCTTTAAGCCAGATTTTCTGCCAAAGGTGGTGTCTGCCTTTCATTTGAATCAGGATATTGTTCTTCCTTCATTGTGTCCTAATCCTAGCAACGCTAAGGAAAGGGTTCTGCATTTCTTGGATGTGGTCAGGTGTCTTAAGTATTACCTGGTAGTCACTGCGGCCTTCAGGAAGACTGATGCTCTTTTTGTGGTCCCCTCTGGTCCTAGAAAGGGTTTGGCTCCGGCCAAGTCTACTATTAGCAAATGGATTAGTCAGGCTGTGATTCAGGCCTATTCTGCTAAGGGGAAGAGTCCCCCCCCCCTTCCATCTTACTGCTCATTCTACTCGTGCTATTGGTGCCTCTTGGGCCTTTCAGCACCAGGTTTTGCAAGCGGCAGTAGTTTAAACTGCCTGTTGTCACCTTTTGTTGTGGGATCCTACCCTACCTTATGGACACTGCTATTGGATGTCCCTAGTGTAAGTATTATATCTGGAGCAGGACGTACTGTATACTAAGAATAATACAATTCTGTGAAGTATTCACCTGTAGAATTGGTATTATGAATATACAGTACGTCCTGCTCCACCCCACCCTGGTTTTTGCATTATTCTGGATCCCCTGTATGGTGATTTGTTATCATTGTTATCGTTGCCAGTTGTTCTGGGTGGTTTAATTCTCCCGGCTTCTTGTTCACTGCTTTTCAATGCTGGGGATTTGTGGGAGGTCCCTGGGTATTTAAGAGGCCGGGAGGAGCCTGTTTTTGCATGTCTCTGCAGTGCAGCGCCATCTGGCATTGGATAACCCAAGTGTAAGTATTATATCTGGAGCAGGACGTACTGTATACTCATAATCCCAATTCTAGAGGTGAGTACTTCACAGAATTGTATTTTTCCCAGAATCCTTTGCAGTAGACGGGCCCAAAGCTATAGCCAAAGCGCCTGTATGTGCCAGGGTGTGCAGTGCTCTGGAAAGGCATAAAAGAATATATGTCACCATCCAAACTGATTATTTATTAATGGTGGAGTCTGGGTAGATCTATTTATTTTTATTATTTGTTATATTATATTAGTTGTGAGGTCTGTTTTTGCACCAGGATCCAGAGCTGAATGCACCCATGTACAACAGTGACTGTCGTCTAACCAGGAATATTTTGACTGTGGAACAAAACCCAACAGCGGCCAGCCTGGAATCTAAATGAAACATCCCAGGGCACGCTTGCCTTTCCCCGGTCCAATGGCGTATGCGTGGGACCCCGTCCAATCGGAGCCGCTTGCTTAAATGATGTGATTTAGAAAACTGCTTCCCATTCATCCCAATCAGAGCAACTTGGCGAATGACATCATCGCAGCAAGCGGCTCTGATTGGACCGGAGCAGAGGTAAGCAGATAAACGATAAAGAAGAAAAAAAGGTGAGGGAAAGCGTAAAGAATATGTTGGAACAAATGGGGGGTATGGGGTGGGAGAGACACTGTAGAAAAAAGGAGGAAGTAGTGAAACATTAGCCTAAACAATGTCAATATAATTGCGTAAAATACATCCCCACTATGATGGTTAAGTTACCCTCTACTTAAATAAAGGGGCTGAACCGGGAACCCACGCAGCGTGCTGGTGTGGGAGGGTACGATCATGATACTAACTGTCCTACCAGTTACAATAGCAAGGGGACACGGGTAAATTATAATTTCAGAAACAATAAATAAAACCTCCTGGGAAATCCCTATAAAGCGGACAAACCAGTGCACTGCCTAAGCGCCTCACTAACCTACTACAATACTAAACCCCAAACACTCAAAGACCTGGTTAAGTGTGAGGCCGACACTAGGAAAGATCCAAGTCACATATTGCCTTACAAGCAAAACAATATTTATATTGTATCAAAAGCCCCAAATCCCCATTCACCCATAAAAGACTTCATAACCTCATCAACATATAGGGGTAAACATGCTAAGTGGGGGAAAAAATAGAGGATATGTATTGCTCGGCATGCGCCTCAGTTCTTCCTGGCAGCTAAGGAACCCCTTGTTAAAAAATTTGAATCCCAAACCGACTTCCTGAGGCCTCGTCTTTTCAATAGCCATATACAAAAACAAGAGGGACACCCTATTAAGCACCACCTTAGATCATTAATAAAGGGGTTGGTGGTGTGCCAAACCTGTAACCCAAATTGCTACTGCAATACACATACAAAGTTTCTGTGGTTCCAGCCCACCACAGACACAGTTACTTAGGAGGCACCACTCCAACCCAAAAGTAAATTAATCAATAATACCAACTGATCTTAATGTTCATTTTAATTAGTCAATTCATCAACAATTAAAAGACATACAACAAATCTATACAACACCATAACATACATTTAAAAACATATATACACAACATATCTACAACACATAGCACCAGCAGGAGCGAGCCATATTAACCATATGTACCCAAATATCCCCCTACGATTAAAAACCTATCCCTAGTTAAAGTGCCAATCTCTAAAGTGACCAGTGCAAAATATGATCCGTAAGCCAATACAGACAAATTATTAAGTCAATAATGATTCACCTCTATGTGTGCGGCAAACATCCCCTGCTGGGCCGATCAAAACACCCACGCGTTCCGTAGCTCCGTGCTACTTTCTCAAGGTGCCATGAGGTGCTGTGCTCTGTGTCCCAGTTCTTAAGGAGGAGGAACGGAAGCGCACGCCAAATCACCGCCCTCCCGTGCACGTGGCGGCCCCGGCCAACGGAAGCGTAGCAGCGCCAGCGCCAGCGCATGCCCCCATCCTTCCTGGTCATAAACAAAGGAACGTGGTCATACTGTCCCACCACGCCCCCCAAACCACACCCCCAGCACGCCCCACTCAATTTTCAATAGCCATAGATTAGCTCAAGGTTCTTATGCATGTGAACACCAAAATATTTAATTTGCAAAATTAATCTTGTGTTTAATAAGGGGTAACATCAATTACACATAATGTTCAGCGAGACAAATATATACATCTATATACAAACTGCATGTAGTATGAGGGATGTAGTCAAAAAAAGGATACACTCATCTGGGGATCCAAGTATGTTCAGGTGAGGGAGCTGTGTTGCACCAGAACGCTGTAACTAATAACAGTATGATTAAGACAATAACAGTAAGCAGCATATATAATGGCTATATGGTAAAAAATTACCTATTTATCTAGTCTGGTTTGGTGCTTTCACAGTGATCCTCAAGTTAATCACATACAGGGTTAACAGCTATATAACTGTACTCAAGTCAAGGAAAACGATTTCAAATAGATATGAGTGACAATGTATCAGAAATAATGCTAGGTGAATGTCAGTGTGGATCGTTCCACTGCATTAAGCTGAATCAAACAGAGTCAATGCGGACATCCCACCATACAAGCATAAACACATAACTATACACAGGCATGAAATCGACTGGGAATCAGTCAAAACAGTAAGACATGACAAACAGGTTATGATCGCTCAATGTACAAATTACCAACGTTTCACGGCCGTAGGCCGTTTCATCAGGGTAGCGATACAGCAGTAGTGTAAAACGCGCGCTTATCTGGTCCTACCTCCCCCCTGGCCGGCCAGTCAGTGATCGTCGCTTGCGGCACTTCCTGTGATGAGTGAATGAGTGCCCAGAACTAGACTGCATATTCCAGGTGAGGGCGCACCATGGCCTTGTAAAGAGGCAAAATGACATCTCTATCCCGTGATTCCAGGCCTCTTTTAATGCATTATAATATCTTGGTGGCCTTGGAAGCAGCTGCTTGGCATTGCATGCTGTTCTTTAGCCTGTGATCTACCGGATCCTTCACATCAAGTGATTCTCCCAGTTTTACTCCCCCGAGGACATATGTGGCCTTCAGGTTATTAGACCCCAAGTGCATGACTTTACATTTCTACACATTGATCTACATTTGCCAAGTGGATGCCCAGACACTCAAAGTGTCCAAGTCAGCCTGAAGCTTGTGAACATCTTCAATAGACTGCACTGTGCTACATATCTTTGTGTCATCTGCAAAAATAGAGACAGTGCTTTTAATTCCATCTTCTATGTCGTTTATAAACAAGTTGAATAATAGTGGGCCCAGCACTGAACCCCGGGGTACACCACTTACAACCGGTAACCATTCAGAGTAGGTATTAACCACAACTCTCTGCACACGATCCTTCACCCAGTTTTCAATCCATTTACAAAATGTATTTTCTAATCCTGAATGAATGTTGGCATGTAACCCAAAAAATTACCATTCACACGCCCATAAAAAAAGTGTGTTGCATCATATGACATGTGGATATGAAAAAATCACGCGTGATCCTGTGAAAAGGTGATTCCAGCCCATTGTGAATTGTTATTCTTCTCTTCATTTCCTCGGCCAGTACAAGATTCACATGAAATGTCTTCTATAACAGCGCCATCTACAGGCTGAGTGTATTTGGCATTCTCTGGACAGGCTAGAACGATCTGTGCCCAGTGTGCCCCAGAATCTAGGGGAAAAGTGGCAGATAAGAGCACTTTAAGTTTTGTGCCATTTTAGATAAATGATTTGGCTGGTTTATCACATGAACGGTAAATGTTTGAATGATTATGAAGTCACTGTTTGCTTAAACTTGAATATACCTTGGACACGCACTTGGTATTTGTTCTGTTTTGCCACAATCTCTTTGCTGCATCATGAGAAAATTCTCCTTTTATTTGCTTTATCTTTAAGCTGGAAATAATGCAATAGAGGGTGCTATTATACTTGTTGCTATATTGGGGTGTTTATGTGTTTTGAATAGCTCATTTAGGGTCAGCATCGCCTGGCCCGACATCCCTAAAGGCCATTACAATGTATCTGTCACCGTGGCTATCCACCTAACCTGCATGTAGCTGCTTGTACTTAGAGCTGGATTTAAAGTGGACCAAAATCCACCTTGGAGTCTATGAGACTCCAGGACAGGAATACTCGCTTCCCCTGGGGCACCCCGATCTGGGGTGCCCCGATGTGTTAAACCCCCAGGTTTCCTGATCTCACTTACCCTTCCCCGCTGTGTGAAACCCCCCAGGTTGGCCCAAAACTCACCTTCGGTTTCAGTTCAATGGCACATGTATCAGCAGCAGCTGCATCTCCGCCATGACTGGGCTGCAAGGGAACGCTCCCTGTTAAAGGGTAGCGGGGGATGCGTCCGCCAGCGCGCTCGCATTAGACGAGCTCCTGGATGAAGGGGCTTGAGTGGATCTGAGTGCGCTGATTGGACGAGAGGGCTGTGCATGTGCCGTAGGACCAGGGAGGGTTAAGTGAGATTGGGCGACCTGGGGGGCAAAGACCAAAACCCAAGATAGTCATAATCCTGGGTTTTGGTCCACTTTAAAGGGGGGGGGGCAAACCAGAGCTTCTGCCCTAATTCCTCCACCACTTGAGGTAGCGATTGGTCTACAGTTACTTATTGGGGAGCTTACTCTAGACTTTTTGCCCAGGGACCTCAACCTCACATAATCCATCCCAGGCTGTACTGGTGTATGTTGGAGTTTCCAGCTGGCAAACCCAATGACTAGTTCCTTTCCTTTTTTCCCTTATTTCCTCCACAGAGCTAAGCATTGTAACCAACATTCTGCCACACCAATGCTCCTTTCTGGAGGCTCAGTCATGGTTTCTGCTGCCCCTTTGTGTGGCAGGATGCTAATCTACTTGCCCCCAGTCATAGATCCCAATTTTGATGTGACACCAGGGTTGGCTGTGGTACAAGGGAAGGTTGGAAGTAGAGATGAGCGAACTTTTGAAAAATTCGATTCGACTGATTCGCCGAATTTTCCGACAAAAAACGTTTCGACCCGAATAAATTCGCAACGAATCGCTATTAAAAACGGCTATTTCTGAGCCTCCTAGAGCCTCATTAGGGTTGTAAACCATTCTGCCTTGCTGTAACACGCACAGGATGCGTGCTGGGTTAGTTAAATAATACTTTGAAGAAATATCACATGCAGATCAGAGGCATCGCTAATAGAATCGCAGAGCGGCACAATTGCAGAGAGTTGAAGTGGCATCACTATGAGGGGCAGAAGGAGCCCAAACATTGCTTTAAAGAGACACTGGAGTTGGCAGCAGCAGGAGCCCAAAAATTGGATGAATCACACCCTGGAGTTGGCAGCAGCAGCAGGAGCCCAAACATTACTTTAAAGAGACACTGGGGTTGGCTTCAGGAGCCCAAAAATTGGATGAATCACACCCTGGAGTTGCCAGCAGCAGGAGCCCAAATATTACTTTAAAGAGACACTGGGGTTGGCTTCAGGAGCCCAAAAATTGGATGATTCACACCCTGGAGTTGGCAGCAGCAGCAGCAGGAGCCCAAATATACACTGGAGTTGGCTTCAGGAGCCCAAAAATTGGATGAATCACACCCTGGAGTTGGCAGCAGCAGCAGCAGGAGCCCAAATATTACTTTAAAGAGACCCTGGGGTTGGCTTCAGGAGCCCAAAAATTGGATGAATCACACCCTGGAGTTGGCAGAAGTTGGCAGCAGCAGGAGCCCAAACATTACTTCAAAGAGACCCTGGGGTTGGCTTCAGGAGCCCAACAATTGGATGAATCACACCCTGGAGTTGGCAGAAGTTGGCAGCAGCAGGAGCCCAAACATTACTTCAAAGAGACCCTGGGGTTGGCTTCAGGAGCCCAACAATTGGATGAATCACACCCTGGAGTTGGCAGGAGTTGACAGCAGCAGCAGCAGGAGCCCAAATATTACTTTAAAGAGACCCTGGGGTTGGCTTCAGGAGCCCAAAAATTGGATGATTCACACCCTGGAGTTGGCAGCAGCAGCAGCAGGAGCCCAAATATACACTGGAGTTGGCTTCAGGAGCCCAAAAATTGGATGAATCACACCCTGGAGTTGGCAGCAGCAGCAGCAGCAGGAGCCCAAATATACACTGGAGTTGGCTTCAGGAGCCCAAAAATTGGATGAATCACACCCTGGAGTTGGTAGCAGCAGCAGCAGGAGCCCAAATATTACTTCAAAGAGACCCTGGGGTTGGCTTCAGGAGCCCAACAATTGGATGAATCACACCCTGGAGTTGGCAGGAGTTGACAGCAGCAGCAGCAGGAGCCCAAATATTACTTTAAAGAGACCCTGGGGTTGGCTTCAGGAGCCCAAAAATTGGATGATTCACACCCTGGAGTTGGCAGCAGCAGCAGCAGGAGCCCAAATATACACTGGAGTTGGCTTCAGGAGCCCAAAAATTGGATGAATCACACACTGGAGTTGGCAGCAGCAGCAGCAGGAGCCCAAATATTACTTTAAAGAGACACTGGAGTTGGCTTCAGGAGCCCAAAAATTGGATGATTCACACCCTGGAGTTGGCAGAAGTTGGCAGCAGCAGGAGCCCAAACATTACTTTAAAGAGACCCTGGAGTTGGCTTCAGGAGCCCAAAAATTGGATGAATCATACCCTGGAGTTGGCAGCAGCAGCAGCAAGAGCCCAAATATTACTTTAAAGAGACACTGGGGTTGGCTTCAGGAGGCCAAAAATTGGATGAATCACGCCCTGGAGTTGGCAGCAGCAGGAGCCCAAATATTACTTTAAAGAGACACTGGGGTTGGCTTCAGGAGCCCAAAAATTGGATGATTCACACCCTGGAGTTGGCAGCAGCAGGAGCCCAAATATACACTGGAGTTGGCTTCAGGAGCCCAAAAATTGGATGAATCACACCCTGGAGTTGGCAGAAGTTGGCAGCAGCAGCAGCAGGAGCCCAAACATTACTTCAAAGAGACCCTGGGGTTGGCTTCAGGAGCCCAACAATTGGATGAATCACACCCTGGAGTTGGCAGGAGTTGACAGCAGCAGCAGCAGGAGCCCAAATATTACTTTAAAGAGACCCTGGGGTTGGCTTCAGGAGCCCAAAAATTGGATGATTCACACCCTGGAGTTGGCAGCAGCAGCAGGAGCCCAAATATACACTGGAGTTGGCTTCAGGAGCCCAAAAATTGGATGATTCACACCCTGGAGTTGGCAGCAGCAGCAGCAGGAGCCCAAATATACACTGGAGTTGGCTTCAGGAGCCCAAAAATTGGATGAATCACACCCTGGAGTTGGCAGCAGCAGCAGCAGGAGCCCAAATATTACTTTAAAGAGACCCTGGGGTTGGCTTCAGGAGCCCAAAAATTGGATGATTCACACCCTGGAGTTGGCAGCAGCAGCAGCAGGAGCCCAAATATTACTTTAAAGAGACCCTGGGGTTGGCTTCAGGAGCCCAAAAATTGGATGATTCACACCCTGGAGTTGGCAGCAGCAGCAGCAGGAGCCAAAATATACACTGGAGTTGGCTTCAGGAGCCCAAAAATTGGATGAATCACACCCTGGAGTTGGCATCAGCAGCAGCAGGAGCCCAAATATTACTTTAAAGAGACCCTGGGGTTGGCTTCAGGAGCCCAAACATTACTTTAAAGAGACCCTGGGGTTGGCTTCAGGAGCCCAACAATTGGATGAATCACACCCTGGAGTTGGCAGGAGTTGACAGCAGCAGCAGCAGGAGCCCAAATATTACTTTAAAGAGACCCTGGAGTTGGCTTCAGGAGCCCAAAAATTGGATGAATCACACCCTGGAGTTGGCAGCAGCAGCAGCAGGAGCCCAAATATTACTTTAAAGAGACCCTGGGGTTGGCTTCAGGAGCCCAAAAATTGGATGATTCACACCCTGGAGTTGGCAGCAGCAGCAGCAGGAGCCCAAATATACACTGGAGTTGGCTTCAGGAGCCCAAAAATTGGATGATTCACACCCTGGAGTTGGCGGCAGCAGCAGCAGCAGGAGCCCAAATATACACTGGAGTTGGCTTCAGGAGCCCAAAAATTGGATGAATCACACCCTGGAGTTGGCAGAAGTTGGCAGAAGCAGCAGCAGGAGCCCAAACATTACTTCAAAGAGACCCTGGGGTTGGCTTCAGGAGCCCAAAAATTGGATGAATCACACCCTGGAGTTGGCAGAAGTTGGCAGCAGCAGCAGCAGGAGCCCAAACATTACTTCAAAGAGACCCTGGGGTTGGCTTCAGGAGCCCAACAATTGGATGAATCACATCCTGGAGTTGGCAGGAGTTGACAGCAGCAGCAGCAGGAGCCCAAATATTACTTTAAAGAGACCCTGGGGTTGGCTTCAGGAGCCCAAAAATTGGATGATTCACACCCTGGAGTTGGCAGCAGCAGCAGCAGGAGCCCAAATATACACTGGAGTTGGCTTCAGGAGCCCAAAAATTGGATGAATCACACCCTGGAGTTGGTAGCAGCAGCAGCAGGAGCCCAAATATTACTTTAAAGAGACACTGGGGTTGGCTTCAGGAGCCCAAAAATTGGATGAATCACACCCTGGAGTTGGCAGCAGCAGCAGGAGCCCAAATATTACTTTAAAGAGACACTGGAGTTGGCTTCAGGAGCCCAAAAATTGGATGAATCACACCCTGGAGTTGGCAGAAGTTGGCAGCAGCAGGAGCCCAAAAAATGGCCTAAAGACATAAATATGTTTTGCACCATTTGGAAAGTGTAAAACGTGGCACCATGCTGAATCTAGTCGCATGCATCAGGCATTGGTGGGTGGAAATCCTGGCTGATCCATCCCTGATTCATTTTGACAAAGGTGAGTCTCTCCACATTTTTAGTTGACAGACGAGTTCTCCTCGCCGTAACTATGGCCCCCGCCGCACTAAACACCCGCTCAGATGGCACGCTACTTGCCGGGCAGGACAGCTTTTCCAGGGCAAACTCTGCTAGTTGCGGCCACAAATCAAGTTTGGCTGCCCAGAAGTCCAGCGGATCCTCAAGGTGTGTTGGCATGGTCATGTCAAAGTATGACATGACCTGCTGGTTGAGGTCCTGCTCCAGGTCTTCCTGCTGCTCATGAGTAGCCTCACTATGCGGGTGTAGAAAGCTACTCATTAGCGACTGAAGACTGAGGCTGCTGCTGCTGATGGAGCTGCTGCTGCTGCTCCTGCCAACCCCCCCAGCGGCCATGGCAGTGGAAGGTGAGCGCAGAGGTCCCCTCGAGTCAGACCTGCGAGAGTATGGACCATGGCGCAGATAGGCATCGGCCAACTGCCTACGTAGAATGTCTTTGTAGTAGTTGAGTTTGTCCTCCCTCTCGGTGGGTTTAAAAAATGCCCCCATTTTGTGCCGGAAGCGAGGGTCCAATAAGGTGGACAGCCAGAAGTCATCCCGCCGACAGATGGAAACAATTCTGGGGTCACTACGCAAGCACGTGAGCATGCTTCGTGCCATTTGCGCAAGTGACTCGGATGGACTACCTGTCTCCATCTCCACTGCATACTGCCACGGTGTGCCCGGGTCCTCTGTCTCGCCTTCCTCAAAAACCTCTAGCTCCTCTGGCTGCTCCTGCTCCTCCTCTCCTATCCGCTGACTAGATAAACCAGCCATTTCGCCAAGCCTAAACTGTGTTTCTCTGGGCAACTCCTCCTCCTCCTCCTCCAGTTCAGCTCCAACGGGGTTCATGTGGCCGTAAGATGTAAACGCCATGTCTCCAGTGCCCTGACCAGCCATGGTTTCCAACATGTGCTGTAGTACATGAAGCAGTGGAATCACGTCGTTCATCCCGTAATCCTGCCGACTGACAAATAAAGTGGCTTCCTCAAAGGGCCTGAGCAAACGGCAGGTGTCACGTATGAGCTGCCACTGGTTGACATTGAAGTTACACAGGGGAGTCCCCCTATCTGCTTGGATCATCAGGAAATCCGTGATGGCTTTTCTCTGTTCATATAATCGGTCCAACATGTGAAAGGTGGAATTCCAACGGGTGGAAACATCGCAAATCAGACTATGTTGGGGGATACCATTCTGACGCTGTAGCTCAAGAAGGGTGTGTTTGGCGGTGTAGGAGTGGCTGAAGTGCATGCAAAGTTTCCTTGAAGTTGTTAGGATGTCTTGCAGATGGGGGGAACACTTCAGAAACCGCTTGACAACCAGATTGAAGACGTGAGCCATGCAGGGGGCATGGGTCAGGCTTCCTTGGCGCAGCGCAGACAAAATGTTCTTCCCATTGTCGGTAACCATGATTCCCATTTTAAGTTTTCTCGGAGTAAGCCATGTTTGGATTTCCTGATGAATACATTTAAGCAGTTCCTCCCCTGTGTGACTCCGTTCGCCAAGACAAACCATGTGAAGCACTGCGTGACACCTCCGTGCCCTGCACACATGGTAGACTGGAGGGGCACTGAGACTTGAGCCTACAGTGGAGGGTGAGGAGATGGCGGAGGATGAGGAGGCCGAGTCGCACGGTGTCACAGGTCCAATGGGCAGAGAGCGCGGAGGCCGAAGCGGCGTGACCTGTCCAAGTTGCTGCTGCTGCTGCAAAGGAACCACATTCACCCAGTGGGCCGTAAACGACATGTACTGCCCCTGACCGTAGTTACAGCTCCAGATGTCGGCGCTGCCATGTATTTTGCTACACACCGACAGGCTCAAGGACTGGACCACCTTCTGTTCAACAAAAGTGTGCAGCGCTGGTACTGCCTTCTTGGCAAAGAAATGACGGCTTGGGACTCTCCACCTCGGCTCAGCACAAGCCATCAGTTCTCTGAAAGGTGCAGATTCCACCACCTGAAAAGGGAGCGACTGCAGCACCAGCAACTTGGACAGGAGCACATTCAGCTTCTGCGCCGTAGGATGAGTGGGCGCATACTGCTGTCTCTTGGACATGGCTTCGCTGATGGATTGCTGGCGGGATGCATGACTTGGAGGAGGAGGAGCAGGAGCGACAGAGGATGGGTATGACGCACAGCTGCCTTCGGCTGAGGTGCTGGAGCCTTGGCTGGCAGAAATTGGGAGCTCACTTGGTGAGGAAGCAGACTGGACCACCCCTTGGGAGCCTCGGTTCTCCCAGGTCGTTTTATGGTGACGCATCATATGTTGACGCAGGGCCGTGGTGCCAACATTTGGACCCTGGCCACGCTTCACCTTTTGCCTACATATCTTGCATGTGGCCATGTTACCCTCCTGCAGATGCCTCAGGAAAAACTGCCACACTGCCGAGTAGCTACTTTTCCCACCCCCTGGCCTCACTGATTCACTGCTGCTGTTGCCAACTCCAGGAACCCCTGCTCCACTACCTCCCGATAAGGTAGACTGCCGCACAGCAGGTGCTCTACCCCGGCCCCGGCCCCGGCCGGCTCCAGCCTTTGGAATTGTGCCCCCATGCTGACTGCTACCACCTTGCTGCCTCAGCTGCTGACTCCGGGGCAACCTGCGCCCCTCTTCTCCTGATGATGACGATGAAGCCCCTTCATCACCCGGCTCCCAAGTGCGATCGGCTTTATCGTCATCATCATCATCACCGAGTTGTGGCTGTACGTCACTGATGTTCGTGGATTCGTCAACAGTGTCTGGCGCAGGAGCTGGAACGCTCGCAGCACCCACGACACTGTCCACATCACTATTTGTCTGCCTAGCTAGAGAAGCCACCTCCATTTCTTGGCTGGGCAGTAGCTGCTGACTGTCCTCTATCTGATGGTCCTCCTCACTAAAGAGTGGAGCTGAACCCAAAGCATAGGATACGTCGCTGGGGGAGGGAACGGCGTAGGACAGAGGCAATGGGAGGACAGGGACTGCTCTCGGGGCATGCCAACTCAGGGTTGTGTCAGAGGAACCTACCGACCCTAGACTGGGGGTCTCAGACGTAAGTTGTGATGATGTTGTTGATGAGCGCGTCAACCAATCTACCACGGCAGATGCGTTACTGGTGGAGACCCGACCGCTAGCAGATACTGGCAGATTAGGTCTCTCAGCGTGACTCCTGCTGCTACTGGCCCCCAGTCTGCTGTGAGCTCTGCCTGCGGAATCTTGGCCTCTGCCACTCCTCTTTTCACTTCCAGGCACTTGTCTGCCCGACATAGTCTAACTGGCGTGGTAGTAGGTGATATTTTAAGAACCCCCAGGCAGCGGTGGGTCTATATGAAACAGAATATAATGCACACCAAAAGTGAGCAGTAACACTCAGCCTCCAACAGGCCTGCTTAGTGTAAATAAGAGAGCTGCTTAGTGTAAATAAAGAGGGGTATGCTATGTTACAGAATGGGATGCCCCAACAGAAGTGCACCTGGCAGGCAGCAGTAAGTCTATGCCCAGCAAAAGTGTCTTTATCAGGCTAATTTCAATTATAATAAGTGCAAATGGTTATATGGTCTTAAACAAAGGCTGCTGTAGTCACAGAATGGGATGCCACAACAGAAGTGGACCTGGCAGGGTCCAGAAGTACTATGCCCAGCAAAAGTGTCTTTATCAGGCTAATTTCAATTATAATAAGAGCAAATGGTTATATGGTCTTAAACAGAGGCTGCTGTAGTCACAGAATGGGATGCCTCACAGCAGACTTAAGATCAGTTCAGTATATATGCACAGTTAGTTAGTATAAGCAGCCTGAAAACGCTAACAAAGCCTGTCAGGCTGGATGAAAAAAAAAAAAAACTCCCTGTGACAGCCTCCGATTTTTCTACCTTTCCCTGTTTTTCGCTGACTTTCTGTCTGTCTCCTGCCTGTCTCCAGCCTGTCCCTGTCTGTCCCTGCCTGTCTAACTGCCTCTCTCCCTCAGCTGCACAGCGTTCTGTCTCTCACGAATGCAATAGAGAAATGAGGCAGGAAAAGCAAGATGGCCGGCCTTAAATTGCGCTGTGACGTCACCGGGCTTGCTGGCTGCTGATAGGCTGCATGTGACTGTCCCAGCTTGCACTGGCGCGGGGTTGATGTCTGGACATGTCCCGTCCGCCATCTTAGAATGCCTGTAATGTAAATGAATGGATGTTAAAGGAAAACTTCGAGCGATCGAATCGCGGGGAAATTCGGATTCGATCCGAATCGAATTTTTCCTGAAATTCGGATCGAATCCGGGTTCGTCCGGATCGATTCGCTCATCCCTAGTTGGAAGGTTTGTAATGGGTCACCACAGGGCAGGCTTTGGGTTTATGTGGGCCCCTGGGTGATACGGTAGTCTCTCACTAGGCTGCTTGCAGTGTGGTATGACAATCGATACAAGGTTGTAAAGTTGAATATTGCCAAAGAATAGAAAGAAAAAAGTAATAGAAGGAATGACAGAAATAAAGATGAATAAAGTAATAGAGGGAATGACAAAGAAAGAAACAGGATATAAGAAATGACAGGAAAAAAAAAAGAAAGCACAAAAGAAAAAGAGAAAAGGAATGACCGAAAAAGAAAATGACAAGAAGAATAGATGGAAAGAAATATAAAAAGGAAAGAATGAACAAAAGCATTGAATTAATGACAGAAAGAAAGAGAATGAATGAATAACCAAAACAAAGTAAGAATAAAAGGAATAACGTATAAAAGAAAGCTGAAATTGATAGAGATGGAATGGCAAAAAAGAAGATAAGGAAAGAATGAAAGGAAATGAATGACAGAATGAACCACTGACATGAAGAAAGTATAAATGGGAAGAACGTTAGATAGAAAGAAAAGAAAAGAAATAATAGAAGCATGAACAGAAAGAAGAAAGAAAAGGAATGACAGAAAGAAAAAATGAAAGAAACAATAGATGAAAGAAATAAATAGCAGGAAAGAAAAAAATAAAGAATAGAAGGACTGACAGAAAGAAAGGTGCTCTCAATAGCTAATCTGCCCCTGGCTGTTGGTCCTTAGTCCTGGTTAATGCACGGCCCTGCGTCCTACAAAAGGGTTGCCCAGAGTAGAGGGAATAAGGTGGGCCCTCCCAAGGTGCAGGGGCCCTGGCACTTGCCCGGGTATGCCCAGTGCTAACGGCTGCCCTGGGTCACCGCAAGCCACCAACTGAGCGTTTTTTCATCTGGTTTCATTCAGAACCTCATGTTTTACCTAAAGCTGACTTTCCAACTGTAAGGCAGCAATACTCACCTTTTCCTGGCTGCTTTCATGCCGTGTTCCTGGTGGGCTGTACATGGTGAGCAGCACTTTTTCCGGGCCGTATTCCTACACTGTACATGGAGTATGCTTGGATGCCTGAGTATATACGGATGAATGTACAGCTTCTTCCTTTTCTCTCTGGCATCACTGCACCACCGGTGGAACATTGGGCCATTAAAGCAGACCAACAGTCCTATAGAAAAGCGCCCTTTAGTCCAATTCCCCAATTGTAAATCCCCCCTTGTGTATGCTCCATGCTCACTGCTGCATGCCTGATCCCCAGCCACCCCCCCCCCCCCCCCCCCGCATCCTCCTTCCTGTTTCTGCTTCCAGCTTTTGAGTGGCCACAACCTTGCCATTGGTCATGCGGGGCCAGGTCATAGAGCAGGCGTGACAAAGGGTAAGTTTAAGGTGCTGCTTGTAGTGCTTGCAGGCTGGTCTGCACACGGATTTGGGATGCCCCCATGCTGCCACACCCACTCTTGGCAAGACCCTCCAAAAGTCAGATTTAACTGTTGGTCCTGTTTAAAGGGCAAGTCCACTTTCAATTGCATTTTTGAAAGTGTATATTTTGTGCCAAAAGGATGTCATCAATGTGCTGAGCTGATATAGTATTTGTTTTTATTTATGTTAGGAAAATATGTTATAAATTTTGTATTTTATGGAAGCAGTTTTTACTACCTGCAATCTGTTGCTATTGCCAACCGGACACCAACAGGCTGATTCATTAGTAGCGCCAGGTATCGGCAGATGTACAGAGGCGCTTAGAGTGACCGCTAGTATACGCTGTAATAGAGCGCCTCAGTCGCTGTAGTAACCTGGTCGGCATTGATGAATGTGATGTATGTTGGGCGTTCTAACACCAGTACAGCATTGCAGGGAGCGAAAGGTAGCGCCAGCTCATTGCGACCGATTCACACCATATTCAATGAAAAATAGACACACAGAGTGCCAGTGCTCTGGATCTGGTCGCTATAGCACAGAGCGCCAGACGCTGTGTGATTAAAGTCTGTTTTTGAACACATATCCACCAGTAACAAAGCGAAAACACATGGAATGACATTGTTGTAACATTGTGAAATTAATACTTTAATGCCAGACCTGTAATGACAATTCTGCATAAAAATATATCACAACAGAACAGTTTTCAAAAATGACTTTTTCTAGGCCAGGAGAGGTGACACAATTATTTGAGAGAAAAAAATAAAAAAAACCCTGTTTAAACAGAATAAAAGGAATGTCCATTGAAATGTATGGGAGAGCGAGAGGTAGCGACAGGTAATACCTGGCGCTCTGGAAGCCAGAGCACCGGCGCTATACGCTAAGCTGTCTGTAATGATGAATCGAATGCTACATGGCGCTGTTAGTGTCGCTCACCATAATCGCCATCATAAATGTGGTATAGCGTACAGCGCCCAGCGTTCACCAGATGCTGCCTGTCGCTTACAAGGCACTACCTGCCGCTAGAGCTTGATGAATAAAAAAGTCTGTACACCAGAATCTACAAGAAGAGATCAGTGAGTCCTGTACACACAGAACACTGCTGCTATAGCTGCTGCTGAGGTGAGGGAGCTCATTTATGAAGGCATAACAGCATGCAATGCCAAGCAGCTGCTTCCAAGGCCACCAAGATACTATCATGCATTAATAGGGGCCTGGAATCACGGGATAGAAATGTAATTTTGCATGGCACTGGTGCGCCCTCACCTGGAATACGCCGTCCAGTTCTGGGCGCCCATTCATAGAAAGGACGCTCTGACTATGGAAAGGGTGCAGAGGAGAGACACCAAACTAATAAAGGGAATGAAAGATCTTAGGAAAGATTACGAGAATTAAATCTGTTTAGTCTTGAGAGGAGACGGCTGAGGGGGGACATGATTAACTTGTATAAATATCTAAATATGGGGAACACTGTTTCATGTAAAGTCCTCTCTAAGGACAAGGGGGCATTGCCTTCGATTGGAAAAAAAGAAATGTAGTCTCCGGAGGTGACAATCGTTTTTTACCATAAGAACTATAAATCTATGGAATAGCCTCCCACAGAAGCTTGTCACAGCATCAACCGCTGACAGCTTCAAAAAAGGATTAGATGCTTATTTAGAAGAAAATAACAACAATAACAGTTCCTATTAGTGGTTATCAGTAAAATAAATAAATAAAAAAAATAAAATAAATAGCTTCCCCTATAAAATAAAAAATTACTTCCCCTACCCCAACACCCTTGGTTGAACTTGATGGACATATGTCTTTTTTCAACCGTATTAACTATGTAACTCACACTTATAGATTCCCAGCAGCAGCATTCTAAGTGCAGTACTCGCATCTCTCTTCTTGCTGTACAGACTTGGTGTACAGTTGTTAAAAGCAACAGATTGCAGGTTGTAAAAACCGCTTCCGTAAAACACACATTTTCTAGCATACCCTTCTTTAAAGGGATCCTATACCCAGATAGGAAGTTTATGTGGTCACCTTCCATCCCCAGCCCATCGCCCCTAAACAGCCCTTTTTTTAAATAAAGCCTTTGCCCAATATTCATAAAAAACATGAACACGATGCAGTCTGCTGTTTGAATGGCGGCCGTCTTGGTCCCTGTCCATGCAGCAGTGCCCACTGGTGCTCTCCAGTAATAAGTTACCCAACGTCCAGCAATGAGAGTCAGCCTTATCAGTTATAATATACAATACAAGCTAAACTGCCACATACACCCACCAAATCATTACCTTGTAACAGAAAGTATCATTGCTGGAAATCACCAGGGGGCGCTGCTGCATGGCCAGGGAGACAAATGTCCACCATTTGAACATCATAGGCAAATGCTGTAGAGAAAAAAAAGAAACACAGGCTGTTTTGGGGCACTGAGCTGGGGATAGAAGGTGACGAGTTGGGATGCCCTGCTTTCCCCGGTCCAAGCCGCTTGCTGTGCCACTGTAATTTGGCAAATGGCTCTGATTGTTTACAGTGGAGAGTGAGAGGGTCTGCATCCTTGGGCTGTGTGCACACCCCAGCCATTGAGAGGCTGGACAGGAGCATGTGCTGGGGATGCACCTGCTTGATCTCCAGATTGGAGTCTATTAAAGCCGTTTGCCAAATGACGGGGAGGCTTATTCATTACTAGCGCCAGCTATCGGCAGATGAGCGTCTGTACAGTGGCGCTTAGAGCAACCGCTGGTAGACGCTGTGATCGGCTGTAATAGAGCGCCTCAGTTGCTGTAGTAACCTGGCCGGCATTGATGAACTAGATGTATGTTGGGCGTTCTAACACCAGTACAACGCTGCAGGGAGCGAAAGGTAGCGCCAGCTCAGTACGACCGACTCTCAGCGACTCACACCATATTCAACAAAAGAACACTCACACAGCGTCGGCGCTCTGGATCTGGTCGCTATAGCATAGAGCGGCAGACGCTGTGTGATTAAAATCTGTTTTTGAACACATATCCACCTGTAACAAAGCGAAAATACATGGAATGTAACATTGTGACATTAATACTTTAATGCCAGACCTGTAATGACAATTCTGCATAAAAAACTAAAAATTAAAAAAAAATTAAAAAAATGACTCTTTCTAGGCCAGGAGAGATCACACAATTATTTGAGATAAAAAAAAAAAAATGAAAAACAAAAATCAAATATCTCCTCCTTGCACAGGGGGACTTTAAGGTAGCCGGGTCTACTCCCGGCCTATATATATTTTTATTTCCGTTCGGACTCTTTATTCCCTTTATTAATATATAGCTATTTAAATGCCTCCCAGTCTTGACTGCTGTCCGAGCGAGGGTATAACAGCACCTCAGGTGCTCAGGAGCTATGCTCCACCGCGAGACCCTATAAAGAGGGTAGGCGGTTATACCGGGTTGGTGACTCCGGTTTGGGATGCCCTGTCCAAGAGTTTAATTTTCCCCTTAAATGGCCTATTCCCCTTTTTTAGTTGTGTGGAGGCCTCTTATTCAGCTTCTGGTGTTTTTCTATGGGGGCGCCTGGAAAATAGATTTATTTGAAATGTTTGTTTAAAATGTTTACTTTTCTGGTATGAATAGTTATAATGTAAACTTGTTGCAATCTTTTTTGCTGACAGACACTCAGGTGCTGGATTTTTACCTCAGAGCTGAGGGGAGGATTTCTCCCCTCACGCTCTTCAGTGAGGGGGCGGGGCGGGGCCTTCGGTATGAGGCCGCAGCCCGCGCCCTTTAGGAGTTTGGAGTTGGTAGCGTGACCAAGCGGGGAGCAGCTCCGCTTGTTATGCGGGCTGCTACCGGCTCGATTATGCGCCCGGTGCCGCGGCTGCCTGCGGCACCGGTGCGCGAGTGTAAATGGAGGGGAGCTTCCCCTCACGTCTGACAGACACTGTGCTGGATTTTTACCTCAGAGCTGAGGGGAGGATTTCTCCCCTCACGCTCTTCAGTGAGGGGGCGGGGCCGGGCCTTCGCTATGAGGCCGCAGCCCGCGCCCTTTAGGAGTTTGGAGCTGCTGGGCGGAGCCTTGCAGCGCGCGATCCACGCTGGCCACGCCCCCCTGCTGCGTCTCCCGCTCTGATCTGTGTTACCTCAGGCAGAGGACACAGTGTATTGGCGCCCAAAGACTCAGTGAGTGGCCCTGCGGCCGTTGCTTATCTGTACATATTTGCATATATATATGTATATATATAGGTATAATAGATATAGGTTTATATAGGGAGAACCTCTTACTGTCTTTTTCTATGTTTTTCAGGCTGAACTGCCAGGAATTTTTTTTTTTAGGTTTCTCCTGGTCCTAGAGTACCTGGGTACTTTTGCTATTTATTACAAAACCTCCCACTTGGACAATATAAGGGCATCCCGGGTTGCTTAATAGCGTAATTCCCTCACTCATAGCGACTATTCAAGTTCACCTTATGGAGGCATCCCAAGATTCCGGGCTCCCCTCGGGACAATCCCGGAAGTGTATGGGTTGTGGGGTATCCCTAACAGGGGATGATTTTTTCCTATGTATATCATGTGCACAGCAGACTATTACACGGCAGTCCGGTCCCCAGGCATCTGGGTCAGCGCAGCCGGCTTCATCCTCTCCCCCTCCCACTTTGACCCGTGCCCCGTGTGAGAATGCCACGGGGGGGCAGTCACAATCTGATGTGTGTGCCAGGTTGGCCAGTATTGAAAAATTAATTTCCTCCACGGTTGCCAAGAAAGCACCGGCTAAGAGGAAGCATTTATCACCGGTTAATCATTTTGAATATGATGATGACGAGGACGGCCTGGATTGGTCAGATTATTCCCCTCTAGAAGAAGGGGAATTATTTGAGGATTCAGATATTTCTGATGATCAGCAATTTGTTGGTGCTGATTCCGCCTCCGGCGGAGGTTCCTCAACAGCAAGGGGAGTTTTATGACGAATCCAAGCCGCGGTTGGAATTCCCTAATCAAAAGCATTTTGATAATATTATTTCTAAGGAATGGGAAAGGCCTGCCCGGCTCCCAGGCATTCCCCAAAGTTGGGATAAGAGGTATCCTTTTCCAGTGGATACGGTTAAGCGCTGGGCGTCTCCCCCCGAGGTGGACGCCCCTATTTTGGGGTTATCCAACTCAGCCGTATTGAACAACCCTGATTGTTCCTCTCTTAAGGATGGTGAGGATAAACGCATTGACCAGATGGCTTATCATGGTTTTGGCAGTATTGGGTCAGCAATAAGGCCTGTTTGTGCCTCATCGCTGTTGGCGGTGGCTACTAGAAAGGTGGTCAGGCACTTGTTATCCTCCTCCGGTTTGAATCCGGACAGTGAGGAATTTCGTGAACTAAAACAATGTGAGGTGTTTTTGTCCTTCATGGTGGCCGCTTTGGATGATTCCTTGATGATGAGTAGTAGAGCCTCTGCTCTAATGGTTACTATCAGGCGTTCAATTTGGTTACGCCAGTGGGCGGCTGACTTTGGGTCAAAAAAGTCACTAACAGCTCTTCCCTTCGTTGGGTTACGGCTCTTTGGAGACAAGCTGGATGCCGTGGCCAAGGGGGGCAAACTACCTCAACGCAAGAAGCAACGTCGCCCCTTTTGAGGAGCGTCTTCCTTCACTCCTTCCTTTCGGGGATCTAGAGCAGGAAGAGGTTTCGCCTTCCCTTCTACAAGGGGAAATTCCTGGAATAGGGGCAGAGGACGTGCCCGTTCAGGATACAATTGGGGCTCAAAACCCAAACCCGTGGCCAAGCCCGCTCAACAATGAGGGGGCGCCCTCACCCGTGCGGGTGGGGGGACGGCTACAGCACTTCTCCCAGGTCTGGAACCGAGAGGTCTCGGACAGGTGGATCCGGGAAGTGGTGTCTTCCGGCTACAAGCTGGAGTTCGAGTCCTACCCTCCCCCGCGTTTCCTCAGGTCTCGGGTGTCCCCGGAGGCACTGGCTGCGCAGCAGCTCCGGGCGGCAGTATCGAGTCTTCTGGAAATGGCAGTCATTTGCCCAGTTCCCTCATTAGACCGGGGTCGGGGTTTTTACTCAAATCTGTTCACGGTCCCCAAAAAGGATGGCTCCGTCCGGCCCATACTGGACCTAAAGATTCTCAACAAGTTCGTCAGACTGCGAAGGTTTCGCATGGAAACGTTGCGCTCGGCTATTCATTCTCTTCGTCAGGGGGACTTCATGACGTCCATAGACATTCAGGACGCTTACCTCCATGTTCCCATTTTTCCCGCACACCAGAGGTTTCTGAGGTTCGCGGTGGAGGATCGGCACTTTCAGTTTGTAGCTCTTACACAAACAAAAATAGAGTAGAAGCACACCATAAATATTCATTTGCAAAAAGTTTATAATTGTATAAATGAGTGATACATATATACAATGCAGTACACACAAAATAACATGTATGTCACTAAGTCCAATACCACAGATATGTACAGTAATTAATGAGAAAAAGGATACAGTATTGTCCTATTTGGCCGAAAAGCTCTCAAGGTTGTGTATACCTTACTATAGAAAAAACAATGCATTAAAGCTATGTAAATAACCTTATATACTCAGTCTATATGAAGAGGTAAAAAATTACCTGATGCTAGAAATATATACTGATTATTATCTTGTTACATGTATGTATTCTTTAACCCATGCTCCACTCAGACATTGTATGCCATGAATACAATCTGGGGAAATATCCTGTGAATACCTTACTCTATATATATTTCTAGCATCAGATAATTTTTTACCTCTTCATATAGACTGAGTATATAAGGTTATTTACATAGCTTTAATGCATTGTTTTTTCTATAGTAAGGTATACACAACCTTGAGAGCTTTTCGGCCAAATAGGACAATACTGTATCCTTTTTCTCATTAATTACTGTACATATCTGTGGCATTGGACTTAGTGACATACATGTTATTTTGTGTGTACTGCACTGTATATATGTATCACTCATTTATACAATTATAAACTTTTTGCAAATGAATATTTATGGTGTGCTTCTACTCTATTTTTGTTTGTGTTAGATTTATGTGGGGTTAATGAGGAAAAACCCCAAAAGCAGAAGCACCCAAATCATATGATAGTTCTTATTCATAGGTGTGCCGACCATAACATTAATTATTGTGTACAGTTTGTAGCTCTTCCCTTCGGTCTCACCACAGCTCCAAGAGTTTTCACCAAGGTGCTTGCTGGGGTGATGGCTCTCCTCAGAGCGCAGGGGATTCGCATTGTGCCATATCTGGACGATCTCCTCATCATGGCACCGTCATTCAGCCAGGCAGAATTGGACACCAGGACGGTAATATCCACTCTGGAGAGGTTCGGCTGGGTGATCAACTACCCCAAGTCCTCCCTACTCCCATCCAGGACAGTATCCTTTCTGGGAATGTCTCTGGATACAGATCTGGCCAGAGTTTTCCTTCCTCAGTCCAAGGTTCTTCTGATTCAGGAGTTGGTTCGGCTGCTCATGTCCATGCCTCGACCGTCCATCCATCTAGGGATGAGACTGGTGGGTTTGATGGTGGCCTCATTCGAGGGGGTTCCCTTTGCTCAGTTTCACACAAGGACACTACAGCTCCATCTGTTATCGGTCTGGAACAGGTCTCCTCAGTCGCTGGATCATCTTTTTCAGATGTCTCCCCGGGTTCGCCGCTCACTTCGGTGGTGGCTGAACTCAACCAACCTACTGAGGGGCAGATCCTTTCGGACTCCTCAGTGGGAGATAGTCACTACGGATGCCAGCCTCTCAGGATGGGGGGGCTTTTGGAAGGATCTGCAAGTTCAGGGTTTGTGGAGTCCCCTGGAAGCTCACGAGTCTATCAATGTTCTGGAATTGAGGGCCATCAGGTTGGTTCTTTGTCATTTGACTCATCAACTGCGAGACTTGCCGGTCCAGGTCAGGTCGGACAATCGGACGGCGGTGGCCTACATCAAACACCAGGGAGGAACCCGCAGCAGGAATGCCCTCAAGGAAGTGTCTCTGATCCTGGACTGGGCAGAGAGACATGTCCCGTGTATCTCAGCAGTTTACATCCCAGGTGTGGAGAACACGGAGGCGGACTCTCTGAGCAGGATGTCAGCCCGCAAGGGGGAATGGTCTCTCAATCCCAGGGTCTTTCACTCAATTTGTCTCAGGTGGGGGTCACCGGCGGTGGACCTATTTGCCTCCCGTCACAATCACAAACTTCCGGCTTTTGTGTCTCTGGCGAAGGACCCACTGGCTCTCGCGACGGACGCCATGTCCCTGAACTGGAGGGATCTGGGGTTTCTGTACCTGTTCCCTCCGTTTCCCATGGTGGCCAGAGTAGTGCGCAAGCTTGCTCTGGAGAGAGCAACAGCAATTCTGGTAGCTCCAAGGTGGCCAAGACAGGTCTGGTTCGCAGACGTGGTAAGGTTGGCAGAAGATCAGTTTGTTCTGCCCCTGCTGCCAGATCTGCTCACACAGGGTCATCTTCGTTACCCCAATTTACCAACGCTGGCTTTGACGGCGTGGCTGCTGAAACCTCCATCTTGAAGGAGGAAGGTCTTTCTGACGCTGTTATTCAGACTCTCATTCGTGCTAGAAAGAAGTCTTCTTCATCCGTGTACTATAGGACTTGGAGGTCTTATATTGATTGGTGTGAGTCTAGGGCCTTCCCTTGTAGGGAATTCTCTGTTTCTAGAATTCTGGAGTTCTTGCAACATGGTCTGGACTTAGGGCTCCAACTCAGTACTCTGAAGGGGCAGGTGTCTGCCCTGGCGGGATTTTTCCAAAAGTCTTTTGCACTACATCCTTTGGTTAAGACCTTTTTCCAGGGGGTTACGCATGTGCGGCCTCCTAGGAAGCCTTTGATTCCGGTTTGGGATTTGAATTTGGTTCTTTCTGCGCTACAGGGTCCCCCCTTTGAGCCCTTGCATGATATTCCTTTGTCTTCCCTTACGCAGAAGGTGGCATTTTTGGTAGCTATCACTTCAGTTAGACGTGTTTCTGAGTTGGCGGCTCTGTCTATTCAAGCTCCATATTTTGAAAGACATCAGGATAAAGTGGTTTTCCGTTTTAAGACGGACTTTCTTCCTAAGGTGGTTTCGTCCTTTCATTTAAATCAGGATATTGTTCTGCCCTCTCTCTGTCCTAACCCCAGCAATGACAAGGAGAGGGTCCTGCATTCTTTGGATGTGGTTCGTGTTGTGAAGTATTATTTGGTGGTAACGTCTGCCTTTCGCAAGACTGATGCATTCTTCGTGGTGCCTTTTGGGCCCAAGAAGGGTCTAGCACCCACAAAGTCTACCATCAGCAGATGGATTCGTCAGGCCATTGTAGGGGCCTATTCTGCTAAGGGGAGAGATCCTCCCTTTCGTGTTACAGCTCATTCTACTCGTGCGGTTGGGGCCTCCTGGGCTTTTCAGCACCAGGCCTCTGTTGAGCAAGTTTGCAAGGCCGCTACCTGGTCTTCTGTTCACACTTTTTCAAAGTTTTACAAGGTTGATGTGCGGGCCTCAGCGGATGCTGTTTTTGGCCGCAAAGTTCTGCAGGCTGCAGTAGTTTGAGTTGTGCTTTATACCTTGTTTTTGGATCCCCACCTTTTATGGACACTGCTATTGGATGTCCCACAGGTAATGAATATCTTGAAGCGGGGTGTGTGACATACTTAGAAGAATACCATTTTGTGAATACTCACCTTGTAAAATGGGTATTATAAGTATGTCACACACCCCGCTTCAACCCGCCCTTTGGATTCTGCATCCTTCATATGGTGAACTTTGCGTTGTTATGACTGATATTTGGGTCTTCCTGGTCCTTTACCTTACTGCTTTCTTTATACTGGGTAATGAGTGGGAGGTCCCAGGTACTTATGGACTGGGAGGGGCTTTCTTTCCTCCAATCATCTCTGCAGAAGCCCTCTACAGGACCATACTACCCACAGGTAATGAATATCTTGAAGCGGGGTGTGTGACATACTTATAATACCCATTTTACAAGGTGAGTATTCACAAAATGGTATTTTCTGACAGGCTTTTGGTGTTCTGCTTGATTGTTTTCCTCTTTTGAAATATAAAATAAACGTGTGTCAGGATTGTGGCCCCAGACCTGTGATGATTGGAGGCTGATTCATTACTAGCGGCAGGTATCGGCAGATGAGCGTCTGTATAGCGGCACTTAGAGCGACCGCTAGTAGACGCTGTAAGCGGGTATCGGGTGCTGTAACAGAGTGCCTCAGTCGCTCTAGTAACCTGGCCGGCATTGATAAATGTGATGTGTGTTGGGCGCTCTAACACCAGTACAGCGCTGCAGGGAACGAAAGGTCGTGCCAACTCAGTGCAACCGACTCTCAGCGCTCCACACCATACTTATCAAAAAAGGACACACACACACAGCGTCGGCGCTCTAAATGTGGTCGCTGTAGCATAGAGCGCCAGACGCTGTTTGATTAAAGTCTGTTTTTGAACACATATCCACCAGTAACAGCGAAAACACATAGGGCTCGATTCAACAAAGGTCGAAAATTTATTTTTCGTGTGTTTTGTGCTTAAAAAGTTGCGATTTTGCTATATTTTTTTTACGAGTGATTCAGCTACCTGGAACCATTGTAAAACACGAGTCACTTGAATTAAATTCGAGTGCGATTGTAAAAGTGTGAATTAAATTAGTGGATCGAAAAATTTACTACTGCATTTTACAATTCGTAAATTTTACTACTGATTCAGGTGGACTTGATGAGCCACACACATGATATAAATTAGAGTGTTTCACACTAGTTTTTTGATGCAGCTTTCAGCAGGAGAAAACTCATTTTGCTCTCTCACAATGGAGCCCTTCTACTATCTTTGCAATGGTAGTAAACTCTAATGGTAGTAAAAAATTCAATTCATGAGAAAAAAAGCCTGAGAATTCCACTGTTAGTGAATCATTATTTAGGAAGACAATGAAAGTCAATGGCACTTTTTTACTCCTGAAAAAAATACTGAACTTTTTACCCATTTTTACTAGTAGTAAAAAGTTCCATTGACTTTCAGTGTCTTCCTATCTGGTGATTCAGTAACAGTGACATTCTCAGGCTTTTTTCTCATGAATTAAACTTTTTACTACCATTAGAGTTTACTACCATTGCAAAGAAAGAAAGTAGAAGGGCTCCATTGTGAGAGAGCAAAATGAGTTTTCTCAATGATTTGTGAATCGAGGCCATTGACTTCGAACATATTGCAGATGATGTGGCGCAGAGAAGGCGCACACTACCCATTCCCATATTTTCGGACACGTTTGGAAGTGGATCAGCTGCCATATCAAGCACTTTTCCAGCTTACTAGGCTAAATCGTGCAGCTTTGGAATCCATATTTGGCACCATTAACTGGTAGAAGACCTTTGGTCGACCTTTGGGTTTTTACATTGCGGTGCACCAAAACCCAGAATAGTCAAAATCCTGGCTTTTGGTCCACGTTATAGTGTAAGCATAAAAATGGCGTACCATGAGGTTAAAGCTAGCAAAGAGCTGCTTCCTGCACCCAGGGACACGTGGTGCTATGTGAGCAAGCTTTGTATAGAAAACAATGGCCACATTTCTGCATTAAAGGAAACATTTTTAATACAGGTCCCTGGCAATCCAACCACCCCCCCCAAAAAAAAAAATACATATATGCCGCTGCCTCCTCCTCTGTTGCCTGGTCCCCCACCGCTGCCTTCTCCTCTGCTGCCTGGTCCCCCACCGCTGCCTCCTCCTCTGCTGCCTGGTCCCCCACCGCTGCCTCCTCCTCTGCTGCCTGGTCCCCCACCGCTGCCTCCTCCTCTGCTGCCTGGTCCCCCACCGCTGCCTCCTCCTCTGCTGCCTGGTCCCCCACCCCTGCCTCCTCCTCTGCTGCCTGTTCCCCCACTGCTGCCTTCTCCTCTGCTGCCTGGTCCCCCACCGCTGCCTCCTCCTCTGCTGCCTGGTCCCCCACCGCTGTCTCCTCCTCTGCTGCCTGGTCCCCCACCGCTGCCTTCTCCTCTGCTGCTTGGTCCCCCGCTGCTTCCTCCTCTGCTGCCTGGTCCCCCACCGCTGCCTCCTCCTCTGCTGCCTGGTCCCCCACCGCTGCCTCCTCCTCTGCTGCCTGGTCCCCCACCGCTGCCTTCTCCTCTGCTGCCTGGTCCCAAGGCTGCCTCCTCCTCTGCTGCCTGGTCCCCCACCGCTGCCTCCTCCTCTGCTGCCTGGTCCCCCACCGCTGCCTTCTCCTCTGCTGCCTGGTCCCCCACCGCTGCCTCCTCCTCTGCTGCCTGGTCCCCCACCGCTGCCTCCTCCTCTGCTGCCTGGTCCCCCACCGCTGCCTCCTCCTCTGCTGCCTGGTCCCCCACCACTGCCTCGTCCTCTGCTGCCTGGTCCCCCACCGCTGCCTCCTCCTCTGCTGCTTGGTCCCCCGCTGCCTCCTCCTCTGCTGCTTGGTCCCCCGCTGCCTCCTCCTCTGCTGCCTGGTCCCCCACCTCTGCCTCCTCCTCTGCTGCCTGCTCCTCTGCTGCCTGGTCCCCCCGCTGCCTCCTCCTCTGCTGCCTGGTCCCCCACCGCTGCCTCCTCCTCTGCTGCCTGGTCCCCCACCACTGCCTCCTTCTCTGCTGCCTGGTCCCCCACTGCTGCCTCCTCCTCTGCTGCCTGGTCCCCCGCTGCCTCCTCCTCTGCTGCCTGGTCCCCTGCTGCCTCCTCCTCTGCTGCCTGGCCCCCCACCGCCTTCTCCTCCTTTGCTGCCTGTTCCCCCGTGGCCGCCTCCTCCTCTGCTGCCTGGTCACCCGACCGCCTCCTCCTCCTCTGCTGCCTGGTCCCCCACCGCTGCCTCCTCCTCTGCTGCCTGGTCCCCCACCGCTGCCTTCTCCTCTGCTGCCTGGTCCCCCGCTGCCTCCTCCTCTGCTGCCTGGTCCCCCACCGCTGCCTCCTCCTCTGCTGCCTGGCCCCCCACCGCTGCCTCCTCCTCTGCTGCCTGGTCCCCCACCGCTGCCTTCTCCTCTGCTGCCTGGTCCCCCACCGCTGCCTTCTCCTCTGCTGCCTGGTCCCCCACCGCTGCCTTCTCCTCTGCTGCCTGGTCCCCCACCGCTGCCTTCTCCTCTGCTGCCTGGTCCCCCCACCGCTGCCTCCTCCTCTGCTGCCTGGTCCCCCACCACTGCCTCCTCCTCTGCTGCCTGGTCCCCCACTGCTGCCTCCTCCTCTGCTGCTTGGTCCCCCGCTGCCTCCTCCTCTGCTGCCTTGTCCCCCACCTCTGCCTCCTCCTCTGCTGCCTGGTCCCCCACCTCTGCCTCCTCCTCTGCTGCCTGGTCCCCCGCTGCCTCCTCCTCTGCTGCCTGGTCCCCCGCTGCCTGCTCCTCTGCTGCCTGGTCCCCCACCTCTGCCTCCTCCTCTGCTGCCTGGTCCCCCCGCTGCCTCCTCCTCTGCTGCCTCGTCCCCCACCGCTGCCTCCTCCTCTGCTGCCTGGTCCCCCGCTGCCTCCTCCTCTGCTGCCTGGTTCCCCACCGCTGCCTCCTTCTCTGCTGCCTGGTCCCCCACCGCTGCCTTCTCCTCTGCTGCCTGGTCCCCCGCTGCCTCCTCCTCTGCTGCCTGGTCCCCCGCTGCCTCCTCCTCTGCTGCCTGGCCCCCCACCGCTGCCTCCTCCTCTGCTGCCTGGTCCCCCACCGCTGCCTCCTCCTCTGCTGCCTGGTCCCCCACCGCTGCCTCCTCCTCTGCTGCCTGGTCCCCCACCGCTGCCTCCTCCTCTGCTGCTTGGTCCCCCGCTGCCTCCTCCTCTGCTGCCTGGTCCCCCACCTCTGCCTCCTCCTCTGCTGCCTGGTCCCCCACCTCTGCCTGCTCCTCTGCTGCCTGGTCCCCCACCTCTGCCTGCTCCTCTGCTGCCTGGTCCCCCGCTGCCTGCTCCTCTGCTGCCTGGTCCCCCACCTCTGCCTCCTCCTCTGCTGCCTGCTCCTCTGCTGCCTGGTCCCCCACCTCTGCCTCCTCCTCTGCTGCCTGGTCCCCCGCTGCCTGCTCCTCTGCTGCCTGGTCCCCCCGCTGCCTCCTCCTCTGCTGCCTCGTCCCCCACCGCTGCCTCCTCCTCTGCTGCCTGGTCCCCCACCGCTGCCTCCTCCTCTGCTGCCTGGTCCCCCGCTGCCTCCTCCTCTGCTGCCTGGCCCCCCACCGCCTTCTCCTCCTCTGCTGCCTGTTCCCCCGTGGCCGCCTCCTCCTCTGCTGCCTGGTCACCCGACCGCCTCCTCCTCCTCTGCTGCCTGGTCCCCCACCGCCTCCTCCTCCAGTGCCTGGTCCCCTGTCCAAATCGTTGCTGAGCCCCTGCTGGACCTGCTGCTGGTACCCTGCCCGAGCCATCACTGGTTCCCCGCCAGAGCCATCACTGGTACCCCGCCAGAGCCATCACTGGTACCCTGCCAGAGCCACTGCTGAACCCACACTAGAGCTGCCGCTGGTCCCCGGCTTGAGTCATTGCCTCATTGCTAGGACAGGAAACAATGGCGCGGTGCAGAGCGGCATGTTGAGCTGCCCCTGCACAGCACTGCATCAAAGACTGCTACATCTCTGTCATTGTTAGACAGTGAATGAATGCAGATGTGTGTTTGGGGGGGGGGGGGGGTGTCCTGAATTCTTGCATCGGGCATCTCTTTAACATTAACCTTAAACATGTTATAAAAATGGGTGTTTTTCTTTATCCTTTTATTTTTTTTATTATTTTTGGGTCATATATGGCCATATAGTTGCCTTTCTCAGGAGCAATTCCCAGACAGGAATCAAATTTGCAGCAATCACATGATCACTTCCTTTCCAGCTATAATTCCCTACTGAACTATTTCCATCCATTTCTAATAGGAACCATTATATCAAGGCTGCTGGGACATTCTCATGAATATCACATGGCATAGCAATATGGTCGCTCCATCAGTGTGTGGACCACACATACACTGTAAGGCATTGTTGACCAAGATTCGTAACTAATGTGTGTACAAAACAATAACAAAGGAACATTCTAGAGCTTGAAAATAAAAACTCAGCACTGACATTTAACATACGTCCCTGCTGACTGTTTACATGTCACAGGGTTGTTTGTAGACTGAATGTTCACCATTTGTTGGGAGTGTCGGGATGCTGCTCTTCCCATTATGGACGTGTGTTTGTTTGCGTTGGGTCACTGATTGGATTTGGCATGTGCCCACTAGGGGGCGCTCTATCCCTTACTCACATGACTCTTGTTGAGGTTATGATATGGGAAATGCAACAGTTTCCTCCAGGTATTTACTTTCCCATTCACGTTATTAGTCATTTGTGTATCTACAAAATCTACACAAAAGCAGTACATGGGGACACAGTTCTCGTACTGCAAGGATTTCCTTAAATATATATATTGCATGTAAAGGTTTTTGTCATGTAAAAAAAACCACGAAGAACACGTTTACAACTTTTTCCACTTTAATTGTGTCCGATAATATGTAAAATTCTATTGAAAAGAAAAAAAATAATAAATGTCAGAAGTATCCAAGTATACGAAACTCAATTAATATGGATGCATATAACTGTGAACACCCTGTGATAATTGGTGATATGGCTGTTTTCAGAATTAGCCAATCACATTTGAACTCCTGTTAGCATTAGCCAATCACATTTAAACTCCATAAACAGCTACCACCATTTCTAGTGATTCTGATGTCCTGACATTTTCCACTATACAGAGTATATAAAAAGTCTACACACCCCTGGTCAAATGTTTTTAAATAGAAATCAGACCAAGAAGCATCATTTCAGAAATGTTTCCAACTTTAGGCTCATCTCACATTGTGCGCTTTCACCTCATTTACAATGGAATTGTGTGCTGTGGTGCACTACACCTTGCGCTTTACACCTGCCCCGCCCCCCCCCCCAGTCGTGAAGCGGGCACCTGGAATGTGGGCGGCGGCAGGCAGCTGTGTAAGAAGAAGCTTCCAGCCCCTCCCCAGAAGCCTGGAGGTGGCAGTGGCAACGCAAGACCTGGCATCCTCCTCCAGTCAGGCATTGCAAAAGCCACCTTCCTGAGGTCATTGCCCTCTGCTATAGCAAGGACCCATGGAAGGACTCCAGAAAGCTGGCTGCAGCTGTGCCGGACTGGAGGAAAGATGCCAGCATAGTAGCTGGGGACCATCGGCGATGGATCAGGAGGTAGTATTGAGCAGGGCTGGATTATGCAGAGGGCGCACACACCGGGACCTCCACTATTTGCCCTGCAAAGGGGGCCTCCACCAACCTTTGGGTTATGGTCTGGTCCAGAAGGCTTTTCAATCTTTGGTCTGATGGGCCATGGGGCCAGCAACAAAGCTATCGGTGGCAGTGGGGGCGCGCCTGGGCAAGCCTTTTTTTGTTTTTGCAAACCTGCAGCCAAAGCCACCTCAGGGCAGGATGGAGAGTCTAGCAAAGGCGCCGTAAGCAACGCTACAGTGCGTGCAGAGCTGTCAATCAGCGGCCGCTCACTGCACATAGGCCACCAAGCAGGTAGGATGGAGGAGCTAAAGACCTCGTTAAAGGGGAACTTAAAGAAGCATAGGGAGATATGGGGAGATTGGGACTGCTTTACTCTTTCAGCAGATTACCTCGGCTTCTTGCAGGAGTAGGAGTTTTGAGTACAGGTGGAGGACTCCCCCTTCCGACATACCATGCATCCCCCCTTCTCAAACCCACCTCCTTTTTTTTCCCTTTTTTTTTCTTCATCCCTCTCCCCATCTCATCACCTCCTCCCTTCCCTCGGTCTGTTTGTCTGTCTGTGTCGTTGACCCCCCCCCCCCCTTTCTCTGTTGTCTAAACTGTGTCCCCAGTTCGAGCTGTCAATCTTCCAGTTTAAAAATATGAGGAGGCTCGGAATGCAGAGACAAGGTTCAATCATTAGTTTGCGTGCAATCAGTGCAGGCTGGCATGTGAGGCGCCGGTTGGATACGACGACCCCCCTGCAAAGGGGGCAGAGGGGTAACTAAAAGCCCCGGGTCAGTTCCATCTGGTGCGGCGCCTGCCATTCTCCGAGATTGGTTCCGGGTGTGTTCATTTTTTGTTTGCCCTTTGTTGCCTTATGTGGATTATCGCCTTGTACACGTTGTATCTTGTATTATGTTGCTGAACTGTTTTTTGTGCTTCATCAATAAATATTTACAATGAAAAAAAAAAAAGCCACCAAGCACAGCCGCTGGCAGCTCAATGCAGGGAATTGTTTTCTGTTGGACCAGCTGGGCGACTACACTACCCCCCACCCAGAATGGCAAAGTAGGATTTCCCGAGCACCACGCACCCGCACAAGGGTGGCACAAGGGACTCGATCTGACGTTCCAGTAAGTAGGCGGGTGCCAGACAACCACCAATCAGTTACTTGGCTGAACTGTTATTTTAAAGAGTAAAAAATACTGTATCTGGGGCCTCCACCGGATTTTGTGCCCAGGGGCCTCCACCATACCTAATCCTGCCCTAATGGTGAGTATGGCCATTTCACTGCAATGCACCGCAGGTAAAGTGCAATACATGCGCTTTACCTGCGGTGATTATAGATCTCTGGGGTGCACTACTGTTGCGCTGTGGGCAAACGACGGCAGACTGATATTTATTTTAATGGGCTGCGTTTTCTGGTCGTTTGTGATGCGATGGAGTATTTATATTATATTTATTAGCCAGGTGAGGAAGGGGCCTTAATGTCACCTATGATCTGTACAATTCCATTGAAAAAACTGAAATGTTTTAGGGTAGAGAAATAAAAAAGTGAAATAATGTGGGTGCATACATTTGCACACTCCTAAACTAATACTTTGTTCCAGACCAAAACTTCGACCTCCTTTTGGTGCAGAAATTCTTTTATTGATGTTGGCGGTAAGGCTTTGAATCGTGATGCTAAATTTTTTAATTCTACTTGAATCTTTTTAGCAGAGGCCTAAAGGTTTTTGTTGCCTAAATTGACAGATATTTGGAACTCGTCCTAATTCCCTCCACCTTGACTGAAGCACTGGTTACAGCTGCAGAACAAAAGCTCCAAAGCATAAATCTGCCTCCACCATCCTTCACTGTAGGTATAGTGTTCTTTTGGTGATGCACAGTGCTGGCTTTGCACCTAACGTACCTTTAGGAATTATGACCAAAAAGTTCAACCTTGGTCTCATCATACCACCATAACATATCTGCCCATGTGCTCCTATTAGAATTGATGTAGATTGAAGCAAAACATTGCTGGTAAAACATAATACACAGTGCATGTCATCAACAATCAACCTACTTGGCTCAATCCAAAACTGACAGTACTCATGATTAGTGATAGCTTTCTCCTGAATCCGAAACCTAGAATCAACCCAACTAATTTGGTCTGGTTTGCCCTATCCCGGATACTGGCAAGACCTTGGTCAAATATATAGGGCTGTCTCTGCGGCAATAAAGCTCCCCTCCCCGTCAGCCAGCCATTATCCTTGCCTGGCAACAAGGTAGAGAGAGGGGGGACCTGTGTCTTTCTTCTCACCAGATGCCGATGGAGTGGCTGAAATAGCTGTATCACACATCCTCATCACTGCTCCCCCCGCAGTGGCATTAAAATGAGTGGGCGTGCTGCAGAGCGTAAACCCGCCATGTTCCTGGCTGTTATCTAGGACCCGAGTAGACCGCCAGGGATCTCAAACTGGATGTATATTTTCTTTGAAGAAGCTTGCAGAATGAGGGAATCAACTTTGCATAGTTTTCCAGCTGATCTCTGACCTATCTACAGGAAGATATAACTGTATTGTTATGACTTTGTATAAGGGTGAGAAAACTTTATGGTATGTGTACTAAAATACATTTTTCCTAGTCATGTGGGGCCTCTCTAGCCAATAGAAGCCAACAAGGGGCAGGGCAGATCAATGGCTTGGCTGACTTTAGGATGAGAAAATGGGTTGAATCATTGGTTTTGACAGCTTAACCAATTCACATTAAACAAACACTTAAACAACAGTTATGCTACAGTATAGTCAAAGTGTATAAACTCTGATTTATCAGCTTACCTGTTCATGGCTCCCCTCTCCCTTCCTGTCAGCTTGCAGTAGCACCTGTAATCAGAAGCCAGGCCCTGAGTTATGGCACTACTCCTGATTTCCCCTGCAATAGACCACCAGTCATAGGGCTCCACTGGTTCTATATAGCTCTGCCCATGTTGGCTTACTTCTTTGTCTTAAAGTGAGAGCCATCCCAACAACCTCCTTCCCCTTCAGCCTCTCTGTCAATTTTAAAACCGTCAAGTGTAGCCATACACAATGGGCTAACACATCTATGCCTGGGGAATGCCTTTAATACTGAGATAAAATAATAGGTAATGTGCTTTATGCCAATGCTATTTATAAGCATTGTGATCATGCAATGGGAGAAGAGATGGGGATCCAGATGATTCTCTGGTGACTGTAAATTGATGAACCACTGCAAAGTCCTCTACCTCTGACCACTCATGTAAGTTCTTGTATCCCGTGTCCTGTGGATCATAAATAGTCCTGCTTAGCCATTGCAAACTATTCACTTGATAAGAGAGCCCACCTGATTCAAAAACAGGCGATTGGAGCTTCTGGCAAGTTCCATTTATGTAAAGTAGTCTATCAGCACAACCAGCTTAGCTTCCTCATATTTTCCACAGGTCCTTTCGGTGCAAAGAAGCCACATCCCAAAGCTTAATAGGGGAGAAGTCCAGCGCATGTAAATACGCTGAGGACGAGCATTCTTACCGTAAAGGTCAGAATTAGCAGCGATTACAATCTTTTGTGTTTGTGCTTAAGTGTATTTTATTCACAAAATAAGAGCATAATGGCAGTTATAATGTTACGGCTAATATGAACTGTTTATAATTTGTCTTTAACTCCATGTCTCGGTTACCCACATATAGGGATCATATACCCAGGGACGTGCAATTTTACAGGTGCTTTGTGCTGAAATCTAAAACCTTCTAACATTGCAATGCTTGCTGCTAGAATCACTGAACTTGTCAGAAAGTTTTCCACCCGCTCCCCCACGTACGACCTGGCACATGCCATGGCAGCTAACGGAAATTACAGAATGTCCTTACTTCTGGGAATTAGGCCCCGGAAAGACGTAGAGTAAATAAACACATAAGTTGTTGATGGGGACATGTTTATGGTGCTGTATCTCCAACGCCCTCCCATCCTACCTGATTTACCTCCTTTCTCACAGTCCCAAGATTTCCAGGGAGCCTTCGTTGCTCAGAAAGGCAAACAGTGGCTGACTAAAAATAATTACAATGAAAGCTTTCATATCAGCTTTTTTTCTTAGAAAACTTACAATTAGAGAGGAACCAATTTCGAAAAAGTTTGGTTTGGGTGATTCGCCTACTTTCCCCAAGAAGTTCGGGTTCGTCCAAACTCGCCCCCCTTCCCACCCCACCCCCGTTTCAGCGCCGGGCGATGTCCTCATACCCGGACACTGTCCTGTCTGGCCTCCCGGTATCTTGTTCCCCACCATAGGGAGGGGCTTTTATTTTGGGAGTGACCTATGATGCCACAGATCAAGCACAGAATAAATAGCCCCTGCCCATGTTGGGGAGCGAGCTGTCATTGAGAGCTGGAGAGACTGGCGTTGGACGCAGCTGTCAGCCACAGCAAGCAGCGCACGGCGCTGGACACCCTCTACGGAGTCCGGAAGGGGATAAAAATAATAATAATGTAATTTTTGTGTGTTGGTATATATTTACATTTAACTATTTGTGAACTGGTAAAGGGTTCTTAAGACCCCTATACCAGTTCACATGGCACGAGGGGCTGGCAAGTCACCTGCATGTATATATCAACAATGTATATGTCAACAATGTGACAAAGTGCTGACAATGTTTCAGTATCATGCAGATGAGGTGAGTATTGGAGAGTATCTTTTCAGCTGCAACAAGACATGTAAACTTCAAACCCTTTTAACATTTTACTGTGCTACTTGTTCTATGCATTTAGAAATATTCAAAGTACTTTTTCCATCACAAATGGTGGCGCGTTACAAATCATATTACAGATTATAGGCCTAAAAGCATGAACCAGCAGAAGCTGATCTAACAGAAGAGCCATTGGTGTCCCAGGAACAGGTTCTAGGCCTGCTCCACTCCGTCCAAAACTGAAGACAAAAAACTTTTGGCTGAAGATGGGCTTCCTGACATCTTTGAAGTATCGGTTGGGACCATGTCATTTTTTTTTCTACTAATCTCCTAATTTGCTCGGAGACAACAATATGACTTTTTGTGGTTTAAATCTCTTTTAACCTTTTCACGGGTCACCTAATGACTTGTGGAATGAAGCTGCTCTCAAGCCCAGTCATGGAGGAATGGAAATGACAGCAGTTTATGGAGTATTAATCAGCTTAGCATAAGAAATAAGCAAACAGTCTGCAAAGCTCACATTTAAGGCTCAGGCATTTGAAGTAAGTCCTCATAGTTAGAGAGGGCAATATTTAACATGCTAGTGGCATGAGGTCACTCTACTGACACCATGTTGGTGTCACAGATATGTGGCTTAGGGGACAACACATAGCTAACATGAGTATCTGGAATGTAAGCACAATTATCCTGTAAACATGTCATGTCCTTTAGGGCAAAAATATCCAGTGACCAGCGATATACAGAGCCTAGATAAATGTCTGTTGTGTTTTCAGCGGTCAATAGTGAGATTCTTCAAGATCATAGAAAACAACGATCAGCATGCTCAGTAATAAAGGGATTGCTTTGGGCACATATGTTAATTCTGCTACACTCTATACTTTCTCGATGGATATTTTTAGAAATACTTATGTCCTCCTTTCTTATTAGTCTTGACTTCATAAATGAAGATAATGAAGTCATTGGTCCATATTGACAGCAGGCACATTGGTGGCTGATGAGGCCAATCCAAGACTGGCTGAATGGGCAGAATAACTGCGCATGAATGTCTGGTCAGGGTTGGGTCATCTATAGGTGGCCTGTTCCATCTCTCGCTTTTCTTGTCCTTGAAGCGGGCTCTTTGGATGCCTCGCATCTTGGACAGTTCATCATCAACTGTCACACTCACTGGCACTGGTAGACTGAGGCCAAAAAATTAGCCAAGGTTTTATGGACCTAGCCAGCCAATGACCAGACTGTGGTATCCATTTTAAGCCCTGCATTAGTGTACTCTCTTGCTGGTCAATGAGAATGCTCAGATGATGAGGCTATTTAGCATTGCATGGAAAGGTCATGGGCAAGGGTGGATATGGCCAAATCAATTGTCCTGATGCTTTAGTATTGTAGGGGCAGATAATGTGGTAGGAGTGGGTATGCCCCTACAGCCATTAGCTGAAACCATAGCATTGGGGGAAGAATATAGACTGGGGTTTCTTGGCTGTAGGGGCACAGTGGGGCCAAGTACAAGGGGTTGGAGGGAGACTAGGGAGGCAGATAAGATGGGGATGTAAGAAGCAGATGCCCAATTTGCCACAAAATACTGGCCATGGGTGTCCTTATGGCCAGTCCGACCCTGGTCACCAACAAGAGAAGACCACTGGTTAGGGTTGCAGGCACTTTTATTAATGTAGCTTATTAAGGTTGAGAAGTCTCCACTTCATCCATGAGTTTTCTGCAGAATCAATTCTTTGCCATCGACAACCAATGCTTTCTATTTGGGGATCACCTCCTCTTTTCTGCATTGACTTGGTCCATGACTAAGTAGTATCAAAAGTCTGGTAGCATCTGACACTCTACATATCAGTTCTACCTAAACAGGGTGTGGTGAGGGAAGACCACTTGTTGGGGTTGATGTTGCTGGATTCTCTGTCATTCAAGAACTAGCCAAGTTTTGACTATCCTGAGTTTTGATCTTGCCCCCCGGGCACCCCGACCGGGGGTGGGTGGGGGGGCGCTATGTGAAACCCCCCAGGTCGCCATAACTGACTTACCCTTTCCCGGTCCTACGATGCCTGAGCGGTCTCTCGTTCAATCAGAACACTTGGACCCGATCCCACCCCTTTGTCTAAGGGCTTGTCTAAACGAGCAGATCCGAGTGTTTTGGAGGCCGCATCCCCCCGCTACCCTCTAACAGGAAGCGTGCCCACGCCAGCCAGTTACAAATGCCTGCCGCAGGCACATGCCCCACTAAAGGGATAGCAGGCATTTCGGCTGCTGCTCGCGCATGTGCCATTGGACCATGGAAGAGTGGGACCAGCAATCCTGTCCCTCTCTGCTGAGCTGATTGGAGGACAGGATGAAAAAGAGAATGTCATTGGCTGAACCTGTAACCCCCCCCCCCCCCCCCATATCTCAGCTATTTCTGCTTCAATTTAAAAATGGAAAACAGTTTAGGACAGCGCCAAATATAGCCCGACACAATGGTGTAACAATTACCTTTGCCTGCAGTATCACTTTAAGCTGCTGTTGGGATGGTCAGTGCAGGAACCCTCTTAGGCTGCTGTGGGGTGCTGGGTACTGGGACCCCTTTAAGCTGTTGTGTGGTTCTGGGTGCAGGGACTCATTTAAGATGCTCTGGGGTGCTGAGTGCAAGAACCCATTTAATCTGTTGTGGGGTGCTGGGTACAGGAACCCCTTTAAGCTGCTTTGGGGTGCTGGGTCACTTCCCCTCAGCTGGGTGGTGGGTGGAACTTCACCATATGCCGTCACCCTCTTCAAATGCAAATGTAAAATTGCAAAATAAGTAATGTCTATATATATATATATATATATATATTCATGATATCTTGCATGGGGTGCTACTAACTTAAGACCCGGAGTCATGTTATTTCTTAGCACACGCTGTTACCATGACCTGTATTTTTCCCTGCTGACATTGTAAACAGGATTACATGGCAAAATCTTTTATGTTGATTTTTGGACACCACAAGGACCATCATAGCCTTGGATAGTCCCTTCTTTACTGAGCTTCGTCCTGCAGCTTAGAAAAGCTGATCCTCTTCATGACAAGTTTCGGAGATAATTATCCATAAGTTTTGGGGCGTGGGCAGAGCCAATCATAGGTCACAGAGAAGTGCTGTCCTTAAAATGGTTCAGATGCCTGGCAATTAGAGAAAGCAGTTGTGTAACCGCGTATGATCTCTGCGATTCGCTGCCCAGAGGAGAAACTCTGAGACCTTTCAAAAGCTTAGCAGGAATTAGGTTTTTCACAGCAGAACGAGAGCAGCTTACCTACGGCTTCCTGGTGCCAGTGTACATATGTTTTATCACTGAAGCTCATATTATTTTACAGTATGAGGGCAATGCAAACCATTCCAAACAATTCAGCCCCCGAAACACTGCTTCCTTTTGGGGTACCCACTGTAAATGTGTGATCATAAAGAGAAAGCTTTAAGATATTCTCAGGAAGTCCACTTGACAAGACTGAGCTGATGCTTGACCATGGCCCTTTATGGGTGGGCAAGCAGAGTGACCGCTTTGGGTGCCAAGGCCATTGTGTATGAGGGGGGGGGGCGTCTTTATCCACCCCATCCTGTTTTATGCAGATGGGTCAGGGCAACTGTTAGTGGTGCCTGCCTTATGCCATCACCACCCATTTTAGATCCATGGGGAGGCAGCATTGCCTACTGCTGTTTGGGAAGGGGCACAACATGGCACATACCGGAAGGGACAGCAGCTGCACCATAGAATGCGAACATGCTCACAAATGATAAGAGACGGCTTACGTGTTGCACCAAAACATTATGCTCCCAAGTTAAATGATACAGCTTATATGTACATCAAAACACTAAGGTGTTTATTCATGAAGGGATAGCGGCAGGTAGCGCCTCCTAGCGGCAGGCAGCGTCTGGTGAACGCCGGGCGCTGTGCGCAAAACCACATTTATGAAGGCGATTCTGGTGAGCGACTCTAACAGCGCCCTGTAGTGTATGATTCATCATTACAGGTGGCTCAGCATATAACGCCGGCGCTCTAGCTTCCAGAGTTTCAGGTATTACCTGTCGCTACATGTCGCTCTCCCATACATTTCAATGGACATTCCTTTTCTTCTGTTTAAACAGGGTTTTTTATTTTCGCTCAAATAATTGAGTAATTTCTCCTGGCCTACAAAGAGTCATTTTTGGAAACTTTTTTGATTTTTTATATTTTTATGCAGAATTGTCATTACAGGTCTGGCATTAAAGTGTCACAATATTATAACAATGTCATTCCATGTGTTTTCGCTTTGTTACTGGTGGATATGTGGTCAAAAACAGACTTTAATCACACAGCATCTGCCGCTCTGCTATGCTATAGCGACCAGATCCAGAGTGCCTACGCTGTGTGTGTGTGTTTTTTTTGTTGAATATGGTGTGAGTCGCTTAGAGTCGGTCACAATGAGCTGGCGCTACCTTTCGCTCCCTGCAACGCTGTACTGGTGTTAAAGCGCCCAACATACATCTCATTCATCAATGCCGGCCAGGTTACTACAGTGACTGAGACGCTCTGTTACAGCGCCCAATAGCTGATCACAACGTCTACTAGAGGTCGCTCTAAGCGCCGCTATACAGACGCTCATCTGCCGATAGCTTGCTCTAGTAATGAATCAGCCTGTAAGTTATCAAAAGTTGTCTGGTTACATGTTACACCAAAAGACTATGCTCACAAGTTGTGAAAATCAGCTTACATGTTACATCAAAACTTGAGGGGGTGAGAACACACCGGGGCCAGAAGGTCAGGGGGCCCCATCACTGTTGCTCCTCCACCTTTCTTTTGTTGCAGAGTGTGAGTGCTGGGTGCAGCGGAGTCAAATCCAGATAGACATTAGTGGGGTAACAGGAACTGGCTTTACTGGAACATGAATGCAGTAAGAGAAGGTGACCTTAACATGGTGGCTAACACCATATACCACATATACCATATCATAATATACAGGAAACACAACACAATAGAAAAATGCATATAGAGACTACAGATAACTTGTCATAACTGTAAACTGCAGTCAGTCTGGCAAAAGTCCCAAAACCAGTTTCAGTCTTTAGTTGTCTAACTGCATCTAATTGTTAAAAGACAGAAAAACGTTTACACTATGAACCCTAAAAGGGCCCCATTTAATGTTCGCACCTGGGCCCCGTCACATTTAGTTAAACTGCTGCACCAAAAATTATGTCCACAAGTTATAAAAGACACGTTACCCCAAAACATTCAATCACAAGTTATAAAAGTGAATGGTATATAAAAACTTACATACACACCAAAATACTCACTAGTTGAAGCATGCTTCATGCTTAAAGGGTAATTCCACTTTCAGTGGCATTTTCCATTATTGCGTGCCAAAATGATGTCTTCAATGTGCTAAGCTTATCTGTTATTTCATTTATTTTCTACCTGTTTGCAACTCTGTGTTATAAAAAAAAATGTTTACCCTAGCAACAATGTGCTTACCGTAGCGATTTACATCAACAGGTGCATTAGATGTACAGATTAGAGACTCCCTCACCCTAGCATGCTAATTGTCTGATTGGCTAAGACACAGATGACAGGTTTAACCCATCCTGCTATAATTCAACTCATTCAGATTGGGAGGATCACAATCTTGTATTCCAGTAGCTAAAGGGTTACTGGGAGCCTTCCCAGCTGGGAAGGGTCATTACTACTGTGTGACAAAGCTGCTAACATGCTCACCTGTTACAGTGGAAGCATTCTGGTATATGTAGTCAGTACTATTTACTCAAGGCCAGGAAAACCACTCCCATCCTAGGATCATAGTCACACAGGAATATAGGAAACCACATGCTGATAAGTAAATCACAGGTCTGGGGAGCACAATCCTAACAAAAATATTTGATTTATATCCCAGAATAAGAAAACAGTAACACCAAAAACCTGACAAAAGGGGAGTTTTCCTTTAAGAGGTTATGTAACACCAAAACGTTTAGCACCCCTAGTCCACCCCCCCCACTCCACACACACACACAGACACACACGCACAGACACACACACAGACACACACACACAGACACAGACACAGACACACACACATGCAGACACACACAGACACACACGCACAGACACACACACATGCAGACACACACAGACACACACGCGCACAGACACACATGCACACAGACACACACGTGCACGCACACACACACATGCAGACACACACAGACACACACACATACACACACACACACACAGACACACACACACACACACACACACACACAGACACACACACACACATGCAGACACACACACATACACACACACAGACACACACACAGACACACACATACACACACACATACACACACACATACACACACACAGACACGCACACAGACACACACGCGCACAGACACACACACACACATGCAGACACACACAGACACACACGCGCACAGACACACAGACACACACGTGCACGCACACACACACACATGCAGACACACACAGACACACACACATACACACACACAGACACACACGCGCACAGACACACACGCGCACAGACACACATGCACACAGACACACACGCGCGCACACACACACACATGCAGACACACACAGACACACACACACACACAGACACACACACGCACACACACAGACACACACACACGCACACACACACAGACACACACACGCACACACACAGACACACACACACGCACACACACACAGACACACACACACGCACACACACAGACACACACACACACACACACACACACACACACACTGCAAAAAGAACAGGAGGGGCCATTGGCTGCAGTTAGTACATCCATTTCCTGTGTCCTTTAGAAGAGCCCTGTGGGGAAGTATCTCTGTATAGTGGCTTGGGGTGGTGGCAGCTAGGTGACAAGGTAAGGCATAGCTCCCATTGACAGGCAATATTTTTTCTACTTTTTGGAGTTATGGAAGTAATCAATCACATAGTTGGGACTCGGGAGCATTGTAAAAAATATTATATTTATATATTATATTTATATCTACTGGCCGACACCAGCCAGATAGCAGCTGGGGGTAAGCCAAAGGCTGCGACTGCTTTCCACATTACTGAAAGAGTATGTTTTCAACAGTTATAAGCATAACAGCATTATTAATCCCTTCCTTCCTTTTAACGTCAACATGTCAGCACCAAGAAAAAAGAGCAGCGCTGGGGATGGTGTAAGAACCCTCTGTGGTTCTGTTGACTAATCGCCTGTTTTGTTCCTAGACAGCGTTCCTTTTCACATTGAAAGTGTCACTGACCATAACTTGACTTAATGGATCAGTACAATCATGTACATATATCCAATATACAGTATATACAACTGCTCAAAAAATAAGAGGGAATGCCTAAACAACACATATAAATTAATTAATCACTTCTGTGAAGGCAATCTCTCCAGTTATGAAGCAACAATGATTGTGAATCAATTTCTTCTGCCGATAACAGGTCATGACATGATAGGCAATTAGCAAGACAACCCCTATAAAAATCAGCTTCTGCAGGAGGTGTTCTCATCCTTTTTGTCTGTTGTTTTGGCCACTTTTGCATGTTTCATTGCTCTCACCCCAGAGGTAGCATGAGGCAGTGTCTACAACCTATAGAAGCAGAGATGCCATTGGCATTGGAGGCCAGTTTATAGGGTGATGGGTGTGGCATAGGGGGGTAGTTTGGGAACTCGGCACTCGGCTTATTCGAACAAATACTTTTTATAACTGCCATGGAAATTAGACATGATTACATATACATGGTGCAGGGCATATATTTAAAGTCGGCAAAACCCCCGGCGATCGCCTTCCCCCCGGGCATCCAAAATCGGGATGCTCTGCTGTGTGAAACCCCCCAGGTCACCCATACACTTACCCTACCCTCTAGCAGGGCGGTGTGTCGGTCAGCGCGCGCATGCACCATTGGACCAGAAAAGAAGTGTAATGTGCATGGGCGACCTGGGGGGTTTCACACAGCGGGCATCCTAATTTTGGATGCCCTGGGGGGATCATGCTAGTTAGGTTAGCTTTGCATGCTGTGCTCCTTCCCCTAACGCCCTCTCCCGGAGCCGCCCAGATTCTGAGATATAGTACCCAGCTCTGAGTATAGAACACAGCTCTGATCAGTCAGTTTAGTAAATTAATAGTGTGTAAGCAGCCCCACTATAGGAAAAACCAGTGTTCAAGTGCAGCAATCCATTTATTTCTCACTCTACAGTCCCTTGAAGTTGCCCCTTACTGGTTGGTTTAGTGGTGCAGTGGTGAGATATACTGATTTAGGATGGCCGTGTGTGAAACTGGAGTCACATTCCCACAGCCCATGCACGGGCTCTTGTTTAATCATATTCATGCGTGACAATGAAATCTAAATGTAACCGATTGCCAGGCGCTTCCTCCTGGTTGCTCCCCTCTGCTGTGCACAGCCGCAGAAAGCCATTAAGACACCGGCGGCAGGTGTCTTTTCCTGAGGTGAATATATGGGCGATCCTGGGGGGTTCACACAGCGGGGCATCCCAAATCAGGATGCCAGAGGGGATAGATATAACCTGGCCCTGGAGTCTTTTAGACTCCAGAGATAGGTTACCAGGGATTTGCTCTGCTCTAAGTGGGGAAAAAGTAGCAGCCAGCCTACACCTCTACATACATTGCAGTGACTCAGACCCATTTTTTGCTAACCAGGCTAACCTCCATGGAGCCTGCTGCTGGGCTGTCATGGACTGTCTCTTCTCCCTGAATAATGGTCTTCTCCACGCAGGCTGCCTCACAATCAAGAATCAATCCACCCGAAAAAAGAGTAAAAGGTCCCAGCAGCCAGCAAAGGCTATTACACTGCACTATGTAATGAATAAGGATTTGCAACTGGATTATTTCATTAATTAAGATATAGGATGTGGTATTTTTTAACATCCTCTTTTTTTTTTTAGCTATATATATATATATATATATATATATATATATATATATATTATACTGTTTGCTTCATACATGCTGCATATACACTGGGACATTTGAATTTTCTAAGCCATTGACAGATTGTATCAAAGTGTTCCCTCCATCACATGTTCTACTGACCTGGTGTCATGTTATTTCAAACTGCCCCCTCACATGTTATACTGGGCTGGTGTCATGTTATTTCAAACTGCCCCCTCACATGTTATACTGGGCTGGTGACATGTTATTTCAAACTGCCCCGTCACGTATTATACTGGGCTGGTGACATGTTATATCAAACTGCCCCCTCACATGTTATACTGGGCTGGTGACATGTTATACCAAACTGCCCCCTCACATGTTATACTGGGCTGGTGACATGTTATTTCAAACTGCCCCGTCACGTATTATACTGGGCTGGTGACATGTTCTATCAAACTGCCCCCTCATGTGTTATACTGGGCTGGTGACCTGTTATATCAAACTGCCCCCTCACATGTTATACTGGGCTGGTGACATGTTATATCAAACTGCCCCCTCACATGTTATACTGGGCTGGTGACATGTTATATCAAACTGCCCCCTCACATGTTATACTGTGCTGGTGACATGTTATATCAAACTGCCCCCTCACATGTTATACTGGGCTGGTGACATGTTATATCAAACTGCCCCCTCACATGTTATACTGGGCTGGTGACATGTTATATCAAACTGCCCCCTCACATGTTATACTGGGCTGGTGACATGTTATATCAAACTGCCCCCTCACATGTTATACTGGGCTGGTGACATGTTATATCAAACTGCCCCCTCACATGTTATACTGTGCTGGTGACATGTTATATCAAACTGCCCCCTCACATGTTATACTGGGCTGGTGACATGTTATATCAAACTGCCCCCTCACATGTTATACTGTGCTGGTGACATGTTATATCAAACTGCCCCCTCACATGTTATACTGTGCTGGTGACAGGTTATATTAAACTGCCCCCTCACATGTTATACTGGGCTGGTGACATGTTATATCAAACTGCCCCCTCACATGTTATACTGGGCTGGTGACATGTTATATCAAACTGCCCCCTCACATGTTATACTGTGCTGGTGACATGTTATATCAAACTGCCCCCTCACATGTTATACTGTGCTGGTGACAGGTTATATTAAACTGCCCCCTCACATGTTATACTGGGCTGGTGACATGTTATATCAAACTGCCCCCTCACATGTTATACTGGGCTGGTGACATGTTATATCAAACTGCCCCCTCACATGTTATACTGGGCTGGTGACATGTTATATCAAACTGCCCCCTCACATGTTATACTGGGCTGGTGACATGTAACATAAGAGCACCCACCTAAATGAGACATGCTGTCTGATGGTGAGATGGTGAAGTACTTGCTTCTAAACCAATGATCCCCATTCTTTTACTTGAGAGCCACCAGCAGGTCATGTTTTGTGGATCTACATATTACCACCCCGTAGCCCTGCTGCTGCATGAAATACTTATCCTGTGTATGTGTGTGCAGGGGCGTGCATAACCACCACGAATACCATGAAAAAACATGGGGCCCCACCTGCCAGGGGTCCCCCAGAGGCAGGGTCACATCAATGGCAACTTATGTGTCTTAAAAATAAATAAATAAATAAATATATGACGGCACCCAGCAGGCAGGTAGGCGGGCTGCAGCGGGTGAGAGGTGCTGTTTAACACAATGCAGTGTGCAGCAGATGTGCAGGAAGCCACTGTACACCTACATGAGCCAGCAGCTGCAGAATCAGTGTGTTCAGGTCCTTTCAGATAAGCAAGATGATGTGACATCCCAGCAGCTAACAAGCTTAAAGTGGACCAACACCCAGGATTTTCACTATGGGTTTTGGTCCACTTCCGGGGGGCCCCGCTGCGTGAAACCCCCCAGAACACCCGATAAAACTCACCTCACCCTGCTCCTACGGCGCATGCGCAGCCGCTCGTTCAATCAGCGCGCTCAGAGCCGCTGTGGTATGCGCGTCCAAGCAGCGTCCAACCACAGCGGCTCAGAGCATGGTGGCGGCCGCATCTCGCGCTTCCCTCTAATAGGGAGCGCGCCCCCACGCCGGCCATTTGCTAGGGAGAAGCACGAGATGCGGACGCGGCTCGCGCATGCGCCGTTGGACCGGGAGTAAGGTAAGGTTAGCGGGCATTCTGGGGCGTTTCACACAGCAGGGCATCCTGATTTTGGATGCCCCGCAGAGAGGAATCGGATCGGCCTGGAAATCTTATAGATTCCTGGGCCTATCAAGGAGGGTGTTGGTCCACCTTAATGGTGCAGAGGGGGCCGATGACTGCATCCCCGCTCACCTCTAGCTGGGGGCATGCCCTGGTATAGCAAGGCCATGTGACCTGCGCACGCATCATTGTAACAAGGTTAGGTGAGTATGTGCAGCCATTTAATGGGGTGTCCACAGGGAATAGAAAATAGACAGCCATATGTGTGATTCCTGGACAATTCCCTATGACATGGACAGAAAATGCCAGGATGCCCCTATGTGTGAAACCCTCTGGGTTTGCTAATGCTCCTACAGCGCATGAGCAGGCCTTGGCTAAATCCCCAACAAGATGCGTCAATATTGTATTTTGTTATACAAAACTTGTCTTTGATTAGGGCCCCCAGACACAACTTTGCATGGTGCCCCAAACATGATAAGCCCCCTGTCTGTGTGGAGAACTACAAAACATGACCTGCAGGTCACTGACCAGAAGAGGGTTGGGGAAACTTGCTTTAAACCAGGGATCCCTAACCTTCCTTACATTGAGAGCCACATTCCACATTGAGAGACGGCCTTGAGCCACATTGGCGACAAGACAACTCCTCCATCTCATAAAATACTTGTCCCCCTTTAGAAATGGATCCAATATCTCCAAAGAGGTTAAAGAGCAAGTCCAGTCAAAAACAACGTCCCCTGCCACCCTTTTCTGGCACTGAGACAGGCCGGGGGGTTGCAAAGAAAAAAAAACAGAGCCAGGTAATACCACTCTGTGTCTTTCTGTGCGGTGGCCGGCAGAACAATGCTGGACTGTGGCTGAGGTAAGGGTTTTTTTTTCCAGAAGAGCACCAGGAGAGGGTGACAGTGCTGGGGGGGGGGGGGGGGGGGATTATTGGAATTCTGCTTCAAAACAGAGTCGCAAGCCAGTATGTGGAGAGACCCATGTTAGGCTTAATATATGGGAGCTAAAGAGACCAAAAAACCCTCTACTTAGATAAATGAAGAGAGGAGCTTTCCTAGAACAGAAAGTATTTGCACAGTACCCAATACAAGGACAGATAGCATTACCCATCTATCCTTGCAACAGGTGGAGCTATGCAAATCATCTCTTTATGTCTCTGTGCCATCCAAGGCCCTTAGAAATGCTAAGGGTGCAATGCCAAGGATTAGCTTTAAATTTACACAGCCATATACATCCAACTAGTGGACAAGTGTTTCGAGCTTTAGGCTCTCATAGCACTAGGGCGGATGTTTCTGGATACCCCATATATCCAGAAACATCCAGATTACCTGCAGCTTCCAGTGCAACACTCAATAGGAAGTGTACCACTGGAAGCTGCAAGTCAGGCAAGCTGGCACACTTCTTAGCCTACTCAATTCATTGACCCCAGGCAGTTCGGGAGCCACAAAGGGAGGGTCCACCAGCCACTTGTGGCTGATCTCTAGCTGGGGGCGTGCCCGGGCCCGCCAATCACAAATGGCTGCCCCTGGTATGCATCTAGCTAAAGGTATAGCAAGGCCGTGACCTGCGCATGGCTCATTGTAAAGGTTAGATGAGTGGGTGCAGCGATTTAATGGGGTTTCACACAGTGGGGTATTCTAGTTTGTGATGCCACCGGCATAAGAAAAGGCCATATGGGTGCTTCCTGAACAATTCCCTATGTCATGGACAGACAATGCCAGGATGCCCCTCTGTGTGAAACCCTCTGGGTTGGCTCATGCTAACACAGCGCATGAGCAGGCCATGGCTACATCCCTGACAAGATGCGTTAATATTGTATTTTGTTATACAAAATTTGTCTTTGATTTAGGCTCCCAAATACAACTTTGCATGGGGCCCCAGGGGTTTCACAAAGCCCCTTGGAGGGGGTCTAAAAGACAAGAATGCAAGGTTTGTACACTTTAAATGGCAAACTGAGGCAGGCAGGCAGGCAAAGAATAGAAAGTGTGCCATTGAAGGCTGCAAAGACAGGTACGCTGGCACACATCCTGCCCAACTCATTGACCCCAGGCGGTTGGGGAGCCACAAAGTGAGGGTCCACCAGCCACTTGTAGCTTCTAAGCTGCAAGTTGGAGACCAGTGCTCTAAAACCATCATTGCCCCACATGGTGAAGAGAAGTTCTGGCTCAGTGACCCCTTTTCATTTGCCATTGCTTTATACCAGGGCTACTCAACCTTTTGAGTGGGTCACTTGAATGATGTGGAACCTGCTCACATGCTACAGTTAATAGGTTCAGATTTTTTTTCACTTGGAATAGCATTATAAACAACAATTAGCATACCCACTATCTCTATGGGGTCCTTCCAACACACCCCTACATGCATATGTAACAATCAACACATGCTAGCAATGCATATACCGATGGGCTTACCTCTCTGAATATATGGGTCTGTTACTTATAGTCTTTACCCCATTAGTCTTAACCATGTTTCCAAAACTCAAACCATCTAAGCATACAATGATTATATAAAAACTATTTTACCAAATTATTCTGCTAAAGATTTCACCCAGGGTTGGTATAATTAATTTAATTGCGCTCCTCCAAGCCCTATCTCTATCTGCCAATGCACCCCTCTCCGTGCATTCGCCCATCCTTACTGTGCCCCTATTTAACCTTAGTTCTATTTCCCACTTTTCCCACAGCAGGTTCGGGGCCACATCAGATGGCTTTGAGGGCCACATGTGGCCCCTGGGCTGCAGGCTGACCACGTGCTTTACACACATAGCAGTAATTACGTTATCACCATATAAACCAGCAAACTGTAAATAAAGAGACAATAACCTTATCTAATAGTCCTCACACTTCAAAGCAGTGCACCAGGTACTCACCTTACAACAGCTGTTGAACCAATACTGACATGCATATCATGTTTACCACATTCACCCTTTAAGTAGAATTTGGGTCAGTAAAGAGCATATCAGAATCACTTATTTATATTACATACATGTTTATCCTAAAATTCTCTGAATAGTCCACTTTAGATATTTACCTTTGTTTTTTGTTTCCAAAAAGTTTTATTTGTTTTACAAGGTACAAATACGAAGGAGCCCATTGGGGATCCATCCATAGCAAATACAATAAACAGAAAGCCTGGCAATCATACATACTCCTTATCATTTACCTTGTACCAACTCGACAAGTAAGCTTAGGAGGATTGGTTGTGAAGTTGGTTTGTATCAATATGTTGTGCGTGGCACACCATCAGAGTCCTGTCAGGCTATAACTTTTAACTCTACTATAGTACATCTCAGGCAAACAGTAATGTTAAAGAAAACATATAAACGAAAAATGAAGGAGAAGGAGGTAAGGGAATGGAGAGAGGGGACATAGGTATCCTGGTACCTGGAACTATAGAGCTGATAAACTACTTTGATCAATCAAAGGGTGGGCATACCTCAACCAGAGGGATAATTCCCTCTAGGCCACTCCCCTTCTGTGATGTCAGCAATGACATCAGGGAGATTCCAGGGAGGCCACGCCTCCAAGTATAAACGTCAGCTCACCCAGCCCTCACTTCAATCACTCGATGGGTAGCAAGGATGAAAGAAGGGGGAACCTATTTTATCCTACTGCCCAGAAGAAGGAAGAGGAGACAACGCAGGACAAAGAAGACCCGCCGGACCCAAAGAAGACAGCGCCCGGCAGGGAACATAAGATGGAAGATGGGGGATAGGTGAGTAAAAGTTAAATTAAGAACAATAGAAATATAATCAGGCTATTCTTTGTTAAATAGGAATTGTATCTAACGAAAAATGGCAAAAAAATACTAAAAAATGTAAAAAAAAAATCCCCTTGCAGTTTCAATGTTAAATTGAATCTAGTACTGAAAACTGAAAAAATACAATGAAAAAATAAAAACGCAGGCTATTTTTTATTAGATAAAATAGCCTGTCTTTTAATGGTATTTTTTGTTTTTTTTTGGTGTTTTGGTATTTTGTATTTTGGTATTTTACATTAGATACAATGGAAAATGCCCCAAAAATATAAAAAAATAAGCCTGCATGCAGTTTCAATGTTAAATCAAATGCCGTTAAAAGTGGCATTCAGGTAAAACACTGAAAACTGAACATATACAATTAAAAAGTAAAAAGTCAGGCTATTTGTTATTAGATAAAAATTGTATCCAATGAAAAATGTGAAAAAAATACAAAAAAATAAACCTCCAGGCAATTATCCACAGCGGGAACAAATTAAACATGGGAAAAAAAACACATTATTTTTAATGTATTTATTTATTATTTGTTTGTTTGTATTCTGTGATTAATTTGAGTACTTTCCCTAACCATTTTGTGCAGGGTTACCCCCTGATTCGCCCTCTGACACCTGTAAAAATTTATATTTTATTTTTTTATTATGTATTTATGCCCCCTAAATGGTGTAAATGGCAATATTATAAACAAACTAATTATAGACATTGGGGTCGATTCAGAGTCAGGTGAGAATTCTCACTTGCTTTAAGGAGGGAAAACTGCCATTCACTTTCATTGTCTAGCTTGGGGCTGATTTAGAGCCATGTGAAAATTTACACCTGGTAGACAATGAAAGTGGAGTGATAATTCTCACCTGGCTCTAAATTGACCCTAATGTCTATAATTTGTTTGACTTTAATGTTGCCATTGACATCATTTGGGGGACAGGGTGCTCCACTAAACTCATTATCTGCTCTATTCAGAATGCTGATATTTCTGCGCACAGCCATGCTAAGAAGCTAGTTAAGCTAGTAAGATGGCAGAAAGGGGGTGAGGGGCATTTGGGGGATTGTACAAGAGGGACTGTATGGCTTATACTTTATGAGGTTTTCATGTTATTCCAGAAATATCTTGACTTTGAAGTCACAAGTGGTAGCACCTGCTTGTCTGTGAAGGTTTTCATTCGTGCATGTCATGGTCTATCTGTAGGGAAAAATCAAGACAACTGGACTTGCTGTGTTATTAGCAGCTGTAGTGCTGATGACATAAGATATTCATATATTTTGTAGCCCCCAGCAGGAGGGATCTGTTGGGCCAGACGTTTTGCCATTATCTAAAAAAAACCCTCTGATAACAGATCTATAGTAAATAGTAGTAGGATTTTTACCTTTGGAAAGCCAAAATCAGGCATGGAGCTCTTTATCATCATTCAAAAGAAATAGCTGCATACTCCAGTGAAGCCCATCTCCTACTGGTGGAGCTAAGACCAACCAGCAGACAGTGGCGTGCTTTGCCACCACATAACCCATGCAATTGCATAGGGCCCCCAGAACTCTTTAGAGTGCACACTGGAAGTGGCTGAGGTCTTACTGTAATACTGGAGCTGGCGGGGGAGCAGAGCAAAGATGTGGGTGCATTGGGGAGCAGGGCAGAGATGTGGGTGCAGCAAGGAACAGGGCAAAGATGGGGAGCAGGGTGGAGATGTAGGTGCATTGGGGAGCAGGGCAGAGATGTGGGTGCAGCAAGGAACAGGGCAAAGATGGGAAGCAGGGTGGAGATGTAGGTGCATTGGGGAGCAGGGCACAAATGTGTGTGCAGCAAGGAACAGGGCAAACATGGGGAGCAGGGTGGAGATGTAGGTGCATTGGGGAGCAGGACAGAGATGTGGGTGCAGCAAGGAACAGGGCAAACATGGGGAGCAGGGTGGAGATGTGGGTGCATTGGGGAGCAGGACAGAGATGTGGGTGCAGCAAGGAACAGGGAAAATATGGGGAGCAGGGTGGAGATGTAGGTGCATTGGGGAGCAGGACAGAGATGTGGGTGCAGCAAGGAACAGGGAAAATATGGGGAGCAGGGTGGAGATGTAGGTGCATTTGGGAGCAGGACAGAGATGTGGGTGCAGCAAGAAACAGGGCAAAGATGGGGAGCAGGGTGGAGATGTGGGTGCATTGGGGAGCAGGGCAGAGATGTTAAAAACCTTTTTGTTCCCCTTTAACATTTATTTTTTTATATAAAAAATTTAATAGGGCCCCAGAAACAACTTTGCATGGGGCCCCAAAAATGATAAGCCCGCCCCTGCTAACAGAATACATAGATGGATGGAGGGTTTAATAAGGGATAAAGGCGCTCTAAATGCAAGCAGCAACAAGATGACATACACAGACCACTGCTATTAAACAACCTCACCTTAACCCAGCATGTTGTGTATTAGTGCATGCTGGGTAACCTGACCAGAGGTCCCTTTTTCGGTGGGACAGACCCACTCTGGGGACACCTGTATGTCCCACTTTGCTGATATTATGAGGAAGACTGTCCCACCCAATGCAGGATGTCTGGGTGATAGAGGACTGCATGGATTAGCTGAGCATTGGCTCAATCACCAGCATCTTTTTTACCCGAAGATCCCTAGTTAGGATACCCTCAACTAGTACATATACATTTTCAGTTCATGAGGCCCAAGTAAATTGACATTTATCTTTATTCCAATATATACTCACTCAACCTGACGGAACAGCCTCTGAATCTATAAATGACCCCTTCAGCAAAATGTATACTTTCTAAAAGATGCCCCTTTCTTAAAGAGCCCAAACAAAATCCCCCCTTATTCTAAAAGAGGCAGCCTTTGCCAAATAATTACCTTCTTAGTCTAGAATAGACCACTGCTCCATATGAATGCTCTTATAATACATGAGACCCTTTCATTCAAAATGAATTTCAAAGGAGAACCCTTTGTCCAAATGAATCAATTTTTACATTACTTAGATCACTCAGTCAAAATCAATATCTTTTCATTCTGTAGTATTAGTAGTAACTAAATAATAATTTATGAGATGACAACCTCACAGGAAAATTCCTGTGAATATTCTACTAAACCTTCATTAGCCAAATAAATACCCTTTAAATTTGTAAGCAACAACCTTTGCTAAATTTTTACCCCTCCAATTCTTTAAAATAATTGTGTTGGGCAAATTGTGAAATCAATGGGGACCTGAACTTTTTTGGGGGGGCAATTCTGCCTCTGGGGGGCCCCTCTGTCCTCCCACACTCCTCACCCACCCAGGCCGGGGGGGCTGTCAAGGGGTCCCCAGAGGCAGAATCGGGAATGGGAAAAAGGGGGTGGGGGCGCAAAGCGTGCAGCAGAAAGCGCTGCTATACAACTTACCTGACCCTCGATCTAGTCTCTGGCCGGCAGCGGCGTTCCTTTCAAATTGTCTGCAGCCGTGGACACAGAAAGATGGCTGTCTTTGACTGTTGACTTTTCAGCAGCCCATCAACCAGCTTCTCTGGGTTCGGGCCAAACAGCGAACTCGAACACAGCTTCTGGCTAAAGTACGAGTCCAACACTATTCTTTGCCTAAATTACCTCCATAGGCCTTGATTAAATAAAAGTTGAAAACAATACTCATGATAGTAAAAAATTAACTTTATGTGAAAGAAGAATGAGAATTTCACTGTTGCTGAATCACCAGCTAGGAAAACAATTCAATGGTACATTTTTACTCTTAGGAAAAGTTTTTACATTGTAGAAAAACGTGCCTGATTTGCATTGACTTTTTATCTGGAGTATATTCAACAGTGAATATTTCAGACTTTTTTCACAGGCTTTTTTTAAAGTTAATTTTTTACTACCATGAGAATTTTGCTCAACTCCGTTCGAATCAAGGCCATAATCTGTAAGAAATTATCGCAGATAAATATACCCCCCACACTCCAGACTGGACACAAGATATCTTCACATGGATGCCACCAGTCACTGACTCCTTGACATCTTCATGAGTCGTATGTATGAACCGTATGTAGCTTCACGTCCTAAACCTTTATCTAAGACTCCTCATACTAGCCCTTTGCTCTTTCCCATTATCTACTAAACACCAAAATGTACAGTATGTATTCAGAACTGGTCTGTAGAGCACAGAGAACTTGTCAAAGCTGAAGATCTTCTTCTTAGGTTGTTTGGTTTCCATTCACTGTGCAATGATCTGTACCCGAAATCCAGGATGTGTCATGGGTAACCAATCCATAGTCCATCGGTGTTAACTTAATGGCATCCTATTGTAGTAATAGCCTTACAAGGGCCTAATTAGAGGCTTTAAGTACATATCCTGTGCAAATATCATCACATCTCCTGCAGGGAATAAATATTGATCCCCCTGTCTCGAGGATTAGTAAGTCATTCACTGGTAAATGTGCCTGCTAATTGCACATTCATTCTTTCTCGGGTTGAATTACTCAGTTGGCAGATGCTGCCAAGTACAACTGTACATTAAATAGGATTTGAATATTAACCCAAAGGCAAATATTGGCTCAGTAGACTCCAAGAGGCAAATTTAAGTTATAATAATATTTCCCATTGACGACTCACACATAAGATAACCGTGCCATTCTCAAACTAGTGTACCGCTGGGACTGTTGATATTTGCATGATTATATGGGGGGAGTGGAACCTTTCATTTTATGAGATGAAAAGATGGCAAAGTCAATGAATTACATTACCTGCTACTATCATAGATAAATGAACAGTGTCATCATAAATATAACATAGTGCTCCATGTGACCAAATAGTGCATTTGGCTTATCAATTGAGAATGGGGGCTGTACACAGGGTGGCAACCATGAAACGGTTGACCTAGTCATTTTGTTGGATCTCAATGGACAGGTCACTGTGGCTGCAAACCAAACCAAACTCATGGGCTGCTGGGGGTTTCACTTGTTCCGCTGGGGTCCAGTGAATAAATAATAAATACCTTGCTTCAGGGCAGTGGCAGTCTGGGCCCACAATTAGACCAGGATTTTACCAGTCCCTGACTAGTCTTTAACCAGAAAACCCCCCTCTCCAATGTGCTTCCTGGATAGTCAACAAGTACGCTCCAAGGCTGAGGCTATAGAATTGCTGGAACAGATCATGGTGGATATGGTTACTGATGGTTCAATGATCACTGAAGCTTTTTGTAGAGGTAGATAAATGTGGTTATGACCCCCACAGCCATGATGCTAAGGCTATAGTAATGCAGGGCCAAACATAGGCTGGAGTTTCTTTACTGGATTGGGGGGTCTAGGGAGACAGGGATAAAAGGGGGCTATTGGAAACAGCTGCCCAACCAGCCCCAAATCTGTGCAGGTCAATTGAAATTCTCCCGAGTCTCGCTATGGCCAGTCTGTTCCCTGTAGTGCGACAACTCCTGTTTACCTGTTATAGTACACTGACAAAAGGTGACTTTATTATCCTTCACCAGTAATTGTCCCTTTGCTGGTCCCCAATATTCTGAGCCTAACAATGTGGAGCCAGAGACTTTTCCTCAGTTGTGCACATAGTCCAGTGAGGATCCGCCACCATTTAAGTCACAATAAAAATAGAGCAATTTGATCACTTGCTCAACTTTTGTCTCACACAGCTAACTCCAAGAATCTATGGAGTGTGCACCATGGTAGTGCCTGAGGCTTCCCCTCTGTCAAACGGTCAGTGCAAAACACTCCAGTAACTGAAATTGGGACTGGGCTTTGCCGGACGGTGAATAAGAAACTGAGATTTGCTAGATATATATGACTGATTCACTTCTACTCCACATGTCTCTAAAAGTAGCAGGAATCTCTCTTACTTCTAGAGGCATTGAGGAGGATAGGAAGCATATGACTAGGGCCACCACAGTTAATACACATTCCTCATCCACATACTAAGCAGTGTTTTTTTATTACACTATCCCCGGAGTCGGCCTTTGATGTGTGCAGATGGAGCACCCGTATATGACGGCAATGGGCAGCAGGCTGCTTGCCACTGAGTTTTGTATGTAGCAAAACCTTATTTCTCTCTTTTCCACATTCCCTAATTCTTCCTTCTTCCCCACATTCCCATTTTCTTTGGTCTCTGAAAAGCAACTGAAACAGCCAAATACCCCAAATTGCATGCACGAAGACCACAAAATCTGGGGTAATGAAAACTAAAACATCAGAGGTCACCTTAGCCAAGTAATGTTTATTGATCTCCCTTTGACCTACAGTCAAAAAAAGAAAGTTAAGTAAGTTGCTTCCCCTCTTATCATCAGTGAAATAGGTAGTTTGAAAGGGCTTAACCCCATGCAGATGTTGTGCAATGTCATATGAAACACTCTTGAATTACATGGGGGCGGCCATCTTGCCGCACACCTGATAGTCCTGCTTACACATGAGAATTAGGGGGGAGCTGTGCCAGCAGAAATTCACCCCACATTGAGAGAGATATGCCTCAGAAACAAATAGAAGCTTGCCTTTCATTTTTCACACATGCAAACACTGACTAAACATCTAATGTGGCAAAGAAAATCTATGCGAAGGAAGCTGTTACAATGTATATCTATGGTGGTGGCCGCAAAATAATTCAGTTAGGGAATACTGCAATGATTCTTCAGGGCAACTCACTTGGCTGCTGCCGCTCTTCTTGATGGGATGTCTACTTCTATTTTTAAGTTGGCATATGCACTGCTAAAGACTAAAACGTATGGTCTGTGCACATTACTCTGTCGCCTAAATCAGATAAATTGCAAGAATGACGGGGCCCATTGACCTCATGCAGTCGCTACCTTTGCACCCTCTTAAATTTTGACAGCTTAAAGCAGACCAATACCCACCGAACTTGCGAAATAAATTTTGCCAAAGCCCCTGCCGATACTCCATTCTTAGGCTATAGAACTAGAATTAGATATTTTCCTTTTTCAATTCGCCCTGCTGTCCATCTCGGTAAGATGACAGGTGGTCAGTCATTACATAGGTGTGGCAATGACATCAACAGTGACAATGAATGGAGGAGGCGGAGCTTTACAGCTAAAACAGGTGTCATTATCTGGATGCTGGTTAAGCAGGAGCAATGCAAATTGGCAAAAGGTACTCTGCATAGGGGGTTTGGTACCCTTTAACAAATCGCTTGGTACATTTTTAAAAATTAACGTAGTGATTTGTTAAGCTGTCACAATTTAAGCGTCTCAAACTTGTCCTTCTGAAAACATGGTCAGCTTATCCAGAGACTAGTGTTGGGCTTGGTCATTCCGGGACAAATCGAGGAGTTGGCTGCTGGAAGCCCTCAGTATAATGCTAAGCCATGATGACAGGGATAGTGACATACTGATTATCCTGCAAAAAAGATAACTGGTTAACCTTATCCTGGACAGTATAAGGCCATAGTGAAACCAATCCTTCCTTTAAATATAGGATAAACTGGAGTCAATGTGAAAAGACCTTGGAGCTGTGCACTAATCTCCATCCCATTATGTGTTTTAGATTGTATCACTGTGACAATTATGATGGCAGCTAAGAGTTGGAGGTATAATGTACTAAATATGTCTGAAGATGTTTGCACGTGCTGTAGGAGATTATACAAGCTTACATCAATCTCTGGCTGGCTACACACCTTCCAATCACATTGTACAAAAAAGTCTCCAGTGAGTATAATTTGAATACATTGAATACATAAGGGCAGACTAGATGGACTATGTTGGCTCCATCTGTCGTCAACTGTTGATGTTTCATGTAAAACTTTTGCGAGTCCCACCACGAAGGGAATCTATAAAGCACTGATTCTGCTTGCCCCTGGATTGTTAGAACCCCTTTTTTTACATTTTAAACCTTGGAGTTTGGCACAGGTACTGAGCTCAAATATTTCAGCACCAAAACCTTTTCTTTATAAGCCTAAAAGCTTTTCTGTATTGATAAAATCAGAAAAGTAGATCAGCAGCTCCAGAAATGAGCTGACTACAGAAAAGGTTCCCCTCTTGAGAGATAAGATGTTTTCAGTGGCTGTCTCATCAGTAATGAGGTATTGCAGCAGGTCATCGCCACAGGCCACGCTGCGTGCTCTTATGTCAGCATGTGGCCTAGACTAGAGCACAGTGTATAGCTAAATTTGGAGGCCGATTCATTAATAGCGGCAGGTAGCGACAGCTGAGCGACTGTAGCAGTATTTTCACAGCGCCCGCTAGTAGTCGCTGTGCTTGGCCATTGTTCGGTTGTTGACAGCAACTCAGTCGGTTTGCCGTAATGTTGAATATTGGGTGAGGAGTCGCTATTTGACAGGTTCCACGCTGTATAGGAGCGCATGATAGCGACTGGCCATAGCGACCGGCTCCCACCATATTCATTAACAAATCACGCTCAAAAAATGCTTGCGCTGTGAAATGCATGTTTAAACCCCAGAGCGCTGGCGGCGATGGGTTAAAAGTAGTTTTTTAACCCCCAAACAACCATATTTTTGAAAACCAAAAAAAACTAGTTTTTAATTTCATTTTGTAATATGAATACATTAATATCAGACCTGTAATATCAATTCTGCACAAAGTATTTTTTTTTTTTTTTTACCTTAAAAAAAATATCTAACATGGCAGAAGTGGTCACAGAATTTTTCACATTTAAAAAAAAAAAAACAAAAACAAAACATTAATATGAATTAATTATGAATATTTAAAGATTGTTCCATTGAAATGCATTGGAGAGCGCCAGGTAGCGAGAGGTCATACCTGTCGCTGTTCAAGGTCGGACGCTGGCGCTGTGGGCTGAGGCTGGAATAATGATGAATGAGTGGCTATCTGGCGCTATCTCAGTCGCTAAGCAGGGTTGGCTTGATAAATGTGTGATTGTGGTGGGGAGCCGGCGTTCTCGTGGCGGTGCCCGTCATTACCGGTCGCTCACCAGGCGCTACCTGTCGCTATCCCTTGTTAAATAAGGGCCTAAGTTAAGGTTAGTAATGTAGCATTTTAGAATTCAAATAGGCTACAGAAAGAAAAATAAACCCTATATACAAGTGATGGCAAGCCTTTTAGGGACCAAGTGCCCAAACTGCAACCCAAAACTTTATTTAATGGCTCTGGTGCCAGGGGGATGATGAAATGAAACCCAAAATGCATGTACTGGAAAGATGGTACAGATCAGATGATTGCTGATAGTCCAGTGTTTTGTCTCTTTCAGCCCTGATCACGTCTATTGGGGGTTAGTTGAATAAATGTTTTGAATTGAAGATAACGGTATACATATTGAATTACATATTGAATTACTATATTCCTTATATTATAAGGTTTACTGCCGTCTGCAAAACCTTCTCAAAATTTCATTAAATGTTTTTAACTTTAATGAGAAAAATTAGGGCCTCCAAGGCCGTCTGAATTCCACTTCTGAATTGGGATTCTCCCCTGTGTAAAACCCCTCGAACCCCCCGGAACACTTACCTTCTCCCTGAACCCTCACTGCGTCATGCTCTGCAGCTGCATCCCCGCTCACCTCTAGCCGTGCGGTCGCCCGCCCTTTCTGAATGGCTGGCGTGGGCACATCACAGCTAGAAGGTGAGCAGGGGATGCGGCACGCACCGCAACTTGGCTCCCTTCGGTGCCGCTTGGTTGCTTAGCTGTCCAGATTTTTTAGCCGTCAGTGGAGCCGAGTGAAAGCGAGCACGTTGATTGTGTAATTGGCTATCGTCCGAGTCTGCACCGCGGGAGCGATACGAAAGTGAATGTATGGGGTGACATAGGGGGATACACACAGCGGGGCATCCCAGTTCAGGATGTCCCCCGCAGAGGAACAACACACCGTAAAGTTGAATTCCTTTGTGTTGTTTCTCTTTAACAATCATTTTACATATTCTGTATAATATTGTGCATTGTCGAAGGTGTCACTAAGTTGGGTAACTGTGGTGTTCCGGGGTTTAATCTAAAAGGCCCTATGCTAAGCCCCATTGAAACCTCATGAACAAGCAAAATTGGACAGAGGAGATTCCCGCATTACTCATCCCTCTGTGCCGGCACATTTGCATATTGAGTATTTTTACAGGTGGTTGTTGTGTTACACAACAGTGTGTCAAGCTGCCAGAGCTCCTTCAGTAAATACAATACATGGGAAATTGAAGCAGGCTGTGACACCCAAGTAGCCGGCAGTAGAAATACATTCCCCAGTTTTTCACCAGCTGCAATCCCCAAATATAAAAAAAACATACGTGGACATTCTATACTGGCCCTAGGGTAGGGGAGGTAGAGTGGATGGTAAAAAAAAATCAACTCGAGAGTTGACCTGTTGCCCCCGGGTTTCTGCCCCCTGCGCATGGTGCACTACAGGTGAAGGTAGTAAGGTAAGGTCGCAGTCGGGTATCTTTTTATATTGGTGCTTAGGGTTGACAGACAGGCTTAGGGTTGACAGACAGTAAATAATGGTTAAATGTCCTCTTTAACGACCCATAGAAAGCCAAAAAATTTACTAAATTACTAGACGGGTGCACGCTTTTGTGCCATTCTTGTTCTCCACATGACCATCAGTAAATATTCGGGTGCACCCCAAATGCATGTGCATGCCTGAATGGTGATTCCGATTGGTTGCCTGAGGAGAAGGTCCCTGTTGCCACCATTGGAGTGCCGCTATTCCTGGCTTCCTGGAGGTCATTAAGGAGCAAGGGGAGGGTGTGCAGTGGACCTAAAGTCTTAACTTTAGGTCTGCTTTAATCCATACCCACAACCCAATTTATCAGAACTATAACCTGAGAGTTAATGTTGATCGATATCCGCAGCATATTGTGGGTAACGTGCATGGACCCATCCCATATACCCACAATCACATTGATGTGCAGGGTTCTGATGAATAGGCCGTACCAGTGCCAGTGCCATACACAGAGGCGCATCCTCATTCACATAGCTCATGCGCTGCGCTCTGTGCGGCAAGCCGATTTATCAGTACTGTAACCTGAATAGAGTTACAGGCTGATTCATTACTAGCAGCAGATAGCGACAGATGAGCATCTGTAGCAGGCATTTCAGAGCGCCCGCTAATAGTCGCTGTGCTCAGCCGTGGTTCGCTAGTTCAGAGCGACTCAGTCGCTGTGCAGCATTGTTGAATACGTTGTGGGGAGTCGCTATATGAGCAGTACAGCGCTGTATGGGAGTGAATGGTAGCGACTGGTCAGTGCGACCGACTCACACCATATTCATCAAAAAAACAGCCTCACACACCGCCGGAGGCTATGTGATTAAAGGCTGTTTTTGAACAAGTAGCCACCAGTAACAAAGCAAAAACCTATGTAATTAAATTGTTATAACATTGTGACATGACCACATTAATCTGTAATTTCAATTCTGCATAAATATATAAAAAATGGTAAAATTTGGAAAAAATGGCTTTTTCAAGGCCAGGAGAGGTCACAACATTATTTTAGTTTAAAAAAAAAAAAACATTGTTTAAAGAGAATAAAAGAACGTCCATTGAAATGTATGGGAGAGCGACAGGTAAGACGTGGTGCTCTGCAAGGCTGAACGCCGGCGCTGTACGCTGAGGCTGGGATAATGATGAATCGGACGCTCCATGGCGTTGTTCCAGTCACTCACCAGAATCCACTTGATAAATGTGGTATTGTGTGCAGTGTCCAGCGTTCACCTGCCGCTACCTGTCATTTACAAGGCACTACCTGACGCTATCCCTTCATGAATAAGGCCCTTAATGTTAATTGATATCCACAGCATGGACTCATCCCATATACCCACAATAACAACATTGGTGTGCAGGGTTCTGATGAATAGGCCGTACCAGTGCCATACACAGAGGCGCATCCTCATTCACATAGCTCATGCGCTGCGCTCTGTGTGCAGCAAGCGACAGAGGATTGTTATTTTTCACCACAGACACACCCTGGTGTCACTCTGGTTTCGCCATCGCTGTCAGCAAGCAAGCCTACAAACATATGTCAGGATTACTCTACAGAGGTCTATGTAAATTCTGACCTTTTCCTCTCTATTGCTCTTCAAACAGAAGGTAAGCTGGCAGGCGGCAGCAGGCGGGCGCAGGCCAGGGAGTGCCAATCGCTGAGACCTATTCTCACCATTATGTCCCAGCAGCCTAAAATGCGCAAGAGGACAACCTCTCCAGTCGCTATGGTGAGACCAGAAATGTGGGAAGTTATCTCATGTGTGTCTCTAGCTATTGATATTACATTTATAGATCCTCCAGGCAAGCCATGAGACTGCACTGGGGCCCAGAAGGTCAGGGGGGCCATCTTTGTTGCCCCTCCATCTTATTTATCATATTTGTGCTCACTTGACATCATTTAGAGAAAGAAAGAACCATGTCTCTCTGCTGTTTCAGTCTTTGGTTGTTTAGGTGCATCCAACTGAGTTAAAAGACAGAAAACACTGAGGCCCTTATTTATGAAGGAATAGCGACAGGTAGCGACTGGTGAGCGGTCGGTAATGACGGGCCCTGCCACGAGAACGCCGGCTCCCCACCACAATCACACATTTATCAAGCCAATCCTGCTTAGCGACTGAGATAGCGCCATATAGCGACTCATTCATCATTATTCCAGCCTCAGCCCACAGCGTCAGCGTCCGACCTTGAACAGCGACAGGTATGACCTCTCGCTACCTGGCGCTCTCCAATGCATTTCAATGGAACAATCTTTAAATATTAATAATTAATTGTTATTAATGTTTTTTTTTTTTAAATGTGAAAAATTCTGTGACTACTTCTGCCATGTTAGATATTTTTTTTAAGGGAAAAAAAATTAAAAAAAAAATTGTACAGAATTGTTATTACAGGTCTGATATTATTGTATTCATATTACTAAATTATTTAAAATATATATTTTTTTTGGTTTCCAAAAATATGGTGGTTTAGGGGTTAAAAAACTACTTTTAACACATCGCCGCCAGCGCTCTGGGGTTTAAACATGCATTTCACAGGGCTTGAATTTTTTGAGCGTGATTTTTTGATGCTTATGGTGGAAGCTGGTCGCTCTGACCAGTCGCTATCATGCGCACCCATACAGCGCTGAACCTGTCAAATAGCGACTCGTCACCTTGTATTCAACATTACGCCACACCGACTGAGTCGCTGTCAACAACCGAACAACGGCCAAGCACGGCGACTACTAGCGGGCGCTCTGAAAATACCGCTACAGTAGCTCAACTGTCGCTACATGTCGCTATACTGTATGAGCCTTGAAAGGGCCCCCGTCAAATTTAGCCATCCCCTTCCCATATAATGCTCAGGGGCAAAAACTACAGGGGTAGTGTTGCCCCTCCACCTTATTTATATCACACACAAATGGTATCACATAGAGAGGGAAAGTAGGATTCATGAGTCCACTATTTTAAGAGGAGCAATCAACGGACAAGAGTCTATGAGACTCTAGGGCAGGTGGTCTTCTTCCTTGTGGGGCATCCAACATGGGCATGTCCCACTGTGTGTATCCCCAGAGATCACTCAGGGTACTTACCCGCTGGTGATCTCAAGGTGCGCAGGGGGGCTGCTCCCCTATTCCCTCTCACCTCCACCATAGGCAAGGTGGAGCAGCCAGCGGCACACAAGATCAGAGTGGCATAATTAAAGTTGAATGTAATGTGATATGTTGAATCTGGGGGTAGGTATTTCTTATAAAAGGAAAGAAGACCCAGTGCCAAGAGATTTGATCAGCATGTCTAAATCCTGGGCACTGGGTCATGATGCAACTCCCCAAGGAATGGTGATCACCAATGCATGTGTGGGATGGACTGATTACATTTTCTCTCTCTCTCTCTCTCTCTCTCTATATATATATATATATATATATATATACATACCAGGTCACATAGGTCCATCTCTGTCTGCTGTTGTAAAACTGAGGAACTCTAATGCAAGTGCATTGCAGTATGAAAAGTATAGAAAAGAATACATATCTGATATAAATTCTTAATATTTCATATTTCAACTGCGAAAAGCTTTCTCAACGTTGTTTGAACTTGTAAAGAAAAATGACCACTTCAACAGATCAGATTTAAAACCCTGTATAATGGTCGGCACATAACATGGCTGTGGTAGGAACCCAATGGAGATATATGTTCATGGCTCTGGCATTTTGAAATTGATGAACAACAGTGGTGAGTTAGGTTGGAAGCGTGTGAACACCCTGTTCTTATACTCCATGGCTCCACCATGGCATAGTTCCCAGCTCATTCTCATTATTACAGTGGAGCATATTTTCCTTATCTATGAATGTCTCTGGATTTGGAGAGGGTGTTGCATTGTCTCCTGTGCCAGACCTCAGAGCTCATCAAGAGCATCCCATCTTCACATAAACAGACAGAACCCCCCTCTCTCATCTGGGCTGCTTATCTGATGATCCCGCATGTGATGGATCATATCTCTGGCCTGCAGATCCAACTTATTTACAATGTGCACTTTTCCCAGGAGGATTCCTTGATGTTTATGCCCCTCTCTAAATACACAGTAAAGTCATCTAATGATAGATGGATGCTACCAGACATGGTGGTTATTATAAGACCGCTGTGAAATGGTCTATACGCTTATCACTAGCTTTGATTTCTTTTAGCTAATATGAAGGGTAAAATCCCACATGGACTAAGTATATTACCACTACATTTAACAGAAAATTGGCATTTAGTTGCTTACATGAAGGTTGATCTATATATTGGTATAATGCCTCATATTAGAGACTTTGGCCTCAATTCACCACGAAGTGAAAGAAAGTCTCATGGTAGTAAAAAATTCATTACATGAGAAAAAAGCCTCAGAATGGCACTGTTGATGAATCACTAGTTACGAAGACAGTGGCACTCTGTTACTCCTGAGAAAATTAGTGAACTTTTTACTCCTTTTTACACTGTAGTAAAAAGTGCCATTGACTTTCATTGTCTTCCTATCTGATGATTCATTAACAGTGACATTCTCAGGCCTTTTGCTCATGAAATGAATTTTTACTACCATGAGAATTTTTTTCAACTCTTAATGAATCAAGGCCAATGGGCCATAATTATGATGGGCGCCTTTTAGCATCTTTCTGGTGGCTCTAGCACCAGTTTTGGAGCCCTGGCATCTTTGTCTTTCCTGGATTTGCAATTTTGACTACAATGGCGCTAGAAGTCGCAGCACCTATGCTAACTTGTTTGCTTTGATAGTTGCATTCAGTATTGGATGACCTGTGTTAGTGCCTGTTGGACCCGACTGTCGATGATACCACGACTTGGCGCCACTTTGTACTGCCATCTTTTCTGCACCAAACATTGTATATATGAACTTTTTCCACCCTGAAAATATTTTCTGTATTTTTCTGGAGCTGGTTGGTGTTTCATCATAACAGTTACGAGTAATCACTGCTGGGGACAAAGTGGACAAACTTTACAGTGCGTTTAGGTTGCATTTAAGTTGTCCAAATTACACATGGGTAAGTAAAAGAAGCCATGAAAAACGATGATTTTACAAGAAAAAAATGACAATTGGCGACATCTAGGTCCTGCGTTTACATTATTGACAAGTTCTGTACAAAAAAATAGTGCGTAATATTAACTATAAGCATAAAACACTTCAATACGGCCGGTTTTTGGTCTCCCAAATTGCATACTGAGTGCCGCTGAGGCAAAAAAGTGGTGCTGGGGGTGCTGATGTTTCACAAATCAGGCTCAATATTTACTTTTAACTGCATAATGTTTTTGCCAGAAAAAGACCACTATTATTTTATATTGCTTTTACAACATACAACAGAATACATTTGAGGGCAATATTGCTTTACCTTGGTTGTGAGTCTTCTTGACAGGTCAGGTTCCCAGACTCTGATCTGTGGGAATATGAAGGGTGGTCTTGGTGGGACATTATCAGGAGATTAATGAGATAAGAAGGTTGTTATCTAGTCATACTGTAATGAGCCTATTAGCTTAGTACAGTAGAATGACAAAAGCAGCAGACGCCAGGGAAAGCAATGAATGGGGAATGGATTAGTATGAAAGACAAAGGGCTATGGCTGTGCAATGTCTGTAGTATTCAAGGCAACTGGACATTTTGCTAGTCAACCAACTGGTATTTTCTATTTGCAATCATTACTATTGCCCTCACTTAATATGACACATTCACAATTAATCTGATCTTTACAGATGAATAAGAACCTACATAGACATATGGCTCAGTAAGAATCTATTATCTGATCTGTTCTTACAGTACAAGCTTTCATTATTAACTTATTTCCTTAGAAGTAACCATAGTGCTGATGCATGGCCTACACTAGGAGTAATATATTTTGTTCCTAAAGCATCAGTTTTCAAAGACAGACTTATAAATAGGTGAAACCGGGCCCTGGTGCAGACATTAATTGGGGCCCACCATGGCTCATACTGCAACCATTTTCCTGTAAATGTAACTGTATTGGATACTACTAGACTACTGAAAAGTTAAACTGCACTACAAATGGTACTTGCTTACTGCAAAAATCTGAAAAACAAAGGAAAGGAGCAACCCTGACCTTATGGGCCCCATGCGCTTGCAACTTTTGCACCACTGGCCTTGTCCAGTCTCTATCATTTTTACTGAATCATCAGACCCATAGTCACCCTCAACATGAGATTCGTGTTTTCTGCTGTTGTTAAAGTATAAGGGTAGATCTAAATGATTCCAGGCAATAGCTGCTCCAGGGCTGTATTTCCATTCATAGGCTTACACATTATTTATCTAGTGACACAGATGTTAATGTTTATGGCACAAATGGACTAATATGCAGAGCCATGATTTGAGTGCAGCTGATGAGTTAAGCCGGCCAATCATGGGAGGAGTACATTTACCAACACCAAGTTGTTCTTGTTTTTGAGTTACTTACAAGGGAATAATGTATTTCTTGATATTTCAGATTTCCAAACTCACATAACTTGTTTTCTCATGGAATTTAGTATGTATTACAGTTTAATCAGCAACTCCTGTGGATTTTCAAAATCTCATTTAGGTTTAGGTCTTTCTGTAGGCTCTGTGGGTGAGGATAGATCTTCTGTAGGTTTAGAAAGGTCTTCTGTAAATTAGGAAATATTATTAGTGATGACTGTTATTGGTTGGAAATGTTTTTTAACATTAATAAACCACCTCATTGAATGACTTCCATGTATTGAATGGCCTGATAATCACTGCAGAAGAAAGGTTGAAACAATTGATAGGGCTGGTAGGGTATATCGAAAATTACCAGATATCCCACCTTTGTTGGGACAGACTCACTTTGAGGGCCATTGTCTCTTTGACCTAAATGTCCCACTTTGCTGACATGGTATAAGAATGTCCCACCAAATGCAGAATGCTGGATGTCTGGGTGCTTTGCAACTGCTCTGACCCTTTGGTTGAATGGTGGTAGTGGAATTCATGGACTTCTAAGCATTGGCTCAATCACCAACATCATTTATGGACCAAATATTCCTAGAGCACGTGACCCGTAATTAAGTCACACGCTAAACCTCACCCCTACCACGTCCATCACCCATAAACTGATTTAAACTGTCCCCCTTTGAGAACCCTAAAAACAGTCAGTGTAGGTATATACTACTATCTGATAGAATGACACAGCCTTCTCTGGCATGCTTTTAGAAATGTAGCAATTTAACCCATCATTTATTCCCACTTAGTGGCTGTCTGATGTTTGATGTGGTGTAAAAGGTATTGACTACAAAACAGAGTTGTGGCTCCATTTTCTTTTATTAGATATTTAAGTGCACTCAATGATTATAAACTACAATATCAAATAATACCTGATACAGGCTGCAGCTCTCGTTATGAGAGTGTTAAGCTTCATTAGACACTTATTAAATATCTTACTCCTCTCCCCATTCCAGTATACATTATGCAAGGACTTTACTACTATTATGGACTTCCGTCACTACTATACTGTACATCACTGTGCTCAGAAACAAAGAGCAATGTTGATAGTATCAGTAATGTGAAATCATATTATCTGAAACATGAAATAATGCTACACCAGATCCCAGGAAATATAGAACAGCAGTGCATTTTGAGAGCTAGTCACCAGTGATGAAGATCAGTGGCAGGATGCAATAAATTAGCGGATCATTGTGGCATCTCGCTGCAGGACCTGTAAAGCTGACCCTCCACAAAGAGACTGTATTGTTTAGTCAGGAGATATCAGATCCTTGAAAGACTTCCATGTAGTGCTAGCTTCAGATATTCACATATGCCAACGAATGTTATGATTTGGTGCCATCCATGGGAGTCAAATCATTTCATGGCCAAAAATGACACTGTCGGGAGATACTCTTCTTTGTATATAGGCAGTGTTTTTTTTTTGTAATAACTTTTCAATGAAAAACACACACTTGCTATCTTCCAACTAACTGGCAAAATGCGAAAAAGTAATAATTTGTTGGTTAAAATGAGTTTCTATTCTGTATGATTGTTTCTCTTTGGATCAAAAGTCACCAACTGATTGACGAGCTTGTTCTTACTGTAACTGTTAAAAGAAAGCAGACAAAACTGCTTGCCAAACACCGTAGGCTGGTCATATATAAGCATATTTGAATCTGTCTGCGCAACAAATTGTACTATATAATATAGAGGCCTAATATATTCAAAAATATCTGATCACATGGGCCCTCACATGATTTAGTAATTTAGTGAAGGGATCAAAATCTGCATGTGCATTCTGATCTTCCTGCCACGAATATTGCATTATAGCCAGTCTTATTTAATATAACTTAACTTAAAACCCCTTATTCTGAATAGTTAAAGATTTCTCAGGGATTATAAGGTCAGACTGCAAAATGTGTGGACGGCCAAATGCTTACCAATATTACCAAAATGATTTTATAAGAGCTCCTACTGATAAATAGTTTCTGAATTCTTTTGTAAAACTCCTTACAGGGAGTGTGACATTGTTGGTATGCCGCTGTAGAGATGGGATGACCTGAGCCCCATATTTAATTATTAAACCTACTGTCATCCAGCCAAAACAGAAACACCTCTCTTTGGCAGACTTCATATTTAAGGGGGACAATTCAGGTACTGAACAAACAATCAATTAGTAAATATTTGATGATGATTCCACCCATTAAATCTCTCCAAATAAACAGCTGACCAAAATCACCAACAGTTGCAATACACAGCTCTTTGCTTTTAAATGGTGCCATACTAGTAACATGTCTTACCAGGATTCTTGTTAGAAAACATATTAAAAAAATCAATATATATTAACATTTGAGAGTCTCTGTCTTGGATTGTGGTGATCACCACAAGGGTGGGTGCCACCCTGCCAGGTAGTAAAGGTATGGGTAGCAGTGATAGTTCTGGTACAGGCTGATTAGAGAGTTCCTGCTGAGCTCGCCATCTCGGCAGAGGATGGGAAGGGGTGAACTTTTGTCCAATTCCTCCAGATCTGTGGCCAGTTGCTTCCTCTTGGTTTTATATCTGCGGTTCTGGAACCAGATCTTCACTTGGGTCTCGGTCAGCTTCAGGCTCTTGGCTAGTTGGGCCCTCTCTGGAGCTGAGAGGTATTTCTGGCTGGAGAACTTTCTCTCAAGCTCGATGACCTGAGAGTGTGAGAAAGCTGCCCTGGACCTCTTGTGGGGCTGCTTGGTCATCTTCTCCTCCTCTGTAGAGGGCTGCTGAGTGGTATCAAGGTCCAATGGTTCCAATGATATCTGGTCATCTATTAGAGGAGACAGAAGAAGACACAGAATGTTAGCCAGATGGCATCAACTAATATTCCACTCTTTATGTATGAGAAAAGTCAGATGCTTCTAGAATAAAAATGTTTATGCATAAAAAGCACATTACCAATATTATCATTATTTTTATTGTTACAATTTTTTTTTATAATTATGGCTCATACGTATAATTAAATAGGCTAGAATATTAAAGAATCTAGTGATACTCTATAATGAATATTGCAGTGATTATGGTTCGCCATGAAAGGTTAAAAGTTTAAATACCTCTAGCAACCCTTTAGAAATGACAGCAATCCGATTTCTTTTATGTTCACATATAGAAATATACAGGACCAGAGCAAGTTTGGGTTCTGAACCGTATTCCTGCACCCCCTTACCTCGTACTCTCCCCCACACTTGTCCCTGGCACGCCTCTCTGTTATGATAAGGGAACTGTGTGCTTCAGTCACTGTGGTCGGGGCTGACGTGATCACCAATTTACTAGCATGTGAAGCACAGACTCCCAAAAAGTCAACATGCGTGTGCACACCACAGGTCCAAATTAGGGGCACTAGAGAAACAGAACTATCCCTTTAACCCTAGCCCACAACCTCCCCTAGACATTGGTTTCAAGCATCCACTAAGCTTTTAAAAAATATTACTTTTTGTAAAACTTTTCTCCTGCTAGTCTGAGGGTATGTCCATTGTTCTTTTAGCTAAGCCTAATATGTGCTCCTTTTATTTATTTAAAGGCTTTAGTCTTGCCCTTTCCCTTCTGGAAAGTTGTACAAAGTACATTCATCCTGTGTCAACTGATGTTTCATTTAATATGGCTGAATTTACATTACTGCTTATGAGATCACTATGGTGGTAATGCTAATTATATAGTAAAGCATGGTGCACTGTCAGGTTGCTTTGCGGTGTGAACTGCAACCTGCATCTTGGTGAGCTTTTTAATTTTTAAACACAGAAAAGTGCAATATTATTTTCCGGTCTTCTCTTACCTCCAAAAATCACCTTTACCTGTGATGGGGCAATTTTACAGATAAGATACATCATTTTTCCAATGAAGATTTTTAAAATAGAAGCACCTTATTGGGTATGAAAAAATAGCCGCATTGGGGGTCATGCTATATATTAGGTGAGGCCAGCTTTTTAGTGATAACACACAAAAAAGTGCAAAAAAAAATGTTTGCCCTAAATCTTCCCCCAAAAAATGCCTGCCACATTTTTACAGTTTAGGTACATTATTTTTCCAGCGATGGAATTATATATTTTTAAAGTTTGCAAATAACAGCACCCTATGGGCTATGCTAAAGATTTCACCATTCTTTTCTGCATAGCCCATAGGGTTCTGTTTTCAAACTTAAAAACAAATATCCTTAACTCACTGGAAAAATGGACTTCACTTGTATAAATAGCCTATCACACGTACGGGTAATTTTTTGGGAAAAAGGTAGAAAACTTTTTTTTTGCAATTTTTTGTGTCTAAAAAGCTCACTGGGATGCAGTTTGCAATCCACACTGCAAGTCACGCTGGCCTCACCAAATCATTAGCGTGACCCCCATTATTTTGCATAGCTCAGAAAATGCTGGTTATTTCTAATATTTAAAAAATATATTCTTGCCCCATTGAAAAAAAGATTTACCTCCTGTAAAATTGCCCTATCGCAGGTATAGGTGAGTTTTTAATCAAGCAAATGTTATTGTACTTTCTGTGTAAAAATTCAAAAGCTCACCGAGAAGGTTGCAGTTCACATTGCAAAGCCCACTGACAGTGCACCTTGCTTTACCAAATAATTAGCATGACCCTCATTAGTTTGCGTTCTGTTGTTGTATATCTGTAAAGCTGAGATTCCCAACAGTTATATTCAATGGCCCGATTTCCATCTATGCTCTATAAAGAGGTGCATAATGCGTGTGTACTTCCACATATGCTTTACCATTTTTAATCATAAGAAATATAGAGACGAAGCGTGGCTTTCCCTACCCTAGTGCAGTGCAGTATACCACATGTGGCGTAACCACAGATGTGAAACAGAGCCTTAAATCTAAGCCCCATTTTAGACTAAATGTTGATGGTTTCATTTCAATTTTGGTAAATCTCCCAGGGAATAAGATGAAGCTTTTCAAAGATAGTATAGTGATAGCGTTCCCCCTGATTGTAACGACCCTGGGGTAGCTACCTTTATTGCATCCACCTGAAGCTGTTTCTTGGTGAGCATCATCTCACTTTTTTACATTTTAGATTTTCGATTTTACAGGAGAATATAACCTTCAAATATAAGGGAAAGAGAGTTTCACATATACTATATGTGTCCATTTCAGTTTCACATATACTATATGGGTCCATATCAACAGTACAAAGCTTGTTATAGGCAGCTGTACAATAAAATAAGTCACACAACAAAGAATGAGGGCTGTAATCTTTGTTACATGGAAAAATCTAACATAGTAATTAATAATAACTTTGTATGTTATTTAACCTAGCCTTTTAATCAGCAAATGAGGGCAATCACAACTTCCTCTTTCCATTGTTTTACTAAGCTGCCATGGTATAGGTTCAAGATTTAAGACAGCTGTAAAACTCTCACTACAATTATGATGATCCTTACATGATCCCAGTAGGATATGTATCACATTATTATCTTCAAAAAGAACTACCCACTACCAAACTGTTCATGCCATTGCAAACCTAGTCCATGCTGTAGTTCCACAGCAGTTAAATGCCGCATTGGTTAAAAGTTTGGCATATAGTATAGACACCCTGTTAGAAAGCAGTTGGGTCAAATTGGGATGCTGAAAAGCTCTAGCTTGGACAATAACTATAGCATGAGGCCATCAGAAAAAACTGACCAAGTATTAATTTTCCTAATTTTTCCTAATTTTCCATAAATCATGCAGATTATTGTTCCTGACAATCTGGTTGATGAACTCTGGTAACTGGTTAAATATTTTACCATATGTTTAGTGACAAAAAAACAATATTTGCTGATATCTGTGGTTAATATGTTCATAGATATAGATAGATATAATGACTTACCTTTCATATTTAGACTTTGAGTTTCCCCACAACAAATCACATCTTTCTGGGCTATGGTGTCCTCTTCCACTTCTCTGGTGGATGCAGCTTTCTCCTGGCCCTCTGTTGCCACCCCAGGGTGCCTGTCACTTGTTTTGCCCCCTAGGTCTGACAGGATGTCCTGAATAAGGAACGATGTCCTAGGCCGGCTGGTGATGGACATTTTCTCAGTAGATGGCTGTGTCTTCCAGGATAGGTGACAAACACTTCTGAGACTAAAGAGAATCTTGGAAGTCACACAGTTGCAGGATTCTACAAGCTCTCAATGTGGATTCTGGCAGCAGCCTTCAAAACTTTGGGGAAAGTGTATAAAAGTTCCCAGATCTGCATAGGACCTAATCTGATGTTTAATCTGTGCTGCTTCTCATTCACCTTCCACATATAGCTGGCATACCCTCATCCATTACTAGCTGATAGGCTGCTTTTACACCCTGCCCTCCTGATGATTGGCTGAGCTCACACCCTTCCCTCCCAGTGGTTGTACTGTACAGGTACACCCAGTGTAGGAATGCTCTAAATCCCCAACTCACTCCCATCCCAGCCGCAGGGTTGTCAGACATACAGAAATTTACGAGCTATGTAAAAAAATAGACTAAATAAGGATGCTTGTAAAATCTAAAAGACCTGTAAAATGCACTAATTCATGCAAGGCCATCACTTTGTTTTGATAGTTTAAAAACGTACATGCTTCTGAAATAAAAGACGACCCACTGGCTTGTAATCCCAGCAATACTTCTGATAAAGTCCTTATTAAATATTCTTTTATTTTTAGAGGACCATAATGTTTTGGCATTTGTAATGCTATTGGCTGCTTCTTCCGATCATGGAGTATAGTTTTATAAATTCATAAAAAGGCAAGCGCTGATTGATTTTAATATTTCTCGATTGAAAATCAGAAGGAGAATAGCTTATAATGATGTGTTAAATATAAAATAACACATAAATAAATACATAAATAAGAACTATATCATTTAACTAATAATAAAACATATTACTAATATTATTATTTAAAGTTTGAACTTTCATTATTGTAAAGACATTTTATATTATAAAGCTTTACTCCTCTCAATTTTTATATTACATATAAGCTTTAATAATTATTTGCCCTTAATAATAACAGTAGCATGTAATTACAGGAATTGTAATAAATAATCATAATAAATATGTAGCTGTGTATGAATACATTATTATAATTTTTTTAACTTTGAGCCATAAATATTGTAAATCTATTTTATTTTATGACACTTTACTCACGTACACATATAATTACGTACTCACGCACACGTATAATTACATAAAAGCAAATTATTATTTGCATTATTTGTATTTAATAATGATAGAGTGTTATCCAAACGATTCATGCAATTTTTTGGAGAGGTTGTGTTTTGAGAGCTTTTGATAGTAGTAAATGATCTACCACAACAATTATGAACCTCAACTGTAAAATTGTCCTATTTGCAGTGTTTATAGGGAAAGTTTCCCAAACTTTCTCAAAACCCAGCTTCTACAGAGGCTCTTAAAATCATTTCGTGCGTATGCATTCCTATTATTTACATTGTAAATCAATTTCATTTGATAAATCTTTACTCTTTAAACTTTTAACAATACATTTAATTTCATATAAGCAAATTATTATTTGCATTTAATAATTATAGGAAGCATATGTTTAAGAAAATTGTCAAAATTAATGATGATATAAAGTATGTGTGTATAAATGCATTATTATGATTTTTGTTTTTAATATTGAGCTTTAACTAATGTAAATCTATTTTATATTATAAAGCCTTAAAACTTTTTATATTGCATATAATTACATATGAGCAAATAATTATTTGTCTTTATCAGTAATATTACCATATTGTTAAATGAACTGTAATAATTATTGATAATATAAAAGTATGTGTGTATGAATGCATTATTATTATTATTAGGGTTCATGTTAAATAAAAAAATGTGTTAAAATTAAGCTCACCAAGATGCAAGATGCAATTCACACCACATGACACACCCAAAGTGCACCTTCCTTTACCCAATAATTATCATGCTTCCCATAATTTCTATTTTGAGCCTTAAATAATTTAAATAATTATAAATAATATTGTACAGTGTTATTCCGACCATTTTTTATATTACATATAAGCAAATAATTTTGTCCTTAATAAAGGTAGTTACATGTGATAACCGAAAATTATAACAAGAGTGTGTTTATGAATTCATTATTTTTTTTTTAAATTTTAAACCTTATATTGTAAAGCCTTACTCTTTATACTTTCTATCAGGGGTATAACTATGGGGGGTGCAGAGGGTACCTCACCAGAAGGTCAGGGGGCTGCATAATTGTTGCTCCTCCACCTTATTTTCCAGATTCGTTCTTACTTGGCATCAGAGCCCATCACATTTAGTTATGCCACTGCTTTTTATATTACGTTTACTTATGGTACATACAAAAGCAAATAACTTATTAATAATGGTAGTAGTTATTAATAATAATAAACAAGTATATGTTTATGAATTATGATTATTTTTTCTATTTTGAGCCTTAAATGATATACATCTGTATACAGTATATTATAAAGCCTTACTTTTTAAATAAATAAATACATATATATATATATATATATATATATATATATACACCGGTATATATTAAAATATCTGCAACTCATATGGAGAGCTAGCAATTAAAAAAATGTATGTGAATTTTATTTTTGCCACTTGTAGAAAGGCTCTCCGAATTTTAGTAAATACTGATCAAGTGACACATAGAAGGAGGAGAAGTTTTCGAGTGAGGCGCAGAAAATAACCCCCCAGACATTAATCCTTGTGCAGACAGGTTTGCACTACTGTAGTTGTGGTCAGTCGGGTAGAATACATTGTGAATATAATGCAAGTGATGAAATGAATAGAATGCGTGCATGAGTGTGACCTAAAATATGAAAAATAAGGCATATTAATCCTTGTGAGGTTCCTGTGCTAGGGACATCACTCTTGTTATTGGTGACACCCATGTCAGCAAGTAAGATGGGGAGCCTTATTTATAAAGTTACAGCTTTTTTTGCCCCAGCTGTCCTCAGCGTGTGTTTTAAGAAACAAAAGACAGGCTGTCGATGTGGCTGCCAGCTAGCGTCTTATTTAACACTATCGCCCAAAAGTTTGCAGCGTCGAACGCTCTGATTGAAGCAGCGTCAGGTGAAAGTGGTGCTGTAGGTCAAGATCCCATAGAGCACGATGGCCAGAATTGGAGTGATGAGTTTAATGCTTGTAATTAATCTTACACACATTAATTTGTACAGAACATGTATTGGGCCTTGTCAATAATGGAAACGCAGGACCTAGATGTCAACAAATGTACTTTTTTTTCTTGTAAATAATTTTTTACGGCTTCTTTTTTTAATGTGTAATTTGGACAGCAACAACTAAAATGCAGCTTAAACCCACTGTAAAGTTTGTCCCCTTTGTCCACAGCAGGGATTTCTTGTAAGCATAATGATTTCGTAAATTCATCGCCAATCATTTCAGGATAGTAAAAATTAATAAATACGCTGTGCTGCGCCAAAAAGACTGTGGTACAAAGTGGCGCACACTGGCGCTGGTATAATTGCCTGTCAGGTCCAACAGGGACACATGCTGTCCAATACCTAATTCTACTATTAAAGCAAATTAGCAAATCAGTTAGCATCGAGTGCTGCGACTTCTAGCACCATTGTAGTCCACAACGCAGGTCTTTTACACTGTCCCATACCACCCTGTTGTCCCTATACTATCCTGTTTCACCTATACCAATTAAAACCCCAAAACAGAGAGTTTACCGGAGCTTCTCTGCAAATAACTGTAGGTTAATCACTGCCCTTGTTAAGAAATGGTGGATGCCCTGGTTTACCCCCTTTATTCCGTCTCTGCCTCTAAAGACCATGCAAGGACCTTTCTACCAACCTGGGACTGACCCATAATGTCCAAAGGCCCCTTTATACAAACTTTGTGTTCCACCAATACCATCTAAATCCCCCTCTTTACCACCCACAATGGGTCCCTTACTCAACCATGAAACCACCTCATACCATATCTTTTCAAACAAATACAATCTTGAAGAGAGAATTTAGAATTGACTGGACGCCATACTGGATTTACGCCTATTCTGTTATGATGGCTGCCTTGTATCTAATATTGGCCCTAAAGATAGCACATGCACAGTTTGTTACTGCCATTCTAAACCCTTCTGAGTTCAGGAAGAGCTGAGCCTGACACTTTGCCAAAAAGTTACCAATGACACAATAAATCGAGTTGTCAGCTGGGAAGGGCACATTCACCTTGCAATGTATCTTTATAGTCAATGCAGGTGGGGTGTTACTTCACAAGATCACTGTGAATCAATCATTGAATTAGAGCGACTCTTTACTCAGGCCTCTGTGCAGCAATACAGATGTACACAGTGACAGGTGTGTGTCCAGGGTGATATTAATTAATTAATTAAAAGGGTGTAATGGTATCAGCTGATCATAACACTAAGAAGGGTATTAACTTCTCAGCGGTAATTAGCTGCCATTATCTCCCGGTACTGGGACTTCACTGCTTATTGTGGCATAATCCTCTTATCATTCACTATGTGTTTACTGTAACTTTGCTTCCTTTAAATATCAATGTAATCCCCAGCATCAGGGGAGAGGACAACAAGCTGAGAGAAAGAGAGACGGCGCACTTCCCCTAGTGTCTGACTTCACACTTTACTGTATATGGCATGTGAACACTAAAAGGATGGCTAATGACTCTTCGTAACAGTCCCCACAGACACAGGAAGGTTGCTGGACTGTTCTGCCAGTTAATCTGAGGTTGGTAGGATGGGAAAGCTAAATTTTTCTGTAACCCTCTACCCCCCTTCCCCCCCCAATTCGGGGTATTCTCTTGTAGCTGAAGAAGGATCCTGACAGGCCAGGAATCTTGTACATAGCCCTTATAAAATAAAGATTGCATGCTCTACATAGAAGTGTTTAGGAGAGAAAACTATCCGAAAGCAGCTAATGGCTATAACATAGGCAAATAGGCACTCATGACCTTTAAAGTTCCTGTGGACTTATGGAGCACCACCACTGGTCATTTGCATTTGTATTTAGGGGTAATGCTGGGCTTGCTTTATTAAAGTGGAACAACTACAACCTATGGAAGGTTATTTTTTTTTTTTAAACCCCATGTATCAACTCCCCTTAGCGTCCTGGTAATGAATTGGATAAAATACCTACAAATGATTTTGTCTTCAAATAAAATATTGAGGGAAAATTACATTTTCTTTTGGCTGTTATCTTCCTTCTTGACACTTATCTTCCTTCCTTCAAAAGTCACTAATTGCTCCCAGCATGAGATTGCGAGGAGGGAGGCTTAAACAGCTAGTTTAGAATGGCATACAATGGCATAGATGGGGAAAACTAAAATTAAAATCACTATAACAGGAATATCAAACAACATTGAGGACAGAAAACATCCAAACTTGCCTGGGGTGGGGGAGCAAAATAGATTGAGTTGTTTTTGGGGGGTTTGGTCCTCTTTAAAACTATCACAAAGTTGTGTAATATTAAATATCCATATAAACATGTTGGCTAATGAGAGGAGGGGTCACTTATACACCCGAACTGAATAAAACTCCTGCCAAGCTTCTGGTTTTCTTCTTCTGGTAGGCATAAAATCCAGGTGTGACAGGTCTAGTGTATCAGGGGTGACAGAGCCTGTCACCCGATTTCCTCTTCCTTCCATTAATAAAAATGATAAAACAAGCCTGGCTGAATATTTCTTGACTCTGGGTGTATAAGTGACCCCTCCTCCCGTCATCCAGCATATTTATATGGATTTTTATCATTGGGCCATTTTTCGTGATAGTGCTCGTTTAAAAACTCTTACAAGATATTTTAGATTTTACTTACAGTTAAAGGGCTATTTCCTAAGTTTTTATGAGTGTGTTTTTTTAACTCACAAGTTACAAAATACAACATTATCCCAAGTGAGTATGGAAATATTACCTACAAATTAGAAAATCTCTCATGATCTTTGATTGGGCAGAATACTGGACTTTTTGTGATCATTTTTGTTTCCTCTTGCTGACAGCGTCTCAGTTAATTAAACCTTTCCATCCACCGATGAACCTAAACCTGAAATTCATTTTGCTCTGATAGTTCTTCTTAGGAACACAGAAGTTATACCTATTCATACTTTACCAAGAAAGATAAAGCCGCAGTCAGGTCATCACTTAAAGTGGGCCAACACCCAGGGGCGATCGGCCCGGGAATCTTATAGATCACCTCACACACCGCGGGACATCCGAGATCGGGATGTCCCGCGGGGTGTAACCCCCCCAAACACCCCGAAAAACCTTACCTCTCCAGACGCTGCTTCCGCCGCCGCTGCCTCCCTCGCGCTCCTCCAGACGTGCGCGCGCCCGCGCCGGCCGTCTCTGAATGGCCGGCGCGGGCGCGCACACATCAAGAGTGACGCGCGGGAGGCGGCGGCGGGCGCGATCCCTTGTCCGCCGACGGACGTCACTTGTCCATCAGCGGGCATTGGACAGCGCACTCACGTGGGATCGTGGAGAGGTTTCGGGGTGTTTGGGGGGGTTTTGGGCAGCGGGGCACCCCCGATCGGGGTGCCCCAAGGAAGTGGACCAATACCCAGGATAGTCAAAATCCTGGGTGTTGGTCCACTTTAATGTCGAACAATGCAAGCACCCATGTCGCACCTTTGTAGGAAATTTCAGCGTTGTGCCAACCACCTTTCTGAAGCAAAACCACAAAGCTTTGGCAAGTTAGGGGTGCATATTTTACCAAAATATCTTTGCGGCAAAAGTGGCCCATCTTCACCACCTTCCAAAGCTGAGAGGTATGACTGGAAAACTTCTGTACTTCTGCTAAAAAGCCTCTCTCAAATAGTTACAAGGGATTTAAACATTGTGGGCTTGATCTGCTACTTTTTTGACAATGTGTCCTGCTCAACTGCGCAGGGCTCACCTGAGTACGCTCCATAATGTCGGTTCTAAGTGCACCCCAGTGTAAAGCCCCCAGCGTAGCGCTGCTAACTAGTAGCAAACTGCTTTTTAGCATTGTTGCTACATAGGCTACGCCATGGTGCACCTACATTTTCAACACATACATCATTATTCTGGCACGAACGAACAATGTGCATCTGCTTGTACAGGTGTAGGGCTCTCAATTCCCATTATATCCTAAAGAGGCCAGGAGCGCTGATTGTGTGTGTGTGTGTGGGGGGGGGGGTGTTATGATTCTGAGGTTATAGCATGGGGGCGGAACATGGACTGGGGTTTTGTTGACTAGGCCATTATTGTGGGGCCAAGTACAGGGGTGCAGCGTGGTGGTCTAAGGGGGCAGGAAATGGATGTGTGTGTTGAAAGCAGCAGCCCCACTGGGCCCCATGCAGTGTGGGCCACCAGGAATTCTTCCCAGGCTCCTTATCATCAGTCCCAGGGCCGAAGCCAGTGCAGGGCAAACCTGGGCAATTGCCATGGTCCCTGGCATCTTCAGGGGCCCGCTCACACTTGGCCATGGTATTATTTTACAGTGGACCCAAACCACCGAATGCTGAGTGCTGTGTGCAGACCTGCTCATGGCTGGCCTCAGAAACAGGGTATGATCAGCAACAATGAAGAAGGTGGCATGTAATGGAGGGCAATTGATGGAAGCTCAAAAGGTGGCAAGAACCAGGTGACAACTGACAAGGACTGGATGCCGATCAGCAGCAGGAGATGACCCATTTGTGACAGCAGAGCTGAAAGGTGACATCATGTGACTCACTACTTTGGGACCCACTAGGACTCTCTTGCCCGGCAAACCTGGCCCTGACCAGCCCCCCCCCCACCCACATGATAATTAGATGGCAGATAATTATAGCTGCTGGTGGGCACAGACCAACAATCAGTAGTCAGATTCAGGTTCTTCTATTCCTACAGCTTCCTTTTCACTCATAAGGGCATTTGCATTGAACCTGAATAATTATATAAATAGAGAGTTTGTAAATGCAAACAGGAGCCATAATAATTATAAGCACTGTATCCTGATCAGTATATTCTTTGCGTCCCTCTTTTGAACTGATTTTTCTAGCTTCCTCGCCTCTGTTAACATTGCTGTACATTTAGCATCACTCGCAGCAAAGCCTAAGGCATATGACAATGGGCCATAGTTGCCACCAATGTGGATAAGAATTGATACAGACCATTAAATATCCCCAGAAATTGATTGGATGCTAGTTTGATAATAATAACAACCTTGATCCTAAGACCCACTGACATATTTTTACTGTTTTGCTGGAGTAAAGTTTCATATAAAATGCTAGATAAGCAACTAGGATAAACAGTGCATTTATCCAGATCTATCTGTGGGGCAGCATGATGCCAGTGGCCAACCCTTCTGCCTTCCAGCAACATGATCCTGAACTCAAATCTTGCCTGGACTACTATGTACTGTGTAAAGATGTTCTGTCCGCATTGGTTTTCTTTAGTTTAAAAACTTATTGGTAGGTTATTGGTGCCTAAGGCGTTTGTATGTGGTAGTGGGTGCTTCATTGTTTTATGGATTTTGGCTAAAACTGCAAATATTGTTGGCATCATAAAAACAATAAAATACATATTTTATTTCAGTTATGGCAGAAAGTCAGAGAGATTTGGACCCCGTACAGGGGCATCGTGGACCTTTGTATAGAATTTGTTCCTTAATGTGCACTCACCCACCCATTTTATTTTAGAAAAAGAGGTTTTGTTGCATCGCATTTGGCTTGGGGGTTTCATGCATAACATGACAATTTATTTGAGGGTGGTTCTTTATAGGTTTTGTAGGTATATTTGGCTGAGGCCATATTTACTGAGGGGGAATAATACATTTAGGGAGTCTTTTATAGATTGGGTAGGTTTAGTTTGACGGGGTCTCCTATAGATTGAGGAAGTCGTGTTTGTCTGAAGGGCCTCCCATGGACTGAGGAGCTCTACACATCTGGTGTACAGAAGCCTTGTGCTTCATGTAGGTGCGAACAGATATTAATTTATATTTGCAGCTAGATGCAACTGAGCATGCACAGATTCAGTGGGCCATGTAAGTGTCATGTCCTGTAAACATATTGTCCTGATGATCAGATTTTTCTGCTGCCTAGTCTGACTGTAGGTTGGTCATTGAGGTCCTAGTAAAGGTAGGCAATGCCCCTAATCTGCCTGATGAGCTTGACCTTAAAGGGACTCAGTAAGCAAAATACATAAACTTCATTCAGAAGCTCATCTCATCATGGCTACCTTCTCCCTTCCTGTCAGATCACAGCTGCTTCTAAAAGTAGAAACAAGGCAAACAGTTGTGGCATACACCTTGAATTCCTTTGCCATAGACCCCCAATTATAGGGCTGGTGGTCTAAAGCTCCACATATTTAGACTGGGGACTGGGGAGAACAGCCAGGGTTATGAGAATGCCTGTCCTACAGACCCCGCCCATTATGCTGATAATGATGCGGCATCACAAGAGAAATCATATGGTAAAACTGTAAACCTCAATATCTCGGCCATTTCTTCTTCAATTTAAAAATGGAAAACAGTTTAGGATGGTGCCAAGCGTAGCCTGACACAATGGTATGACAATTGCCTTTGCCTTTTGTCTCCCTTTAAAGTGGTTCAAAACCCTTTGATTGCAATTCTGTTGCAGGGGATGTCCTAGTCCACAGAGGCACCAAACTATCTTACGCCATCCCCCCATGCCATCAGTGAACCCTACATTGGAAATATATACTAACCTTCTCTCATCAGATACAGGAAACTGCTGGAGAAGTTTTAAAAGGAGCACTATCACAAAATTGTGTAATATTAAAAATCTATATAAACCCCTCGGGCTAATGAGAGGAGGAGTAACTTATACACCCAAACTGAATAAAACTCCCGCCAAGCTTTTGGTTTTATTTTTATGGTAGGAATACAATCCAGAGGTGACAGGTTTAGTCTATCAAGGGTGACAGAGCCTGTCACCCCTGATGTCTGTTTCCTTCCATTACAATAAAAAAAAACAAGCCTGGTTGGATATTTCTTGAGGCCGGGTGTATAAGTGACCCCTCCTCCCGCCATCCAGCATATTTATGGGGATTTTTATAATTGGCCATTTTTCGCAGTAATGCTCCTTTAAGCTAATAGTTGCTCTGAATATGACTAGATAGAGGTCATTGGGCCATAAAAATAATGATCATACAATAGTATAACTGTCTATTGGATCATAATAATATGTTATATATAAAGGCTTTAATATAGTAACTGATCTTAAGGGCTATACACACACCTTATGATATATATATATAACAATCACTAAACATTATTAACTCAACTCCATAGTATGAGGATTCCACCACTCGACCTCTTCATTTCACTCATTGCACAATTATATTGGGGTTTATTCATGAAGGGATAGCGGCAGGTAGTGCCTCGTAGCAGCAGGCTGCGTCTGGTGAACGCCGGGCGCTGTACACAATACCACATTTATGAAGGCAATTCTGGTGAGCGCCGGCGATCTAGCTTCCAGAGTGCCAGGTATTACCTGTTGCTACCTGTCGCTCTCCCATACATTTCAATGGACGTTCCTTTTCTTCTGTTTAAACAGGGTTTTTTGTTTAATTTTGTTACATTTTTTTTCTCTAAAATAATTGTGTGACCTCTCCTGGCCTAGAAAGAGTCATTTTTTAAAACTTTTTATATTTTTTATATTTTTATGCAGGATTGTCATTACAGGTCTGGCATTAAAGTATTAATGTCACAATGTTACAACAATGTCATTCCATGTGTTTTCACTTTGTTACTGGTGGATATGTGTTCAAAAACAGACTTTAATCATACAGCGTCTGCCGCTCTATGCTATAGCAACCAGATCCAGAGCGTCAATGCTCTGTGAATTAGTTTTTTTTTGTTGAATATGGTGTGAGTTGCGAATGAGACGCTCAGTTACAACGCCCGATAGCCGATCACAGCGTATACTAGCGGTCGCTCTTAGCACCTCTGTACAGACGCTCATTTGTCGATAGCTGGCGCTAGTAATGAATCAGCCTGCCCGTAAGGCATGTGCATCCCTTCTTAAGAAACGAGCAATATTAATATCCAGCTTAGTAATAATCTGCTCTATAGTGAATAAGCAGAGGTCTGCTCTAAATGGCGGTGGCAGGGCTCCTTGTAAATGGCCAGTCAAGCTACATAAAGCTTTATCCGGTTGTGCTTAATAAACTGCTGACTGTGCTCCTTACTGGAAGGACCAGAGCATAATAAACTGAATGTAACAGTACACTTCCCCAGCAGAGATTATCACCCCACAGAGGTAGTTTGAGCTGATTTATGAGGCCAGTGAAACCATACTGTATTTAGTGAGTCTGCCCAATGTCATGCCCTCTGATCTCACCCCCCTCATCAGGGTGCAGGGGACAGGCTGGGTGGGCTGAGCGCGGATCCTTCTATCTGGTCAACAGCTTAGGAGCTCCTCACCTGCAGCACATATTGGCTTGTTTGTTTGGAGGGCAGGGAGCCCATGACCCCCAGCTCTCCGCTTAGGGAAGTGTCAGACGGCTCACCACATGGACGCTGCTGGGAGTGGGAGCTCTCCAAGTGAGAAGGAAAAGTGTGTCTAATTAGCCAGGGTAATATATCGACTCAGGGTGTCACACATTGCTTCTCCTAGCACATAGTTTCCTGCATGGCCAAACAAGGTTTTGGTAGCATTTTGTTTGGTATAAACACAAACAGTCATTAGTAAGGATGCAGCAAATTGAAGGGCAATGGGGGCCCTAAACTGTCATAAATCATTTGTTTCTTATCTAGTGGCAGGAACCATGCCATTATGTGCCCAGGGGGCCCTGTCCAGTGGAGCCCTCCAAATGTAGGAACTCCTTCACAATGAGCCTTCTCTGCAATCTGCTGCAGTGACCGTGTAAGGGGCCCTTTCATACCTTAACCTCTATGGGCAGCTATACACTGCATTTTGAAGAAAAAAAAAAGGTGGTGCCCATAGCTCTAGTGCAATGCATTCCATAAAGTGCATGTATTGTGTTTTACCTGTGCCTATTGTGGTTCAGTTTGGTACTCACCACCGCCTTCTGGTGCAATTCCAACAGTCCCTGCTGTTCCCAATAATCTCCACTGCCCATCGGCCTTCTGATCCTTGCTGCCTTCTCGCTTCTGGCACCATCAGACGTATGGCCTCTGACTCTACCACTCACCTTCCTGAATGCTGCTCCCTTCTGCCTCTTGCCACAGCTGGCATCCCTGGGGCTCCCACTTCTGCTATCGTGGGCGCCGGGCAGCCACTGCAGTGATTGGTTAATTAACCAGTCAATCAAAATCTCTGCAGCAGCTCAAAACCTAGCCCGAGCTTACAGTGCTCACTTCCTTTGTGGGATTGGGCACCTGACAACTTGCAGATGGGTTTTTTTTAATCCCCATATTTGGTCTTAGGCAGCTTTTCCATCCCAGTATAGACTTAAATGCTTTAAAGTTCAATCTGTGCAATCTTCACGCAATGCTACACAACTTTGTAGGATAAGGGTTTTAACTGATTGACTAACAACTGGCAGAAATGCAATCAGCTTTATCTGGATCCCATGAACCCTACATTTTATTGTCCCCTACCTGTTAGCAGTCAAGATCACACTATAGCTATCATGGTCCCTATTAACTATCCTGTTTCCATTTAAAGCAGACATCCTATGACGTGCCAAGGGGAACCTGTCCCTGCATGAAATAGAAAACCAGAAGCCATAGCACATACCATAAGCCAAACCTGGCTTGGCCAAAGGGAGTACAGCTGTAGGGGTGTTATGAGTAACCCCCCTGGTGACCAACATCTCTTTAAATTAAGTATAGTTACATTTTACATTGCATTTAGCACCACCCTCCAATCAGCTATGTAGATAACACACAAGAATTCCCCCACCCCTAAACCATTTAAATTGCCCTATATTCTTTAGCCACCCATTAAAGTTGGGTTGGCGCACTGTGGGGTCCGTGTTGCTTTGTCTTGGTGAGGTTTGTTTCTACCTGGGGTGCTTGTTTCCCCAAATGCCCTCTACAAAGTACGCCACAGGTGGGGGGAGAGGATTTATTTCCCGACCTGCAGAACCTACAGTGCTCCCTGAAACCAGTTCCCTAAAACTGCATTCTGCTTGGCCGCAGTCTCATGCTGTTTCCGCAGGTGTTGCAAGGTAGGGGGAGGTAGCTTGTATTAGGTCCCCTTCTGCCATGAGCCCGGTAGCAGTTGCCTCCCCTGCCTCTATGGTATGTATGCCTGTTCCTAGGACATAACTTCCAAATGGCACCTTTAACAACAGGCCAAGCATGACTGCACATGTAGGATCTGAAGGAGGCAATGGTCATCTTGAAGTGGTAAGAACAGCAGAATGAATGAGTTGGAATTCAACCATTAGGTGTTATTTTCTACCTTTTACTTGATCCTTCTTTTACATCTGCACTTTGCTTTAGAAACTGGGGCGACAGTAATCTATTCCCGCACATGTATCGCTGAAATCTTTTTCATGGTGGGGCATCGGGGTGAGGGATAAGGCATTCTATACTCATAACAGGTACTATATTTGTATTACCATTTATTCTAAGAGCAGCTCATTGTGTGTTTGTAGCATATTATATAACTTTAGGGCATTTATTATAATAACAATATGAAATAAAGATGAGAATATTAATATTTTTATTAGTAGCATGATACAATATTTATATATTTCGATTTTTTTTGATAATCATTACATTCACATATCTGACATGATTACCAATGGTATTTAAAAAAGAACACAACCAAGGATTTTGATTATCCCAGGTTTTGTTCCGTGCCCTAGGGGCATCCCACTGTGTTAAACCCTCCAGATTGGCAGAAACAGCTTACAATTCTTTGGTCCACTGGTGAATGTGCATAGTCTAATCAGAGCCGTTTCTGTGCCTATGTGTGTGCCTATGTGTACTGACTATCTGCAACGGGAGCTCAAGCTCTTGTTCCCCATTGCGAATAGTCAGAGCCGTTTGCCGGATGACAGAGGCCCGGAAAATGGCTCTGATAGGACAAGAGCCCACACATGTGCTATTGTACCCAGGAAATGGTAAGCCAATCTGGGAAGGCCAGTGGACAGCCCTGGAATCTTTCAGATTCCAGCGCTGGCTGCACAGGGTTGTGACCCGCTTCAAGATGAGTTAAGATGAGTTCATAACACCATTTATTCAATTGTTTTAAAATCAATATATTTGTATGTATGAAACATAATTAGTTTTATTAAGTCTGGAATTAATAATCAAGACATTTTAAAGTTTATTAAGAAATGTATTTATAAGAACCTGCTTTTATAGTAACCAATATATATATATATATATATATATATATATATATATACCTTTTCTAACAGTTTTTGGCTGGGCATCTGTTAGATCTGTTACTAGAAGACCATCCGACCATCCAGGGATATGCATTTGATAATGTGGGTGAAGTGTGTAAAACCAGATATGAGGTATGTAATATATATATATATATATATATAATGTGTGTGTGTGTATTTCTTGTAACATTACCACTTTTTCAGTTGAACCCCTTGAAACGTGTCAAGCGATAACCTGCCAAACTATAGCTCACCCCTATGCTGACAAAACTTTCCTTTACCTATAATACAGTGTACTGAATGCGTGAAAGAGTTTGAACCCACATTGTACAATCCATAATTTCAATTATTATATATGTTTCTATATGAGATAAGGTTCATTTTAACAAATAAGTATTTTTTTTATTTGCGCATTAGCTTTGTATTATGAGAGTACTCAGGTAACGCATGAACTATGCTCAACATTTGCCTGTGTGTATAAAACCGTGCATTGCACTTATCAGACAAGTGTCAGGGAAGTTGTGGGTGGTGTTGTGTAGTATTTATCTTTTCAGCTGATTAGTGTTACACTGTGTCTGTGTGTGGGGGGGGGGGGGGGGGCGTTCAGAGAGTGACAAGGTGACATCACCCTGTTTTCCTCCTGCAGTTTATCAGGAGTGGTAGGATCATCAGTTGGGGGGGGGGGGGGGGGGGGGAGGTAATTAGGAGATCACACATAGAGCTGCTGATGGCTGGCCCAGATAGTTACCTCCATACACACACAATATGCCGCTAATTGTTTTTTAATGAGTCCGGTTTGACAAGCAATTACCGCAATTACTCGTTTTCTCTGACCACTGAATAACAAGAGATTTAGAGGGACCATCCCATTCGAACTCTCCTGAACTTACCACTCACAGAATGGACTCCGTCCATAATGCCAGGGATACATTAGATCTGGGTTAGATTGGGAAGGAAGTGGAGATCTGCTGAGATAATGGGATTTCTTCAGCAGAAAAGTCACTGTTCACGAGAGTCATCGCAGTGACTAGCAAAGATCAATGCAAATCGTTTCTGGGGTAAACCTGCAGAGAAGGGTTTAATTAAATTAAATTTAAATTGAAGTTAAATTAGCCATAGTGAACTCTACCCCTTCTGCTGGCTGTGCTCATTCATGCATAAGTGATTCCTCTGCTGTATCAGACTGCGAAGATCTCTGACAAGTGCAATTTATTGATAGGACTGTTTGACAAAACCAGCAGAAGGGAGCAAGTCCAATAGGGTTTGATGCAAAGTGCTGGTGAATAAAAGAAGCAGCTTCTGAGATGAAAGCAGACTAAAAGTCTTCAGGGCCAGATCAAGTAACCCTGTAGTGTGAGCCCCCTTGCGAATGACCCACAATTGCTCCCACGCCACGTTCATGGGCCGCAGCCACATCCCTGGCCTCCGTGCAGCTGAGTCGTTTATCTGCTCCTAGCCATTCAAATATGCTGAGAACAGAGGTGTGCCATAGACCGCAGGGAGACCAGGGAATGCGTCCACTCCCACTTCCCTATGGCAGGCTCTGTTCCAAACAGGCCCTTATGTCGTACGTTAATATGCAAAATCGGGATAGTGAAAATCCTGTCTTTTGGTCCACTGTGAAGCAGTTGTGGGCAGAGGTGGGAAGGGTTGAGGCAGGAAAAGGTAAGCTGAGCAGAGGTGGAAAGAGGTGGAAAGAGATGAGATGGGTAGATGTGAGGTGAGCAGAAGTGAGGTGCCAAGAGGTGAAGAGAGAAGAGGTTGAGGTGGAAAGAAATGAGCAGAGATGAGGCAGGAAAAGGTGAGACGAGAAGAGGTGAAGTGAGCAGAAGTGGTAAGGGGTGTACAGAAGTGAGGCAGGAAGAAGTGAACAAAGGTGGGTAGTGGTAGGCAGAGGTAGGATGGGTAGGATTGAGGTGAAGCAGAAAGATATGAGTAGAAGTTTGGTGGAAAGAAGTGAAAAAGGTGATGTGGGTTGAGATGAGGTTGGGAGTGGTGAAGCAGGAAGAGTTCAGATGATTAAAGGTGAAGCACTTGGGCAAAGGTGGGTAGAGGTAGGCAGGATTGCTGGGGTCCACAACTGCCGACAGAAGTCATTTTGCCACATTTAAGAGACCTGAACCCATCTTCAGGATATTTTCGAAGTTGTTCTTCTTTAGTTTAAACACTAGTTATAACGTTTTCAACAACCGGCAGATGAGCGTCTGTACAGCGGCGCGAAGAGCGACCGCTAGTGGTCACTCTGACCGGGCGTGAGTCGCTATTACAGAGCGCCTCAGTCGCTGTAGTAACATTGCCGGCATTGATGAATTTGATGTGTGAGTCGCTATAACACTAGTACAGAGCTATATGGGAGCGAATGGTAGCAGCTGGTCAGTGTGAGCAACTCAAACCATATTCATCCAAAAAACAGCCTCACACAGCGCCGGCATTCAAAATTGTGTCGCTGTAGCCCAGAGCGCCAGAAGCTGTGTGATTAAAGTCTGTTTTCTAACACATATCTACTAGTAACAAAGCGATAACACATGGAATGACATTGTTGTAACACTGTGACATTAACACTTTAGTGCCATACCTGTAATGATAATTCTGCATTAAAATATAAAAAGTCAAAAATTAGTTTTACCGACCCAGGAGAGGTGACACAATTATTTGAGAATAAAAAAATAAAAAACATTTTTTAAATAGATTAGAAGGAACGTCCATTGAGATGTATAGGAGAGCGACAGATAGTGACAGGTAATACCTGGCGCTCTGGAAGAAAGAACGCCGGCGCTATACACTGAGCTACCTGTAATGATGAATCGGACACTACATGGCGCTGTTAAGAGTTGCTCACCAGAATCGCTTTCATAAATGTGGTTTTGCCTACAGCGGCCAGCGTTCACTAGACGCTACCTGCCGCTACGAGGCACTGCCTGGCGCTAGACCTTCATGAATTAACCCCTTAGTTTAGAATCCCTGTGACCCCTCTTAGTTACAGAGCTTCTAGGATGAGTGTAGGCCCACTATATAAAAAGCTATACCAAAGGCAATACATTGTAAATCAAGTTCGCACATGTACAGTCAGGTGAAGATTTGCATTTGAAGCAGCACAGCAGGGGATCAATGCGGCATAGGGTTAGGTGAGTATTATTTATTTATATTGCACCATCTTATTCTGTAGCACTGTACACGGTATAATTACAGACAAGGTAAAACATACTGTACAAGGAGCATTACAAACTACAAAGTTCATATCATATGTTGTGAGAACAGGAGAGGATAGGAAAGAGAGCCCTGCACTTTTAAAGGAGTGTTGGAGAGTGATGGATTGAGCGGGGGAGTGCATTCCAGAGAAGTAGAGAGGCACAAGAGAAGTCTTGAAGGCGGGAGTGCGAGGAGGTGACCAAGGAGGAGGGCAGAAGGATGTCAGAGGCAGAGCAGAGGTTGCATTTTGGTTGATATCCAAAATGAGATTAAATATAGGGATGTTGTAGGGACTGGTTGTAGAGAGCTTTGTAGGTCAATGTTAGAAGTTTGAACTGAACCGAAGCAGCACTGTTTTTTTCAGCCCAGTTGTATTGTTGAGGTTGGGCTTTGGTTCTATTCAGGGCCGGCTCCAGCACAGTGTCGGGCAAGTGCCAGAGCCCCCCTGGGGGGGGGGGGGCAGGCTCACTTCCCGTCCCTCCAGCTAGCTGCAGAGTGGGGTGATATCAGCAGAATAGGTGCTAAAAGGTGCCCTGGACGCTTGCCAGGGACACACCTAGAAGAAACGCTGCCCTCTCCATCTACTCTGGGCAGCATCAATACAGCGCTGATGACTGCTGTGTTATCTGTGGCTCAGTAGGGAATGTCATGACCCATACATCTAAAGGGAATCTGTCACAATTAGCTTACCTGCGCCTCGTTCCAGCGGTGCCTCCGCCGCCTCTCTGCCTGATCGTCGGCCGCGCCGTGCGGCTGCTTGCTCTCCTGCGAGCGCGTCCCCCTCCGCCTCCTCCTCTGCCTGCGTCCGTACACGCGCACGCGAGAACGTTCTGTTTATGCTGCTGAGAGCAGCGCCGCCGGAGGAAAAGTTAAAGTGCCATGAGCCCAGGTGGGGTGTGGGGAAAAACGCCCCTTGCAGGGACAGGGCCAATGAGCCCAAAGGAGTTGTTGGGCTACACGCCCTGTTCTGGCTCTTATCCAATCCTAGTCTGAATTGTACTAAGCACCAATCACATCCAGCTCCCCCATCTCCAATCATATCTGTCCCTATAAAGGTTCACCCCGTCAGTTGCTCAGTGCCTGTGATAGCGCCTTGTATCTAGTTTGCCTTGTATTATACTCTGTTTGATCTTCGTTGCCGACCCTTGCCTGAAACCGACCATTCTCTGTCTGATCTCTGTTGCGACCCTTGCCTGAAACCGACCATTCTCTGTCTGATCTCTGTTGCGACCCTTGCCTGAAACCGACCATCCTCTGCTAGATCTCTGTTGCCGACCCCTGCTTCGTACCCTGACCTCGAGCTGCCTCACCCTTCTGTACCGCTGCGAACTCTGATTACCCGGTGTCGACCTCTGGCCTGTCTTTGAACTTCCTGCTAAACTCTCTCTAACCTTAGACTCGCTCTGATTCCGCTCCTAGCTATTGGTTCTTCAGACCTCCAAACAGTAAGCTCCCATCCTTTGAGCCATTGAAGTCCTGGGGGCAACTGATCTCGGGCAGGCGTGTACTGCGTCCCGGCAAGCGGGGGCTCCTACAGGTGAAGCTGGCTGCGGAGTACCCTGAGCACGACCCCACCCTGGATGACCTGGTACAGCAAGTGCAGGCCATGGCCACTGCGATAAATCAGCTTGCCCAAAGAGTGGCTACCCAAGAAACCAGGCAGATTCCTGCATCTTCTGTACCACCTCATGTGTCAGAGCCGAAGGTTCCGCTACCGGAGAAATTTTTTGGAGACCGTGCCAAGTTCTCTAATTTCAAGAATGCTTGCGAAACTTTATGTCAAGTTGAGGCCCGTATCTTCAGGCGCTGAGACCCAGCAGGTGGGTTTGGTAATCTCTCTACTACAAGGAGACCCTCAGTCTTGGGCATTTAGTTTGCCCCCCAATGATGCCGCCCTACACTCAGTTACGGCCTTTTTCCTTGCTATGGGCGTTCTATATGCTGACCGGGAACAACAGTCTACAGCTGAGAACAGGCTTCAGGCCCTGAAGCAAGGATGGAATACGGCGGAGGATTATAGCGCTGAGTTCCGCCGTTGGGCAGTAGAGTCCAGGTGGAATGACCCTGCCTTGTGTAGTCAATACCGAGTGGGCCTGTCTGAGAGCATCAAAGATGCGCTTGTGAATTTCCCTTCACCATCGGACCTAGACCAATTGAGGCAGATCACCATTAAAATTGACCGACGCCTCAGGGAAAGAGCTAGGGAAAGGGCTAGGGCTTCTACGTCTTTCAAGCCCTTCCAAAACCCTAACTCACCGGCTTCCCTTAGGGAAAATACTCCTTCCACCTCTCAGGAGGAGCCCATGCAGGTTGGGAGAACCCGCCTTTCCCATGATGAGAAGCAGCGAAGGCGCTCCATGGGGTTATGTTTATATTGTGGGAACCCGGGACACTTCGCTAGATCCTGCCCTAACAAGGGGAACTCGGCGGGAAACTTTCACGCCTAGATCAGGGGGAGAGTGCTAATCTAGGTGAGTCTGTTAACTACTCTCGCTTGGATAAAGTGTTAATCCCTGTAGACCTTTCCTGGGGCTCTTCCAAACAGTCAGTTCCCGCTTTAATTGATAGTGGAGCTGCGGGCAACTTCCTGGATCGGAGCATGATCTCCATCTTGGGAATTCCATTGGTACCCCTTGGGAAATCTCTGCAGGTCCTGGCCATTAATGGGAAGGCCATTCGGGGAGGTTGGGTCACTACTAAGACTCCACCTCTTAATCTAGTCGTTGGGTCCTCCCACTCAGAGTTCATTGAATTCTTCATTTTTGATTGCCCAGAAACTCCGGTGGTTCTGGGATACCCTTGGTTAAAACTCCACAACCCCATTTTAGACTGGCAGGCTGGGGAATTGGTTAAATGGAGTAACTTCTGTAAGAATCATTGCTTTTCCACTGAACGATCTGCTGATACTCTCCCCCCACATAGGGCCTATGACTGCCCCATTGATTTGGAACTATTCATCCTAGAGGGAAAATGTACAACCTTACCCAGCCTGAGGAGCAAGCAATGAGGGATTAAATCTCTGAAAATTTGAGTAAGGGGTTTATCCGCCCCTCAAAGTCGCCTGCGGGGGCTGGGTTCTTTTTTGTGGAGAAGAAAGATGGTGTTTTGAGGCCTTGTATTGACTACAGTGCCCTGAACAAGATCACTGTAAAAAAACGGTATCCCCTTCCTTTGATTGGGGATTTATTTAATCAAGTTGTTGGTGCTCTGATTTTTTCCAAGTTAGATTTAAATGGGGCCTACAACTTGATTCGTATTCGGCAAGGGGATGAGTGGAAAACGGCATTTAACGTAAAGGACGGCCATTATGAATATCTGGTCATGCCCTTTGGCCTTTGTAATGCTCCAGCCGTCTTCCAAGACTTCATAAATGATTACTTAGGTAGATTCGTGGTCATTTACTTAGACGATATCCTTATTTTTTCTAATTCTTTGAGCATAGATGTCATGTAAAATTGGTTCTTCAAAAATGAAGAGAAAATAATTTGTATGCCAAGATTTCTAAATGCATGTTCGAGGTCACCACTGTTCCCTTCTTGGGGTATGTGATTTCTAACCAGGGTCTGGAGATGGATGCTGGGAAGGTTTCGGCAGTGCGGGATTGGGTTCAACCTAAAACATTGAAAGAGTTACAGCGTTTCTTAAGCTTTGCAAATTTCTATTGACGCTTTATCAGGGGCTTTTCCCATGTTGTGGCACCTCTTACTAACCTTACCCGCAAGGGCACCTTTACTGAAAACTGGTCTCCGTCCGTCAGCGAGGCCTTCCTGATTTTGAAACAGGCATTTACATCGGCGCCTGTTTTAGTTCACCCTGACGTAAACAAGCCTTTTACCATTGAAGTTGATGCTTCTGAGTTGGGTGTGGGGGCCGTTTTATCACAATACTCCGGTCATCCTGAGCGTTTGCATCCTTGCGCCTACTTCTCGCGGAAATTTAGCGCCGCAGAGCAGTACTATGATGTGGGAAACAGGGAATTGTTGGCAGTAAAACTGGCCTTTGACGAGTGGCGTCACTGGCTGGAGGGTTCATTGCAACTGATCACGGTCTATACCGATCATAAAAACCTTGAGTACATCAGTTCAGCTAAAAGACTAAACTCTCGCCAGGCGCGTTGGGCATTATTTTTCTCGCGGTTCAATTTCATAATCACATTTAAGCCGGGAGCTAAAAATACTAAGGCAGACGCCCTGTCTCGCATGTTCGGGGATTGTAAAGATAGGAGTGATATGGGTGAACCAATTTTGCCATTAGGTTGTGTGGTGGGGGCTTAGCTTCCTGATCTGTCCAATTCTTTGGCGCCATTCCAGAACGAATCCCCTGTGGATGTACTTCTGGGATGTCAGTTTGTTCCGCCGCACCTGCGTTCCGATGTTATCCTCGAATTTCATGATGCTAAAACTGCCGGTCACCTGGGAAACCGGAAAACATTTACTTTAGCCCAGGGTCATGTATGGTGGCCTACTATGCGGCGCGATATTTCTACCTTTATCGATGCATGTTCTGTGTGTGCGCGAAGTAAAGGAATACACAAGGCCCCTAGTGGATGTTTGATTCCATTAGAGATTTCTAAAGAACCGTGGACTCACATCTCTATGGACTTTATAGTTGATTTGCCACAATCACATGGGAACACTGTGGTTTGGGTGGTTGTGGACCGTTTTAGTAAGATGGCACATTTCATTCCTAAACTCCCGTCGGGTCCTGAGCTCTCACGACTATTTATTTCACATATTTTCCGTATCCATTGCATACCATCTAATATTATTTCCGATCGGGTGTACAATTTACTTCGCGTTTCTGGAAGAACTTCTGTTCGCGGTTGGGGATTCGGATATCTTTGTCGTCTGCATACCATCCTCAAACCAATGGGCAGACTGAAAGAACCAATCGAAGTCTTGAACAGTACTTACGGTGTTACATTTCTGACGCTCAAGAACAATGGTCAGAATTCATTGACTTTGCAGAATTTGCATACATAATGCGCCGAGTGAGAGTACCAAAGTGTCCCCATTTTTCTGCAATTTGGGGAAAAATCCCAGAGGTTCTTCTCTCTCGGGGTCACCTTCCGATTTACCGGCATTGGAAGAATGGCTCCAAGAGCAGAAAAACATCTGGGCCTGCGTCCAAGAGACTTTGAAAAAGACTGTTTTAAGATACAAAAGATTCGCCGATCACCGCAGGTCTCGAGAATCCGCACTTCATGTTGAGGACCTCTTTTGGGTTTCTACTAAAAACATTTCTCTCCGGCAACCTTCCAGTAAGTTGGGACCCAAGTTCATTGGCCCATTCCCTATTACTCAGAAATTAAGCAGTGTAACTTTTAAGGTCCAACTTCCACAAACCATGAGAATCCCAAACTCTTTTCATGTGTCGCTGCTAAAACCAGCTAAGAATATTCCACTTCCATCCCCGTCACCAATCTTAGTTGATAACGAACCGGAATATAAAGTGAACAAGATTCTAGACTCGCGTAAAATCCGTAATTCATTGCAATATTTGATTGACTGGGTTGGCTATGGTCCAGAGGAGAGATGTTGGATTGCAGCAAAAGATGTGCACGCTAAAATTCTTATTAAGAAATTCCATTGTGATAATCCAGGGAAACCTGGTAAGGGTCCGGAGGCGCCTCATGATGGGGGGGTAGTGTCACAATTAGCTTACCTGCGCCTCGTTCCAGCGGTGCCTCCGCCGCCTCTCGTCGGCCGCGCCGGGCGGCTGCTCGCTCTCCTGTGAGCGCGCCCCCCTCCGCCTGCGTCCGTACACGTGCTCGCGCGAGCACGTTCTGTTTATGCCCTGCGGCGGCGCTGCTCTCAGCACGGCCGCCGGAGGAAAAGTTAAAGGGCCATGAGCCCAGGTGGGGTGGGGGGAAAAAACGCCATTTTAGACTGGCAGGCTGGGGAATTGGGCCAATGAGCCCAAAGGAGTTGTTGGGCTACACGCCCTGTTCTGGCTCTTATCCAATCATAGTCTGAATTGTACTAAGTAGCAATCACATCCAGCTCTCCCATCTCCAATCATATCTGTCCCTATAAAGGTTCACCCCGTCAGTTGCTCAGTGCCTGTGATAGCGCCTTGTATCTAGTTTGCCTTGTATTATACTCTGTTTGATCTTCGTTGCCGACCCTTGCCTGAAACCGACCATTCTCTGTCTGATCTCTGTTGCCGACCCTTGCCTGAAACCGGCCATCCTCTGCCAGATCTCTGTTGCCGACCCCTGCTTCGTACCCTGACCTCGAGCTGCCTCATCCTTCTGTACCGCTGCGAACTCTGATTACCCGGCGTCGACCTCTGGCCTGTTTTGAACTTCCTGCTAAACTCGCTCTAACCTTGGACTCGCTCTGATTCCGCTCCTAGCTATTGGTTCTTCAGACCTCCAAACAGTAAGCTCCCATCCTTTGAGCCATTGAAGTCCTGGGAGCAACCGATCCCGGGCAGGCGTGTACTGCGTCCCGGCAAGCGGGGGCTCCTACAGGTGAAGCTGGCTGCGGAGATTGGGGGTTGAGGGCTTACCTGGAGGGCTGGAGTTATCTGAGCGTGACATTAGAGTACCCTGAGCGTGACAGTATCCGGTTGCTTTTTCTATCTTTCTTGTGCAGGGAAGTACGAGGCTGTGTAATGCTGCCCTAACACATGGAGACCCCCCTCTGTCTGAGCTGTCTGATGGAGGCTTTCTCCCTCCTCCTCTCTTCACCTCAGCTTATGGGCTTCAGGCTATGATGCAGGCCCAAGATGGTCTTCCTCCTCTTGTGAAAAACGCTCAGCCCTTCTTAAACTCCAGCAGCAGAGAGAGGTACCAGCAGCATATTTATTACCACGCATTCCACATATGGTCTCTGTTAAAGCAGACCAAAACCCAGTTTTGCTGTCTCTCTGTGTTGGTTTTGGTTTGCTTAAAGTGGACTAAGATCCAGGATTTTCACTATTCGCCTTTTGTTTCTTATCCTGAGGGCATCCTGATTGAGGATGCCCCACTCTGTAAACCCCTCCAGTTCACCCTAGAAACTCACCTTTCCCCGTTCCCACAGCGCATGTGCGGTCTCTTGTCCAATCAGTGTTGTATGCCATGCATATGAGTGACCAATATACAGCTCTGTTTAGCCATATGTACATGTGGTTGTATCCCCAGTTAACCTGTGCAAGCACAACATGGGAGCAACAAAAAAGAGGAGTGAATGCGGGACGATCCGTTGGGCTCACACAGTGATGCTTACCAAATCGGGATGCCCCAAGGTTTACTTCAGGTTACTGGTTACTCCAGGGGGCCAAAACAGGTGGTTGGTAGAGAAGAGCGAATCGATTCTGACGAACCCGAATTCGTTACGAATTTCTGGAAATATTCGATTCGCTACGATTCCGAATATCGATGCGATTCGATCGCTCGAATCGCTTCCTTAAAACTCCATTTACTGCTATACAGCCCATCTAAAATGGTGGACCCACATGTCAGGACATGTCCCATGGGGCAAGGAATCCTGGTTAGGTGTCACATGCTACCTATCAGCAGACAGGCTTACCGATGATGTCACAGCCCCATATAAACAGCGGCCATTTTGCGGAAGATCAGGCAGGGAGAGAGCGAGGGACAGATAGATAGATAGACACAGCTAGGGAGAGATAGATAGATAGATTGATATAACAGAAGAAGAGAGGGACAGATAGAGAAGGAGAGAGCCTGTGACAGTGACAGATTAAGACAGGGACAGTTTAATGTGTTTGCTTTAGCTTCCAAGCCTATTTAGTGTTAATAACACATCTGCCTGTTTGGCTTTCCTTTTCCTGGTGTCATTCTTTAAAAAGCATGCTAGCATTAATATTTCAAGACTACCTGTCTATTAGCTGGTTGCATTTTGTAATCATCGTCACTTTACCACTATAAAAGGAGCCAACCTCTGTATGTGAGGAGGGGGCATCCCAAACACTAGCAAATAATATTTCAGGACTACCTGTCTATTAACTGGTTGCATTTTGTAATCAACGTCACTTTACCACTATAAAAGGAGCCAACCTCTGTATGTGAGGAGGGGGCATCCCAAGCACTAGCATTAATATTTCAAGACTACTTGTCTATTAACTGGTTGCATTTTGTAATCAACGTCACTTTACCACTATAAAAGGAGCCAACCTCTGTATGTGAGGAGGGGGCATCCCAAACACTAGCATAAATATTTCAAGACTACCTGCCTATAAACTGGTTGTATTTTGTAAGCAGAGTCACTTTTCCACTATCAAAGGAGCCAACCTCTGTATGTGAATAGGGGACATCCCAAACACTAGCAGAAATATTTTAAGAGTACCTGTCTATTAACTGCTTGCATTTTGTAATCAATGTCACTTTACCACAATCAAAGGAGCCAACCTCTGTATGTGAAGAGGGGGCATCTCATACACTAGCATAAATATTTCAAGAGTACCTGTCTACTAACTGGTTGCATTTTGTAAGCAAAGTCACTTTTCCACTATCAAAGGAGCCAACCTCTGTATGTGAGGAGGGGGCATCCCAAACACTAGCATAAATATTTCAAGAGTACCTGTCTACTAACTGGTTGCATTTTGTAATCAACGTCACTTTACCACTATAAAAGGAGCCAACCTCTGTATGTGAGGAGGGGGCATCCCAAACACTAGCATAAAGATTTCAAGAGTACCTGTCTATTAACTGGTTGCATTTTGTAAGCAAAGTCACTTTTCCACTATCAAAGAAGCCAACCTCTGTATGTGAGGAGGGGGCATCCCAAACACTAGCATAAATATTTCGAGACTACCTGTCTACTAACTGGTTGCATTTTGTAATCAAAGTCACTTTTTAAGCAAACTTTGTCTTTCGCCGGGGGGGGGGGCATCCCAAATACTAGCACGTGTCTTTTAAGAGTACCCCCGACTGACCTTTTGCCTTTTGTATAAAAACGTCTGGTTTACAAGTTTAAAGCACCCATTGCCTTTCACAGGGGGGCCATTGTCAGTGCTAGCACTTATCTTTTAAGAGTACCTGCCTACTAACCTTTTGCCTTTTGAATAAAAAAGCCTGGTTTACAAGTTTAAAGCACCCATTGCCTTTCACTGGGGGCCATTGTCAGTGCTACCACTTATCTTTTAAGAGTACCTGCCTACTAACCTTTTGACTTTTGTATAAAAAAGTCTGGTTTACAAGTTTAAAGCACCCATTGCCTTTCACTGGGGGCCATTGTCAGTGCTAGCACTTATCTTTTAAGAGTACCTGCCTACTAACCTCATACGTGACACCTGCCATTTGCTCAGGCCCTTTGAGGAAGCCACTTTATTTGTCAGTCGCCAGGATTACGGCATGAACGACATAATTCCGCTGCTTCATGTAATACAACACATGTTGTAAACCATGGCTGGTCAGGGCACTGGAGACATGGCGCATACATTTCATGGCCACATAAACCCTGTGGGAGCTGAGGAGGAGCAGCACAGTGAAGCACAGTTTAGTTTTGGCTAAATGGGCGGTTTATCTAGTCATCTGACAGGAGAGGAGGAGTAGGAGCAGCCAGTGGAGCTAGAGGGTTGTGAGGAAGGCGAGACAGAGGACCCAGACACACCGTGGCAGTATGCAGTGGAGATGGAGACAGGTAGTCCCTCCAAGTCACTTGCACAAATGGCACGATGCATACTCATGTGCTTGCGTAGTGACCGCAGAATTGTCTCCATTTTTCTTCGGCATGACGACTGGCTCTCCACCTTATTGGACCCTCGCTACCGGCACAAAATGGGGGGATTTTTTACACCCGCTGAGAGGGAGGACAAACTGACCTACTACAAAGACATCCTACGTAGTCAGTTGGCTGATGCCTATCTGCGCCATGGTCCATACTCTCACAGGTCTGACTCGGGGGGACCTCTGCGCTCACCTTCCACTGCCATGGCTGCCGGGGGGCTGGCAGGAGCAGCAGCAGCAGCTCCATCAGCAGCAGCCTCAGTCTTCAGTCGCTAATGAGTAGCTTTCTGCACCCGCACAGTGAGGCTACTCATGAGCAGCAGGAAGACCTGGAGCAGGACCTGAACCAGCAGGTCGTGTCATACCTTGAAATGACCATGCCAACGCACCTTGAGGATCTGCTGGACTTCTGGGCAGCCGACTTCTGGACTGGCCGACTTCTTGGCAGCCAAACTTGACTTGTGGCCGCAACTGGCAGAGTTTGCCCTGGGAAAGCTGTCCTGCCTGGCCAGTAGTGTGCCATCTGAGGGGGTCTTTAGTGCTGTGGGGGCAATAGTAACGCCAAGGAGAACTCGTCTGTCCACGAAAAATGTGGAGAGACTCACCTTGGTGAAGATGAATCAGGCATGGATCAGCCAGGATTTCCACTCACCAATAGCTGATGCATGCGAGTAGCTGATGCATGGTAGCTCCTTCTGCTGCTGCCAACTCCTGGGTGTGTCTTTCAGGCAATATATGTGCTCCTGCTGCTGAAAACTCCTGGGTGTGTCTTTCAGGCAATATATGGGCTCCTAATGCTGCTGCAAACTCCAATGTGTTTTTCAGGCAATATATGGGCTCCCTATGCTGCTGCCAAGTCCAGAGTGTGTCTTTCAGGCAATATATGGGCTCCTAATGCTGCTGCCAACTCCTGGGTGTGTCTTTCAGACAATATATGGGCTCCTAATGCTGCTGCTGCCAACTCCTGAGTGTGTCTTTCAGGCAATATATGGGCTCCTAATGCTGCTGCCAACTCCAATGTGTTTTTCAGGCAATATATGGGCTCTTTATGCTGCTGCCAAGTCCAGAGTGTGTCTTTCAGGCAATATATGGGCTTCCAATGCTGCTGCTGCTGCTGCCGACTCCTGGGTGTGTCTTTCAGGCAATATATGCGCTCCCTATGCTGCTGCCAACTCCTGGGTGTGTCTTTCAGGCAATATATGGGCTCCCTATGCTGCTGCCAACTCCAATGTGTTTTTCAGACAATATATGGGCTCCTAATGCTGCTGCCAACTCCTGGGTGTGTCTTTCAGGCAATATATGGGCTCCTTATGCTGCTGCCAACTCCAATGTGTTTTTCAGGCAATATATGGGCTCCTAATGCTGCTGCCAACTCCTGGGTGTGTCTTTCAGGCAATATATGGGCTCCCTATGCTTCTACCAACTCCAGGGTGTGTCTTTCAGGCAACATATGGGCTCCCAACGCTTCTGCCAACTCCAGGGTGTGTCTTTCAGGCAATATATGGGCTCATCATGCTGATGCCACCTCAAGGCTCTGTAATTGTGCCGCTCTTCGACAGCAAATCTAATAGCGACGCCTCTGATCTGCATGTCATACTTCTTTACAATAGTATTTCACTAACCCAGCATGCATCCTATGCATGTTACAGCCAAGCAAAACGTTCTGCAACCCTATGGAGGCATTCGGACGCCCAGAAATAGACATTTTTAATAGCAATTCGTCGCGAATAAATTCGGACCGAAATTATTTTTTCCGGAAAATTTGACGAATCGGCCGAATCAAATGTTTCAAAAGTTTGCTCATCTCTAGTGGTTGGTCTACTTCAAAGAGGAACAACATCTAGGATTTGGATTATCTTGGGTACTGTTTATGACCAGTGGGGCATCCCACTTTGGGATGCCTCGCTATGTGTATCCCCAGGGATTGGCTAAAATGTGTACCCTTCTGGAGATCCCACGACACTGCTCATGCTCTATTTAGCCTTTTCTAGGTGCAGGCTCCTGGTCCTAGCCATTCAGATGGGGGCAGAAATGCACACTCTGCAGGGGATGTGGGCACTCTCTGATTGCCTAAGCTCTGCATGTAAACAGAGGTGTTTGCTGAGCATTACATACACACGGCAAACAGCTCTGATTGGACGAGAGCCAGCGCATGCGCCATAGGACCAGGAAGAGGTAAGTTGTGCTGGGAGATCTGGGGTTTTGCACAGTGAAGCAGAGAAAAAACCCAGGATAATCCAAATCCTGGGTTTTGTTTCGCTTTAAGCAGAGGCAGGGATAGTCATAGAAATAGATGTGTGGGATATAGGATCCGGAATTACTGGTGCACTTGTCATGATAGCTGCAAAGGGCCCACTGACACTCACCCAAGGGCCCATATAAACCTGCAGCCGGACCTGATTCTAATGATCAGGTTGCAGGATGGATTACAGTTTTTAAGAATTGGATTGTAGGTTGGTTGCAGTGCAGCTGCAGGCTGGGAGAAGATTATGGGGGTTATTCAGTATCATTCCATGTGTTTTCGCTTTGTTACTGGCGTATATGTGTTCAAAAACAGATTTTGATCACACAGCATCTGGCGCTCTATGCTACAGCGTCCAGCTTTAGAGCGCCGACACTGTGTGTAGTGCTTTGTTAAATATGGTGTGGAGCACCGAGTGCCAGGACCACTGAACTGATGCTACCTGTCGCTCACCGCAACAATGTACTGTTACAGCACCCAACACACATCACGTTCATCAAAGCCGGCCAGGTTACTACAGGGACCGCAACACTAGGTTACTGACGCTTACAGCGTCTACTAGCAGTCACTTTAATCGCCGCTATACAGACGTTCATCTGGCAATACATGCCGCTAGTAGTAAATCAGCCTCCACATCATAAAGAGAAAACCAAAATCTATAATAACATCTGGCAGAATGGTGACCACAGGACGCAGTTGGGGTTACAGGTGCAATATTTAATGATTGGGTTACAATACAGGGAGGGGTTTGCGGTATGAATTGAACCCCTACCATTACCATGTGACCAGTGTGGTTAGTGGAATCCCAAAACATGATGGTGTCACCTGTGAACCTACGCCCCGGCACCTCCACTCAGATACTATCTTTGGATCTCTTTTATTTGTAGGTTCCACATTACAACACGGCATTTGGATTGTTGATACAGTGTTTACTCTCTTCTACTAATATATGGCCATAATCCCTCTTCATCCTCTGTATTGAAAAGGTGACAATAAAAAAATCATTTTGAAGAGAAATTAATACAAATAATGTTTTACTCCATGGCGGCTCGCCCAACATAATATGAGAACAATATGAGACAAAATGTGTCAACGTTCACCTTAAACACATAGTTGTCAACAGCGGTTTCTTTGCCTTGGCAGCCTGCGAGGCCGGTGCGGCCTGATCTGATACATTATACAACGGATCGAGTCTTATGGTTTGGCCTATGGACACGGAATACATGAGAAAAGTGTATAAGATACACCTGTCACCATGATATGCTGCTAGGGGGGAAGCCATCACTTTAATTTAGTGACCTTACTAAATGGGAGAAAGGAGTGAAAGTGGGAAACTTCACTGGTTGAGCTAGACGTAGGCAGACTGACATATCAGTCAAAGACGCCTATTGATATACTGTGTTCATTTACTGCTTTATGTTTACTACCTGGGTAACAGGGTGATGGAATCCCCATCACCCCTATTAGAGTAGTTTAGGGTGAACCTGTAGTGTGCCACAGTTTTAGTAGGGGAAACACAGTCAGAAGGTGAGGGAAATGGGCCACAGTAAGGAGATTTGGACACTAGATGTCACCCTTGCTACACAGAAAAGTGGTGGGGCCCAGAGCAGGGGAAGCCAGTCAAAACTAGATGGTTGGTTCTAGTCCTTTATATAAGACTGGACATGTCTAAGCAGGGTGTGAAGTTTACTTCAGAAGCAAGAGAGGATCCCCTTCAGAGCCAATGTGTGCTCTCCCTGGGACCTTGGAGCATGGATTCAGGCTGAGGGACTGGGGAATCACACTAGACTCATCTTCTGGAGACAATTTGGACAGGATTTCTGGAGTAGTAGTCCCTCTGGAAGTGATGTAGAAAGGCAGCGTTTTGCACTTCCCAGGCATCTTAACCCTTTAAGCGGCAAACATGTGAAATGTAAATGGCTGCATGTCTGTTCATTAACTGTCAATTTGCATGTGCCTGACGTTTTCCCAGTGTACAGCGAAGAAGGTTGCCTCTATCCAGGAACCAGTACCGGGGGTCTCTTCCTCTTTCCCCACGAGGGGAGTTCTGCCCTGGGTCTGGGGAATTCAGCCGGTCAGAGAACAGTGATTTTCTGCCCTGCTGCTGACATCAGCTCACTCCGCTGGTATAAAACGCCCCTTCCTGCAGCGGGAGGGAGCGACAAAGCCAGAGTGACCATCGGAAGCCGGGTGTGGAGCAGGGGACACCAATCCTCTGCCCCGCTCTGCCCTAACTTCCCGCTGTCAGAGAAGCGATGGACAACATGGTATAGCGGCGAGTGTGTGGTTGTGTTTTTTCACACCTTTTTCAGCCCAGTCTTTGCTGAAAAAAACAAACAATGTATACTTTTCCTGAGAAATCCCTGGAAATTCCTGGCAAAAATCACAGTTAAACATATATAGTGCAAAACGGTGACTAATAGCCTGGCAACAGACGATGACATAATCTCTGGGTAGGTTGGCAGTTAAAGGGTCACTAAACCCAGGAAAAACAAACAGAAACCTTCTGGTTTCCAAAAATGGGGCTTTCGGTTTTCCGTACTGTCCCACCCCTTACGTCAGTCACAGTGCCTGTGCACAGAGCTGTCCATTCATTGCAATGAATGGAGTGAGCAATGCACACACACAGTGATGGGCAGGAGCGGAGGGGTCAGAAATTGTGATGCCCTTGCAGTGTGAAACCCCAGAGTTACCTTGTTTACTTACCTTGCATGTGATGGCTCTCGTCCAATCAGCGCTCTATGCCACACATATGAATAAATTGCATAGAACGCTGTTTGTATACAGAGACTGGCCACTCCTCTCTGGCTGTACGAGTCTGCTCCATCAATTCCGATAGGCCTGGTGCGGGTGCATCAAACAGAAGGATGCCAGGGCTGCAGCTGCAGATGTGCTCCCCAAAGTCTTTTAGGCTTTAAGGCCGGCCGCACGGTGTTTTGGTCCACGTTAAGGACTCACCTAAAACTAACTTTCCTGTACAAACTAAACCTACAGTAGCACTAGCTAACATCAATGAACTTTCTTCAGGCTGCCCAAGCTATACACCTGCTTTGGGGGCAATCTGTTTACCACTGAGTTTTGGGGTTGATTGTAATAGATAAATTGGATTGTTTAAAGTGGACCAAAACCCAGGATTTTAACTTTCCCTGGTTTTGGTGCTTTTCCTGGGGCACCCCGTTCAGGGGGGCCCTGCTGTGTGTGTGAGACCCCCCAGGTCACCGAAACCAACTCACCTCTTCCCGGTCCTATGGTGCATGCGCAGCCACTTGTCCAATCGACACACTTGGATCCGCTGATGTCACGTTGTCTAAACCTTCATCTAAGGCCAGCGGCTCAGAGCGTGCTGATGGCCACATCCCCCGCTTCCCTCCAACAGGGAGTTTGCCCCGCCGGCCATTCCCAAATGATTGGCACGGGCACACTTACTGCTTGAGGGATAGTGGAGATGTGGCCACTGCTTGCACATGCACCGATGGACCAGAAAAAGGTAAGTGTATGGGCGACCTGGGGGGTTTCACACAGCGAGGTATCTCGATTTTGGATGCCCCAGGGGTAGGAAATCGATCGGTCCGGGAATCTTATAGATTTCTACATTTCTTCCAGCCTGCTAATAAAAGAGAATTGTTGGGATGATCTCTGGTCTCCTGTTATACAGCCATGCTGCAGATTTCTGTGTGTCTGTGTGAAAAGTAGGCTTCCAATATCTGGGAAGAAAGTGTATATTTATGTGTGGCAAAATTGGGTATTAAATGTGCTGCACTCATTAAGTGTTTTTCCTAATGATAGCAAATGTGTGTTAATGGAAGCAGTTTTCATGTGTTGCTATTGGCAACGTACACTAAGTGCCAACTTGGTGCACATTGCCAATAGCAACAGATTGCAGATGGTTGCACAGAACACTGCTGCTGGGCATGTGTAAGGTTGAGTGAGCTCCCTCACCTCAGCAGCAGCTATAGCAGTAGTGTTCTGTGTGTACAGGGCTCATTCCTCTCTTCTTGGTGTACAGACTAGGCTCCTATGCCAATAGTAACTGATTACAGGTAGGGAAAACTGCTTCCATAAAACACACATTTTCTGACATAGAGAAAAATAAAAAATACTAGACCAGCTCTGCACCTTGAGCACATAAAAAAAACCACTTTAAATATACAAAGAAAGTGGATTTAACCTTTAAATTGTCAAAAAAGTTCATTAATAAGAATATAAACCACTGCATGCTTATTAATGACCTACTCATCTTACCACGCTGCCGGCTCCTGGACATCTCGCTCCCATAAGGGCTGTATTTCCAATAAGGCAAACCTAGGCCTGTGCCTAGGGTGGCCAGCTACAGGGGTGCTGCAGAGGGGCACTTACTGCTTTAGGGTAATATAAAAAAAAACGTCCCGTTGCTGGTGCTTTGAGACCCCCCCTCACACACGCATGCATACAGTGCTGTCAGAAGGACTTAACTTTCCAGCCTCCCTTCTGTCTTTAAAGTGATCCCTGCATGTAACAAGGGAGAATAGGATCTGGAAAGAAGTATGTGCATGCTTGCTGGCTTTGCATTTAACTCCTTGCGCCCTTTCTACCCCATGGTCTGCATCTAACCTGTGACCTCCCACTGTGTCTGCATTTAACCCCTTGCAACCCCTGCTCTGCCTACATGTACCCCATTGTGCCCCCCCCCCCGCACTACTACAGATCTTTCTGTGGTTTGGGGGGCAGTTATGCGGTGGAATACACCGGCACATTAGGGGGGAAGGGCAGTTAATTTTTGAGTGCTGGGGGGGGAGTCCTTGCACATATGCTACATATTTATGTAAGGAGAGGGAGGTGTGGTCCATGTGAACTTGTGGTCCTCGTCCTGAACTTACAATAGGGGGCACAAGAACTAAAAGTGCCTAGGGCAGCCTGAACACCAGTAACAGCCCTGGCTCCCATGCTGCCATCTTTCTACACCCAGGAGTATGTATCACACAATCCTCCTCACAGAGAGCAGCCAGCTTCTCTTCCTCCAGTGACCTGCGCTGAGCAGGAAGTAGGGGAGCGGGTGAAGGCTGACATAATTTCCCCTCAGTTTTTTGAGCTACATAATTAAAAATGGGACACTCACCGGATTGCCTGATTGCAGTCCCGTGCAGCCAATGTCATCATTCAGCTGCTTGCATCTATTCGATTCCCGATGGTTTGCCTTAAATGGAGGGGATGAGCCCTAGTTCCTGGGATAATGGCATGGATGGTCCATCAGGTGTTAAATGGATGCAAGCAGTTTGAAGATGGCGGCTGCACGGGTGACATGGGACTGGATCAGGTGATTGGTTAAATGTTTCCGCACCAGACAAGCAGCGGTCGCCTCGTTCCCATGTACTACTGCTGTACCCCACTGACAGGACCACCACCAGGAATTTTGGGGCCCCATACAGCCACAATGTCTGCCCCTACAGATTCATCCCTACACAAATTTGGGAATACAATCAATTATTTTCTTGGTAAATACAAAAGAAAAATTCCAGTCTCTGGGTAACTGTGTCCCTGGGGCATCCCAATCTGAGATGCCCTGCTGAGTGAACCCCTCCAGATTATCCACTCCCCTTACCTTTTTGCCATTCCCAAGACGTATGTGTGGGTGCTTGTCCGGTCAGCGCTTTATGAACTGCGGAACAGAGCGTCGGCATAGGGAGTGAGAGCATCCCTGGTTTCTCTGCAGAGTGCACACAATCACACGCCCTGGCTTTCTGAATGGCTGGGAATGAGAGGGTGACACAGCTGCAGGGATGCCTGGGATGCAGCCACACCCTGTGATCATGGTGCGAGACCACTGGAAAGGTAGGCCATTGCAGGCCTCTGCGGGGGGTTTACACCAGGACAGGGGCTCCAGGGGCCTTTATGTGATGGCTGGGCCCAGGGTATGTGGAATGTTGCTGCCGCGGGGCCCAAAACCTGGTCCAGCCATCACATAAAGGTTAATGGGGGAGGCAAACCATACATTCTATAGTCCCTGGGCCCTCATTAACCTATGTTATGGGTGGGCCCCATTGCAGCAGCACCAATTTCATTAGCATGGGGTCCAACCATTATTCATAGGTTATGGAGGGGCCCAGCTGGGAACTATAGGCTGACTGTATGGTTTTCAGGCTCACATAACCTATGTGTAATGGCAGGGCCTAATGTTTGTGGCAGGTTTAGGCACGGCTGATATGGGCCCAAAAACTGTGACCAGCCATCATAAAAAGGTAATGGTGGGCCCCAAACCATACAGGCCCCCCATAATCTGTTAGGGCCCAGGGAAAATGGTGAGGCCCGGGAACAAAACATGGGTCCTCAAAGTAAAGTTTACCTGAGTCATGACCCCCCCAATAAATGATGGCAGGCATCCCTCCTAAAAAAATTACCTGTCCAGCAGTGGTCCTTGACATCCATGCTGCTCCGCACGCACTGAGGAAGCAACCTGTAATGTATAGGCGGCGGGCTTGGGGGACAGCGCACAACGTCAACACAGTTTAACCCCTCCCTGCTGCCCAGCGGTAAGAGGGGGTGGGGCAGAGGGGTGGGGGCAGATGGTGCACGGCATCAGCGCTGTGCAGCCACTCTCTGCATCCTAGGGCGGGGAGGAGTGGAGGTGTGGCAGAAAGCATCAGATGGGGGGTGCTAATGAGGATTTTACCTATGAAACCGCGCTGATGTGCGGCAGAGGCTTCACCATTACCGCTGCCACGATGGGGTTTGAAAAAAACGCCTTTGGGGATTCAGGATAGGCAGAGCCCCCGGGCCCCTCTCACAGCCGGGCCCGATATACTAGTCCAGCCTTTCTCCACCTGATGGCGGCCCTGCCCACTTATGATACATGAGATGCTATCAGGTCATCTGCTGCCATCTATATTTTTTCCAAACCTCGTTGGCTCCATGAATACAAAACTGCTTCAAAAATGGATACAACTATTTATGTGTATTTTATGAACTTTAAAACGGACCAAAACCCCCTGGACTTGTAATACATTCAGCCAAAGCCCCCGTTGATACTTCCTTCTTAGAGTATAGAACTAGAAATGGATATTTTCACTCTTCAAATGGCCCTAGAACACTGTTTTTTGTTGCTGTCCCTCTCTGTAAGATGGCGACGATCACTCATTGCATAAGTGTGGCAATGAACATCATTGTCACGCACAACAATGGCAATGAATGGAGGAGGCGGAGCTTTACAGCTAAAACAGGCGCCATCCATTATCTGGGATTAGAATCAAGCTGAAGCAGTGAAAATTGGCAAAAGGTGATCTTCATAGGGGGAGCGATGCAGGGGATGCTAGTTACAAATGTGGGTTTTGGTCCGCTTTAAATGGTTGTTTTGTAAGTTGTTTCCATGGTTATCAGTGATTATGGCACCCAGGTGGCACTTGAGATATTTAGGAAATGGAGATTGGTACTTGATGAAAAACAGTTGGGTACCTCTGGTCTGGAGGGCAGTAAAGGGTAAAAAAAACATTCATTTTACTGTACCTGCAAAGTATATTTCAATGAGGGAAATGTTCATATTCTTTGCTGTAGGCCAGTGCTACACCTAGTGGCTAATCTTAGTACTGCACCTTTTCATGCTTCCTAACTGGCCAGCTTACACCCCCAGTTATCCGTCTTTGGGGTCTGATTTATAGAGCTACATTGATAAATGCTCTTTTTTACTCACCACATGTATCCAATACTAAAATGAGCTCCAGCCTGTATATCTTTGTGCTCACTTTGTTCAAATGACAAGATAAACACTGGCAGGTTATCCAAATGATATTGAGAGCCAATGTTTGCAGTGGCTGAGTTTTTGGGGAACTTGTTCCACACACAATAATGTGGAATATTCATTCTTATCCTTTTACTTGCCAAAGCAAATCATTTGCACCTTCCAAAAGGCAGGTCACTAGGTAAGTATCCCCCTTTATAATTGTGTAAATAACAGCAGCGTATGGGGAATCTAAACACATTAACAATTAACCTCTTCCAAATATGCAAAATAAAAGAACTGTTTAAAAAAAAAAAAAACCCTGTTGTGTGTTGAGTGGATAAAGTCTCCCAAATATTAAAAAATTATTATTATTATTATTTATTTATAAAGCACCATCATAATCTCTGGGGCTGTACAAGGTAAAAATTACAGGGGGTAAGACACGTAAAATACTTATAATACAAAAATGACAACAATGCATATAATACACATGGTATTATGTGTCAGATGTAACAGGAGAGTAATTAAAGCGGACCAACATCCTCCACGTGTTGGTGGCTGGCACTAAAATGACGGGGCATCCAGAATGCTGGAGCCCCCCCCCCCCCAGAACCCCGTAAACCTCACTCTAACTTCGCTCCCCTGCCGGGAATCCAGCACTGTGACTGGCTGCCCAGCGGTCACATGGACAGTGACAGCCCTGCAACTCGGCTGCATTCGGCGGTGGTGGGGGAGCGAGGCAAGGTTAAGGTAAGGTTTACGGGTGTCCAAGGGGGGGAGGGAGGTACGTGTGGGGGGGCTCCAGCATTCTGGATGTCACCCCCGCAGACTGTCAAAATAACAAGGTAAGCATCAGTGATCAGTGATCAGTGGTCTCTGATTGTGAAAAGCATTAAATGAAAAACATTTAGAATATGGTGACATTGGCCTTGATTCAAAAAGAGTTGGAAAAAATTCTCATGGTAGTAAAAAATTCTGAGAATCTCACAGTTACTGAAACACCAGATAAAACGACAATGAAAGTCAATGGCACTTTTTACTACAATGTAAAAAGGAGTAAAAAACCTCACTACTTCATAGGATTAAAAAAGTATCCTTAACTTCCATTGTTTTTCTGTCTGGTGATTCAGCAACAGTGACATTCTCCGGCTTTATTCCCCTAAAGTGAATATTTTACTACCATGAGATTTTTTTAAAGTGGACCAACACCCTCCCGTGATCAGCCCCCTGACTGCAGGGCACCCCGATCGGGGGTGCCCCGCTGTGTGAAACCCCCCAGAAACCCCTAAACCCCTACCTGCTCCTCGATCCAGCGGCGCCCGCCGCCGCCTCCCACGCGTCCCTCTAGCAGGACGCGCACCCGCGCCGGCCGTTTGTGAATGGCCGGCGCGTGTGCGCGCCCTGTAACAGTGACACGCGGGAGGCGGCGGTGGGCGCGCTATCTTGTTCGTCGCTGCCTCCCGCTTGTCCGTCGGCAGGGATTGGCAGCAGCGGTCACGTGGGAGCGAGGAGAGGTGAGTTTTTGGGGCTTTATGGGGGGTTTCACACAGCTGGGCACCCCCGATCGGGGTGCCCCGCCGAAGTGGACCAAAACCCAGGATAGTCAAAATCCTGGGTGTTGGTCCACTTTAAACTCTTATTTAAACAAGACCATTGTTTGAAGCGAAACATACAGTATCGTTGAAAATGTGTTATTACTATACTTCCCAGTAGGGGGCGCCTGTGCTCTTAAAAAAGTCTTACTGCCTCTGCATGGCAATACAACCAGCATAAGTCGGATGGCTGATCTATAAATTCTGATCTGGGTTTCAGGATGGAATGGTAGCACTCTGTAAAGTAAAAGAGGCTCAGGTTACATATCTTGCAACACATCATAAAATGGAAAATAAAAAAGATACATCTCCCCTTTTAATAATTTAAAATATACCCATTTGTTGTTTCATAGAGATGGACACCTCATCGGCCACCAGTGGTTGCGTGGGTGGCATTGGACAGTGGGAGCATAGACCTAGTAAATAGATTCAGGGCTGAACTTGCAAGAATGCTGGTGAACCTAACACTGGTCAATGACTGTAAGAGAGTAAAAAAAAGCTTTCACACTCCCACCAGTGGAGCATCCAAATCTGGCATGGGCTGCAAGTTAGGTCCACCTGCCCATGGGTGGCTTCCAATAAACTCTGTCAATCAGGTCCATTGAGTGGGAGTGACCATAGAATGCACAAGTCCACCTGGAAAATGTAATTGGCCACCGGTGGTCATGTGGGCTGCAAAACCGACAGTGGGAGAATGGATCCGGTCAGGCCCAGGTTATAATTGGTGAAGTGGAGCACCCGCTCCCATCTAATTGGTGAAGTGGAGCACCAGCTCAGGGGGGGTCCCAGGATTCTTACCATTTGGGGTGCTTAACTAGGGCCGGTTTGCAGAGAAAGCCCCCCCCCCCCCCCCCCGGGCCTCCACCATTAGCTCCTAGTGGGCCCCTGAGCCATGGAGTGTGGAACCCTGGGATCATTAAAAAAAAAACCAGAAAAGCAATGCTACTCCTGATCCTGGGGGCATCTCGATTAGTGATGGTTCATAGCCCCAACCCCCAAAGCATAGTCCCCAAAACCCTGGAACTCCTATGCTTGATTCTCTTCCTGGACCACATGACCGTCAGTGTCCAATCGCATTCCTCGGTTAGCACATCAATAGGGTGAACATAATTGGATAGCAGTGGTTATGTGGGTCCTGCACCCGGCCATGGCTGAGTAAGTGGGTAGTATCTAGGCTGCAGGGACCAGGCTGGGTGAGGAAAACGCTTAGAAAATTTTGACTACAGATACCAGTACCTTATTCAAGATATACCCCCATGTATGTAAAAAATACAGGCTTACAACCCATCTGCAGAGAATATGTGAATGGCACACATGCAGAAATATGAAGAGGTGGGTCCAACTCGAACTTTCCCTGGCGCAGGCCCCATTAGACGTAACAGTATGGAACAGGGACATATGTAGGTCTGGATTGAGATCCCACCCAACAGTAGCAGCCACGCTAGAGGTCTTTCGGCGCCATAGAAAACATCTGAAAATTTCCCCCTGGCCCACCCCATTGATCGCACTAATAGATAATCCTCCGCTCCTGCGGGACTGCTCCAGGGTGGCCCTCAGGGAGTGGGGGACGGTGAGTCAATTGAGGGCCTGCAATCTGATAACGGAAAGGGCTTGGGTTGATATAGGAGACCTAAGGGGTAGGCTTGAGAACAGGAACCTCGACCCCTGGACACTTCTCCGATTCCGGTCAGTTTTGTCCCGGCTGGGCTACAGAAAAGAAAACATCCGGGTACACACTGAGTTTGAGAGGATCTGCTTAGAGAAGCAGCCATATCCTCATTTGATATCTAGGCTATACTTGCTCCTCATGGGCGGGCAGGAGACACCTCCTTCGTTCTGGAGTGACTGGGAACTTGACCTGGGCAGACCCATAGGGGATAAAGAGAGGACTAAAATAGCGACTTTGGCGCACAAATCCTCAGTGGCCACGAGGATCCAAGAAGCTAACTACAAATTGTTGACACGTTGGCACTACACCCCTGATAGACTGGGAAGGATGTTCGGCACAGTGGATCCAAGCTGTTGGAGATGCAATGAGAGGCGAGGAACATTGTTCCACATTCTCTGGACGTGTCCCAAGATTCAGGAATACTGGGGGGCAGTCCTGCCCATTGTCACACAGCTTACGGGGGCTCAGGTACAGGGAGACCCAGCTCAGATTCTCCTCCGCTCAACAAAAGTACCAACGGGGAAGTATAAAAAAGCCTTGCTGATCCACCTCTTAAATGCCGCTAAGCAAACGATCCCTAGATTCTGGAAGCAAAAAAAGACCCCCTCTGTCAATGACTGGATAAGGGAGGTGTTAAATGTTAAGGAAATGGAGGATCTAACACTTTCCTTACATGACAGGGATGAGCAATACAGATCCACATGGTTGCCCTGGCTGTTATACGAGGAATCAGCAGAGTTCAGAACCCTATTTGAGTGATAGAACAGGGGGTCTCGATCGGGCTGCCAGCTCCTCCTATTTCGCTTGAGTTGGATGGAATTGGACTGAGCCAGTGTGTTGCTTATTAGGGAGGAAGCGGTATGGCCCCTGCCGGGATTCGCGTCCCACACGCCTCACCCCATTCTACTTTTATCCGTATACCTTATTCCTAATACCACCAGTCCTTTCCTTCCCCTCTCCCCCCTTTCACCCCCTAACCCTCTTAAGTCCTAGTGTTCTGCCCCCCCCCCCCCGGGTTGGACAACCGGAGGCACCTGGCGCTGGAGAGCCCAAACCCCCCCATGGAAATGGCAAGTTAGAGTACATCAACCTGTTGCGTGGCGAGCACCGCCAATCTTGAGGTGGCCAGAAATACACAACACCTAGTAGTGGAATCCAAGACCCGGCCATACAGGTGCCCTGCCCCTGTGCAGGGGTCCTAATCGGGCCCCTCTCACCTTGCACGGGGTACTGGGAGACAGATGCTGATCCACAGTTGTGATTTTCTACATGCTTGTAATAGGTGCTCCTGGATGCCTTCCCCCCTCCCTTATGTTTCGTGCTGTATGTTTAAATGTATGTAACGTTGTAAACTGCAAAATCCTTAAATAGAGAATTAAAAAAAAAAAATACAGGCTTAAAGCGGAACAAAAGCCAGGAATTTAACTTTCCTGGGTTTTGCCCCATGGTCCCAGAAAATCCCAAATTGGAATGCCCCGCAGTGTAAGACCCCCCAGGCCACTACAACTCACCTTTCCTTGCTCCAATAAGCTCCACATATGCGGGCTCTCGTCCAATGAGAGCCGCCCGCCGTGACTATCGGCTTGATTCAAAGCCTCTCTCGCACGCATTCCCATCAGCAGGAATGACTTCAAAGCGCCGTATTTGGTCTCTTTTCGTGTAGGGGGATTCTCACATACTTACCTTTGTACCTTGGCTGCCATGTCGTCTGCTTCTACCCACTGTTACTTACCTCCTACTTTGTTCTGTTTTGGCGTTTTACACCGCTGTTTTTGGTTGGTTTCCATCTGCTTTATGTAGTTGCATAGAAAACATGTCACCACACAGCATATAAAATTCTTATTTTATTTAAAAAAATTATTAAATATTTTTTTGCATTAAAATAACATGTATAAAATTGGAACCAACATGACACCTGCAAGAAAAAAATTTACATTAGCACTTGTTTGTCCACATGTATACCTGTACATGCACGCACATTTTTTACAGGGGGCCACCCTCCCCTGCAGCGCCGTCCCTTCTTCAGGGTCTGTAGAAGGAAGGAACATGAGTTCGAATTTATGGGCATGTGTTTGCAAAATCCTTGGGTATTGTTCTGTTTCACTAGCTTGACACCCAGCTGAGTCTTGCGCCGCTTCCGTATTGGATGGCCCCATCGCCACATACTCACCCTCTGATGAATCTTTAGGGACAGAGAAGCACAAAACACCAGCACTTAGCAAACATGTTATTAGACTTTACATGCAGCACAACCTGTGTGTTTTTTGGGTACTCCTACCGGAGTGTGCAGAAGCTGTGGGCCTCCAAGTCCAACACATCCTCCTCTTCAGAGGGTTCCATGGCTGGTGGTGGTGATGCTTCAGATGAGGAAGAGGACGTTGGCAGGGTTCAGGGCCACCGTCTTACACCCACACCCTGTCTTCTGGGCCCCACTGGTCGGACCCCTTGTATATCCACAGCCAGAACTCCCCAGCTACAAAAGAAAATATAATTTTGCAAAACATGTAACTCATTACCCTGATAGCTCACATCCTCTGTTGTACATCCACTTACCTGGGAAGTTCTGGCTGTAGAACCACAGCACCGAGGGCCACTTCCACCGTTTAAGTTCCGACCAGTGCTGCATTATTTGGGTGAAGGTGTAAGGGGACATCCCCTCGCCACTCACATGTGCAGCCAGTTCCTCTGCCAACGTCCTATTTTCATGTGTGCTGGACTTGAAATTGTACCTTTGGTCAATAAATGTCTGCAAACAACAAACAGATGTGCATTGTTAACTTATGTCCTCTGTTTGGGTCTCCTTTAGCTCCACATGCACGCCCCTGCCCATTTAAGTAATTTTCTGGGACAGTGCGAGCACCCAAGCCTCATATACACTAGTGTGGGCCAATGCTAAGTAATCCAGCTCTCCCATCCCACAATAGTAGCGGATTGCAAGCGCAGACGCAATGTTGGATAGGGCTCACTGACTGCAGCCAGCAACAAGGCGAAGCCTTCTCTCCTATCCCACAGTAGTAGCGAATTGCGGTCACTCTGGCACCTATTTGCACCTTGGCAGGAGTGTGATGTGGCACACATGTGTAGGCAAAATGGCATGAAAGTGTGACTTACCATCATAATGTCCTCCTCCTGCTCACGGTTGAACACGGTGGGTGCCATGTTGGACCTTTGGATGCCATCTGTATGATGCACCCCTGTGCCGAGGCGCACAAGCTGGCAGCTGTAATGGCCTGTTTATTAAACCAAATTGTTTCCACCACAATTGCCCACTGAATTATATATAAAAGAACACAGGCTCAGATTTTCTTGCCAGTGCTGACCAAGAGCCAAGAACATAGACATGGCCAAAGAATTAGCAGCACCCGTCCCAGGTACCACAGCCCCAGCCTCAGGCCTCACCGTTCATGGGGCCACCCACACTAGCCATTCTGAGTGGGTCACCCAAAGAAGTGTAAAGCACTCACTCTGGGTGCAAACAAGAGGCAAGCTGAGTGGCTGATTTAATGATGCCCAGCTGGAGGTTCTGCTGGGTGGTGTTGTCAAAAATTATGATTGACTGGCTGGGTCCCCGGTCCCACTCTACCTCCAAAGCCTTGAAGGGGGAGTTATGTTTGAATATTGCCCGCAACATGACAGGGGTGGGGCCAGAACCCAAGGCTGGTGCCCAGGCCAAGAAAAAGTGGGATGACCTGAAGGTGGTAGTTTGGCGAAAACTCAGCACCAGATGGTCTTAGCGGTAAGTGGCGAACAGCCAGAAGGCCGCAAAACTGGCTGAAACATTGGACAACTCACTAAAGCCACCCTTTCCTTTGTTTGAATATAGCTTGCAAAATGGCGTGGGACTTCCCAAAACTCTACAATTTATCCATGCTGAGGAGTGGGTGTTGGGGTTGCTGCACCCCAACACCTACCAGGGGGTGTCGGGCACCAGGGACACCGATAGATGGCATGAACCCACCAGTAAGACTTGTTTGCAAATTGTAGCGTGGCACAAGGGGGAGTAGGCCGACCAAACACCCCAACCACCAACCTGAGTGCCCACATGCACACCCAACTTTGAGAGCTTGTCTGCACAACATATGTTGTGCGATTACACACACCAAGGGCAACCTTTACATATAACCCCTAACATGGGTGGGAGCAGACAATAATTTGGGGTCGATTTCACGTCGATGTGGGACCTAGTGTGTATCCCTTTTTTTAAGGGGTGCATACACTGTTAAGACGAAAATATCAGTGCATTTATCTTGACTTTGCAGCAACACACCAGCCAGCAGTGCCTCGCCCGCAAGACCCACCAAGTGCATGCAACAACTGGCCCCTCTGGTTTGGCTACCACCAAGACAATATCAAGGCTGGGTGTAAGGAACTTACCTGCGGGCCGTTCCCACGGTGCGGCTCCGGGCGTCCGGCGGCCACGTGGGGCAGCCGCCTCCCTCCCGTCCGTCCGTGCTGGGGCTCCGGCTTCCGCCTCCTCTCCTGCGGCGGCGGCTGGGGCTTCTGGCGGCGGGGGCACCGCTGCTTCGGCCGGCGCGTCCTCCCCCTCCTCCTTCTCGGGGGGCGCGCCTGGCAGGGTCTCCCGTGCTCGCACGCGTGCGCAAGCACGTGTCAATTATGTCCCCCGGCGGCGCTGCTCCCAGCGCATTGGCCGGGGGCAGGTTTGATTGGACCTATCGGTCAGGAGGGGGATCCTGTGGGAATTATGAACCCAGGGACTGGACAGCCTGGCTGGTCAGGGCGGTCCAGTGCCTGGGGAGCTCCTATCAGGAGCAGGTTCAAAAGTTGCACCAATCACCAGTGTTGCACCAATCACACACACCCCTTCCCCCCTGCCCATTGGCCAGTTCCCCATTAAAAGTGTCCTTGCCCTGACCATCAGTGCCCATTATAGCCATTATTAGCTTGGGTGTGCTATTGGATTTGCGTTTAGTGTGTTCTGATCCGGCTCCGTCTTTGACCATTCCTGCCCGCTGCCCGCACCGACCATCTGCCTGTCTGACCTCGTCTCTGCCTTACCCCTTTGATACCGCGCTTTGGTGACCACCCGGCTTTTGACCCCTGCCTGTCTCGACCATTCTTCGTCTAACCCCTTGGATACCGTGCCCTGTGACCACCCGGCTTTGACCCCTGCTCGTCTCGACCATTCTTGCCTAACCTGCGGGACTCGGCGTTTCGGACTCAGCCTGCTCGAACTTCCGATTTGGGATACCCCGCCGTTCACCTATCTTCACCATAAGCCAGCAATCTTTGCGCCAGTAAGTCCTGGGGGCAACCGAGTCTGGAGAGGCATGACCCGTGTCTCCAGCAAGCGGGGGCTTGTCTATAGGCACAAGAGGCAGTGGAGATTGGAGATTGCTTGGCTTATGAAAGAGGGGTGTCCGGCGATCCCTGACACTGGGTCCACCCACCAGCCACCAAGGGAGCAGGGTCCAGATATTGATGAGCTAAATAAGTGAGCTTAATATGCAAATGGAAAGGGGCAGGGTTGAGGAGGAGGGTGATGTTTTGGGCCCTGGAGGCTGTGTGGCAACATTGGGAAAAACTAACACTAATGTTGACCTTTCTCTGCACAGACAGCACCTCGCCTGGATGAAATTAATAACCTGGAGGAAGGGCACCCTGAGCATCTGGATGAGACCCCCAATATTATCTGGACACCTCCACCAGCTGCTGACACCATGGACACTGTCCATCACCATTCCTCCCTGCATCTCCAGCTTCATTCTGCCAGTAGCAGCCCCAACAGCTCCACAGAGCACCCAGGAGGAATACAGCCCCGGCCGGCAGCCAGATGTTTTTGGTTAGGTGACGCCGAATCATGGAGGCAAACTGTTGGACCAGCAGCACCACTTTTCAGCTAAACACCAATAGATATTTTAAAGTTATGCGAACCACCAGTCTGCTACATGAAGACTTGGCTGCAGTGGTTGTGGAGCAGCAGCGCCACCACCAGCAGATGGAGATGCTGCCTGGGGCTCTTGTGGAGGCCAACCAGATTGCCTTTCAAAGGCTGGAGGCCAACTAGGTTGCCCTTCAAAGTCTGAGGAGGCTGGAGGCCAACCAGGTTGCCCTTCAAAAGCTGGAGAGGCTGGATACAAACACCCAAAGCCAGGCAACATCCCCTAACCTGCCATGCTGGACTTTGGGTTGTGGGGGGTCCCCAAGATTTAGTTACGCCGGAAAGGCACATTTTTTGTGATTATTTTCTGTTGACCTGCATCCACAGTTGTGCCATAACCCAACAACTTGTGACAATTAACAAATAATTAGAGAAATAAAGAAACCAAAAACATGAAGTTGGAGAAGAGCCGAGTCTGCACCATGGGATCACCCGGGAGGTATGTATAACGGGTGCATGAATTTTCACACAGCAGGGCATCCCTAATTGGGATGCTCCAGGGGAGGGGCGGACTGGCCATAGGGAGACCCAGGACAATGCCCGGTGGGCCAGTTGGGCTGTGTTGATTTTAACATCCACATTCAATCCCTTAGTCTCCCTCTCAGCCCCCTGTACCCAGCCCCAGTGTACCCACAAGCCAAGGAACCCCAGCCCCCAATGCTATAGCCCCGGCATCATGGTTGGGGGGGATTCAGCAGGGATGTCTCGAGCTGGCCAGGGGCTGGTAAAATCCAGGGCTGATACTTGGCCTCAGTCGGCGCTCCAGGGGTATGGATAGGGGATAGTGAAAATTCCAGATTTTGTGCCACTTTACGTGTTTATTTGCATTCGAATGAACAGGAATTGGCCAGACCTAAAGTCTAAAAGTATCCTGGGCTGGCCGATTCCCTCTATCCGTGGACAGCCCTGACTTAAAGGGTCTGTGCAGGCCTCGTACGAGACGCTCAGCAGCGCCCACACCACAGCGTCAGCTTCAGGCCAGTGACACTGTCAGCTGTAGCGCTCCCGCAAGCTGACAAAATTTATCGAAAATATATCGGATGCTCCAAGAGGCACTTAAAAAAAGGGAACCCAGGCACACAGCGCCTGTTGGATTCCCTATTTTTTAGTTTTTTTTTTTTTTTATAAAAATAATCCCAACCAGCCTAGGGATCCTGTGGCACATCCATCAGCCCCAAAAAATTCAACTAAATTGCTTAAATAATTGTAACCATCCCAGCCCATCGAAATGTATGGGATAAGGCCACACAGTGCAGGGTGAGCGTCTGGTCCTATATGGCCATGTAGGAAACTCAGCGCCGGCACTCATCCCATCACCGGCCCCGTTGGTAGACGGGACACTTCCTGCCACTATCACCTGCCACTACCTGGATTTTTGACTTGATAAATACACCTTTTGCACTGGGACCTGACACTCCTCAGGCACTACCTGGCACAACGTGGCCCTAGCCTTTCTGACATAACCCCCCAAATCTTACCTTTCAAATCCCATCCCAGGTGAAAATAAGCCCCGAATTTGGCTGCAGCAGTCAAGTGGTCCACAAGTCTCAGCTGGGTATCCGGCCACCCACGACCACGTGACCTTGTTTCTTTTTAATGTTCCATGAGACATGAAAGTATCATCACCCAGCCTTAATTGTAAAGCATACCTATCAACTTTTCAGGGTGGGAAAGAGGGGCATTTGTTAAATTACCCTACACCCCCTCATTGAGGGATGGATAGGAGATAGGTTGTAACAGTTAAAACAATAGAAACACTTTAAATAGGCAAATTAATCATTTATTAATGCAGATCTGCATGTTACACCTCAAAGAGAGACAAATGAGAAATGAGGGACAGGGGGACATGGACTCCAAAGAGGGACAGGTGGGAGGTACAGTAAAGTCTACAGGGGCAGGCTGATTCATTACTAGCGCCAGGTAACGGCAGATGAGCGTCTGTACAGCGGCGCTAAGATCGATCGCTAGCGGTCGCTCTGATCGGCCGTGAGTCGCTGTTACCGAGCGCCTCAGTTGCTGTAGTAAGATTGCCGGCATTGATGAATTTAATGTGTGATTCACTATAACACCAGGACAGCGCTATATGGGAGCCAATGGTAGTGACTGGTTAGTGTGAGCGACTCAAACCATATTCATAAAAAAAAAAAAAAAAAAAACAGCCTCACACAGCGCCAGCGCTCAACACTTTAATATCAGACCTGTAATGACAATTCTGCATAAAAAATAAAAAATCTAAAAAGTTTTCAAAAATGTATTTAAATAGGCCAGGAGAGGTCACACAATGATTTGATACAAAACCAAAAAAATTATTAGAAGAATATATTATTAGAAGAATAAGAAAACCCTGTTTAAAGAGAAGAAATGTCCATTGAAATGTATGGGAGAGCGACAGGTAGCGACAAAGCCGTCTGTGATGATGAATCGGTCGCTACGTGATGCTGTAAGAGGCGCTCACCAGAATTGTCTTCATAAATGTGGTATTGTGTGCCACGGCCGGCGTTCACCTGCCGCTACCTGTCGCTTACAAGGCACTACCTGTCGCTATGCCTTGATGAATAAAGCCCTAGGTGCGCTGTGTAAAGGAAAGTGATTGGATTGGGTTCAATACCACCATTTTTCTTCCTGGCATTGGCAGGCCTGCTTCTTCCCAAGAAGATTTAACAAAGCCCAAGTTATGTAAAACATGATTTGCTTACAATCACTCCATCTTTAGCATAGACTAGCTCAAAAATAGTAACAGAGATGCATCAGAGACTCTTGAAATTGGTGAGGCTCTTTCTTAAAGTGGACCAGAACCCACCCTGGAGTCTATGAGACTTGAGACTCCAGGGCAGGCATACTCGCTCCCTTGGGCGCCCAGAATTCTTACTTTCCATCCGAGCCCACAGCACATGCTCAGCCAGCATCAGCATCACTAGCATCCCTTCTCGCGTACAGTCAAAGAGAGCGAGAGATGCCGCATACCACTGGTAAGTGCGCCTAGGTACTCCATTAGTTTCTCTAGCCGCACATTAATAAGTGCAGTGGAAGAAGCTGATTGAAGGAGCGGCCGCACCTGCACTGTGGGCTCAAGGAGAGGTGAGTGTGTCCGGCATTCTGGGGGGTTTCACACAGTGGAGTTTTCCCAACCGGGGTGCTCCGGCAAAGCTCCTTAGCTGCACACTGCACATCCCATACAACAAGGATAGAGGAATGAGATACACATGGGAGGGTTACACTAGGGGTTTTGGTCCATTTTAATCTCCCCTGCTGATGCTTTGAGCCTGAATGCTCCCTGCTAACACTGTTCCAGGGTCCTGGTCCACATGGACACTAACTTAAACAACCCCCTCACACTATCAATGAGTCCTGAGAAATACTAACCTTTATCTAGCAAAGATCTGCTTGGCAGGGGACATGAAACAGCTGCACATGCATTCAACAGCCGCTCCTCCTCCAATATGAGATGTGCATTACTGCAGTGTGATTCTGACCTACTAGGTATCCCTAATTAAAGGGGCATCCTAAATTGGGTTGCCCCAGGAGACGTAAAGCATGATGTCATATTTCTCTGATAGCTGGGGGAGGTAATACAAGCCACTGGCCTCTGCTCAGAGCAGGAGCATCAGTTGGTGGATTGATCCTTTAAGAGAGATGGAAGTGGCTGGACAGGGCCCCTCTGGTGATCCCGCTCTGTCTGATGCCTTTGTTTTGTAGACCATGTAGTATTTTGGCTGTTTGCTTTGTCTTCCTAGAAAAGACTATCCATTACAAGCCGCAAACAATTCAAAGCATGACACGGCTCTGTGCCTAGCCCCGGGGGCTGTCAGAGGGGCTCTAATTACCTGTGTTTAACCCGCGCATATTATGCAAACTCAATGAAGACGGATGATGTTGTTCTTTAAGTTAGGCATCCACTGAGGGATCTAATAGTGACTTCCTAAACAATCAGCTCCTCCGACGAGTTTCTTTCGCCTTAGAAGTGTTCTCAATTGTTGGTTCGGGGGATCTCCCTATCACTATATATTGGTGGATACGTAGAAGATTTAGCTTGAAGCTTTTAAAGTGGACCAACACCCATCTATAAGATTCCCGGGCCAATCCAATCCCTCCCCGCGGGGCATCCAACATCGGGATGCCCTGCTGTGTGAAACCCCACAGGGCGCCCCATTCACCTTACCTGCATCCAGATCCAACGGCGCATTGCGCGTCCGCATCTCGCGCTTCTCTCTAGCAGGGTGCGTGCCCATGCCGGACATTTGTGAATGGCTGGCGCAGGCACGCTCCCTGTTAGAGTGAAGCACGAGATGTGGCCACCAGCGTGCTCGGAGCTGCTGTGGTTGGACGCCGCTTGGACGCGCATAGCTCAGCAGATCCAAGCGCGCTGATTGGACGAGCGGCCGCGCCATAGGAACGTGGTGAGGTGAGTTTTATCGGGCTTTCTGGGGGGGTTCCCGATCGGGGTGCCCCGGGGAAGTGGACCAAAACCCAGGATAGTGAAAATCCTGGGTGTTGGTCCACTTTAAGGTAGAGCTTATTCCAAGCCTGCTGCTTACTCCTATTACCTGTCTTGCAAGATTTTCTCACACCTGCTTTGGTTGATCCCTCCTTTCCTTTCTATTTCTCCACAGTGGCTGTGCATGCAGGGCTCACTCATATTGGAGAGATGAGAGGCTGGGCGGTCATGTGACCACATATGAGCGTGGTCGTGAAGGAATGGGACAAACATTGCAGGAAATGGAGGAGGGGCACATGGGACAGGCTTCAGTTGAGCTCCTTGCTGCCTTATTATTGACATTTCAGCCCAAAAGTGTCACTATCTGAACCATGACCAGGCACCTTTTAATGTTTGAACAAGGGCCCACATCTAACCCTCCTAACCAGTCACTGACCCACAACCAACCCCTCACCAAACTTCCCGTTCCCCAGTCACTGACTTGAACCCCCCACTAACCCGCTCCCAGCTGCTGAACCAAACCCCCCACCTCACCCCCCTTCCCCAGTCAGTGCCCTGAACCCCTCACTAACCCCCTCCAAGTGGCTGAACCAAACCCCCCACCTCACCCCCCCATTCCCCAGTCAGTGCCCTGAACCCCTCACTAACCCCCTCTAAGCGGCTGAACCAAACCCCCCACCTCACCCCCCATTCCCCAGTCAGTGCCCTGAACCCCTCACTAACCCCCTCCAAGTGGCTGAACCAAACCCCCCACATCACCCCCCTTCCCCAGTGAGTGACCCGAACCCCTCATTAAACCCTCCTATCCAGCCGCTGACCCACAACCCTCCCCTTACCAAACTCCCCTTCCCCCAGTCACTGACCTGAACCCCTCATCAAACCCCCTCCCCAGCTGCTAAACCCAACAGCTCACCTAAGCCCCCTCTCTCCAGCCGCTGACCCACAAACCTCTCCTAACCCCCCAGCTGCTGATCTGTACCCTCACCTAACCCCCTTTCTAGTCACTGAACTTAACACCTCACCTAAGTCCCATTCCCTAGCTGTTGACCCACAACCCTCACCTTACTTCCCTCCCCCACCACCGGCCCACAGCCTTCATTTAAACCCTCTCCGCAGCAGCTGGCCCAAACCTCTCGCCTATTTTCCCCGAGTAACTGACCTGAACCCCTCACCTAACCCCCTACCCAGCTGCTGACCCACAATTATTCCCTACATCCCTACCCAGCCTCTGACCTTCACCCTCATCTAACCCCCTCCCAAGCTGTTAAATTGAAAACTACACTTGAGCCCCCCTTCTCCAGCCGCTGACACACAAACCTCCCCTAACCCCCCTCCCCAGTCGCTGATCCGCACCTTCACCTAACCCCCCTTTCCAGCTGCTGACCCACAACCCTCACCTAACCCCCCTTACCAGCTGCTGACCCACAACCCTCACCTTCTGCTGGACCTCTGCTTATTAATGTTTAGTTCTGGGCAATGGATCCCTAGGCGATCTTCCTATTCATTTTGATTTTGGTGGTATCTGCTTACACAATGCCTATTAATACTTTTGAGTGGGGAACACACCATAAAGGCAGTGCAGGCACCTGCCCCCGAGCCTGTGGAACAGGGGTCTGGTGCAAGCTACCTGCACCAGCTCTAATAAATGTACATCCATCACCAGCGTCATTTTTACCTGTCCATTGTCCAGCGATGCACCTCGTGTCTCCATCGCCAGCGCCTTTTCCTCCATAGCTACTTACCCATGAAGTATTTTGCGAGTGGTAGCACAACATACACATAGAGAAATCTATTCTGCATACCTTGGTGCCTTTGTATCATATGGAAATCATCAGATGACTCTGTTGAATTATTCGAACATGCTTTCGATGGCAGGAACATGGAAATAGATTTGATGATATGCAAATGCATGTTCGCACTTGATTCGCAAAAAAAAACTTGCAAAGGATAAAATCACGTGCGAAAGTGTATACTCTTGCAAAAAACTGTTTGAAAATTCAGATTCTCACGGTATTGAATCAGCCCTTATGCGTTGAAATTTCACATTGGGGAGTAGAGCTTACCAGCCCATCGTAGAAAGCAGCTTGCGCCTCGTAGTGTCACTTGAGTGTCTGCGGAGAGGCTATTAGCGCTGGGCATAGGCAGGCAGCGCTCTTAGTGTTCGGCGCTGTAGGCTACCCATGGTGCTGGCAATTGTTTTTTTCAATGGAGCTAGTGACAGGTAGTGCCGGTGGGGAGGGCCAGAAATTATTTGTATTTAACATGTGGACAAAATGCGCCAGTGCGGGCGCTGTGAAACCACGATACTCAGGCATACAGTGCTATGTACAATACGGGGAGGCCGATTCATTAATAGTGCCAGGTAGCGACAGATGAGCGACAGTAGCATTATTTTCACAGCGCCCGCTAGTAGTCACAGTGCTTGGCCGTTGTTCGGCTGTTGACAGCGACTCAGTCGGTGTGTTGAATACGGGGTTAGGAGTCGCTGTTTGACAGGTTCCGCGCTGTATGGGAGCGCATGACAGCGAATGGCCATAGCGAACGGCTCCCAGCATATTCATTAACAAATCACGCTCAAAAAATTCTCGCGGTGTGAAATGCTTGTTTAAACCCCAGAGCGCTGGCGGCGATGGGTTAAAAGTAGTTTTTTAACCCCCAAAAAACCATATTTTTTGAAAAAAAAAAAACATGTTTTTCAAAACATTTTGTAATATGAATACATTAATATCAGACCTGTAATATCAATTCTGCACAAATTTTTTTTTTTTTTCTTTTTACTTTAAAAAAAAATCTAACATTGCAGAAGTGGTCACAGAATTTTTGACATTTAAAAAAAATAAAAAATAAAAAATAAAACATTAATAGCAATTAATTATGAATATTTAAAGATTATTCCATGGAAATGCATTGGAGAGCGCCAGGTAGCGAGAGGTCATACCTGTCGCTGTTCAAGGTCGCTCGCTGGCGCTGTGGGGTGAGGCTGGAATAATGATGAATGATTCGCTATCTGGCGCTCTGTCAGTCGCTAAGCAGGATCGGCTTCATAAATGTAATATGAATACATTAATATCAGACCTGTAATATCAATTCTGCACACATTTTTTTATTTTTTTTTTACTTTAAAAAAAAATCTAACATTGCAGAAGTGGTCACAGAATTTTTGACATTTAAAAAAAAATAAAAATAAAACATTAATAGCAATTAATTATGAATATTTAAAGATTATTCCATGGAAATGCATTGGAGAGCGCCAGGTAGCGAGAGGTCATACCTGTCGCTGTTCAAGGTCGCTCGCTGGCGCTGTGGGGTGAGGCTGGAATAATGATGAATGATTCGCTATCTGGCGCTCTGTCAGTCACTAAGCAGGATCGGCTTCATAAATGTGTGATTGCGGAGGGGAGCGGGCGTACTCGTGTCGGTGACCGTCATTACCGTTCGCTCACCATTTGCTACCTGGCGCTATCCCTTGTTAAATAAGGGCCAAAGAAAAGGCTTTAACTTGGAATGGCAGCACAATCATCAAGCAAAAACACATGGAATGACATTGGGGCCATATAAATGGCATGACACATGATTGGCAGGCATGAAAGTTAGTAGCAGGTTACCTAACTGCAATAAATGAAGAAAAAAAACATTCAGAACAGGCCAGGGATCCCATGTCACTTGATTGAGCACAAAAAAAAAATGTTAACCAGAAGTCACCAAAAATAACTGGAATGGCTAATTGAAGTCAATGGGAGAACGTCGCAGAGTGATGTGATGTGCAGCTGTAGGGCTCTTGATACATGGAACTCTACATTTGTTTCATCAATATTACTTGCTGGTGGCGCTCAAGAAAAGATCCTGCCCCTAATTGCCACTATGTGGCGTTGCCATTTCTTAAATAAACCCCTTAGGAAGTGGAATAGTGACAATTATTATTTTCAAAATGATGTTACTTACGTCCCATGTTATATTGGAGGGCGGGGGCACATTTTCTTTTTATATCACACTGGTTTTTATTAAAGATTTTCAGAGTCACAGACATGGTGTACAGACATTTGGTAATGCAAATAACTCAGCAAACCACTGGGTCCAGGATGCAACCTGACCATCAACACAGTGCTTCTAGGAGCAATACAGCTGCCTGTCCAGGGTTCCTGCCATAGGATCCCGGGACCAAAACTCCTAATTTGGCGACAGCCCCAGACCCCTGCGTCTTCAATGCCCTGCCACCTTGACCACCCCCTATTATCCTTCATTACCACCCTAACCCAAACAGAGGAAGAAACGAAAATGGGGAGTTCAATCCCAAATAGAGAACACCGACCACCCCGATAAACATCAGAAGGAGAGAACAGGGCCAAGAAAGGGCAAAGAGGGAGGGAGTAGTACCAAAGACAGAGAAGCAGAAAAAAGAGAGACAGAAAGAAAGATAGACAGAGAAGGAGAACGAGAAAAAGGCCCCGGGGGAGAGGGGGGGGCGAGGGGAGCGGGGGGGCCACGCGAGAGCCCAGACACCCCCACGGCCGTTCAGCTCATATCCCACTCCCACAAGTACCCTGCTCTATTCAATCCCGATCCATTGCTGCCTTGTACTCAGGTGAGGACTTAAAAACAGCCCAAACTGACCAGACCTTCCTGTAGGCCTCAGCTCTATCCTGTCTCAGATGCAAAATTTCCTCCATTTCCTCCACATGATTCAATTGTTGCAGCCACTCTTTAACTGTTCGGACTGTCGGCGATCTCCATCTCCTAGGTATTACCCTCCTAGCTGCATTGGTGAGATGGATCCCCAGAGGGCCCAGGTCTCGCACGCCCAGCCCCTCCCTTTGCCAATTCAGGAGAAGGCAGGATCCCAGTCCGGGGAGAGACCCACAATTTTCTCAATCATGCCATGAATTTCCTTCCAGAAAGGGACTATACAAGGGCACGACCACCATATATGTAACACATCCGCTCCCCTCTGATTACATCTCCAGCAGGTATCCGGAACAGCAGGAAACATTTTATGTAGCACCTTCGGAGTCCTGTACCATCTAGTGATTAGCTTATAATTAGTCTCTTGCATAGAGGAATTGGCCAGACCCTTGTATGCCCTCTGATAAATACGTCCCCAATCTTCTTCCGTCAACTCCATGTTTAAGTCCCTCTCCCATTTTCCTTCCCAGGGTCTCCCCGGAGCAGGACCCCCCCCCCCCCAGCAGCATACCATATGCCCATGACAAGAGGTGGTACCTAGGGCCCTCCCCCAAACACGCTCTTTCAAACACTGTGGGCTCCCTATCCACTTTCCCTTTCAAACTTTCAGTTTGAACAAAATGCCTCACCTGCAGATATTCCAGATGAGAGAGCTGCCCTCCAAGGACGTCCTGTAAATCCTGCTTCCGTCTAAATACCCCTCGCGAGAATAAGTGGGCAGCCCTTAGCGGGTACAGATTCCTGCACTTACTCAAAAAGGTTCTCTCCCGGCCAGGAGGGAAGTCCGGATTATTATGGATCGATAGCAGAGGTCCTGGAACCTTCGAGATCCCATCGTAGCTTCTACAAATCTGCCGAAACACCTCCAACGAGGTGCCAATGAAAGGGTGGGATCTAATCCTCTCCGGAATGGCGCTCCTGCTGAAAGTCCATAGCTGCCCCAGAGTACCTTCACAGGCCTCCTCCTCAATGGAAACCCACTCCTTTTGGGAGCCATTCACCTGCCAATCAATTATTCTTGCTAAGCCTTCACATAGGTGTCGATGCAGGGAAGACCCAATCCACCTTTAGACCTCTGCATAACAAGAGTGGACCTTCTTGCCCTAGGGGGCTTACCTGCCCATAGGAACCCTGTAAAAGTTTTTCTGATATCCACAGCAAAAGAGCTAGGTAATTTTGTTGGGATGCATTGAATCAAGTACAGTAACCTCGGAAGAACATTCATTTTCAAAACCGCCAGCTTCCCGAACCACGATAAATTCAAACATCTCCATCTATTTAGGTCCGCTTTTAACTTGTTGACCAGAGGAGCAAAGTTCAGCTGAAATAACTGTGACAGATGCTTAGGCAGCTGGATCCCAAGGTAGGTGATACTACGCGTCTCCCATCTGAACGGAAAATACTTCTCCAGATTCTCTTTCTCCTGTGCAGGGAGTGATACATTCAGTGCTACCGATTTCGAGTAGTTTATTTTCAAATTGGACAATCTCCCAAAATTCTCAAGCTCCTTCAGCAAGCACAGAATCGAAACCCAAGGAGATGAGAGAAAAAACAACATATCGTCTGCGTAAGCGGCCACTTTCTGTTCCTTACCCCCTATCTGGACCCCTCTAACATCAGAATTCAAGCTCACTGTCCTCAGGAAAGGCTCCAGCGTGAGAGCGAAAATCAGCGGAGACATGGGACATCCCTGCCTGGTACCGTTGTGGATCATAAACCCGTCCGAAGTCACATTGTTAACTCTAACCTTAGCTTGTGGATTCGAGTACAAGGCCAGGATCCTGTTCCGAGCCACCACCCCCAGGCCGATATGCTCTAAAACCACTGCAATCCACTCCCAATCAACCCTATCAAATGCCTTTTCGGCGTCAGTGGAAAGCATCATAACTTTCAGCCTGCGGGAGGTGGCCCACCAGTGTACATTCAGAGCCTTCACCGTATTGTCACGCGTTTCCCTACCTCCAATAAAGCCCACCTGATCTTGTTGAACCAGCTCCGGCAAAAAACCCGCCAGCCTCTTAGCTAACACCTTAGCATACAGCTTAATATCCACATTCAATAAGGATATTGGTCTGTAATTCTGACACTGGGTGTCGTCTTTCCCATCCTTCGGGATGACCACTATACGGGCCTCCAAAGAGTCCGGAGGGAAAACCCCAGACTTCGCTGCACTCTCGAAAGCCCGCACCATATGCGGAAGCAAGTGGGGGGCAAATGCCCTATAGTACTGACTGGGGAACCCGTCAGGTCCTGGGGCTTTTCCAGGCCTAGTCTCCTTGATTGCCAACAGACATTCCTCAATAGAAATCGGGCTCTCCAGCTGTTCAATTGCCTCCTTAGGGAGTCGGGGCATCTTGGCTCGTCTGCAATAGTCCTCCATCTGGGATTTGCGCCCCCCCCCCCAAGGGGTGGCCTGGAAGATTATATAATGTGGAGTGGGGGCACATTTTCTATCCTCGCCCTGTTTGTTAATTAGCCTAGAAACAGCCCTGGCTATGTGCGACCATTCACATTAAATTCTAGACACCATATACAGCTAAGAGACATATTTGATCTCATTAGGTCACTACTGTCTCTAATCTTTTCTGCCAAACCCCTTGCTGGTCTGTGAATGATTTGGCATAGTGCAGGATCCAGACATGCAGATGGAGGGCCATCAATTACTTAGGCCCTTATTTAAGAAGGGATAGCGTCAGGTAGTGGCTGGTTTATGAGAGGTAGCGACAGATAGCGACTGGTCAATGCGGACACGGCACGCAATTACACATTTATCAAGCATAATCTGTTTAGCGACTGGGATAGCGCCATGTAGCGTCTGATTCATCATTTTCACAGTCTCAGCGAACAGCGCCAGGGTTCAGCCTTGCACAGCGCCAGGTATGACCTCTCGCTACCTGACGACGCTCTCCCATACATTTCAATGGACGATCCTTTTCTTCTCTTTAAACGTTTTTTTTTTTTTTTTTTATTTCAAAAAAATCACAAATAATTCTGTGACCTCTTCTGGCATTGAAAAAGCAGTTTTTTCATAATTTTTTAATTTTTTAAATATTTCCTCAAAAATGACATTACAGGTCTGGCATTAAAGTGGACCAACACCCACAGGTGATCGGCCCGGGAATCTATAAGATTCCCGGGCCGATCACCTCCCTCCCCGCGGGACATCCGAGATCGGGATGTCCCGCGGGGTGAAACCCCCCCAAACTCCTTACCTTATCTTCGGCGGCGGCCGGCCACCGCCGCCTCCCTCGCGCCCCTCTAGACGTGCGCGCGCCCGCGCCGGCCGTCTGTGAATGGCCGGCGCGGGCACGCGCGCGTCAAGAGTGACGCGCGGGAGGCGGCGGCGGAGGAGCCGCTTGTCCGCGGCTTGTCCGTCGGCGCTGGGAACGGGGAGAGGTGAGTTTTTCTTGGGGTTCGGGGGGGTTTCACACAGCGGGGCACCCCGATCGGGGGTGCCCCACCGAAGTGGACCAAGACCCAGGATAGTCAAAATCCTGGGTGTTGGTCCACTTTAAAGTGTTCATGTTACAATGTTGTTACAATGTAATTCCATATGTTTTCGCTTTGTTACTAGTTGATAGATGCTTGAAAACACACTTTAAACACACCGCCTCCTGCGCTCTGGGCTTCAAACAACTATTTTTCAGCGCCAGAGATTTGTGAGGCTGTTTTTTTGCTGAATATGGTGTGAGTCGGTCACTATGAGCAGTCGCTAACATGCGCTCCCATACAGCGCTGTACTGGTCAAATAGCGACTCCTCACAATGTATTCAACATTACTGAACAGCGACTATAAAGTAGCAACCCACGGCCGAGCACTGCGACTACTAGCGGGCGCTCTGAAAATGCCTGCTACAGATGCTCATCTGTCGCTACCTGCTGCTAATGATGAATCAGCCTCTTAATTTTCGCACTGTTTCTTGCGAGAGTTTCTTGCATGGTCGCTTGCTATTTTTCAGTTTTCCAATTCAGCATCATTTTTGCAGACTCAAGTGTGAATATAAATATGCATATCAGCAAATATATTCAGATGCAAAAGGGTTCATACATGTGAACGAATGTTCGTATAATTCAGCAGGGTCACCTGACCTTTCCCAAGAGATAAAAAGGCGCCAAGGTATATGGAAAATGCTCCCCACAACTTACCTGGCGAGTGTGGCCTTTTTTCATGTGAAAATAGACTGTTCCTGTGCTATCACTCCCAGGTTACTTCATAGGCAAGTGGGAATGTTGGACACGTTGAGGGGGACTTCTGGGTGACTACAGGAGGAATACAGAGGGTAATTATTGTTAAATGTAACTCACAATAGCATTTTAAAAGACCACTAGAGAAGCCAAATCAGAAATAACAATTTAATAACAAGATAGATACATTAGAGAAACAAAAACATATCCAAAAATCATTTATATATCAATTAATATAATTAATAATTTTAAAAAGGGCTGAAAGGAAAGACAAGTTTGAATTAATATAAGCATTACAATGAAAAATAAAAAGACAACATAATAAAACCGTAAAAAACTTTGCTTTTTGCATGGATGCTTACAGGTCTGCTTAGAAGAGAAAGCATGTATCTATTTGCACAAGTTTGTGATAGACACATGCTTTCTCCTCTCAGAGGCCGATTCATTAACAGCGGCAGGTAGCGACAGTTGAGCGACTGTAGCGGCATTTTCAGAGCGCCCGCTAGTAGTCGCTGTGCTTGCCCGTTGTTCGGTAGTTGATAGTGAATATTGGGTGAGGAGACGCTATTTGACCGGTTCCGTGCTGTATGGGAGCGCATGATAGCGACTGGTCAGAGCGACCGGCTCCCACCATATTCATTAACAAATCACGCTCAAAAAATTCTCGCGCTGTAAAATGCATGTTTAAACCCCAGAGCGCTGGCGGCGATGGGTTAAAAGTAGTTTTTTAACCCCCAAACAACCATATTTTTGGAAACCCCAAAAAACAAGTTTTTAAAATAATTTTGTAATATGAATACATTAATATCAGACCTGTAATATCAATTCTGTACTTTTTTTTTTACCTTAAAAAAATTATTTAAAATGGCAGAAGTGGTCACAGAATTTTTCACATTTAAAAAAAATATATATTAATAACAATTAATTATGAATATTTAAGGATTGTTCCATTGAAATGCATTGGAGAGCGCCAGGTAGCGAGAGGTCATACCTGGCGCTGTTCAAGGTCGGACGCTGGCGCTGTGGGGTGAGGCTGGAATAATGATGAATGAGTGGCTATATGGCGCTATCTCAGTCGCTAAGCAGGATTGGCTTGATAGATGTGTGATTGTGGTGGGGAGCCGGCGTTCTCGTGGCGGGGCCCGTCATTACCGGCCGCTCACCAGTCGCTACCTAACGCTATCCCTTGTTAAATAAGGGCCTAAGTAGATCTATTAGCATCTATAAGCATCCATATGCATCTCTGCATGTTTCTGTGCACTTAGGGCCTTATTCATGAAGGGATAGCGTCAGGTAGTGGCTGGTTAATGAGAGGTAGCGACAGGTAGCGACAGGTGAACGCCGGACACAGCACGTAATTCCACATTTATCAAGCAGAATCTGTTGAGCGACTGGGATAACGCCATGTAGCGTCAGATTCATCATTATCCCAGCCTCAGCGAACAGCGCCGGCGTTCAGCCTTGCAGAGTGCCAGGTATGACCTCTCGCTACCTGTTGCTCTCCCATACATTTTAATGGACGTTCTTTTATTTATTTTTAAACAGGGTTTTTGTATATTTTTTAAATACCTCAAATAATGTTGTAACCTCTTCTGGCCTAGAAAAAGCCATTTGTTCAAATATTTTTCATGTTTTATATATTTATGCAAAATTGACATTACAGGTCTGGCATTAATGTGTTTATGTTACAATGTAATAACAATGTAATTCCCTATGTTTACGCTTTGTTACTGGTGGATACATGCTAAAAAACAGACTTTAATCAAACAGCCTCCGGCGCTCTGGGCTTCAGAGAAGCATTTTTGAGCGCCAAAGTTGTGTGAGGCTGATTTTTTATGAATATGTTGTGTCGGTCGCACTGACCAGTCGCTAACATGCGCTCCCATACAGCGCTGTACTGGTCAAATAGCGACTCCCCACAATGTATTCATCAATGCTGCACAGCGACTGAGTCGCTATGAACTAGTGACCCACGGCTGAGCACAGCGACTAGTAGCGGGCGCTCTGAAATGCCTGCTACAGACGCTACCTGGCGTTAGTGATGAATCAGCCTGCCCGATACATGCTTTCTCACATAAGCAGATGTATGTCCATAGGCATCTCTGCATGTATATATTCACACAGATCTGCCATTTTCATGGAATATATATTTGCATATATACCATCCATAGACATCACTGCTTGAAAATGTTCGCATAGCTCAAAAGCCCTCCCACACTTCCCATGTCTTTTCGTGTTTGATGCCTGCAGATATTCGCATGCAAACATGCATCCACGTTCATGCGAAAATTGTTTTCGTATGCACAGGATTGATTTGTCAGCACTGCTAAATAGCACATGCATTCGAATTCAAGCCTCATGCGAGTATATATTCGCACAGTAAGAATATATTTTCACAAGGTGTTGAATCGGCCCTTAACTGAGACATTTCACTAGGTGTTGACTTTTTGGTCTGGTTCCATCCCTGTGGATCTCAGCATCAACTGAGCATATGCGGTGGCTTATTCCAGCTCATTGTTATTACCGCAGAAACTAATTAGCCATAAACTAAGGGGAAGACGCATTCCTGAATGTTGGGACTGTACAAAGCCGGAGAGTGAAAGATGCGATCCTTAGATACGCTGCAGTTTGTATAGAATCATTCGCTGGATTTACAGGGCTGTCAACCACTGACGAAAACATACCAACAGCACATCGTACGGAGAGAATCGCTGCATTCTGCTCACTGGCAGCTATTATTATTATTATTATTATTAATAATATTATTCATTTATAAAGCACCATCATCTTCCATTGTACTGTACAAGCTAGTAGTAAATATAAAAATATTTAAAACTTTAATAAATAATACTGTTTTTAATTTTTTTTTTGTACATGAAAAATTGGAGCTCCCACATTGCCTCTAGATATATTTTTTAACTCTTGACCTAAGAAGTTTCATATATATATATATGGTGAAAATACAACGGATGATATAGTCCATTATAAAATAAATGCAACCTTATCTGACCATTTAAATTGAAATTCCCTGCCACCCATAGACCATAAAGCCATGCAGAGTCAAAGTGATGCCCTTTTATAAAAAAATTGGGTGTTGATTGATTGCAGTGAGGTTGGCATCCCTATTGCCGATTCTCCGTTCCTGTCTGGTGAAACTGTGGCCTGAAATTGGGTGCCGGTGTCCATGTGGTCCAGAGTTTTCTTTTTGGTGTCCGGGAACCCATTAGTCATGATCCCCCTCCCCTGCATTTTATTCAACAGGATTGGTGGACCAAAACCCAGGATTTTGACTATCCTGGGTTTTGGTCCTTTCCTCCCAGCTGTGTGAAACCCCCCAGATCGCCGAGCTCAACTCACCTCATCCTGGTCCTACGGCGCATGCGTGGCCGCTCGTCCAATCAGCGCACTCAGAGCAGCTGACGTCACGTCGTCTAAGCCTTCGTCTCCGAGCATGCTAGCGGCCTGTAATTTAACCTATTCAGACGGGGAGGATCACAATCTTGTATTCCAGTAGCTAAAGGGTTACTGGGAGCCTTGCCAGCTGTGGAGGTAATAGCTGATGTGTGACTTAGCCAAAGCTGCTAACATGCTCACCTGTTACAGTGTAAGCATTCTTGGAAATGTAGTGAGTACTTTTTACTGAAGGCCAGAAAAAACACTCCCATCTTAGGAAGATAAACACTGTGCTAATAAGCAAATCACATGTATGGAGGCACAATCCTAACACAAATGTTTATATTACCTTCCAGAAGAGGAAAACCATAAATCAGCAAAACGCCAAAAACCTGACAAAAAGGGAGTTTTCCTTTAACTGGTCTTATATCTGATGTCTGGTCAGCCCTCTTATATCTGATGCCTGGTCCGCCCTCTTATATCTGATGCCTGGTCAGCCCTCTTATATCTGATGCCTGGTCAGCCCTCTTATATCTGATGCCTGGTCCGCCCTCTTATATCTGATGCCTGGTCAGCCCTCTTATATCTGATGCCTGGTCAGCCCTCTAATATCTGATGCCTGGTCATCCCTCTTATATCTGATGCCTGGTCAGCCCTCTTATATCTGATGCCTGGTCATCCCTCTTATATCTGATGCCTGGTCAGCCCTCTTATATCTGGTGCCTGGTCATCCCTCTTATATCTGATGCCTGGTCAGCCCTCTTATATCTGATGCCTGGTCAGCCCTCTTATATCTGGTGCCTGGTCATCCCTCTTATATCTAATGCCTGGTCAGCCCTCTTATATCTGATGCCTGGTCAGCCCTCTTATACCTGATGCCTGGTCAGCCCTCTTATATCTGATGCCTGGTCAGCCCTCTTATATCTGATGCCTGGTCATCCCTCTAATATCTGATGCCTGGTCATCCCTCTTATATCTGATGCCTGGTCAGCCCTCTTATATCTGATGCCTGGTCAGCCCTCTAATATCTGATGCCTGGTCATCCCTCTTATATCTGATGCCTGGTCAGCCCTCTTATATCTGGTGCATGGTCATCCCTCTTATATCTGATGCCTGGTCAGCCCTCTTATATCTGATGCCTGGTCAGCCCTCTTATATCTGGTGCCTGGTCAGACCTCTTATATCTGGTGCCTGGTCAGCCCTCTAATATCTGATGCCTGGTCAGCCCTCTTATATCTGTTGCCTGGTCAGCCCTCTTATATCTGATGCCTGGTCAGCCCTCTTATATCTGGTGCCTGGTCAGCCCTCTAATATCTGTTGCCTGGTCAGCCCTCTTATATCTGATGCCTGGTCAGCCCTCTTATATCTGTTGCCTGGTCAGCCCTCTTATATCTGATGCCTGGTCAGCCCTCTTATATCTGATGCCTGGTCAGCCCTCTTATACATGATGCCTGGTCAGCCCTCTTATATCTGGTGCCTGGTCAGCCCTCTTATATCTGATGCCTGGTCAGCCCTCTTATACATGATGCCTGGTCAGCCCTCTTATATCTGATGCCTGGTCAGCCCTCTTATACATGATGCCTGGTCAGCCCTCTTATATCTGGTGCCTGGTCAGCCCTCTTATATCTGATGCCTGGTCAGCCTTCTTATATGTGGTGCCTGGTCAGCCCTCTTATATCTGGTGCCTGGTCAGCCCTCTTATATCTGATGCCTGGTCAGCCCTCTTATACATGATGCCTGGTCAGCCCTCTTATATCTGGTGCCTGGTCAGCCCTCTTATATCTGATGCCTGGTCAGCCCTCTTATATCTGATGCCTGGTCAGCCCTCTTATATCTGATTCCTGGTCAGCCCTCTTATATCTGGTGCCTGGTCAGCCCTCTTATATCTGGTGCCTGGTCAGCCCTCTTATATCTGGTGCCTGGTCAGCCCTCTTATATCTGGTGCCTGGTCAGCCCTCTTATATCTGATGCCTGGGCAGCCCTCTTATATCTGGTGTCTGGTCAGCCCTCTTATATCTGATGCCTGGTCAGCCCTCTTATATCTGTTGCCTGGTCAGCCCTCTTATATCTGATGCCTGGTCAGCCCTCTTATACATGATGCCTGGTCTGCCCTCTTATATCTGGTGCCTGGTCAGCCCTCTTATATCTGGTGCCTGGTCAGCCCTCTTATATCTGATGCCTGGTCAGCCCTCTTAAACATAATGCCTGGTCAGCCCTCTTATATCTGATGCCTGGTCAGTCCTCTTATATCTGATGCCTGGTCAGCCTTCTTATACATGATACCTAGTCAGCCCTCTTATATCTGGTGCCTGGTCAGCCCTCTTAAACATAATGCCTGGTCAGCCCTCTTAAACATAATGCCTGGTCAGCCCTCTTATACATGATGTCTGCTCAGCCCTCTTATATCTGATGCCTGGTCAGCCTTCTTATATCTGATGCCTGGTCAGCCCTCTTATACATGATGCCTGATCAGCCCTCTTATATCTGATGCCTGGTCAGCCTTCTTATATCTGATGCCTGGTCAGCCCTCTTATACATGATGCCTGGTCAGCCCTCTTATATCTGATGCCTGGTCAGCCCTCTTATACATGATGCCAGGTCAGTCCTCTTATATCTGATGCCTGGTCAGCCTTCTTATATCTGATGCCTGGTCAGCCCTCTTATACATGATGCCTGGTCAGCCCTCTTATACATGATGCCTGGTCAGCCCTCTTATATCTGATGCCTGGTCAGCCTTCTTATATCTGATGCCTGGTCAGCCCTCTTATATCTGATGCCTGGTCAGCCTTCTTATATCTGATGCCTGGTCAGCCCTCTTATATCTGATGCCTGGTCAGCCCTCTTATACATGATGCCTGGTCAGTCCTCTTATACATGATGTCTGCTCAGCCCTCTTATACATGATGTTTGGTCAGCCCTCTTATATCTGATGCCTGGTCAGCCCTCTCATATCTGATGCCTGGTCAGCCCTCTTATATCTGATTCCTGGTCAGCCCTCTTATATCTGATGCCTGATCAGCCCTCTTATACATGATGCCTGGTCAGCCCTCTTATACAAGATTCCTGGTCAGTCCTCTTATACATGATGCCTGGTCAGCCCTCTTATACATCATGCCTGCTCAGTCCTTTTATACAAGATGCCTGGTCAGTCCTCTTATACATGATGCCTGGTCAGTCCTCTTATATCTGATGCCTGGTCAGCCCTCTTATACATGATGCCTGGTCAGTCCTCTTATACATGATGTCTGCTCAGCCCTCTTATACATGATGTTTGGTCAGCCCTCTTATATCTGATGCCTGGTCAGCCCTCTCATATCTGATGCCTGGTCAGCCCTCTTATATCTGATTCCTGGTCAGCCCTCTTATATCTGATGCCTGATCAGCCCTCTTATACATGATGCCTGGTCAGTCCTCTTATACAAGATTCCTGGTCAGTCCTCTTATACATGATGCCTGGTCAGCCCTCTTATACATCATGCCTGCTCAGTCCTCTTATACAAGATGCCTGGTCAGTCCTCTTATACATGATGCCTGGTCAGTCCTCTTATATCTGATGCCTGGTCAGCCCTCTTATATCTGATTCCTGGTCAGCCCTCTTATATCTGATGCCTGATCAGCCCTCTTATATCTGATGCCTGGTCAGCCCTCTTATATCTGATGCCTGATCAGCCCTCTTATATCTGATGCCTGATCAGCCCTCTTATATCTGATGCCTGATCAGCCCTCTTATATCTGATGCCTGGTCAGCCCTCTTATATCTGATGCCTGGTCAGCCCTCTTATATCTGATGCCTGATCAGCCCTCTTATATCTGATGCCTGGTCAGCCCTCTTATATCTGATGCCTGGTCAGCCCTCTTATATCTGATGCCTGGTCAGCCCTCTTATATCTGATGCCTGGTCAGCCCTCTTATATCTGATGCCTGGTCAGCCCTCTTATATCTGATGCCTGGTCAGCCCTCTTATATCTGATGCCTGATCAGACCTCTTATATCGGATGCCTGGGCAGCCCTCTTATATCTGATGCCTGATCAGACCTCTTATATCGGATGCCTGGGCAGCCCTCTTATATCTGATGCCTGGTCAGCCCTCTTATATCTGATGCCTGGTCAGCCCTCTTATATCTGATGCCTGGTCAGCCCTCTTATATCTGATGCCTGGTCAGCCCTCTTATATCTGATGCCTGATCAGACCTCTTATATCTGATGCCTGGTCAGCCCTCTTATATCTGATTCCTGGTCAGCCCTCTTATACATGATGGGTGGTTATCCCTCTTATACATGATGGCTACTCAGCTCTTTTATACATGATGCCTGGTCATCCCTCTTATATCTGATTCCTGGTCAGCCCTCTTATATCTGATGCCTGGTCAGCCCTCTTATATCTGATTCCTGGTCAGCCCTCTTATATCTGATGCCTGGTCATCCCTCTTATATCTGATGCCTGGTCAGCCCTCTTATACATGATGTCTGGTCAGCCCTCTTATATCTGATTCCTGGTCAGCCCTCCTATATCTGATGCCTGGTCAGCCCTCTTATACATGATGTCTGGTCAGCCCTCTAATATCTGATTCCTGGTCAGCCTGTGCATTAGAGGATGGGATCAGGGTGAATAGCATGAATGAGGCAGAGGAGATCAGGGCCAGAATGGATGAGGCGGAGGGAGCCAGCATGTCTGGAAGTTTGTTTACCTTTCTACCTGTCCCAGGTGAAGGCGGTGAGTGGACAGGTAGGAAAGTGACCAGTCTGTCTTCTGCTGAGCTCTTTGTTGTGTTAAAGCCCAATTACTTCCTATCCTGTGACTTGTTAACAGCAGGAGCAGAGTGATCACCGAGATAAAGATAATTACCTGCCCAGTAAATCCTTGACTGATAATGTGATAAAAGCGGGATAAGTGCTCTGGGAAAAGGGCAATCTACAAATTACGCTCCTCTCACCTCCTCACACAAAACGTTCTGCACAGCCACCTTCTCTTGTGATGTTTGAGAATTGGAAGCACCCTCATCCTTCCTTCACACCCATCTATACTGGGTTTACTTCCAAAATAGTCTCATGGCTTAGTTACACTTGGGAAACGGACTTGGTTAACAGTAAAGTTAACTGTAGTGACTAATGCCAGGTAGCAGCTGCTAAAGCTAACCAGATTACGGGGTGCATCAAGCGGTATTAGAACATAATTTCAATTTAAATGGTCAGATAAGGTTGTATTTATGGACTATATCATCCTATAATAACTCACCTCTTCCCGGTCAAATGGCACATGTGTAGGCTCTCGTCCAGCCAGAGCCACTTGCCATGACTATGTCATTCGGCAAACGTCTCTGACTGTTTTGAATAGGGAGCGCAAGCAGCCATATCCTCTGCATTTTCGGGCTGTGCACATGTTCCCACTGTTGGACCAGTTTGTGCCGCTACGAGGCACTACTGGCGCTATCCCTTCTTAAATAACCCCCTTAATTTTGAACCTTGTTAGAATACCATTATAATAGAAGCATATTAAAAAAATCTATGGATAACCATAGGGACACTCCGTAGGAAGACAACTTGTGTATCAGATATTCTTCAATACTTTTAAGTTTTAACCCACAGTGTTTCACTGCAAGAATAGTGCAGGAACCAACCACCAGCAGCTTTAAATCACGTACCAGATCAATCTAGATCGTTCAGCATGTTCAAAGTACCTCAATTCAGCTCCTCTTTAGTGGCTCAGCGAAAATTATTTTTCTCCCCAATAATAATCAATCCCAATCAATCACAGGAATAGTACCAATAAAATCATGTAAAAAAGAGTTCCAAAAGGAAAAAACATTGCGTGATACCGTTTAAAAACAAGTGGCTTGTATGCCTACTTTTAATATGCTCACTTTTCCAATATCAAAAAACTCGCAATAAAATCACCATTGAACCAAAGGACGAGGCTAGGTTAGATTGCACTTCCCAGAACTCTCTTAATGAATATAAAGCGGGTCTTGGTCTTACTATAATCAAGCGGCGACACTTCGCTCCGTTTCCCCAGCCATGGGTCACAGAAGTGTCACTGTGCTGCAAACCCCGCCCAAAGCGTTTCATCACCAGGGACTTAATCAGTTGAAGAATATCTGATACACCAGTCTTCCCACGGAGTGTTCCTATGGTTATCCATACATTTTTTGAATATGCTTCTATAATAATGGTATTCTAACAAGTATAAAAATAAAGGGGGTTACTTAAGAAAGGATAGCGTCAGGTAATGCCTCGTAGCGGCAGGCAGCGTCTGGTGAGCGCCAGGTGCTGTACGCAAAACCACATTTAAGAAAGCGAATCTGGTGAGCTCCTCTAACAGCGCCATGTAGCATCACATGTATTATTACAGGCAGCTCAGTGTATAGCGCCGGCGCTCTAGGCTCAGGAGTGCCATGTAGTACCTGTCGCTCTGTAGCGCTCTCCTATACATTTCAATGGGGTTTCATTAGTTGTGTATAAATAGCATGTTTAACATTTTTAATTTTTTTTTTTTTTGCTCAAATCATTGTGTGACGTCTCCTGGCTGCAAACAAACACATTTTTTGTACTTTTTATAATTTTATGCAGATTTGTCATTACAGGTCTGGCACTAAAGTGTTAATGTCACAGTGTTAAAACAAGTAATTCCATGTGTTTTTGCTTTGTTACTGGTGGATATGTGTTCAGAAACGGACTTTAATCACACAGCATCTGGCGCTCTATGCTAGAGCGCCCAGCTTTAGAGCGCCAATGCTGTGTGTGTGTAGCTTTTTGTTAAATATTGTGTGGAGCGCCCAAAGTCGGTCGCAGTGAGCTGGCACTACCTGGTACTCGCTGCAGCGCTGTACTGCGCTGACACTCATCTGGCAATACGTGGCGCTAGTAGTGAATCAGCCTCCACAACATAAACACTTTTGGGTTTAAAAGTGGACCAACACCCACTGCTGATCGGCCCAGGAATCTATAAGATTCCCGGGCCGATCAGCGGGGCACCCCCGATCGGGGTGAAACCCCCCAGGACCCCCAAAAATCCTACCTTTTCCTCGTTCCAACGGCGCATGCGCGGGCTGCCACCGCCTCTCGCGCTTCCCTCTAGCAGGGCGCGCACCCGCGCCAGCCGTTTGTGAATGGCCGGCGTGGGTGCGCTCCTTGTTAGAGGGAAGCGCGAGAGGCGGCGGCGGGCGCACTCTTCTTGTCCGGTCCATATTCCAGCTTGTCCGTCCGCGCTGATTGGCGCGCATGATTGCCGCTCGCGCATGCGCCGTAGGAGCGGGGTTAGGTGAGTTTTTTTGGGCTTTCTGGGGGTTTCACACAGCGGGGCACCCCCGATCGGGGTGCCCCGCGGAAGTGGACCAACACCCAGGATAGTGAAAATCCTGGGTGTTGGTCCACTTTAAGTGCTTGCAGACATATATATAAATAGGTTATTTATGAAAGAGTGACAGCAGTGGAAAATGGGGGCCAGAAAGACTGTGTTTTTTGAAAAAAAGTTTGTTCAGCTAAGAGACAGTTTTAAACTGTACTTCAGTCTGTCACCCATCATCAGTGCCAGAGACTGACAATTGTAAACCTTGACTTCTAGAGCGTGTCAGATCATAAAAATAATAATGATCAAAGTGAACCTGTACCTGTCAAATTGATGTTATTATTAACAAGAGCAGACGCTGAGGGGTATCTACAAGGCTATTTGCTTCTTTGAAATAAGAAAGGGACCTTATATGGGGCCAAAGCATTTCTAATCTAATCTAATCTAAACTTGTAGCATATTTATGTGGATTTTTTTCTAGCAGATGAATTTTCCCAATACAGCTGCTTTATGGGCATCTGTGGTCTAAGTATAATAGCAAAGGAGGTCATGCTACAGTATTTAGTATAGCAACAAGATCCTTTGTGGGAGCCTTGTGGTGTAAATTGTGGTGTAAATTGCAACCTGCATCTCACATAAGAAAGTACAATAAAAAAAAAATTGTTCCAACTTTTAACTAAGAAATCACCTGCACCTCCTGTTTTACAAATGAAGTTGAAGGTTGTTCATTTTTTTAATGTAAAAATAAAAGAACCATGTGCTTTTTTTCACATTTTTTTTCACATTCACGTATGGTAAAGTTAAAATGCTCATCAGCTCACACCACTATGCACACCCAAAGTGCACCTTGTTTTACCTAATAACCTTTATTCTCACACAGCTGATCACTCCCCTAATCCCCTTGAACCAGCAATGCTGGCTCAGTCCATTCATGGCTGTTGTTGCTGCTGTCCCATATCAGTATGTGCTGTGTTGTGACTAACAGTGGCCCTGACGCATGTGCAGGAAAACAGATAGTTGAAATAAAGACACCCCCCTACATACACAATGATCTTGGTGCTCAGGGCGATTACCCTGCTTGCCTTCCCCTAAAAAAGACCTTGGTCATAATGCTTACCAAACATACCAGCCCAGGCACTTTGTTGCCCAACATACCTCCGCTCTGCCCAAGACCTCCTCCTGACCTCAACCTCTTCTCACCTCTTATCACCTACTACCGCTCATGCTTCTCCACACGAGCCTCTAATTTGGGTTAGGCAATATAGGGCCTGATTTATCAAGCACGGTGCAAATAAAAGTGGTGCAAAATATTATTTATAACTCTTTTTTTACACTAGCGCATGCGGCTTTACTGCAAGAAACACATTTACTGGAACATTAGCTGTGCAGCAACATGAAAGAAAAGATTATAAATCATATTTTGCTCTACTCTAATTTCCACCAATGTGGCATTGTCTGGCAGAAGTGCTTGATAAATCAGGCCCATAGTCTACTTCACATCTTGATATCCTTTGGAACACTTGCCCCCATGCTTAGTACATACTGTGACCCAACCGCTCATCTCCACCCTTCCCATTTAGGCCCCTTTCACACTGGGTTAGCTGCTGGTGATTGCCCCACAATTGCTGTGAAAACAATGCACACAGAAATCTATGGGGCCTTCCACACTCTTGCGGGGCAATCACAGGGTGAAAGCCCCGCATGCTGCATTTGTGTTTGCAAATAGCAATAATAAGCGCTATTGATAGTAAAACACCGGCAAATCACCAGATGATCGCATTAACGGTAACAATTTCTGAGGATATCACTATTGGTAACATATCATCAGTGTGAAGGTAGATAAGATTGTTACTTTTCAAGGACAGGACCCTTTCTCCAAAAATACTTTAGCATCAATGTGTATTTGCTGCATTTCCATCACATCTGACCCATAAAAACCTTACATGAACCTTTCTGTAATTTGTACAGCATACAGCACTAGAGGTGATGGCGCTTTATAAATAAATGGTGCACGCACTCGTTCCTGCAAGCACCCCTTTGCGTTCCTTGGGTGTTTCTGTCCAGCGATTGTGTGGCAAAGGATATGCACAAAACATAATCTGCTGTGTGTGTTGGCCTCCTCCTGGCACCAAGTGGCCTTTAATGAGGCCTGCAGCGCTGGGAAGATGCCTGCAGATCTTCCTGGAAGTGATGTGTGCCACCTGTCCTGTGTCTAAGATATGTGGTTTGAATTTGGCTCTGCTCACTACCCACTGGATTTTGACCATGGCTTTGGATGACAACCCTGTTCTGGCACCTGACCCCTGGCTTTGGTTTACTAACAGTTTTGGCTCTCTGATCTCTGGCTCTGGAATACAAACTACCTGGTTGCGTTGTTTGCAGTGCAGTCTGTCCTGCCTTGTGGGGGGCAGCGCCGGGTCCATGTGTAGCACTTCACCAATTGCTCATTGCTGGCTCCCTCCAGGTGGACACTGTGTTAACCCCTTCCTGTCTTCCAGATCCCAAGTATCCTGAATACCTGCTCTGCTCATCAGATCCTCCAACACTTGTAGTCTTGACACTGTGGCCTTCCCTTCTGCTATGTTTCCCTTAGTTATGACCTGGAACCTTGAAAAATTTCCGGGTCTCCCACGGAACGCGTGGGGAATAGAGCACACCAGGCCGCAGTGGGGATTGTTTCCAGCCTTTCTAATGGTGATATTCTTTCATGTTGCTGCTTATTGAGCATGTTTAAATGTTTGTTTTCCTTTTCTGTATAGTGGATGGGGTATTTTGTAGTTAGCACTTTGAGGGCACTGACACTTTGTATTATTAGCTAGCTAGTTAGCACTTGCACTTTATTTAGTACTTTTTTGATAGCTGATGCTGAACTCTGCCTGCACTTTTTTGGCTGGTAAAATTAAAGCAATAAATACATGAATTTAATGTGAGATGACTTTGTGATCTGTTGGGGCATTGGTGCCCGGGGTTTCCTTTATTGTGGTTGCTGGGGCCACATTGTATATAGAGGTTTGTATTTGTATATTGGATAACCTTTCATTGGCACACTGCACCTGATTGCTATTAGGGTGGTGCAGGAGTAGTATACTTCTGTGTTGTGTTCTCCCTTAGTTATGATTATTGCCAATCCTGACTGACACCAATTGTGATTTAAAATAATAAAGGTTACACTTTAAACCTGAGAGCCGAGAGAAACTTTCAGTTTAAATAATTTTAATATATTTTCAATAAATGCTTTGTAACAAAAATCAATTTAAACATTTTATTTAATACATCACAAATGAAGCCATTGTTCCCTTTCTTTTTTAAATTATTAAGTGATGAGCCAAATAATTAACCCCACTCCCCCCTCGCACAGCCACTCTCCCCTGGCACTGTGGCAGAATGGGGACGTTACAAAGAAAAAAGTCCTCCCCTCGTCTATGATCCAGTGTTGTTCTCCTGTTTCTCTGGGTCCTGGAAAGCACAGTGAGGCCCCACCTGTCCATTCTTTTGATTGGGCAGCCAGGAGCGTGCACATAGCGAGGGATGCTGCTTTGTGCTCTGTCTCTGTGGCAGCCACACATGCTGGGGAGAACAGCAATGGACTGTAGGCGATGGTAAGGGTTTTTTTACTTTGCAACCCCCTTCTGCCTCAGTGCCAAGGGAAGGTGGCAGGACGGAGGGGGGTTACTCGGAAACTGGACTTCAGTTTTAATTAGCTTAGTAAATTTCTCTCCTAAAACCCCTAGTGATCAGTGATGTAAGCTATTTCAGCTGGCTTAACCCTATGCAGATGTTATGGAATAGCATGAAGATTTTGTGCTGCTGAACTGTATGGAAGCGGCCATCTTGCCACTCACATTTGAACCCTGCTTCTGAAAAACCCAGTTGCACAGTCGAAATCTCTGTGCAGTCATCTTTTATTTAAAGCCAAACGTAAAAAGCCATCAGTTGTAATGACTCATCATTGGTCTGCTCACAGCAGAGATCATCTACATACATTGTTTCCACTGCCGAACCTATAGAGATACTTTGTAACAGCTTTTTTTCTCAAACACACATAATCTCTCCAGCAGCAGTTTATTCAGTGTGTGTGTGTGTGTGTGTGTGTGTGTGTGTGTGTGTGTGTAGTTTGATAGACACACACTTCCCCGTGTTTCTGAGGCATATATCTCTCTCAGTTTGGTGTAAATTGCTGCTGGCCCAATTCCCCCCTACTTTCAGCTGTGTAGCAATATGGCCACTCCCATGTAGTTAGGGAGAGCAGAATCCTCATGCTAGTCCACAACATCTGCATGAAGTTAAGCCCATTCAAACAGCTTACGCCACTGATCATCGGGGGTGGGAGGTTAGGGAAGCTATTTAATAAACTTCTGTTTATTGTCTGGAGGTCCACTTGAAAAACCTGGTCCAGGGGCAATCTGCTGCAGGGGGATCAAAGGTGAATATAACTTTTTTTATGTTTTGTATAGACATAATCGAGGGGAACTATTGGAAGTGGTTTATTGGAGGGAAAGCAGGCATGATATGTTCTCAGAGATGGTGGATGTCATCCAGTGTTGAGCAAGAGGACATGATCTACATTTTCAATACTGGCATAGAAGACCTAGATACGCTGTTGGGGAGTTTAGGTGAGTACCCCTATTACCCCTATTAATTTTCTTCCTTTAAGTATACAAATCCTTTGCATGCATTCGTAGGATCTTTTTAGGTGCTTTACATCTGCTTTATGATGATTTAGCAAGTGCAGTCCTGGAAAATGTGAATTACAAAGTGAACCTTTAGAGTAGCTTTAGAGTTTGCTTTAGGAGAATTCTTATTTTTTCAGTTATTCTGTAGATGACTGGGGAAAGCATGCTATTTACTGAAGTTTAAAGAATCTCTCTAGCTCAAGTTCAAGTTCAGCGTCCGGCCTGAACACGAAAAAGCTGGTTGCTGGCTGCCAGCTCCCATGCGTGAGGACATCCCTACTGGCACTAGAAGTGTCCGCATCCATGGGGGCCATCTTTCTGTAGCCCCGATGGGGGCTAGTTTCAAAAGCCAGCAGGAAGGGGATATTGCGGGCACAGGTGAGTTAAAGCAGCGTGCTTCTGCTGCACACTCTTCACCCTCCGCCACAGCCACCCAACCCAAAGTTCGGGACCCCATTGATATCAAACTTGCCAGACCCGAACATTGGGGGGGGGGGGGGGGGGTTGCCCAGCCCTAATTATTTAATGAAGCGTGTGCTTTCCCAAATTAGGTAGATACATGCCAATAAAGGTGGAGACTATACATGAAATAACCCCTAGATATCTGTAAAGTCTCTGCCTCATCCAGGTTATGATCTATTGGTGGAGGACATTTACCAGCCATCTGAATAGTGATATAGAACCGGGCCTAATGATGAAATGTAGGGGAAAGCACACTTGCTCTGACTTACTACAACAGACAGCCCCTTAGACTTGTTTCCTCTGTAAGTTACATCTGCCCCTTCTGCCATTTTACATTTGGTCACTAAACATCAGAATTTATATTATTAAAATCGAACAGTCTTTAGGGTAAATGGTCTGCACCAAAATACCATTTTTTGTCTGGTGGGCCCCAGGAAGTGGGTCTTGTGGACCCAAGGTGCTCCAGCCCAACCCTGAAGAGAACTCAAATTACGTCATGGCTTTTTGTTGGACTACAGTAAGCACAGTTTTAGGCTCAGTGGCTGTATGGTTTTATGGAAACCAAATGATCATGGTTGGTTGGCACTATTATGTTAAGGAAACTCCTCCTGCATGCAGCCCCAGATAGCAGCACATTTCCTTCAATTTTTTGAAGGATTTTCTGAAATGTCTTCTATTTACAAGATGCTTTATTCGGTAAATGATTTAAAACATTGGGTATTTACAGAATATTATTTACAGCATACATAGAAAATAGAAACAACAGGAGAACCTTTGTCTGAAGGGTGAATGGAAAGCTTGTCATGTCTCCCCATAGTTCCTGTGCTTGTTTCTTCTGTCACAGCAAAGGTGATCATTGCTCCATTATGGTGAAGATGTGTTTATGGTTACAATGGATCCTGTAATGCCACTAAGGATGTAGGGCCAGCACTAATGCAAATCTTGAGTTTGAGTTAGGATATGGACACTTCAGCATGCACATTATATGTTCTACATCAGGGTTTCCCAACCTTTTTTCAGGGAGTACCACTTCCCATTTTGCCAGCTTTGGACCTATACTGGCCCAACAATAAAAGCTCTTCTGCCAGATATGCAGTCATACCAAGATGCTCCACTTGCCCCTCATGGCACATGATTTTTGAGCAGCAGCTTGCATACACAGCTTCTTGCCCCCACTTGTCTTGAGTACCACCAGAGAAGAGCTTGAGTGCCACTAGCTAGTACCACTGGTTGGGAACCCCTGTTCTATATGCATCTGTCTCTAATCTCCCACCATCCCATAGCCTTGTAGACAGCTATTCTCATTTTGCCCAGACCAGACACTAAACAAAACATATGTCCTCTCCAATTTTAAATATACATAGAGGAATGGAGTCAATAAAAGGCATGGGTCACATTATAAGCATTGGTGAAGATGCTGCCTCAGCACCTCCTGTAGATATATCTTGGGAATTGATTCCTAGTGGGTAGTTAATTGTACTCCTCCATGTTTTGATGATGAGAATTACTGTCTGCCTATTGCTGTAAGCTAGTTATTTTTCCCACAATGTCTATGTGCAAATTACACCCACCCATAACCCTGTAGACAGCTATTCTCACCTTGCCCAGACCAGACACTGAAACATTCAGCCCCTCCAATAGGTCATTGTGAATATACATCTAGGAATGGGGTCAATAGAGGGCATGGGCCTCTGTAAAAGAGGAAGAAATGGGTAGAGAAAGAAGCTGTTGGTCTTTCAGTAGCAATTCTCCGTGTTATGATGATGAGAATTGCTGTCTTGTTCTCCCACAATGTCTCCTTGTAAATAACTCTGCTGCTTGCTATGAAAACCTTCAACACATTCCCAGTTTGATTTGTCCTTTATGCTTTGTAGCCGTAATGCCCAGCACTGTTTACACTGGTACTCTACAAGTCAGGCCCCCACCCCCAGCAACCATTGATGAGGTGGTGGTCCTTGCTTCACCAAGCTCGGATACCGGGCATGTTGGGTTGTAGATGTCCTTGCTGGGAGCTTCCAGGAGCTACTGTCATGTTGATTGTTACTAGTTGCAGGGCAGGGTTGCCCCCTGAGGGAACAGTGGGGGTCCCAGGGTAATAGGGGCTGCTGCTTGTGCTATATCCTTGGAAGCAGGTGGGGAAGGGGTAGGTGCCAGCACCATAACTGCTATGTAGAGTCTGAGTTCCTCCAAGACAGGGTTTCCCATCCCGGACCAGCACTGGCACTGCCACCCTTCGAGGGGGAAGAGAGGGTGGAGCCAGACCTAGGCTCCGCTCTTGTCTCTGTCGCTTGCACTTGTAGCGCCTGTTCTGGAACCAGATCTTTACTTGGGTGGAGGTGAGCCTCAGCACTGCAGCTAGCTGCTCCCGCTCTGGTGCTGACAGGTACCGCTGCTGTCCGAAACGACGCTCCAGTGCCGATACCTGTGCCTGAGAGAAGAGCACACGGGGCTTTCTCCTCTGACGCCGCCCATGCGCTTCCCCATTTCTTGTGCTGCCTGTCAAAGGGGGGACAACAAAGCACAGCTGTCACTCTCCAGGGTTATTGTTGTTATCACTAACATTATCAATTCTATTAGCTTTTCAAACAGAAGCTTCAGAATTATTATCAGCAGTATTAGCAATATTATACAGTAATATTAAATATAATAATAGTACTATACTATTACTAGCATTATGATGATGCTGATTAGAATCGACATCAGTCAAGAAAATGTTAATATATAGAACAACATTATTAGCAGTATTATATATTAACTTATTAGTCAATTACATCAGAAATCACAGCACAAACATTACTCCAAAACTGAATGTAATACAAAAAAATGTTTATAGTTATATCACATTTTTATTAATATTAGTTTTGCTATTATGAAGAAGAGAGAGGGAATGAGAAAGACAGGATACATACTACAACTATTAGTATTATTGTTATTAAGTCGATTAATCTTATGAACCAGTATTGGACATTTTTATTATTTATTTAACTTGAGAGCATTCTTATTAATAAAATGTGTTAAAATAATAATAGTAATGACAGAATTCACACATAAGACGCTGCTTTTAGTTTCTTTTTGTAAAGAGAGAAGTAGAAGAAAACCAAAAATAATAGCAATATTCTTGTTATTAATAATAGTAGTAATAGTTAATAAATGTTAGTAATAATAGTAATTAATTGTGTTGTAATATTAAAAAAAACTTTTTCGTTTAAAACAAGTCAAAGAATGCATTATTATCCTTATAATATGCAGGTATTCTTACTAATTAGAATTAGATCACACCAGAAGTAAAAGCTAGTCAGAAGCTGAAAGCTACTACTATATTAAATATTAAATTAATAATATTACAGGTAAAATGTACTATGAAGTGTTATTGTTAATATGATTGATTATTTTTATTCATATTGATCATGATAGTTTTTAATATTTAATTCAACAAGAAGAGCATTATGAAGGGCACTATTGGCATTATATTGTTAATAAAATAACAATAGCAATTAACTTTTCAATTAACAAGCATTTAAATCGTTATTTGTTAAGAACAAATACCTCCTGCTAGTATTACTATTGTTTTAATGTGTTCATTAACACTGATAATTTATTTAAGACAAGACAAAGGTAGAAGAAGGAAATTAGGTAAAATTAGTAATTAAATAGAGCAATAATAAATATAGAAATAAAATTAGTAACAGAAAAATGACTTCTACTGCTGCTTCTCCTAGTCCAGTTACTATTAATACAATGAAGAAAAATGCTATTTTTATATCATTTATATTAACCACAAACATGAAACTAACAGGGCTATTATTTATATTATTATATTTTTTGTCATTTATTTGTATTTATTTTCACAAATTTTTTACTAATACTTTACTAATACCTCATCTATTATTTGTACACTAATAACCAGCACAGTAGCCTAATTCATTATTATTTGCCTTATTAAAAGCCAGGTTCTATCTAGGGGTTAACCAGATGATCTGGGAGTTTTGAGAGGCAGAGAGCCTAAAGTGAGATAAAAAAAATAGTTTTCTTGTATTTAAAAATCCAAATACATTGCACATTTGATGGGGTAGTTCTACATTTTAGGTTATCTTTATAGGGGTAGGTGTTTTATTTTGTAGTTTGGAAATAACACCATGCTATTAACCAGCCAGTAAATGTTGAAACTCATTTGGATAACTCCCCGATTCTGCTATCCTATGTGGAAGCCTAAATATATATCACATTCAATAAAATAATTCCAAAGCTACCTGTGGCTTTATAAACACAGAGCTAAACAAAGGGGTGAAAAAATATTATATAATTTTTAAAACTTTCTAAAAATATAATTAATTATGTTTTTATTAACATTATTCACCACAAACGTATCAGTTTAGCAATATAACTAATGCAACAATCTGGGTCTCATTATTTAATTGTGCTCCAACAGTAAAATAAAAAGATTGCTTTCATACATTTTTCATGTACAAACCTATAGAAATGAGTATCAAGTATACTACCACCACAATATATAATAGCCCACTCATCCATATTTACAAAAAGATAGTAGTAATAGAAAAACACATATTTCTACTTTCTCTAATTATTACAATACTATAAAAAAGTATTTGTCCATTTGTTTGAAGAAAACAAAAACTAAACTAACAGAAGCAATGTTAAAAGTAAACTTTTTTATAATACAGTGTCTATAATTTCCCCCATAGTCAAATTAAAACTAATACTAGCAGCAGTAGTTATTATGTATCTTAATAAATATCATAATAATAATAATTTCTACTAATTACTAACACTAATTATGACTCTTATATTATTATAATTATTATTTTCATAGTACTCATTTTGATAAAAACTTGCATCTGCTAATATTAGGTCTGTCATTGCTGTTGCTATTTAACTAATAATATGAATTAAAATGCATTTTCTTTCTCGTGTTTATTACAAATTAAAAATACTAAAATGTTTTTATTAAATAGAGCATGAGTACTGGATATTTATGTCCAATAATATATTTTTGATAATTATTAATAATACCTCACCTTCCAAACTTATTTCAGTTTTTGCTCAGAAATTATTTACACACCTAGGAAATGTTGGCTTGATTATAATGTCTGTGTTTTTCTATTAACCTCATCCAAATATCTATTGGTCATTCTGGAATATATATATATATATATATATATATATATATATATATATATATATATATATGTTTTTGGATTTCTCTGGCGAGGCAAAATAACAGTAACCTATCGGGAATTCTAAGACATTAAAAATGAGAAACTCAAAAAATGAAATAGGAATTCCCAGTAGGCTGCTGTTTTTATAACTTATAACTAACTAATTTAAAAAATAAAATATCTGCATCATTAAAAATAATTTGCACTTCACTGCTTAACTACATGTGCAGAGGATTTATCTTTTTTATAGACGAACCCTATTTTTTTATTTCACTTTATTGTTTGCTGAGTAGGAAGACCTCTCATTTATGAGCCTGATTTATTAAGCACTTCTGCTAGACTACGTCACATCGGTGCAAATTAGACTGCTCCAAAATATAATTATAATTTTTTTGGCACATGTAGCTTCATTGCAAGAAGCACATTTGCTAAAACATTAGCAGTGCAGCAACATGCTGAAAAAAATTATAAATCATATTTTGCACCACTCTAATTTGCACTGATATGGCATAGTCTGGAAAAAGTGTTTGATAAATCGGAGCCTATATATAATTGGATTTCTCTCCAGAAATACTTACCATCACCAGGAATCCTGGGGCATTTCATTCACAGAATGAGAAAAAGGGGTTATTTATTGATGTGTTTTGAACCTCTCTGCCTCTTTGCAAATGTACCCTTATCTAGGATAATATAAACTGAAGAAAATATCCTCTCATGGAGAACAACTCCCCCTCCAAACCCTCAAAATTATTTTTGGAAAGGTTTTAATACTTATATACACATTTAAAAATAATAAGGTTTGGCAATAATATCAGCCTATCAAAATTCATCCACGCTTTTCTGTTAATTCCCATATTTTAATATTGATTTCATATAAATAAATATCTTCTAGAGTTAATTGAGTCTCCAGGGACACAATTATAAAGTTTGATCCAAACTGTTACATTAGTTATATTGCAACATTAAAATAAAAATAGTTTAGTAATGGTGAATAATAATAATAGTAATAATAATAATATAACATTATTATTTTATTTCATTATTTTAATAATGTTATAATTCTATTTTAGCAATTATGTAATACCTTCGCATAGCAATAAATGCTTTTTGTAGTTTTAAAACTACTGTACCTATGGCCTGTACATTTCAGCTTTAAGATGTGGTTAGCAGAATAAAGTGACACAATGTGAGTAGGATTAATAATCCCATTAAGTAAGGAAGGTAAGAGATCTGGTTTCAGATTCTATGATATAAGTTATACTGTATTAGTAATATTAATACAAAAGTATAATATAATAGTAATTAAAGTATTATTGGTAGTAGCTGCAGCAAGAGCAGTACTCAATAATATTAAGGCAAATAAAAGCAATAGTAAGTATTAGTAATAGTCAGTGGCGTAACTAAATGTGACGGGCCCTGGTGCGTCCCTGGAGCTCTTTCATGGCTCATACAGTAAACCTTTTTCAACTGGAATGGATGCCGCTAGGCAACTAAAGACTGAAACAGCAGATACCATTGCTGTTTCATTTATCTAAATAATGCCAACGAGCACAAATATGATAAATAAGGTGGAAGAGCAACAATGATGGGGCCCCTCTGACCTTCTGGCCCACAGTGCATCACAATCCCTAAAGTTACGCCTCTGGTAATAATAATGATAGAAAAAATGCAAGTGTATAACAATAACAGCAGCAGTGGCAGTTATAAAAAAATAAATAATATCACACGTAGTAATGGTAGTATATGAATAATAATAGTAGTAATAAGCAATAATAATAAAGAAAGAAACAATACTAACAGTAGCACTAATAGATGTGCATGCATACTTGTAGTTTATAGCAGTAGAAATAATAATTATGACTTGCTAGTAACTGCAGTACGTGTGTAAAAAATACAATTAGTAACAGTGTATAACCAAAAGAAAGAGTAATAATACATATTTAGCAGTAATAACACTAGTTAATACGATATTATTAAGAGTACAAGCATACTGCTCATAAATTTAATAGGATGAGGTGCAGCATTAATTATCAAAGCAGGGATAGTAGTAGTAGCAGAATAACAACAATAATGGTATGTAGCATAAATAATAATAATAAGAGTAATATGACAGCAGAACAGAAATATTTCTAAAAAGAAGACTAGCAGAGGTTGAGCTAAGTACAGGCATAATAGTAACTGTAGTACAACTAGGAGTAGTAAAATTAATAGACGCAATGATAGTAGTAAAACAGTTTTGAGATATTAGTAATTATTAAATAGTAATAATAAGTAGGTGTAATGCGTCTACAAATAATAACACTGCTGCACAACATGTTTCTCTTTGCATAGAATAGGCCTAAGGCTACAGAATGTTTTGATATCACATTATATTATCATTAATCCTGTACGATAGGTAATGGGTGAGGGAGAATTTGAAGTCCACGCTCTACTTTAGCCTCTGCACTCACGTTGTTCCTGAGTGTCATCCTCCTCCTCCTCCGTTGGCGATGGCCCAAGGCCTTCAATGTCCCGTCCTCTGTTGGCGCAGGGTGCTGGTGTCTCCTCCGAGTCCGTAGGGTGCTGCTTCTCCAGCTTTAGGATGTCCTTCACAGAGAAAGGGGTGGAGGTAGCAGGGCTGGGGAGCATGGCGAGGGGCTTGGGGGCAGTTGGCGTCCCCCTTAGAGTCCTTAGGGCTGAGCTGAGACCATGTAGGTGCTGAGAGCTGCACACCTGGGAGGCTGTGGCCCTGCCTAGGTGCTGCCTCTTACTCTCTTACAATGGGCCCTTACCATGAGACACTCTTCACAGCATCTCTCATTCTATTGGCTAATATCCCCTCTCCTCAGCCCACCTCCCCATACCATTACATTACACATTCAAGGCCTGTCACTCTCTGCCTGTCTCTACATGGGCCTATGTAGCTTCTACCTGGCTGGAGGTGTCCAGTGTCATCACACACCGTGGGGAAGGTTCAGAGCTGTGCCGCAGCCAGATTGCCGGCCCAGATACCACGGCCAGGAAAAGACAACAGGAAAGGGAAATCCAAACAGATAAATGGCAAGTATTAAGATTTCATCCTCACTCCAATTATCTGGAGGCGACTCCTCGCCACTGATAGGGAGAGCAGCCGCCTTTATCTCCTCCTGCATCACCCGACCTAATGCGGGATCATCCCAGCACATAAGAGCTTGCCTTAGAGAATTCCTGGGAATACTGCAGGGGGCGAGAAGGCTATCAGAAAAACATCATTGCTTCCTAACAAAAAAAATCTAACTCACTGGTGAAAGGCCTTCACTAACAACAGATGATATTACCCTACTTATATGTGATATTTGTTTACTCACAGGTGATATTTCCTTTCTCACAAGCAGATGCATAAATACAGGAGGGCAGAGCTAGCTACAGTGTGAAATGGGCCATTTCAAAGAATCTCATAATCTCCAGTTATAGGTAAATACCTTATGTATTCTAAGGGAAGCTGCTTCCTTCCCTTTCATTTCTGGGTGTGGTTGATCTGGGTAGGGCATGTCATTGGGCAACTTTATCATCATGAGCACGATCTGACCACTGTGGTTTGCCATGGTCACTTGTGCTCAGGGTTCCAAGGCACCACTTGTTTGCATGGTCCTGGATGATTTTTTTCATAGCAGCATATAATATTGAACATTGATTGGCAATCAATGTGCAATATTGTATGCTGCTATAAAAAAATTATTATATGTAACAATCAATTATGAGAAATTATTGTACTTAATATGTATGTGATAGAAATGAATTCAATGTGAAAATACCCCTTAATTAGGGGTTCTTTTGTAATTGAATATTAAATAAAATGTAAATGATTTGTATATATTAAATGATGTGGTCATGTTTAGAGCAAAAAAACTCAGGAAGGCCTAAACCCGGGAATTAGTAGAAATTCTGGTGCTCATTCATGAACCCTCCACATACCGTAATTCAGTATAGAAGATCCCCCTCTAAAGTTTTGAAGGGAGACCTAGGAAAGGATCACAAATTCTTGAGGGAGAACATAGGGGTATGTAATCCCTCAAGAAAGTAGTTTAACCCTCTAAGTTACACCTATCTGAATGGCTGAGAATGGGAGCTTGCGCACAGTCCAAAGATTCCGGGGATGTGGCTTCTCTCGCTCTCCGTTGGTTATAGTGCTGAGGGAGCCGCTCAGAGGTTGTGTTTTGCAGCACCCTGGAGGAGGGCAGCAGGGCATTCTGATTCAGGATATCCCAGGGAAGACCAGGGACCAGTCCTGTAATATTTTACATTCACTATTCCGGGTTTTGGTTCTTCCCCGGGGACATCCCACTTTATGTGAACCCCCTAGTTTGCCACAAAAATTCACCTTTCCCAGGTCTGACGCCAATCAGTGCTGTGTGCCATGTATATTAATGCACAGCATATGGACCTGTTCAAAAACAGAGCCTGGCATAGGAGAGGGTGGGAGTGGCCACATTCCTGGTTTCCCTGTGGTGTGCAGCAGGCTCCCACACAAAGCCTATCTGGGCGGGGAGTGTGGCTCAGCAACAGGGAGGTCGGGGATGCAGCCGTGGTTGGTGAGCGTGGCGTAGGAGCCTCAGGAAAAGGTGAGTGAATGCCAGACAATCTGGGGGGCTGACACAGCAGGGCATCCCAAACCGGGATGACCCAAGTTTACTTGATAAGTCGTCACTGGATTCTTGGAGATTCCAGGTTGGCCGCAATAGATGGTTGGTCCACTTTAAGACTTTCCAACTTGTACATATTTTGTACAGATGTTGTTTTACATACATTTTCTAACTCACATGTTATTCTCTGACTCACATGCGGTATTTCCTAACCCACATATGATATTTATTTTACTCACAGGTGATACTTACTAACCCACAAGTCATATTTCTTAATTCACATGTGATATGTCCCCTTGTGTCTTTCTGTGTGGCGGGCTGCACAGAACCGGGAGGGCAGCTGTGGACCGAGACTGAGGTTAGGGTTTTTTTTCTTTGTAACCCTGAGTGGAATTACAGCTCACATGTGATATTCCCTAACCCTCATATCATATTTCTTAACTCACCTGTGATATTTCTTAACCCACATATCATATTATTTAAAACTCACCTGTGATATTTCTTAACCCACATATCATATTATTTAAAACTCACATGTGATATTTCTTAACCCACATATCATATTTCTTAACACACCTGTGATATTTCCTAACCCACATATCATATTATTTAAAACTCACCTGTGATATTTCCTAACCCACATATCATATTATTTAAAACTCACATGTGATATTTCCTAACCCACATATCATATTTCTTAACTCACCTGTGATATTTCCTAACCCACATATCATATTTCTTAACTCACCTGTGATATTTCCTAACCCACATATCACATTTCTTGACTCACATGTGCTATTTCCTAATCCTCATTTCATTTCTTAACTCACCTGTGATATTTCCTAACTTACATATCACATATCTTAACTCACTTGTGATTTTCCTAACCCACAAATCATATTTCTTCTTAACTCACATGATATTGTCTAACCCACATATCATGTTTCTTAACTCATGTGAGATTTCCTAATCCACATACCATATTTCTTAACTCACAGGTGATATTTCCTAATTTTCACAGCTGTTATATCCCAACTCATATGTGATATTTCATTTCAAGACCTGCGGCAGGGATGGGGGTACTGTTAAATGATAAAATAAAACATGCTGATAAGAATAAATAAGAATAGAAATGTAAAAGCTCTCATGAATTGTATATGCAGCCGCAAATAAGAATGTTTAGTCCAGAGTTATGTCTTCACCTTTTCTGCTCCTCAAGGCTGAGGACTATGAAGTCTGCATCTCTAATGCAAACCCAATGAAATGACGACCAGGAGGCACCAGTGAAGACAGATGGGGGGGTGATGGTAGCAAAGGGCATCCTACAGTAAGATTCCACCTAGGGACCCAGACCACCATGATTAGCAGGGTTTTGCTCTTGTTTAACTGCACCAGAAAAGGATGCAGAAAAAACACAATACAAGGGCTTTGTGTGTACTGCCCATAGACATCTATGCACTACATTGTGCTTCCACTGTGGGCTAAACACTACAAAAGGAGAGTATGTCTGGGAAGGGCCTTTACCTGTAGGGGAATCCCAAACTGGGGTTTTGCAGGGGTGATCTGGACCCAAAGCATTGTTAATAGAACAGCGCCTACATTTGTGTCAAGCTTATGGCCCTTATATAAACAATTCCCTTCTCAAGAAAGATGATGGATGTCACAAGTGATTGAGCATCACAGAACTCCTGACCCTTCCTCTGGTAAGTCCTAGGGGGTCCTTGAAAAACGACAATGTGCGTGTTTAAACATAACTCCATGACTGCTTCCAACATGCTGTCAAATGTAGGTGATATTTAAACAACTGTATCTTTCAAAACCTAGTTCACACTCTGCTAAGTCATCCTAATGCCCCCCCATCTCTACTCATATTATTCAGTGTTGGAAAAGGCTCCATCAGCACCTTAGTTGAAGATGTCTTTCTTCATTAACCTGTTGCACCTTCCATTTTATTCAATAAAAATATGTCCCTAGGGTGGCCTCATGTCCCACTGGTTATCTGCACCTTCTTTCCATAGTATCTGCATTAATATGAGTCCTCCATGATCTAGCAGTAAATAACCCCTGATCTATGTCATGTGCAAGCTGTTACTATTGTTTTTATCATACACATACCATTATGGGATTTGCAGGCAAGTAATTGGCTGAGCAGTACTCGGCTGTCTTAAAAAAACAGCAATTCCTAAAGTTTCCTCTGTAGCCCTGTCACCTATCCCCCACCTTACTGCCTCCACCCTGATCCCATGTTTGTAGGGCCTCCAATGCAAGACAATCAGTGTTTGTTTTTCTTATCAGACAGCCCCTTGTAATGTGACAGTTCAGTGAAGAGATGGGCTCAGCAAGCAGTTGATAGATAATCCAGGCCCTGCATCCATTAGGAGCACATTAGGAGAAAGATAAGAGAAAGAGACCATTGAAGGCGCCCCTGGACCACTCTATTCACAGTTCACTTGCCAGGATTAAAAATGGACCTATGCAGGTTATGCTTGTTTTCTGTTCTTTCTTTAATCAGCTGATGTCCAACGTTGTAGAGCAAATGGGTCACCATAAATCTGGCCCAAATCAGTGTGGTGCCCAGGCTAGTGTGTTGAGTGAGATGCAAGGTGTCGGGTGTAGGTAATGTTAATAACGTAAGTTCTACTCTATTGTCGTATCACATGGAGGCTGATTTAAGACTAGCGCCACGTGTTGCCATGTAAGCGTCTGTATAGCGGTGCCTAGAGCGACTGCTAGTAGACGCTGTAAGCGGGTGTCTGGCGCTGTGACCTAGCTTAGCGGCGGACAAGTGACGCTTTACTATCTTGTCCAGCATTGTGATGTCTGGTGGGCGCTGTAGAAGCACTCTCCCTGATTCACTGCAGAGCCAATCGTGAATGTGCCCAAGACTCTACGCTAGAACAACAGGACAACGCTAAAGCGAGTGATAGGTAGTGCCAGTTAAGTGCGTCCGGCACTAAGCACTGAAGCCCATATTCAAGGAAAAACTACACTCAACCAGCACTGGTGCCCTAAAACTGGACGCTCTAGCATAGAGCGCCAGGCGATATGTGATAAAACGCTATGTGATTTGTTTCTCAACACATAAACACCAGCACCAGAGCGAAAACACATGGAATGACATTGTTTTAACACTGTGACAATGACACTGCAATGCCAGACCTGCACATACAATTCTGCATAAAAAAATATTAAAAAAACCTATAAAAGAGTTTGTTTGCTGGGCAGGAGAGGCCACATAATGATTTGACACATAAATGTTAAAGTTTACTTGGCCAACATGCTATTTATTGACAACCAAATGAAACACCATTGAAATGTATGGGAGAGCGCTACTGAGCGACAGGTACTACATGGCGCTGCTGAACCTAGAGCGCCGGCGCTATACACTGAGCCACCGCTAGTGATACCTGTGACGCTACATGATGCTGTTAGAGGCGCTCACCAGATTGACTTTCTTAAATATGGTTTTTACATGGTTTTACTGACCCTACGTGGCGATACAAGGCACTACCTGGCGCTAGCGTTTCTTAAATAACCCCCCTATTCTCAACCACATACTGACCCAGTTAGCATCAGGCAGTAAAAAGCATTCTTGCTGTATGGACACCAGACAACATGTAGGAGGTAGGTAGGAGAAAGGAGCGTGGGTGTGTTGAACATACATGCATAGATGCACATATACATGTTTACCAGGGTGAATAGAAGCTACAAGAAGTCACAAATAGTGGTAGCATTAGGGAAGCAGATGCCTGTGCTTATGGGCAAAATCAAGGTAATGGGCTTATGAAGATGCTTACTGGATGGAAGATATGTCCACCCAAGGGTGCAAAATCTACTCTGAATAGTCCATTTCCTGAACATTGTCTCCACCTCTTCGGAAAACTTCGGCAACTTCATCTGGATAACTTTTTCATCCGAGCATTCTTGCACCACTAACCAGACAAGTACAAAAAGTCCTATTTTTCCCTGAGAAAAGAAGAGTTAAAGGATATTTAAGAGTAGCAAGACTTCTTAGGGGGAGATCACAGCAGGGCCAATAGAGACCAAAAATCCCACTATTAAAAGAATTTCAAGGAGTGAAATGAAGAAATTAAATACATGTATTACGTAGGTTCAATAAAGGTAGAAAAAAATTCTCCTGGTAGTAAAAGATTCAATTCACGAGAAAAAAGCCTGAGAATGTCACTGTTGTTGAATCACCAGCTAGGGAAACAATGAAAGTCAATGGCACTTTTTTACTCCTAAGAAAAGTAGAGAACTGTTTACTCCTTTCTACACTGTAGTAAAAGCTGCCATTGGCTTTCATTGTCTTTTTATCTAGTGATTCAGTAACAGTGACATTCTCAGGCTTTTTTCTCATGAATTGAATCTTTTACTACCAGGAGAATTTTTTTCTACCTTTATTGAATCGAGGCCATGATGCTGGATGTGATGGAGGCCCCTGGGCATAAAGTCTAGTGTATTCACCCAGAAGTAACTGTAGATTAATTGCTGTCTTTGTTAACAATTGAGGCCTCCAAGTGGCAGGAGCCCCGATCGCCCCCCCATATTATCCAAGCACACCAACCAAAAATAATAGATTTACCTATCACCCTTTGCCAGCAGACAGAGACTTGAAAATGATCCCTCTATGCCCCATTCACCATGTTGAGCATTCTAGAATCTGCTGGGATGTACAATACTCTACACTCTTATTCTTACTCTTACAGAAATAAAAAGAGGGGCTATATTTTTCACTTGCTCTATAAGTAGGGCTTCTACTTTAGAAGCTCCAATGTGTTCGTACCTGTCAGCAGGGCTTTACCCACCATGATTTAGATGAGTCTGACACCCAGTTGTTTTATCTGTACTTGCTTTACCTGGACATCAATCTTCATTAAAATTCCCCTCCAGTGCTGGTCCTTCTGCTGCTTTCTGATTGAGGTGACATATTGGAGCCAGCAACTGATGTGAATTGTGCGTGTGGGGGGACAGTCTCACCCCCAGACTAAATAAACAGAGAGGACATGGACGGCAAGGATTTGAACTTCACAATCACAAATGAAATAAACAGCAAGTGGATCTGGCGTAGCTCAGGGACACCAGATGAGATGTCACTTTGTAAAAGACTAATCACAAGGGACTTATGGATGTGTGTGTGTGTGTCTGTATATATATATATATATATATATATATATATATATTAAGAGGGGTAGCATCAAACAGCAGGCTTCTTAGCATCAAACAGCAGGCTTCTTAAAGGGTTGAGCATAAACCTAGACCCAAGGTGCCACAAATTCATTAAAGTGGACCAACACCCTCCCCTGATCCCGGACCGATAAGCTCCCTGACTGTGGGGCACCCCGATCGATCGTGTGAAACCCCCCAGAAACCCCTAAATCCCTACCTACTCCTCGATCCAGCGGCGCCCGCCATCGCCTCCCGCGCGTCCCTCTAGCAGGACGCGCACCCGCGCCGGCCGTTTGTGAATGGCCGGCGCGGGCGCGCGCCCTGTAAGAGTGACACGCGGGAGGTGGCGGCGGGCGTGCTCTCTTGTCCGGCGCTGCCTCCCGCTTGTCCGTCGGCGGGGATTGGCTGCAGCGGTCACGTGGGAGCGGGGAGAGGTGAGTTTTTGGGGCTTTCTGGGGGGTTTCACAGATCTGGGTGCCCCACCGAAGTGGACCAACACCCAGGATAGTCAAAATCCTGGGTGTTGGTCCACTTTAAGAATCCGTCTTGTGCACAACAAAACGCAGCTTTAATATCCAGCTTCCACACATTAGACATGCAGGTATAGAAAATAACAGTCTACCATACCACTTGATCTCTCTCTGCATACTAAGGAAAGCAATTAGGTACAACTTTGATGGTTTACCTGAGGTTCTTCCTCACTCCGAGTCTGGGAACTGGTCAGTATCCACAGTCAGTCAGTTCATTGTGAGTCTGTTCTGCCTCTCAAGTCATACACAGGCCCTGGGCTGCAGTCTTCTGAGTCTCTCCTAGGCTCCACTCTGCTGGGAGCTGCTGTTGGGTGCAGTCTTTAAAGCGGACCAACAGTCAAAAATGATCTAAACCAGATGGACACAACAAAGAGCACTCATATGCATCCCCAGGCAATTTAGATTGCTGCACATAAAAATGAATTTACATTTTAGAAACAAAATGGCGGCTTATGCATTTGCAGGCTACCTGCAAACAGGAAGTGCTGCTGGGCTTCCTGTTACTATGCATTATCAATTATGGGCCTGATTTATCAAGCACTTCTGCCAGACAATGCCATTTCAGAGCAAATTAGAGTAGTGCAAAATATGTTTTATTTTATATTATTATATTGTCTAGCATGTTAGTGTTTTAGTAAATGTGTTTCTTGTAGTGCAGCAACATGCACAAGTGTAGAAAAAAATATTTTATTATATTTTATTATATTATATTTTTTACTACTCTAATTTGCGCCAATGTTGCACTGTCTGGCAGAAGTGCTTGATAAATCACGCCCAAAGTCAGTTGAATCAAGGCAGCAGCATGGTTGAGATGCTGGGTGAAGAAGCTCCAAAATGGCCACTACTTTCTTTTCCAACTGTGCCAGGCTGTTGGTCCAGTTAAAGTACTTATGGCCAGGGGCGGGCTGATAATTTCTGGGGCCCCATGCAAAGTTGTGTCTGGAGACCCTAATCAAAGGCATTTTTATATAACAAAACACAATATTAAAGAGGAACAAATGGCAAGAAGAAGCAGTATTACACTAAGCTTCCAGTGTTCACTTAGCAGAGTTCTGGGGGGCCCTAGGCAATTGCATGAGTTGCATGGTGGCAAATCCAGCATAGTCATCAAATCCTGGCCCAGAAAACTTGCACTGTTAGTAAATGGATAACTTAAACTGGACCTTCAGCATCATTTCATGAAAAGCCCACACCTTTAAAAAAAACTATTCCCCAGCATTTAAAACTAATAGACTTTACGTTGTTAGTCGCTTATTTTTTCTTCTTTCTCCCACTGGGCTGCAACTCTGTTCAGGACTCTAGGATACGGGCGCCGCCATCTTGCCTCAGAAGCATCACATATTGAGGAAAAAGATGGGTGAAAAGAATGGGAAGCGGGGTTATAGCTGTGCTTTGCCCAGACAGAGCAGAGCTGGGGTCAGGAAAAGGGCAGCAATCCCAGAATGCAGAGCGGCACAGTCAGAAGACACTTTCTGCTTGCAGGCAGCCTGAGACTCCATGGGCCACCATCTTGGATGTTTAAAGCCTCAGAAAATGCACTAGGTGCAGGTAGGATGATTTTCAATGTGGGCAATCTGTATGTACAGGGTGTAGAAACATATAAGGTAATCTCTTAATCAGGGTGAAGGCCCGGTTTAAGCTTATCTTGATTTTGCCAAAGAAATGGGATGAAATGCATCACCATTCCCTTTACCTCTCACAATATATATATATATATATATATATATATATATATATATATATATATATATATATATTTATATACAAATTCAGATGGGGTACCTTGGTTCCACCAGAGGAAAATGAGCTAGGGGCCCACTAGAGAAAATCATTCTTGGGTTTCACCTTTCAGTTAAAACACAGATCAGATTATTGTATAATATACAGTTCTATGTCAATTAATCAAATGCAACTTACCAAATACATAACAATCTCTCATGACAGTCTAGTAACCAATAATAAAGTGTTAGTTGGATCTTTTGCACTGGCCTGATGGGGGCCTTGCACCAGTTCCTTGTGGCCCTCGGGGAGGGGTCCTCTGGTGGGGCAGTCTGACACTGCATATACAGAGGCAACAGCGCTCAGAGAACCATATATAGGGATGGGATGTAAAACCTTGGGATGGGCTATCTCTCCCTCCTGCTGTGACTATAACAAGATGAGTCATTCTGAAAAGCCTGCTGGGAGGTATATTGTGTTACATTATTTAAGCCAAATAGCAATTAATTTATCTTAATTGTTTCTATTGTAATCAGCTGTGTTACTTTCTGAAACATATTAATGGAATGTAGATAGCTTACATTGCAATGTGGTGTATGCACCGTACTGTGGGGGTGGAAAAGACCATAGAGAATGTCATATATATATATATATATATATATATATATATATATATATATATCATATATATAGTTCCTTAAGTCTCCTATCAGTATGGAAGAATTTTACAAAGGGACATCTCATATATGTCCTTGGAATCCCGTTTCATAGCAAACATTCTTATTCTCTCCAGCCTCCTTAGCATGGTCCAGTGACAGCAGTTATGGGTGATTAGCACAAGATCTCAGGAACATGTTTTCAGCTATGGTTAATGAAATGTTGGTGGGTGAGTAAACTTCTAGATAAATATATTTACCATTGTGAGATGCCTGTCTGTTATTGACTCCCTAGGAATGCAGAAAATATGGAGAGAAATCCCATCACTTTATGCCCCTGCAGTGCTTTCTCTGTATGGTAGCTGCACAAACATCCCACGTGACCAAAGCTGGCCATGGGGTGGCACTAGGTGGTAGTACAATGCCTGAAAACCCCTTTGGCCACTTTTGGTCCCTTGAGCTGTGAAAGCATTACAATAGTGCCAAGGGGGTTAGTTTCTCTCTGTATTTTAGGTCATGAGAAGAAAAGCTCTCTGCCTTATGTGGAGAACTTTCCACAATTGAACCCCAGGTTTGTAGCACACTAATCCACCTCCTCCCCCCACTGTTGGTATTTCTATTTTATTGCTAGGCTTACCAATAGAATGAGGGCTGGGTTAGCTTTATTTAGGGTTCCCGCAGACCAGGGCCTCCCCCTTTCTGGCAAGGGAAGGATGAGTTCCAAGCGGAACATCTTTAAAGTGGAACAAAACCCTGGAATTTGACTTTCTCAGGTTTTGTTCTGTGCTCTGATTCAGGATGCCCCGCTGTGTGAAACCCACCCAAGGGTGCATGCGTGGGCTCTCATCCAATGAGCGCCGCCTGCTGTGTCTACATCATACGGCAGCTGGCATTCTGAATCGGGATGCCCCACTGTGTGAAACCCCCCAGTTTGCCTGTAAAAACCCACTTTGACATGCTCCAATGGTGCACGCGTGGGCTCTCATCCACTGCGAGCCATCTAGTGTGACTATGTACCCCGGGGAACGGAACAAAACCTGGGTATGTCGAATTCCTGGGTTTTGTTTTGCTTTAAAGAAGGCCACTACCTAATTATAAAATCATTTCACCTCTCATAACGAACCCGGAACTCCCCACTAACCCAACATCCCACTGTGTTGCATTTATTTTTTGCACTTATATGAATGGGTGGCAAGTTCAGCCTTATTAAAGACCTGTGAAAAGAGGTGGAGAGGCTTCTCCCACATAAGGCCCCACTTACAGAGCAGAGTGCAGAGGAGGTGTCCATGCATGAATCTGCGTCCTCTGAGTCAGTGGGAGTCGCTGGTATCTGAGAGAAGTGCTGGGAAGACATGTGTGTTCTTGTAAGCGCCACACACCTATGTGTGTATGTGTTTCCTATGGCTGACTATTGACTGAAGCGCACACTGTACACAATGGCAGCATGGCCCCGCTCAGGTTTCAGCCCCCATCTGTGTGCATGGCAGGTGTAAGTGGCCCCTTCCTCATGCAGGAATTGTTGAGCTTTTAGCACTATTAGAGGACACTGGGTTTGTCACTATTTATCTCCTATATCAACACTTGACATGTTAAGAGGATGAGCCTCTCCTCCCTGTCTGGTGGGGCCTGGGTAAGGTATTGGGGGTAGGGTGGCGGTGGTGATGGAGGGAGGCAGGGCAGGGCCTGTATGAATTCAATAATGGGTAAGATCTCTTTGTGGCAGGTTCATGGCTGTCAGAATGATACAGTTCTATCCATTCTCCATACAGGGGATACATTTCTGGAGGCAGTTGGAAGCATCACTGAAATGGTCCTCATTATCACTATTAATTATTGTTAGAGTGCTCTGCCTCAGTTAAAACGCTCACCGCATAATATAACTCTGGGCAAGAGGCCAAAGACAACCTCTTCTGTGTCAATCAGTGTTGTATTACAGACACTCAACTGTACAATCCGTATCTAAAAACTGATATCTGTATACATACAAACACCAACATAATAGACAAAATAAAAAACAGTCGGGGCGCAAGTCCATATCTATATCCATAATACAAGCAGATGCACAATAATCCCCATCTACGTGAAAAAACACACCTAACTGGACACCCACTAAGGTATAAATATGCATGAAAGAAGCACACAACACCTTGGGGCACCACCCTCTTAATAAACTACCATGCTAGCTAAAGGGGGTGCATTTGCACAAAACCACTCTAACAGATTGGGGTGCTGGGACCCAATATACCACCCCCCAAACATAAAAACTGCACAGGTAAACCAATCACATCATTAAATAAAAATAACTTTATTAAACAGTGGACAACACTAATTACAAAATTCACATTAAGAGAATGGGATCAATTTCATCCACAACTGTAAGTCTCGTGAGTCACTATAACAGTATAATGTAATACCTGGAGAAACAATCAAATAAAGTGCATACAATCACAAAATTGCATGGATTAAGATAAGGGATGCCCAATTACATATTATACAAAGTGCCACTGTGCTAAATAACTAGTATAATCTAATTATAAAGTGCTCAAGCATATAATGCAAAGATTAATCCTCACTATTAAAGTGGACCAAAACCCAGGATAGTCAGTAGTTTTGAGTATCCTGGGTTTTGGTCCTTTCCCCGGGGGCACCCCGATCGGGGATGCCCCGCTGTGTGAAACCCCCCAGGACGCAGAGACCAGCTCACCTTATCCCGGTCCTACGGCCGCATCCTCCTCCTCCCTCTAACAGGGAGTGTGATTTCATGAATTTGGCCCATTTGATGAACTACAATTGTGAAAATTAATAAATAAAGTGAGATCTCCTGCATTTAGGACTGAGATAGTAATGACAGTTAGCGCCTCAGTGCTAATTATCACTGTTATTAGCTGTTTATGTCATTATTAGCTGCTCTCCCTTCTAGGCTGACTACTTCGATACTGGAGCAATGTATATCTCATAGGCGTCATCACTGCACAAATATTAAGTACATTTTACAGATGTGATATTACTACCCTTCAGTCATAAAATGTACATATATAGGAACACTACTAGCCGAAGAGAGAGTACAATATCGCCATAATTATACTCCAAATACTGGAAATTTATGCTGCTGTAACCTCATTACTTTCTGAATATAGTGTAACTTTACAACAGTTTTATTATACTATAGATACTAAAAAAAAAAATATATATATATATATATATATATATATATATAGGGCCTGATTTGCTATTTTTTAACAGCATGCAGGGCTTGGCTGGGTGCGGTCATGTTTCTGTTTCTCAATGCACCATAGTGTAAAACGTAGTGCAGCAGCTAGTAGCAAGCTGCCTTTTAATATGAACCAAAACCTAAACCATCCGGCGTGGGCATCCCGAAGTGAGCTGCCCTGCTCTGTGAAACCCTCCAAGTCATCCTCCAAGATATCCTTCCCTTTTCCTCGAGCCCACTGCGCATGAGGGACTGCCGCAACTGAACTGCGGTGAGTGATGCCACGCACCGCTCGCAAGTGTGGCTAAGATTCCAGTGTGGGCTCGAGGAGAGGAAAGGGAGCTTGGTGACCTGGGGGGTTTCACACAGCGGGGCACCCCAATCTGGGGTATCCTAGAGGGACAGACCAAAACCTGGGATATCCCGGGTTTCAGTCCATTTTAACATTGTTACTATATAGGCTACTCCAGGATGTGCCCATTTGAAACCTATTTATCATTATTCCTGCAGCTAGCATACCCAGGAGTACACTGACGTACGTACACTGACACGTGCTGAACTGCTTTAGCTGCCAGTTTAGTGAATGTCAGTTTTGCATGCACTCAAGAAATTTGATAAATATGTTTTTCACCTATGACAGGGTACAGTCAGGTAGTGTTGATAATCAGGCACATAATGTATATATTTTTAAATATATTTTAATAATAATATAATAATATATATATATATATAACAATATATATATATATAACTATATATAACTATATATATATATATATATATATATATATATATATATATAACAATATATATATATATATATATATATATATATATATATTATATATAAATTAACAAAAATAACAGGTTATATAATACAGTAGTAGTATTGATTTTTCATAAAAACAGGACAAATGGTGAGTGACCAGCCAAACTCACCAATACCTCCCTTCTATCAGTATGGAGATAGGCCGCTCAACAGAAAAATCATTATGTCACCCCACATATGGGGTTTTAATCATTCTATGTATTTTAAATGTATGTGTTTCGTTTCTTTGGCTTATAATAAAAATCCTTTGTATTTTTGTACATTGACATAATGATTTTTCTGTTGAGCGGCCTATCTCCATACTGATAGAAGGGAGGTATTGGTGAGTTTGGCTGGTCACTCACCATTTGTCCTGTTTTGATGCAATCAACCCAGTCGGGTGGTTGCCTCCCAAGCCAGCATCCAGAATTCTACAATTTACCAGTGGCAGTGCGGGAATTCTTCTGTTGAAATTGATTTTTCATCCATATAAAAGATATATGTAACAGCTGTGGTGTAGATTTTGGCTTCTAATATAAGACTTGTTTTCCTTATATTAGATACAAAGAAAAGCACTAGTAGTTAAAGCGGACCTTCACTCTGAATATGTTTCCCACACCCTGTACATACAGATTGCTCACATTAAAAATCATCCTACCTGCATCTACTGCATGTTATGAGCCTTTAAACATCAAAGATGGCGGCTCATGGAACATCAGGCAGCCTGCAAACAGGAAACTGTGTGACTGTGCTGCTCTGCATTCTGGGACTGCTGACCTTTTCCTAACCCCAGCTCTGTTCTGTCTGAGCAAAACACAGCTATAACCTGCCCCCTGTATTTTATCCCACTCTCCTTTCCTTAGTAAATTTGATGCTTCTGAATCAAGATGGCGGCGCCTGTATCCTAAAGTCCTTAACAGAGCTGCAGCCCAGTGGCGGAAAGAATAATAAGTAAGTGATTAAAAACTTAAAATATATTAACTTTAGATGCTGGGGAATCGTTTTTAAGGGTTTGGGCTTTTCAACAAATCATGGTGAAGGTCCAGTTTAATACTCTTTATATATGATATATTTTACAATTTTACAGTTTCACTTTATGTATTATATATATTGTATTTAGCAGCCATATGTTTGTTGTATTTCAAAGCTCTAATTAGTTTTTCTCCTAATACAGTATATATTTTACGAATGTAGTAGGACTGTAATATTGTTTTTTACTGTGACATAGATATTAATTCCTATATCAGATACAGATATATATGGGGTCTAATTTAAGACGCGTCAGCACCACATTTTGGCCTCGGCAGCAACTAGCGTGGGATTCAAAACAGTAAAAAACAGCAGCAAATGCGACCACCACCTAGCATCGTGTTATTTATCGAAGCACCAAAAATGAAACAGCTCCAGAGGAAACCTGATGCTAAAATTCCATAGAGCACAATGGGCTGAACTGGATTGTAGTGTTTAATGCTTATAATTAATATTACACACATTTTTGTACAGAACTTGTATTGGGATATGTCAATAATGGAAACATATGATCTAGATGGGCCAAAATGTTTTTTGGGGTGCTATTAACATTGATTTTAATGGCTTGTTTGCTTAACAAACCACTAAAACGCAACCTAAACACACTGTAAAGTTTGTCCCCTTTGTCCCCAACAATGATTTCTTGTAACTGTAATAAAGAAACACCGTCCAACAATGGGAAAATACAGCGACAAAGATTTCTAGCAGGAAAAAATCATAAATATGCTGGGGAGTGCTGGAAAAATGGCAGTAAAAGTGGCGCTCACTGGCGTGTATGTTTTTTACTTTCTAAAATAGTGAGCCTATATTTTTGTATAGTTGTGCCGCTGCTTTATTCTCCTTATATAATATATATAAGATATATTTTATGACTATATTATTGCAATTTCTCATAATATAGATAAATTATTGCCATTGGACATTATCTTAATATAACATTAATTGTAAATGCTTATGAGATTTATTGTGATGTTCTAATACTTTTCTTTTATTATTACACGATTTTATTATTTTACAACTGGGGCATTGTTTTTTTTCTCCTAATATGATTTTTACATCTTGATATAATATATATTTAATAAATACAGTACTGACGTTTTCCCTGAAATGAGATACATTTCACAGCTATGACATTGCCCTTTATCCTACTATACATGCTTATTTTGATGCTCTAAAATGTTTTTTTTTAGATTTGCATTACTTTTTTTTACTTACAAATGAGACATTGTTTCTCCTAATATATATTTTACATCTTTATAAAAGATATATAAGACAGAAAATATTGAGTTTAAGATAATTGAGAGAATTTACAGCACTAGCATTGCCCCATAATATCTATTTTACCTTACATCTGTCTATACCTATATTTTAGTGCAGCCTGTAATACTTTTTCTCCAGATATCTTCGATTGTAAGTATTGTTCTTTAGGATTTCTGCCTCTATAATTTCGATTCCATCCCTGCTAGTGATGGGGTCCCCAGAAGGGGCAATATGGGCTAATGGCTCTAGGAGGGATTGTCAGCAGAGGTGGTAAGCTCACATGGAGAGAGAGGGGCTGATGCAGGATGGCGCCAGGGATGAGCCGGCCAGGAAGAGGGAAGCTCCATTATCCCTGCTAATGACTCTTATCTGGGGGAGATAAGAGCCGGCACTCGCTGATAAAGCCGCTCAGTGACAATAGCGCTGCTTATAGCCGTCACCCGGCATAGCTCACACCCTGCACGGGCTCATCACACACTCAAGGTGTTTGCATTTACAGCTATTGAGCACTAATGGGGAGGGAAGCGCATGGGACAGTCGCCTGCTGCCCTCTAGAAGCCCCGCGGAGGCTGCTGTGCGGAGCCAAACACATGTGCCAGCCTATCGGAAGACAGAAGGTAGCACAAGCCTCGAATTCTTCGTCACAGAATAGCCAGATTTCCTGAGACTTACAGCCCCCACAGGAAGAATATTCTAATGCGTTTTTGCATGTTGTTGTATTATCATCTGATTAACAGTTCGTGATACCTCTGATATCTGTATGATAATTGGATGATTTCTGCAGTCACCCAATTATCATACAGATAGATATCAGAGAGTATATCTGTAGCAGATGGCATAGAGAGCGCAAACATGTTTAATTAATAACATATTTACTTTCGTATTATTATATTATATTATTGTTGATTTATATAGCACAGTCTTTACCCTTGGTGCAAAACATAACATACATGCTTGCAAACAAGATGCTAGAAAAAAGGGAATGCTATAGAAACATACAAAATAATAGGAGCAATTTGATCAATAATCCTATGCCATACATAGAATGTAAATAATAGAATGTTTTATGAAGTTTTATGGAGTCATTGGATAATATATATTTTATTGGCTAATATATATAGTATTGGATAATACATATATAATATCATTTTTTTGAACCTCTGTAATGAAGTATTTGCAGCCTATCCCACTTTGCACAATTCTCCCTACTGGCACAGTATATAGGATTTGGTTTTTGGAAAATAAAATAAAAGCAGTTCATAATTCACATAAAAAGATAAAATATTTTAAAATAACTCACTATTTCCTTGGTGGTTAATTAAAGGTGAAAGGTTTAGTGATAAAAAATCTACATAAATATGCTAGATAGTAAGATAATGGGTTACTCCATCCAAACTTGTTTCTTTATTTGACCTGAAGTAAGAAGAGTCTGTGTGACAGGCTTTGAATGTACCTTTCTGCTTTTATAGGGAGAACAGTTCAACTCCAATGGCCTTTCCCCTGAGCCAGCTTGTGCTGGAATAACAGCTTATTGCTTTTGCAATTCTGATGTGTGTAGGTATATGTTGTGCATATGCTTGGCTGGAACTCTTTATAGTTGAGGTGTATAAGAAACCCCTCCAGTCACAATTCAGCATGTTTATATGGATTTTTAACTTTAGTAAATTTTGCAATAGAGCTGCATCCTATCTGAATGGCTGGGGAGGAAGCACGTGCATGATGCCAGGGATGCAGGGGATGCGGTAGTGTGCGCTCTCCATTGTAAACAATGAAAGCTGCCTGCTGAATGATGTAGTCATAGCACCTGGCTCTCATTGAATGAGAACACACGCATGCGCTGTTGGAGCAGGGAAAAGTGAGCTTTTATGCTTTTTTCTTTTATGCTTTTATGCTTTTTTCTTTCCAGAATGGCCGCTGCTGGGTTTAATTTTTAAACAGGACAAAGCCTACAGTTTTTACTGTCCTAGGCCCTGTTTACACCCCCCGATCGGGGTGCCCCGCTGTGTGAAACCCCCCCCGAACCCCCCGAAAAACTCACCTCTCCCCGCTCCCAGCGCCGACGGACAAGCCGCGGACAAGCGGCTCCTCCGCCGCCGCCTCCTGCGCGTCACTCTTGACGCGCGCGTGCCCGCGCCGGCCATTCACAGACGGCCGGCGCGGGCGCGCGCACGTCTAGAGGGGCGCGAGGGAGGCGGCGGCGGCCGGCCGCCGCCGAAGATAAGGTAGGGAGTTTGGGGTGTTTGGGGGGGGTTTCACCCCGCGGGACATCCCGATCTCGGATGTCCCGCGGGGAGGGAGGTGATCGGCCCGGGAATCTTATAGATTCCCGGGCCGATCACCCGTGGGTGTTGGTCCACTTTAATACCAGCTAGCCCCTCCCCATCAAGCCTCCTCCTAGCAAGTGCCCTCACTTCCAGTGCCGCACCACCCATTATGCTGATTGTTATGCAGCTTCACAGCTTCAAGGGCCACGCCCACATGCTTCAGAAGAGAACTCATGGTGAAACTGTAAACCTCGATATCTCGCCCATTTGTTCTTCAATTTAAAAACTGAAAACAGTTTAGGACAGTGCCAAAACTAGCCCAACACATTGGTCTAACAATTGTTTCTTCTGTTTCCATTGAGGTAGTCATTAAAATACACAGAGGCTCTCTATTTAAGAATGGAAAAGCCTAGAGCACCTCTTTAAATTTTAATGCAAAAACCCATAATCCGTCATTATTTAAAGATATGGCAAGGCTCTCCAAAGTGCACGGGTATTGAATATAGGTGAGGTGTTTAAAACTAGGGAGAGCCTCAAACCTAATATTGTATTGTTCTGTATTGTTTTAAATCACATAAATCCATGTAATTTCAGAGCCATTTCTAAACCTCTGATGCAATTTAAGGCAGATTTTCCAATTAGGAAATCCTGACTGCTCAAAAGTCCCCCCCCAAAAAGATCAGGACATTTACTCACCCCCTTGCACTGTTGGCAAACCCTTATTGGTTGCCAGCAGAGACATTACAGATAATGCTGCAGATATTTGAAGGGGCCCTGTTATGGCTCATACAGTAACAATTCTTCATAGTTTTGTAACTGAAATTGATACAATTAAACTGAAACTGGAGACAAATGGTGATTACTTGACACATGATGCTATTTGACCACAAACCTGATAAACAGTGATTGTTACCCCTGCACCCACTGCAGTTACCCCCTTGGTTGCCTTCACTGCAAGCTGAATGGCTTATTTCATAACATGCATCAGAACCATGTTATGTTTTTCTGGGCCTTATACTATTCTGCAGAGCTGTAGCTAGCTTCTTTTGCGCCCGAGGCAAGCCCAGAAAATCGCGCCCCCCCCGCAAAAAAAAGAAAATGTTATATATATATATACACACACACACACACACACACACACACACACACACACATATATATATATATATATATATACACACACACACACACACACACATATATATATATATATATATATACACACACACACACACACACACACATATATATACACACACACATATATACACACACACACACACACACACACACACACACACATATATACACACACACACATATATATATACACACCACACACACACACACACACACATATATATATATATACATACACATATATATAGTATACACACACACATATATATATATATATATATGTACACACACACACACACATACATACACATATATATAGTATACACACACATATATATACACACACATATATAATCATCCCATCATCCCAATATGCAGTTTAGTATGTCCCCATATATATATATACACACACATATATATACACACACACACACATATATACACACACACACACACACACACACTCCCTCTAAAAAAAATCATCTTTTTTTACATTTTTTTTTAAATATTAAACAACTCCTTACCTTCTCCTCCGCGGTCCTCTGGTCTCTGCTGCAGTCACGACTCACGAGGCTCAGGTGGGTGAAGCCTCTCTCGCATGTCCCGTGCCGGCATTTCTTCCTGGAGGCGGGCGGCGAAGCAGCTGATTGGGGGGTGGTTGGGGCGGGCCCGGCGGCCGGCGGGGGCACTTCTTGGTCGCACTGGCGGCGACCCCGCGGGCACGCGCGCGGGAGCGCCGCGGGCACGCGCATGCGTGCCTGTTAGCTGAGCCTGAATTAAAAGTTTAAAACTGACACTGACAGATGATGGGGGGGGGGGGGGAGCGGGGCCGGGCTGGAGGTATGTGCGCAGAGCGGTGGTGGATCTGCTTGTGCTTGGCAACCTGCGGACCGCGGACGCGCCCCTTTGCAGCAGAGCTGTAGCTGCGCCCGAGGCCAGTGCCTCACTCGCCTTATGGCTGCTACGGCTCTGCTATTCTGATGTGTCACATTCTTGTTGTGTAGGTGACGCCATCTTTTAAACTGCAGCATGACTGAGAAAACTAGGATTGACTTTCACTGACCTTAAGTCTTAAAGGTGACATGTACTAATATGATGGATGTCAGCCCGGACCATACGTTGCCTTCAGCAGTACTTATCCATTACTAGCGCAGCGAGATTTCTCTGCATCAGCCCCATTAGCCAACAAAAATGTATAGTGCCCTCTGGTTATGTAGGGCTCTCTGTTGGCTTGAGGGGCCATATGACCAGTAAGTGGAGTTGCCCGGGCTGCTGGACAGTTAGAACCAGTTAGGTTTTATTTTGCAGTCAGTGTTATTGTCTTCTTTAAAGTGCTACTGCAGGCAAAGGTAATTGTTACACCATTTCGTCAGCTACGTTTGGCACTGTCCTAAAATGTTTTCCGTTTTTAAATGAAGAAGAAATGGCTGAGATATCGAGGTTTACGGGTTCAGTTAATGATTTTTCTTCTGAAAAAGTAGGTGTGGCCCTTGGATCTGTGATGCTGCATAATAATCAGCAATGTGATGAATCTGGAGGACGAGGCAGAGGAGGGGCAGGAGAAGGGAGGGACCAGCAATCCTGTCCCGCTCTGCTGAGCCTATTGGGGGAAAGAATAAAAAAGAGAATGTAATTGTCTGAACCGGTAAACCCTGATATCTCAGCCATTTCTGCTTCAAGTTAAAAAATGGAAAAACAGTTTAGGATAGTGGAAAATGTAGCCCGACACAATGGTGTAACAATTATCTATGCCTGCAGTATTGCTTTAAGACTCATTTTTTGTCATCATTGAATAAATTGGAATGTAATCTATTCTAAAAATCACTGGACCAGTGACTGTTGGGGAAAACTCATAATTGGTGAGTTTAAAGTGGACCAAAACCCACGCTGATCCGCCCGGGAATCTATAAGATTCTCAGGCTGATCAAGTCCCCCCCAGGGCATCCAAAATCAGGATGCCTTGCTGTGTGAAACCCCACTGGTCGCCCCATTCACTTACCTTGTTTCCCGGTCCAACGGCACATCATAGAACCCTGAAGAGGTGAGTTGGTCTTGTGGTTCCTGGGCGGTTTCACGCATCAGGGCACCCCCGATCCGGGTGCCCTGGTGCAAAGGAACAAAACCCAGGATATTCAAAATCCTGGGTTTTGGTCAATTTTAAACTGGAGCAACACCTGTTTTTTCTTTAATGGGTGTTGGTCCCTCAGACAGAGAATTAGAATAAGCTCGGGGGGGGGGGGGGGCAACCAGAATGCTGGAGCCCCCCAGAACATAACTCCCCCAGAAAGCCTGATATCCTTACTTTCACCTGGAGAAAGGAGTTCCGTGATTGGCCACCGGCGCCGAGGATGCGACTATAGCCGACGTGACCGACCGACTCCTTTCCCGGTGCTGGCTTGAGGTAAGGGTAAGGATATTGGACGTTCTAGAGGGGCGTACTACAGGGCAAATTGGACTGTGTGCTCCCAATAACCCCCCCCCATCCATAAAAAATAAATCTTGCAGAGTTGGGCAGCTGGCGCCTCTGTGCCTCCACCCAGACCAAAAAACGCTGGTTCATTAAATAAAAAAACCTTGTCAAAAAAGGAAAAAGTTTGGCTCTCTATTAGTGCACCCAAAGGCCAGCAATCATGGTTGGTATAATGCATTTGAACTGGTATATAATGGGGAGAACAAGAGAGTGGTATATACGTTGGATCTTCAGTGGTGGCCCTGAAGCTTAGATGGCCAGCTCTCTAGCAGACCCCTCAGTAATGTATGGCAGATCAATGGATATGGAAGAGCTTAGCTTCCCAGGAAGTTCAGTGGAACACTAAATTATCAAATCTCTATAGAAGGCAGCAGCATGGCGCCCTATTATGAGAAATGACAAATACTGAGAATGTGACAGCCTTGGCGAAGCTGCTCTTATTCACGCAAAGCAACAAGAAATGTAAATTGCATTCTAGGGCTCTGGATTAAGTCATTTTTCATGCTGGCTTTCAACAAATCTCTCCTGTAAAACACGTCAGTAAATAACACAGCTTTCTGTAGCTATATAGATGAAATTGTATATGGTCCCTGACAATGTGTCACGCGAGTGCCGAGAGATCGGGTAAACCCTGTTTAACTTCTGACCCTCCAGTGTCAATATTTCCCTTGTTAAGTCTTTTGTAAGTTGGCCTGGAAATATGTATATTTGTTTGTACACTTGCAGTGTGAAAGTCAATTTATCTCAACGCACAAAGATGAATTTGAAGAGCACACTGAAAGGCTTCAGCGGCCATTGTGCAATATTACACTGAATGTGAGGAACCTATGAGAGCCATTACTGCAAGTATCATCATTGCACAGTCAACGAGCTCAAGTCATAGATCATATGAAGGCTTGCCGCCACGCTATTTGTTGACACATTGTTAAAACGGTATTATTATGGAACCTTGGCGATAGAATACTATTTATACCTGTAGAGTGTGTACTGGGCTTACTCTCCAACTGTGAAAAATAAGATTTACATTGCTGAAAACATGTGTCAAGTGCTGTTTCACCATTGTGGACCAATGTGTTCTCTTAAAGGGTCTCATTTGGGGTTTCCAGCCTTTTTCATGGTGTACCACTTGACTTTTTTCCTAATTATGTCAAGTAGCATGCTTCCACAATCAATACAACTTCATGGGAGGGCGGACGAACTAAGGGGTTGGATATAGCACCAGGTACAAAAAGTGCCCTACATCTGAGGGAAAGAAAACTGTCTTTGGGAGTGAATCAGCACCAGATCTAGATATAATTTTTTTTTTTTCACCTGGTGCTGAATTGAATGCAGTGGCTGAAGGGCACATGGTATTTTGCCCACAATGTCGTTATTAATGATGAGTCGGAACAAGGACAATTTTTTTCGGTAGCCCTTCAGTACAATACAATAGCTCCGGCCATCACAACTTGTGAAATGGTATAGGGGTACTTTCAGGGCCAACCCCAGGTTACCCTGATTTACGCGCTGCCTGAACTCACACACGGGACGTGCTCCCCCCGGAGACAATATACATACGCCAATCGGGCGCACACCTTTCACATTGTGACCAAGCGCAATACCCCTGGCAGCGCTACCCTCCACCATCCACTGGATATGGAGGGCACTGATTTCCAGACTCAATACACCCACAAATGAGGTAAGCACAAGCCAGCCACATAGACACCTATGTATAACCCTATGAGTACCTAAATATACACCATATTTCTGAGCTATAACCAATAATGGATACTAATTTTACCACATAGAGAAAAACTACAATTCCCAAAACAACGCCTCAGCATACCAGGACTCCAGGCACCGAGGTACCCTCATATGAAAACTATGTAAGTCAAGATCACCATTTATTTTTCTCTTGTTCTCTATATAATGTTATTTTCACAAACTATATAACCATCCCTATATAAATGCATATGCTGTCTATAGAAACTATGGACTCTCACACTGAGGAAACCATAGGCGAAACGCGTCTGTGAAGGAGTTCTAACAATTTGCTACAAACCATTGAGGGAATTAAACAGTTTGCTACAAACTGAGGAAAAATCACCCACCAATTGCTACAAACGGAGAACACCAACAGGATAATACCATATGGACGGGCAAGTAACCAAGCCCCTCCCACTCAGTATAGTTCCACATAAAGACTGATTATTTGGACATTGAGCCAACAGGCTATACACTACTTTGTTGGAAATTATTAAAGACAACTGTGTAAAACTAATACTAGGATCTTGTATAATAATTACCATCACTTAGTGTGTCTACAACGGAATATATTGTTAATATAATTGTAAGTAGCCAGAGAAAAATTATTGAGGTATCTTTTTCTCCCTGGGTCCCACAGGCCCCTCAAAAGATCCCCGCCTGGATATATATCCTGCCACCCGGGGTTCCAGTAGGGCACCCTGTGAAACCCCAAGGGAAAACCCCCCCTCTTCTACTAGTAATTTGTGCCCAAAACAGGCCAAATATACCTCAACACTCTGGTTAAAACCACTCACACTACAAGTAACCTTCTCTTCTACCCCTCCTCCCTACTCTACTACCCTCATTTACATCTTGACATGCTTCATAAGAGGTCCTGATCATGGAACCCTTTTTTTGTATTTAAAGTGGACCAAAACCCCTCAAAACAACTTAATCTAGTTTGCTCCTCCACCCCGGGTACATTATTGTTTAGGGGGGTTATTTAAGAAAGGCTAAGGCCACGTAGGGCCAGATGAGCGTCAGGTGTATATCAGGTCCCAGTCAAAAAGGTGTATCAAGTCAAAAATCCTCAGCGCCTGTAATAGTGCCAGGTAGTGTCCCATCTTTCAACAGCACCGGCGATGGGATAAGTGCCGGCACTGAGTTTCCTACAGTGCCAGATAGGACCAGGTGCTCCCCTAGCACTGGGTGGCCTGATCCCATACACTTCAATGGGCTGGGATGGTTACAATTATTTAAGCATTTTAGTAGAATTCTTTAAATTTTGTGCCACGGGATCACTGGGCTGGTTGGAATTATTTCTATATGCATTTTAAGCACTTTATTTTTGTGCTGCAAGTTTGTGATTTGGGCCGTGAAAAAGCTATGTCATGTTTGTCTAATGTTCTCAATGCAATTCCCATATTTAATAAACATTTTCTCGGCTTGCGGTGCTCTCGGCTGCCGCTAGGTGTCGCTAGCGCATAGGCTTATATAAACCGTGCGCCGCGAATGCTGCCTGGCCGTAAACGCTACAGCTGACAGCGCCGGCAATCAGAAGCTGATGCTGTGGTGTGGGCACTGCTGAGCGTCTCGGACGAGGTGCTCAAGTGGCGCCCCCGCACAAATAATAATATATTAGCCTCCCAATGTTTTCTGCCCTCAATGCTGCTTGGTATTCCTGTTCTAGTGATTCAAATTTTTGTTTTCCCCAGGTGTGCTATTTGTATGCCATTGCTTTCTGACAGGATATCATTGTTCTAAACTAGCTGTTAAACCCCCTCCTCCCCTTTCCTGGCAATCTCCTGCTGAGAGCAATTATAGGCTATTGAAAATAGCACTAGAAGGAAGAAGATTTATATTTTCCTTAATTTCCCTCCAATTTTTCTTGTGAAGGCAAAATCATTTGTGAGTGTTTTTATCCAATTCATTACCGGGACACTAAGAGGCTGATTCATTAACAGCGGCAGGTAGCGACAGTTGAGCGACTGTAGCGGCATTTTCAGAGCGCCCGCTAGTAGTCGCTGTGCTTGGCCGTTGTTCGGTAGTTGATAGCGACTCAGTCGGTTTGCCGTAATGTTGAATATTGGGTGAGGAGTCGCTATTTGACAGGTTCCGCGCTGTATGGGAGCGCATGATAGCGACTGGTCAGAGCGACCGGCTTCCACCATATTCATTAACAAATCACGTTCAAAAAAATTCTCGCAATGTAAAATGCATGTTTAAACCCCAGAGCGCTGGCGGCGATGGGTTAAAAGTAGTTTTTTAACCCCCAAACAACCATATTTTTGGAAACCAAAAAAAACAAGTTTTTTAAATAATTTTGTAATATGAATACATTAATATCAGACCTGTAATATCAATTCTGTACTTTTTTTTTTTTTTTTTTTACCTTAAAAAAATAATTTAAAATGGCAGAAGTGGTCACAGAATTTTTCACATTTAAAAAAAAAAAAAAATTAAAAACAATTAATTATGAATATTTAAAGATTGTTCCATTGAAATGCATTGGAGAGCGCCAGGTAGCGAGAGGTCATACCTGTCGCTGTTCAAGGTCGGACGCTGGCGCTGTGGGCTGAGGCTGGAATAATGATGAATGAGTGGCTATCTGGCGCTATCTCAGTCGCTAAGCAGGATCGGCTTGATAAATGTGTGATTGTGGTGGGGAGCCGGCGTTCTCTTGGCGGTGCCCGTCATTACCGGCCACTCACCAGTCGGGCCTAAGAGGAGTTGATACATGTAACCTTCCATAAGACGTGGTTTGTCCACTTAAACTCATTGGTGGTGCAGTGGATCAGGGCCCCGCCAGCTGCTTTTGTGTTCTTTTTACTGTAGTCATTTGGGGCCAATGGTTTCGTCCCCGCAGCCTTAAAGTTATCTTCTTTCAATGACTGGAGCAGCGGCGGCTGCTCAATGCGGACGAGGGGATAGGCAAAGACTACATTAAAAATAAGGAATAGCAGGCGGGTGGGGGCGCAGTGGCGACTCGATCCACTGCACCAACAATGCGTTAAGTGGTGAATTGGTGAACCCACCCCCAGGCCACAATGGCACCTCCATCTCATGGCATGTGTATGGCAAGCGTCTGGGGTGGGGGGAGCGCCATTTGGATGCAACAACTAGCCCTAAAAAAGTGGCAACTGGTAGCACCCCCCCTAGCGTAGCCGCACACTCCTTACACACAAAGGCCGGCCCTGTATTCCTTCACAAAGGGATCCAGTTCAAAAAAGTAAAAAAAACAACTATACAGTATTAAATACTCATTGCCCTGCACCTTCCTTCATCGGTGCCAACCAGGTGCTGGACCGGGTGTCATATATTTACTTCAGTGTAATCTTTTTCCAGTTTTCTTTCCATGTTGCTAACTCTGCTGATGTCACAGTCTTCCTTTCTTTCCCATGCTTCCTAATTTGTATTCCTCCTTTATTACCATTCCTCCCTCTCATTTCCCTTTTTTGCCTTGTTTTTTCCTTTCCTCCTTTATTATCCTTTCCACCTTTAAAAAGAACCCCGGTCACTGCCCCCCATTTCTCCTAGATTAATCATTCTCGGCATAAGAAGGCAAAATGATATTATACTTAGTAAATCTATTCACATTAACAAGATCTGCATGAAAAAGCTCATCTAGATCTTCTGTTGTGTCATTTCAATTGAGCCAATTGGGTGTATCAAATTCTGGAACACAAAGATTTCAGGGTATCCAGAATATGTAGGGTGCTTGTCTATACTATCAAACCTCCCCACTGTCCCTAATTTGGAGGGACTGTCCCTCTTTTGAGTCCATGTCCCACCCTTTCTCATTGTTCCCAGTTGTCCCATGAAACTCTGCTTTAGTAACCTATTAATTTGCCTATTCAAAGTGTTTAAACTGTTGTTCAAAGTGTTTCAATTGTTGTAACTTTTACAACATCCTATCTATTCATCAATGAGGGGGCATGACTTAATTTAAAAGGAAGGTTTGCAATATGCAGGAATGAAACCGGGGCATTAAAGCAACATTATAGCCAAGTCAGCCAACTTCCTGCTGGTTTGCCAAGGGAGGATTAGTTTTGGATAAGATTAGAAATAGTTTCCAATTTTTTATTCCCTGGCTTTGAGCATAGACCCCCCACTAAACATGTCTAATAAGCAGCTAAGCTGCATGTAATAAGTGATAGCAGCTATGGAGTTACCAGGCAGAAGCTGCTAGAGATGCCCTCACATAGAGAGACCCAATGTACTATGGGAAAACAGAAGTGAGATAAGGAACCACCCACATCCTAGTTCTGGAGATAGACATGTGGTAGTGATGAGTGAGTTCATATCCAGTGCTTAGTGTGTGAGACAGCACACAAGAGAAGGGTGATGGGTACTAGTGGGGGTCGACACACAAACGAGAACCAGAACATTCAAGCCTAGGAGGAATAGAGCAGTGAAAATGGAAGACAGACTTTAAAGTACCAATATACTGCCCCAGGTGCAGCGGGTCAGGGGGGCACCAAAGAGGGGCCTGAGCATAAGTGGCACAGATGGCAGTGCTGTGAACCCCACTGATCACCCAAACTCACCTTTCCAGCACTCTTATGCTGCATTCTCCAAAACAGCAATTTATGTTGCGTATTAGTATATACAGCATAAAGCACAGAATGGATAAGGGTCTGCACATATGCAGTGGGAATGGCAGAAAGGTTGTGTGGGTGATCTGGGGAGTTTCACACAGTAGGACATCCCAAATCGGGATGTCCCAGGTAAACAAATCTATTACTAGATTGATTTTAGAAGGGATATATGACAGTTATGATCATACATACTTATAACTGTACTTATAACAGTGGTGATCTGACTTTTATTAGTCCAACTATTACCAAATGCTGGACCGATTTGGCTGTTTAAAGCAAAAGTGAAGGCTCCCCTACTGAGCACTGTGCTCCCGATCCCCAACCAGGAGCAGCACCTCTGCCTTTTTAGCTGCTAGACTGGGCTGCGTTTTGTTTCAGACCGAGTGCCAGGAAAGGTATGACAAATAGGGGTTCTAATTTGCATGGATTTGCACTTTAAAATGGATGGTCACCAATTGGGATAACATCCCTCCACTGCAGATCAGCTATGTTTTTTTGGTGCTTTTTTTGTGACTTAGAGGCCGATTCATTAATAGCGCCAGGTAGCGACAGATGAGCGACTGTAGCGTGAGTTTTTCAGCGCCAGCCAGTATTCGCTGTGCTTGGCCGGCGTTAGCTTGATGACAGGTGTGCGGTAATGTTGAATACGGGCTGGGGGGTCGCTGTTTCACAGGTTCAGCGTTGTATGTGAGCGCCTGACAACGAATGGCCAGAGCGAACGGCTAGCTTCATATTCATTAACAAATCACGCTCCGAATGTGCTGTCGCTGTCCATTCCTTGTTTAAACCCCAGAGCGCTGGCGGCGATGGGTATTAACTAGTTTTTAACCCCTAAACAACCATAATTTTTGAATGTAACATTATACATGTTTTTAGAATCATTTTGTAATATGAATACATTAATCTCAGACCTGTTAGATCAATTCTGCACAAATTTTTTTTTTTATTTTTTTTAACTTAAAAATAAATCCTAACATTGCAGAAGTGGTCTCCGAATTTTTGACATTAAAAAAAAAAAAAATTAATACCATTTAATTATGATTAATTAAAGATTGCTCCATTGAAATGCATTGGACATCGCCAGGGAGCGACAGCTCATACCTGGCGCTGTGAGGGAATTTGCAGCGGCGCTGTTCGGTCCAGGCAGCTTCATGATGAATGCCGTGCTAGCCGTCGCTCTCGCCGGCGCTAGCCTCATTTTGCTTGATAAATGCGTCATTGTGAGCGCCGCCGGGCGTACTTGAGTCGGTAGTCGCCGTTAGCTGCCGCTACCTGGCGCTCGTCAGACACTACCTGGCGCTAGCCCGTGATAAATAAGGGCCCAAGAGTCAAATATAACTGTTGGTTCACTTAAAAGCAGACCAAAATTCAAAGAATGCTGCACTATGTAAATTTCTAAGGAAGCCCCCCACATCCTCAACTGCCTTGCACTGAGCAGTGCATCTTTGTTCTGCAGTATCATCCACACTCTGTGCCTGACAGATCTGATGGAGGCGCACACAGTGGAGGAAGCAGGGATGAAGCTGCAGAGCTAAGCTGCTCTGCTCGGTGCCCTATTTGATCACTGTGGGATCCTGGAAGTAGGTGACTATGCTGTTCAGCCTGTGAGGGGTCCTTAAAGTTGTACACTGCAGGACATCCCTAATTTTGATGCCCCCGGGACACATTTAACTCTATTTTGGACAGCTTTAAAGAGGAACAAAGACTGGGATGTTCTCTCTCTGCTGGGTTTTCGTGGGGTCCAGGGCAACTGGATTCGGGATGGCCACTGTGTAAAACCCCCAGGAATGCCCAGTTTTCTTACCATTTCCAATAAGCATTCTATGCTGTGCATAATAATTGGTGGCATAGAGCGCTAAATGGAAGGGGAGTGGCAAGCATTCCCAGGGATTTCACAAACCTGGGCTTCCCAAATTGGGATGTCTGGCTTAGAGGCCCACTGGCCCTGCATTCTTATAGACTATAGGCCGGTGGTTGCTTGTTCTTAATGACTGGGTTTTTTGCATATTCCTTTTTGGGTCCGGGGTGGGTCCAGCTGCTCCACCTTTTGGGCCTGGGAATATGCTTACATTGTGTTTATTCATATTTAGATCTAAGGGCACAGGAGGGCATGGGGTAGTAGTGGGTAGTATATGCATAACCCCCCCCCCAAAAAAAAACAAGAAAAAGACTTTGCAGAGATACTTACCTTTTCTTCAAGTCACTCTACCCAATAGGAAAACCCCTCTTGGTGTTCTCTTGGTGGGCTACTTTAAGAATATCTCCAGTCTTTCCTAGCCAGCCTTCCCTTGTCTGTTTGCTCCCCCTGAGAAATGTTGAAAATACTTACTTTACTGCTGCAATCCCCCTTGTGGGGCCCTGGTACAGCTGCAGCTAGAATTCACTTCTGTCATCAAACTTTTCCTGGCAGTGATTATTTTTACCCCTTTTCTCCAAAATAGGCACTGGTGTGCAGGGGCAGACTGGGATAAAAAATGGCTCAGGACTTTTCTTGTCACACCGGCCCTACTGCTGTGTATCTGACCCAGTATCCACACCCCCCATGACAGGCAGTGTGCAGAACTCCACCCATCGCAGGCTGAGTGGCAGAATGCTCCCATCACAGGCTGAGATGCATAATGCCCCCATTACAGGCTGAGATGCAGAATGCCCCCATCACATGCTGAGTGGCAGAATGCCCCCATCACAGGCTGAGATGCAGAATGCCCCTATCACAGGCTGAGATGCAGAATGCCCCCATCACAGGCCGAGATGCAGAATGCCCCCATCACAGACTGAGTGGCAGAATGCCCCTAACACAGGCTGAGATGCATAATGCCCCCATTACAGGCTGAGATGCAGAATGCCCCTATCACAGGCTGAGATGCAGAATGCCCCCATCACAGGCTGAGATGCAGAATGCCCCCATCACAGGCTGAGATGCAGAATGCCCCTATCACAGGCTGAGATGCATAATGCCCCCATTACAGGCTGAGATGCAGAATGCCCCCATCACATGCTGAGATGCAGAATGCCCCCATCACAGGCTGAGATGCAGAATGCCCCCATCACATGCTGAGTGGCAGAATGCCCCCATCACAGGCTGAGCCACAGAATGCCCCCATCACAGGCTGAGCAACAGAATGCCCCCATCACAGGCTGAGATGCAGAATGCCCCCATCACAGGCTGAGATGCAGAATGCCCCCATCACAGGCTGAGCAACAGAATGCCCCCATCACAGGCTGAGATGCAGAATGCCCCCATCACAAGCTGAGATGCAGAATGCCCCCATAACATGCTGAGTGGCAGAATCCCCCATAACATGCTGAGTGACAGAATCCCCCATAACATGCTGACTGGCAGAATCCCCCCATTACAGGCTGAGTGGCAGAATGCCCCCATCACAGGCTGAGTGGCAGAATCCCCCCATAACATGCTGAGTGGCAGAATCCCCCCATAACAGGCTGAGTGGCAGAATCCCCCCATAACATGCTGAGTGGCAGAATGCCCCCATAACATGCTGAGTGGCAGAATACCCCTATCACATGCTGAGTGGCAGAATCCCCCCATAACATGCTGAGTGGCAGAATCCCCCATAACATGCTGAGTGGCAGAATCCCCCCCATAACATGCTGAGTGGCAGAATCCCCCCATAACATGCTGAGTGGCAGAATCCCCCCATAACATGCTGAGTGGCAGAATCCCCCCATAACATGCTGAGTGGCAGAATGCCCCCATAACATGCTGAGTGGCAGAATCCCCCCATAACATGCTGAGTGGCAGAATGCCCCTATCACAGGCTGAGTGGCAGAATGCCCCCATCACAGGCTGAGTGGCAGAATCCCCCCATAACATGCTGAGTGGCAGAATCCCCCCATAACATGCTAAGTGGCAGAATCCCCCCATAACATGCTGAGTGACAGAATGCCCCCATCACAGGCTGAGATGCAGAATGCCCCCATCACATGCTGAGTGGCAGAATCCCCCCATAACATGCTGAGTGGCAGAATCCCCCATAACATGCTGAGTGACAGAATGCCCCCATCACAGACTGAGTGGCAGAATGCCCCCATTACAGGCTGAGTGGCAGAATGCCCCCCATTACAGGCTGAGTGGCAGAATCCCCCATAACATGCTGAGTGGCAGAATCCCCCCATAACATGCTGAGTGGCAGAATCCCCCCATAACATGCTGAGTGGCAGAATGCCCCCATCACATGCTGAGTGACAGAATGCCCCCATCACATGCTGAGTGGCAGAATGCCCCCATCACAGGCTGAGTGGCATAATGCCCCCATCACAGGCTGAACAGCAGAATGCCCCCATAACATGCTGAGTGACAGAATGCCCCCATCACATGCTGGGTGGCAGAATGCCCCCATCACAGGCTGAGTGGCATAATGCCCCCATCACAGGCTGAACAGCAGAATGCCCCCATCACATGCTGAGTGGCAGAATGCCCCCATCACAGGCTGAACAGCAGAATGCCCCTATCACAGGCTGAGCAACAGAATGCCCCCATCACAGGCTGAGTGGCAGAATGCCCCCATCACAGGCTGAGATGCAGAATGCCCCCATCACAGGCTGAGTGGCAGAATGCCCCCATCACATGCTGAGATGCAGAATGCCCCCATCACATGCTGAGTGACAGAATGCCCCCATCACATGCTGAGATGCAGAATGCCCCCATTACAGGCTGAGTGGCAGAATCCCCCATAACATGCTGAGTGGCAGAATCCCCCCATAACATGCTGAGTGGCAGAATCCCCCCATAACATGCTGAGTGGCAGAATGCCCCCATCACATGCTGAGTGACAGAATGCCCCCATCACATGCTGAGTGGCAGAATGCCCCCATCACAGGCTGAGTGGCATAATGCCCCCATCACAGGCTGAACAGCAGAATGCCCCCATAACATGCTGAGTGACAGAATGCCCCCATCACATGCTGGGTGGCAGAATGCCCCCATCACAGGCTGAGTGGCATAATGCCCCCATCACAGGCTGAACAGCAGAATGCCCCCATCACATGCTGAGTGGCAGAATGCCCCCATCACAGGCTGAACAGCAGAATGCCCCTATCACAGGCTGAGCAACAGAATGCCCCCATCACAGGCTGAGTGGCAGAATGCCCCCATCACAGGCTGAGATGCAGAATGCCCCCATCACAGGCTGAGTGGCAGAATGCCCCCATCACATGCTGAGATGCAGAATGCCCCCATCACATGCTGAGATGCAGAATGCCCCCATCACATGCTGAGTGACAGAATGCCCCCATCACATGCTGAGATGCAGAATGCCCCCATTACATGCTGAGATGCAGAATGCCCCCATCACATGCTGAGATGCAGAATGCCCCCATCACATGCTGAGATGCAGAATGCCCCCATCACATGCTGAGTGACAGAATGCCCCCATCACAGGCTGAGCAGCAGAATGCCCCCATCACAGACTGAGTGGCAGATGCCCCCCCATAACAGGCTCATTAGGCAGAACCCCCCTTAACCGGCTCTGGGGCAGAACCTCTGGGTGACAGAATGCCCCCATCACATGCTGAGTGGCAGAATGCCCCCATCACAGGCTGAGCAGCAGAATGCCCCCATCACAGGCTGAGCAGCAGAATGCCCCCATCACAGATTGAGTGGCAGATGCCCCCCCATAACAGGCTCATTAGGCAGAACCCCCCTTAACCGGCTCTGGGGCAGAACCTCTGGGTGGCAGAATGCCCCTACTCCCAACCCCCTCCCCGGCTCACCTTGCTGTTCTGCCTACGCTAGAAGCCAGGAATATCGCCACTGCTTGAAGAGATCAGAGATCTTCAGTTGCTTTGACATGGCTTATGACTTACTGTTGCCAAGCAGGATAAGGTGGAGGAAAGTTAGTGTTTGCCTGGACGGGGGACTTTAAGGGGGCTTTCAGGCCTAAACAAAAAGTAATACTTACCTTTGCTTCTCAGCAGCTGCTTCATCTAGGTCTGGGACCCCAGGATTCCTTTGGCATATGTCCACTGTTTACAGGTGGACCCGGCCCCCAGCATCAGTCACAGTCAGTGGTGTAACTAGATGTGACAGGCCCCAGTGCAAACATTGTTTTCCAGTTATTTTAACCTAATTAGATACAACTAGACAACCAAGGACTGCAACAGCCATGATAAATTATTTTTCTATTATATGATGCCAAGTGAACACAAAACTGACAAATAAGGACCAACATTGATGGGTCCCCCGACCTTCTGGTCTCAGGTGCAGTTGCACCCTGTGCACCCCCTATAGTTAGACCTCTGCTCATAGTAACTGGAGCACACCCAACTCCATTCACTAGAACAAAGAGGATGTGCCGCTACCTCAGCATGGCCTCTTTGTAAGAGGCAGCAGAGGAGTGCCAGGGGATAGAGGACCCATTCTCAGAAACCTGTAAGTATTTGACCACCAGCTAGGAGGAAGCAGCTTCAGGGGATGCCGTTGTGTATCCTTTTTTCATACCTGGACAGTCCCTTTAGTGGCTTTGCAGAAAAGTATGGAAAGAGTGGTTCTGTTGGATGTTAGGTATGAAACTGTGCAGTGCCAGTTATAACCCAGTGATGGGGGACACAAGTTGGCTGCCATTGCTGACTCCCTTCTAAACTTTGCAATTGCCTCGTTACAGTGGTGTTCACACAGGGCTACTGCCTATGTAAGTCACAGAACTGGAACAGACACGCTATCCCAATAGTCAAAGCTATAGGCTCCTGGTTGGTCAGACTCTGCTTTTAGAGTTTTCACTGAAACAACATAAATCAGCCTAGTGCCGCCCCCTTGTGGTCAGACATGGCCACTGCTTTTCTTTTAAAATTGAAATAACTTAGGCCCTTATTTAACAAGGGATAGCGACAGGTAGCGACTGGTGAGCGGCCGGTAATGACGGGCCCCGCCACGAGAACGCCGGCTCCCCACCACAATCACACATTTATCAAGCCAATCCTGCTAAGCGACTGAGATAGCGCCAGATAGCCAGCGCCAGCGTCCGACCTTGAACAGCGACAGGTATGACCTCTCGCTACCTGGCGCTCTCCAATGCATTTCAATGGAACAATCTTTAAATATTCATAATTAATTGTTATTGTTTTTTTTTTTTAAATGTGAAAAATTCTGTGACCACTTCTGCCATTTTAGATAATTTTTTTAAGGGAAAAAAAAAATTGTACAGAATTGATATTACAGGTCTGATATTAATGTATTCATATTACTAAATTATTTAAAAAACTTGATTCTTTTTGGTTTCCAAAAATATGGTGGTTTGGGGGTTAAAAAACTACTTTTAACCCATCGCCGCCAGCGCTCTGGGGTTTAAACATGCATTTTACAGCGCAATAATTTTTTGAGCGTGATTTGTTAATGAATATGGTGAGAGCCGGTCGCTATCATGCGCTCCCATACAGCGCGGAACCTGTCAAATAGCGACTCCTCACCCAATATTCAACATTACGGCAAACCGACTGAGTCGCTATCAACTACCGAACAACGGCCAAGCACAGCGACTACTAGCGGGCGCTCTGAAAATGCCGCTACAGTCGCTCATCTGTCGCTACCTGCCGCTATTAATGAATCGCCCTCTTATTTTATTCTGGCTGAACAATAAATTATGTGGCTTGTGTAACAAGCAATTGGATTTGTTCAGTTTGAAATCTCTTAAAAGGTTAAAAACCATGTAAAATGATTTAATTGTTTCAGCTAAAACATGAAATAAAATATTACAGCTTATTAATTTGATCTTGTTGGAAAGGGTTAAATGGAAGAATTTTCTGATTTTACATCCAATCTATTAATCATTTTAATTCAAGTCAGTGGCCATTTTCTCTCCAATTGGATTCAGAATTATTCAAATACCATTTATTTTATTGCAAAATCAATTATAAGATAACATTTTGAAGAGGAATAAAAGCCAGTTAGGTTCATGGGGATGGTGGGCGCTGTGCAAGCTTGCCTAGCACTCCTGATTGGTCACATGATTGCAGATCCTCTTTAAATAGGAACTCCATTCCCCCTAAAAATTTGTGACTGTGTTGAGCCCTAACTTTTTTTATTCCTTGTCAATATATTTATTGAACATCATTTCACATACATATTGATATTGTTTCAATAAACGATTTTCAAAGCAATGACCGTGTACGGTGTACAGAAGATGTACGGTTAAGGCAAAAAGTCGTCTTAAGTTAAATATATATTTTAATGTCAAAATGGCACACTGGGCAGTAATTCCAAGGGGTTTACTCATCAAGGGATAGCGGCAGGTAGTGCCTCGTAGCGGCGGGCAGTGTCTGGTGAACGCTGGGCGCTGTACGCAATACCACATTTATTAAGGCAATTCTGGAGAGCAACTCTAACAGCGCCATGTAGCGTACGATTCATCATTACAGGCAGCTCAGTGTATAGCGCCGGCGGTCTAGCTCCCAGAGCGCCAGGTCTTACCTGTTGCTCTCCCATACAATTCAATGGACATTCCTTTTCTTCTGTTTAAACAGGGTTTTTTATTATTTTATATTTATATTCAGAATTGTCATTACAGGTCTAAGTATTAATGTCACAATGTTACAACAATGTCATTCCATGTGTTTTCGCTTTGTTACTGGTGGATATGTGTCCAAAAACAGACTTTAATCACACAGCGTCTGCTGCTATATGCTAAAGCGACCAGATCCAGAGCGCCGACGCTCTGTGTGTCTGTTTTTTTGTTGAATATGGTGTGAGTCGCCGAGAGACGGTCACGATGAGCTGGTGCTACCTTTCGCTCCCCGGCACATGCCAACTCCAGTGCCGACCAGGGGTCCTGCAGGCCCAGGCAACTGGTTTGTCAGCCCCTAATGCCAGGCGTGGTGGTCCAGTCTGGAATGGCGGCCGGAAAAGAAAACACAGCCACGGCCTACATGACTGCCAGAGGCCAGTCACCCGAGGATCGGGGTGAGACTAAGGATTGCGGGGGTCTATACCTGAGGGGGCTTCAGCAATCTGGATGCTTCCACACCCATTATGTAGAAAATGGGAGTGGGGCTGGTTTAAGATGCCAGTCATGATCGTGTTCCCTGACTACATGGGCTCTAATGTGATGGTGGGTGAAGGTATATGCGGTCTTGCGTTATGCTTTAATAATATGTATTTACAAGAAGCAGCTTGAGAATTAGCCTTGTGGAATTCTACTAATGCCCTTATTCATCAAGCGATAGCGCCAGGTAGTGTCTGACGAGCGCCAGGTAGCGGCAGCTAACGGCGACTACCGACTCAAGTACGGCCGCGGCGGTCACAATGACGCATTTATCAAGCAAAATGAGGCTAGCGCCGGCGAGAGCGACGGCTAGCGCGGCATTCATCATGAAGCCGGCTGGACCGAACAGCGCCGCTGCAAATTCCCTCACAGCGCCAGGTATGAGCTGTCGCTCCCTGGCGATGTCCAATGCATTTCAATGGAGCAATCTATAATAATTCATGATTAATTGGTAATAATTTTTTTTTAAATTTTTTTAATGTCAAAAAATCGGAGAACACTTCTGCAATGTTAGGATTTATTTTTAAGTCAAAAAAAAAAAAAAAAAAAAATGTGCAGAATTGATCTAACAGGTCTGAGATTAATGTATTCATATAACAAAATGATTCTAAAAACATGTATAATGTTACATTCAAAAAATATGGTTGTTTAGGGGTTAAAAACTAGTTAATACAGATCGGCGCCAGCGCTCTGGGGTTTAAACAAGGAATGGACAGCGACAGCACATTCGGAGCGTGATTTTTTGATGAATATGAAGCTAGCCGTTCGCTCTGGCCATTCGTTGTCAGGCGCTCACATACAACACTGGACCTGTGAAACAGCGACCCCCCAGCCCGTATTCAACATTACCGCACACCGACTGAGTCGCTGTCATCAAGCTAACGCCGGCCAAGCACAGCGAATACTGGCTGGCGCTGAAAAAATCACGCTACAGTCGCTCATCTGTCGCTACCTGGCGCTATTGATGAATCGGCCTCTAAGTATCGTCTAGTCTGAAATGTTCTGCTGATAACGCGCGTAGTAGGAGTAGGAGAATGTGTCCTGTGTGAGATTTTGTTTTGGTTTCACACTGAAGCCCAAATATTGTAAGCTTCGTTTCAATAAACTAGATTTGTATGGTGGATGCCTGTCTCTGCGTCTCATTCGATCTACCATACATATCTCCGTCTCGACTCGCACGGTAAGGGTGTGATGGTGCCAGATGCATAGTCGGGGGTCCGAGGTACCCCAGCAAGAAGCCCCAACAGTGGAGTAGGTGTTTAGGTAAAATTTAGTTTTCAAGGGGGACATGGTTACAACACAGCTTCCAAGTTCCATAGGAACCTATAGATAATTGTAAGATTTTGAGCAGATAGCAGAAAGCAGGCACATGCTGGCAGTAAATCGACAATTCACCAATTATTTAATTTTAATTAATAGAAGAAACGCTTGTGATCCTGATTTAAAGTGATTTAATTGTAACAATAAAGCAGACAATATTTTTACAGACATATTAATAAATGCAAATATTTCTAAACACGTTCACAATAACTTAAACACACGGAAGACTACAGCTAATAAATAGAATATTATTAGAATAGAATATTATTTTCATTAGGCAATACAGTCCAATCCTTGTGTACGAGGTAGCCTTACTCTAAAGACTACAGCTAATAAATAGAATATTATTAGAATAGAATATTATTTTCATTAGGCAATACAGTCCAATGCTTGTGTACGAGGTAGGCGCTTACTCTAAAGTATTACACGAGCCTTCACTTCCCAAGGCTCCATGTTAAAGAGAAACAAACACAACTTTTTTATTGTTGCTCCTCTTTGTAAGCTTAGCAGTCGGTATCCTGACTTGGGATTGCTGCAAATTTTACAGGAGGATGGAGGAGGAGTTGGATTTAATGTCTATCCGTGCATGGTAGCAGGGGATGGCGTTGGGTGAGATGCTAAGCCAAGGGGCGCACTGCTTAAGACGGACACTCGGATTATGTCGGATTATTTTCAAGGTAAAGATTTCTGGCAAACCTTGGGGTTTACACAGTGGGGCTTCACAATTAAAGGGGGCTTAAAGTCATTTTTTTAAACATTAGGTCCACTTTAAGAGTAGCCCAGGATCAATCCATCTCTCTTCAAAGGAGAAGATAAAAAATGTACTGCGCAATGTGAGGGACATCTCTGACCCTTCTTGAGCAGCCCACTGTATTGGAAAGCTCAGTCAGTGGGGAGGCTTTGCTAACTTTACAATAGAGCTTTAACAATGAAGCGGCCCAAAACCCATATTGGCAAGTCCTGGAGTCTAAATAAAGGGCCAGCTGAGCCGACCAACTGCCTCCCATCCTCGAATCCTACTTTTGGAGCTGTACTCACCGATCTGGCATTCCCACAGCACATGTGCTGCAGCATCACTAGCTAATCCGTGCTCCTGTGCCAGGCCTATCTGAATGGCTGCCCGAGATGGCCAGCACACCATTGCTATAGATTGCAGGGTGACCCACTGTGTGTATCCACGGGGATTGCCGTAAAAACTCACCTCTCTGGCGATCCCACGGCACATTACTCTATTCACCTTTGGTAAAGAGGTACAACACCCGGGAATCTCACTCTCCTCTTGAACGGGGAATCCCCATTTGGTATGCCACACTGTGCGTATCCCTACGGTGGTAATTAACCTTTCCGGCATGCTCATGACGCAGACGTGGGAGCTCAGCTAATCTGAGTGCTCGGTTTTCGCTCGAATATGCAAGCCGCTGTGACGTTACAGAAGCTAGTGAGTGCAGCTGAGCTTTGAGAACTTTAAATGTAGCTTTAAATGTAAAACTTCCCCCAGATTGCCCACTGTACCCACAAGCCAAGGAACCCCAGTTGGGGGGTCTAAGCAGGGATGTCCTGGGCCAGCCAGGGGCTGGTAAAATCCAGGGCTAATTTTTGGCCCCAGACCGTCACTGATTAGGATGAATGGAGCATCAGAATTGCCTGGCTTAACTACGCACTTCAAGCAAGGGAAGCCAAGGATGTGGTCTACAACATCTGCAACTGTGGCATCACGGCAAGGTGAGTAAACACCAGGAATACACACAGTAAGGCTTCCCAAGCTGGGATGCCCCAGGGATGAATAAATCAGCCTAAAAGACTTCAGGGCGGCTGATGCTTCTTTTTAATGGTGGCCAACTCATTTATTTCAGTGTTGGTCCATTGTTGGACATACCATTGATCCCTGTTTGTTTTGAAGAACTGGGTCCTGGCAACCACATGCTTCCCTGAGAGGGAGCTCACAGAGGCAGTGCCAGAATTCCATCTATGGATTGGCTCTTGCAAACGGTGGCCAACTGACAGAAGACCTGAAATGGGGGCCAGTCCTTCAGAACGGGGACTTTTCAAATATTTAGACCTGGCATGATTGTGCTTTTTCATTTTTTTCCTGTACAGGGAATTTAAATATACTTTACAAAGAAACATCAAACACAAATGAATCAATACTTTACATTTAAAGAGGCACAGTGTCCAGTTAGAGTTCTTTAGAATGTAGTTACATATATTAAACATCTGGAACAGACTGCAGAAGATCCATTCAGAGATAGATGGCTAATCGTCTTCAGAGGAGTCCTGATCTAAGAAACCTCTCCCAGTGCCATCATTGCGGAAGCTCCGCAGATAGTCCTGGAGTTTCTGCGGGTCAATATTTCTCTTGAGGTTAAAGTCCACTTTGGACTGGGAGCAGGTATTACTCTGTAGGATCCTGAAGAGGCTGGCTAGGTTAGGCTCAAGCTTACTCATGAGGCTCTCTTTCACAGATGTCACCGTCTCCTCGTCACAGTCCAAAATGTTACTCAATAGTTTGTTGTAATACCTACAATGACAGATAGAGGGCGGCAGGTAAGAGAGGGGCACCAGCACATTCTACTCCATCAATACATTCCAGGGTATTGTTTAAAGTGGACCAATCACCAGGATTTCCCCTGTCTGGATGGTTTCTCCTGTCTTAGTTTCAATGTGCATGGAACTACAGAAACCAGCATGCTTGGTCATCTATACCTTGTAATGATGAAGGAACAGATAGGGTAGAAAAAACAGCATGACTTGAATAAAGTTTAAAGCGGACCTTCACCCTGAATAAGAGCATATCTTATATGTTTCCACACCCTGTACATACAGATTGCTCACATTACAAATTATCCTTCCTGCATCTACTGCCTGTTATGAGCCTTTAAACATCCAAGATGGCGGCTCATGAAACATCAGGCAGCCTGCAAACAGGAAGTGTCTTCTGACTATGCCGCTCTGCATTTTGGGATTGCTGTCCTTTCCCTGACCCCAGCTCTGCTTTCCTCTCAGTATGTGATGCTCCTGAGTCAAGATGGACGCACCCCATATCCTAGAGTCCTGAACAGAGTTGCAGCCCGGTGGGGGAAAGAATACGTGACTACAAATTAATTTTAGATGTTAGGGAATAGTTTTTAAGGGTTCAGGCTTTTCCTTAAATCATGCTGAAGGTCCGGTCTAAGTCATGCAGTAAACCCCCCACTCGGCGGTGGATGGGGGGGTTACAACAAAATAAAACCTTTACCTCAACCGCAATCCACCGCCGTTTTCCGTGTCGCGGCCACCGCACAGAAAGACACAAAGCGGAATCCCCCCACAAACTGTTTCCAAACCTTTAAACAAACACTGCCGCCATGTGCTCAGACTTTTGCAGGGGGGCGTCCCAATTAGGGATGAGCGAACCGGTTCGGACGAACCGGAATTCGCTCCGAATTTCAGGGAAAATTCGATTCGGCACGAACCCGAATTTTTTTTGGTTTTCCCTGAAATAAAAAAAAAAAATGCCGGCATGGTGGGAGCGGGCAGGCCGGCTACGCTGTCAGCTGTCATCAAAGGACGCGTCATCAGAGGGCGACTGAGAGCGGCGCCGGCCTCCACGCTCCGACCACGCAGGTAAGTGTTTGCTTTTTAAACAAATGCCGGCATGGTGGGAGCGGGCAGGCCGGCTGCGCTGTCAGCGGGCCGGCTTCCGTCGCCCGCTGACAGCGTAGCCGGCCTGCCCGCTCCCACCATGCCGGCATTTTTTTTTTTCAGATGAGCGATTCGTGGAAGTTCGATTCGGGCGAACCCGAATTTCTTGGGGAAATTCGGCGAATCGCCCGAATCGAACTTTCAAGAAGTTCGCTCATCTCTAGTCCCAATGTGGGATGCCCCTTCTGTGTGAAACCCCTGGTTTGCCAATGTATGCTTACCTCGATGGCAATCCCATGCCTGCATGAGCGGACTGTCATCCAATCAGTGCTTTATTCCATAAACATCACCTGTCCATGCAATAGGTCATTTCTACAGGTGAGGTTCATGGTTGTTCTAATGAACTCTTTCCTCCAGCACAGAGACAGAATGGGGAGTTAAAACATTAATACACCTTACCTGTCCCGGATTCCAGGGCTGTCACTGGCGCTACTGTTGGCAACTCTACAAAGGTTGCACAGAGAGGCAATGGGCGGATGAACATGCAAACAGAACGAGGGATGCAGCTATGTGCAGCCCGACCAAGATGGCTGAGCCCAGCACTGAATACTAAGGATGGTGCTGGATACCAGGGTCCAGGAAAGGTGTTTTACTTACTGTAGCAACTGGTAACATGTTATACACATGTAGCAAACATTACTGGTCACAGAGGTCATTGCTAGGCACTGAAAATCCTGGCTCAGCACCGGGACAGGGTGGTTTAAGTGCAGGTTCGCTTAAAGTCACCACCATTTTTGTTGCCCACATTTTAGACCCTGTTCTATCTGAATAATGTCTTTTTGTAGGTTAGGTCTCTAGGGCAAGACACAGTATTTCAGGTGGGGCCTTACCAGAGCTCATACAACAGCATCACATCTGTCACGATAAACTTACCTCCTGGCTGGTTCTGCAATGTCCGCAGTCGGCGCAGGCTCATACGGCCAGCGGAGACTCCTTCCGCCTGGCAGCCGGCTCGAGCAGTGTCCGTCTCCACCTCTCCTTACTCTTATGCCCTCTGGCGGCGCTGCAGTCAGTGCGCCCGCCAGAGGATTGCTTAAAGGGCCAATGAGCCATGGTTTTGTCTGATTGGCAAAAAGCCCACAAGTTCTGTTACTGGCCAATGAGCCTAGTGATCCCCCCGGCCAATCCCAGTGGTTTCTGTTTTATAAAGGTTGTCCCTCCACACTGTTTTGTTGCCCTTGGGAGCATGCTGCTTGTGATTGCCGACTGGACCGACACCTGCTTGTACCCTGACCACGAATCTCTCTCATCCCTTGTGCTGCGTATCTGTGACCTCTTGGATTGACCTTTGACTTGACTTTGACTCTTCTCTTGTCTCTCCCTTTGGTGCTGAGCTAGTTAAGGACTGACTACCCGTGTATGACCCGGGCTAACCTGACGTTGCCCAGTCTTGCCTCTGGTTCACCCGCCTTCACCCCTGTAAGCCCACATCCTTTGTGCTACGAAGTCCTGGGGGGCAACCGTGTCCGGCGAGGCATGTAAAGCGTCCTGGCAAACGGGGGCTTGACTATAGGTGCAGTGGAGATTGGGGGTTGTGGGCTTACCTAGAAGGTGGGTGTCCCATGTGGCCTGACAACAACCTTCATCTTGCTTCTGGTAATGCCTCGAGCTATGCAGCTGAGCATCCTGCTTGCCTGGTTACACTGTCCACTCATCTTGCAGCTTTCAGTTATCAGTATCCTCCAATTTCTCTCTCCTCTGAAGTCCTGGCTAACACAGTACTGCCCATACTACACTATACTAGAGTTGGAATTCCTTCTCCCCAAGTGCATGTTTTTACGTTTAGAGACATTAAACTCTAGTTTCCACCAGTTTTGACCATTTGTCCAGTAAAGCCAAATCATTTTCCATGTTGCAGACACATCCAGGAATGTCCACCCTATTACTCATCTTTGTATCATCAGCAAACAGGCAAACGTTTCCTACCAAGAATTCTCTTATGTCACTTAGAAGCATGTTAAAAATAATGGGGCCCAGGACAGAGCCTTGCAGGACACCATTTATAATTGATAAGGAACATGTAACCTAACATACAGCGTGCCTCACTCAGCTCTACAGCTGCATTGTTAAGCATCTTTGATGTCAAGAATGTTTCAAAGTATTCCCATAGAAGGCCTACCTATTGGAAAAGTGTTGTGGTAGATCTAAGACCTCGCTGATTGCTCCAGGGTTATATCGAGCGATGTTACAGAGCTCCAGCTTGGAGTAACAGTCCTCCTGGACTTCAGAGATCATCCGCTGCAGGTTGGAGCATCTGCGAATGGCCAGGAACACCTTGGCATTTATTCCAGTTACTATACACTTAAGACTTTCCTTCACAAACACCTTTCCCTGCAGAGAGAAACACATGGAAATGGGTTCAGGTCCACTTTATAATGCAAAAACAATGTAGAGATTGATTGAATTTGAAGCTACACATATGTGCTGGCTAGAGATGGGAGCCCAGTTGTAGCTTGTAATAGAATCTATTGATATGTCATTGCTCATTGGTGTGTTGCAGTACCTGGGTGTCAAATTTGGCAGCGTTGAACAGGAAGGACCTGCAGATGTCATAGAGGCCATCGGTGTCGCACGTGGTATTCTCCAGACAGGCAAAGGCTCCACAGCCCACTTGCAGGGCCCCATTCAAACAGCGAATGACTTCCACTGAACAGGAGAGAGCATAGACAAGGTCAGCACCATGTTACATTTCAGGCAACTCAGAAACCTCATTCTTAAAGGAGACCTCCAGCCTGTTAGCCTATTAAATAGCATTGGTTCCTGTGGGCCTGCCAAATTTGGAATGCCCACCTTTTAATTAAACTGAAGAGGACAAAAACGTACCTATTCCATGTGGAGTCTGAGCCAACAGGGAATGCCTGTATAATTGCACTCCCACCAATGAATATAAATGCATTTATTGATAGTGGGAACAAGTCACTATCAGTGGGTCCAGAATAGCAGCAGTAACAACTCACATACTAGGGCGGAGCATACCAAAGCCCATTTTCAACACGAGGGGGGGCATCACAGTGTGATTTCAACAACACTACTAAAAAAACTGGGAGCTCGACCTTCTCCCCTCCCCCCCTCCCGGTTCTCCTCTCCACACGAGCTGGCCGCACGTGAATTACAGCTGGATGGGCTGACATCGTGATGCCGGGATTCACCTGCGCTGTTGTAAAGGAGAGGTATTTACGGCGGTGGAGCTGCACCGGAGAGGCTCAATGTGCTCATGAGTCAATGCAGCTTCCGCCTCGAAATTATGATATGTGAATTGTTTGCTTAAGTACTTTGACAAGCCAGTATACTGTGAAGCATAGTGGGACTATATCTGACAATTCCTATTGAGGATGGCTGCTCTCTACATATACGTTGTTCCCCATTGGCCACTAGCACCTTAGCATTTGCACTTTATAATCATGACAACTTCAGTGGAATAACTATCTGTCTACATCCCTAAATGGCTAAATGCAAGCACAACCAGATTGAAACAGCTGTCTCGAGCTGCTGAACGGCAATGGAGGAAAACCGAATCCAGTTGTGACTTTCAATTCTATAAACAAGCCCTTCAGAATCTCAGGACGGCCCTTACATCTGCTAAGCAAGCTTATTTCTCTTCACTGATTTCTGCACAAGCCCGGAATCCCAAACAACTATTCAACACTTTCAGTTCCCTACTCCGCCCACCACCCCCTCCTCCAACCTCTCGAATAACAGCAGAAGAATTTTCTACATTCTTCAAAGAAAAAATTTACAACATTCGACTTGGCTTTGCCCCTCAGTATCCCTCACCACTTCAAACAATCCCCCTGCCTTACTCTCTTACCTTCTTCACTCCAATAAGTGAGCTTGGACTAACCTCTCTCATTTCTAGGGCCCACCTGACTACCTGCTCCCTCGATCCTATTCCATCCCACCTTATTCCTCAACTGTCTCCATCCCTTACTCCAGCCTTAACCTCTATATTCAACCTTTCCCTCTTCACTGGTACCTTTCCTTCCTCCTACAAACATGCAGTTATTACTCCAATAATCAAGAAACCCTCTCTCGACCCCTCTGCCCTCTCCAGCTACCTATCTCACTCCTCCCTTTCTCCTCCAAACTTCTTGAAAAACATGTCCACTCAGAATTGGCACAATACTTATCCACTAACAACTTACTTGACCACTTACAATCAGGATTCCGCCGTAACCACTCCACTGAAACTGCCCTCACGAAAGTCACCAATGATCTGCTCACTGCCAAAAGCATTGGTCACTACTCCATCCTCATCCTTCTTGACCTCTCCTCAGCCTTTGATATTGTCGACCACTCTCTGCTTCTTGCACTCTCTTGGCTCACCTCTTACCTCTCTGACAGATCATTCAGTGTATTCTATTCTAACACAGTCTCATCCTCACGTTCCCTTTCTGTTGGTGTGCCGCAAGGTTCTGTCCTAGGCCCCCTACTTTTCTCAGTCTACACCCATGGCCTTGGCAAACTTATAAACTCACTAGGCTTTCAATACCACTTCTATGCGGATGACACTCAGATATATCTCTCAGGCCCCAATCTCTCCTCTCTCCTATCTGGCCTCCCCAACTGCCTTGCAACTATTTCTTCATTCATGTCATCTCGCTACCTCAAGCTAAACATGGACAAGACAGAACTGGTCATTTTCCCACCATCTAACTCCCCTCCCCTCTCTAACACGTCTATTTCTGTCAACAATTACACAATAACAGCAACTCCCCAAGCTCGGTGCCTGGGAGTCATTTTGGACTCTGCCCTCTCTTTCAAACCACATATTCACTCCCTGGCCACCTCCTGTCGCCTCCAACTTAAAAACATCTCCCGCATCCGTCCTTTCCTCTCACCTGACACCACTAAAATGCTAGTGCATGCCCTGGTCATATCCCGACTGGATTACTGCAACATCCTTCTTTGTGGCATACCATCTAACAGACTGGCACCCCTCCAATTTATCCTGAACTCTGCTGCTCGCCTCATCTATCTCTCCTCTCGCTCCTCCAGTTCTGCGCCTCTCTGCCAATCCCTACACTGGCTGCCAGTCCCACAGCGAATCCTGTTCAAAACTCTAACTCTCGCATACAAAGCTCTCTCCAACCAGGCCCCTCCTACATCTCATCTCTAATCCAACAATATCAACCTAGACGCAGCCTCCGCTCTGCTACCGACCTTCTCCTGTCCGCCTCCCTGGTCACCTCCTCTCACGCCCGCCTCCAGGACTTCTCACGTGCAACTCCAATCTTCTGGAATGCCCTCCCCCACCCAATCCGCCACTCCACAACCCTCAAAACCTTCAAAGGAGCCCTCAAAACTCACTTATTCAGACAATCATATAATCTGGCTTAACCAATCTTCTAAAAGGGCACATGCCACAAAGCTCAATACGGACTGTTTGTGATCCTTTCCCCTCGTCTTCACCCCTCATCCTTTAGACTGTAAGCTCACAAGGGCAGGGCTTTCTCTCCTATTGTGTCTTGTACTCAGAATATCCATTGTCAACTCTGTAAAACTGCATTTGATATATTATATGTACCGTATGTTTCTACCCTGTCTGTAACTACTACTTTGTAAAGCGCTACGGAAGATGATGGCGCTATATAAATAAACAATAATAATAATAATAATAATCCCTATTGGGGACCCTTGCTTCCTACTCTTTATTTCTTTATTTCTCTTGCTGGCCAGCAATCTATCATTGTAGGTGTGGATGGCAGTGTGGAACATGGGGTGCGTGGCACACTTGGGGTGTGTGGGGGGCCCCCGTTTCTTTTAGTGTATAGCTATTTAGCCTTTTATTAATGTTATGTGGGGAGGAGGGTATATATTATACATATACTATGTGTTGATATTTCAATAAAATTCGCTGTCTTTGGCAATAGGCGCCTCTAAATGTTTTCATAGTGCCAGTCGCACAGGAATCGTTTGTTGGTCTGTAGGTGTATGTTGACATCACGGTGTGCCCTCATGCATAGACCCCCCCTGCATGTCCTGTTCTTTCTACCTGCGCACCACTCCCCAAGAGAAATTGGCTACTGGCGCAATCACGGGTCTGGAGTGCGCTTCCTGGATACTGGATGCCAAATGAAACCTGAACCATGTGACCACCTACAGCCAATTTGGGTGCCTTATTTCACTGGGGGAGTGCTGTTCAGGTAAGGAGAACTGATTGGGGGGGTATGCGCAGGTGGGTGTCGTTAGGTTTAATGTTTTCCTGTATTTCCTACGTGGCTCACAACAAGAAACAAGGTATTGCGGCAGCAGCAAAGAAAACCTCCATCGTGAGTCTTTGGGGTTCATTATATAAGGGAGGCATAAGCACAGGTATGTTTACAGAAATTTTTCTTATGTTATATTGTTTTGGTCTTTGCCCCCAGGCATCCCGATTGGGTTCACCCCCCCCCCCCCCCAGGTTTCCCGATCTCACTTACTCTTTCCCGGTCCCACGACGCCTGCCCGGCCTCTTGTCCAATCAGCGCACTCGGATCCGCTCCCACCCCTTCGCCTAAGAGCTTGTCTAAGCGAGCAGATCCGAGCACGCTGGTGCCTCCCGCTACCCGGCCATTTACAAATGTCTGGTGTGGGCAAAAGCCCTGCTAAAAGGTCAGCAGGGATGTGGCCGCTGCTCGTGCATGCACCGTTGGACCGGGGAAGAAGGTGAATTTCTGGGCGACTTTACACAGCAGGGTATCCCAATTCTGGATGCCCTGGGTGGAGGCAATCAATCTTATAGATTCCAGGGCCGTCTAACCGTGGGGTTTGAGCCACTTTAAATGCTTACACGCTTCCAGTGCTTGACTGTTCTATAGAGTGTCATCATAATGTTGCCATCTAGAGGCTAATTTGTGTAATGCATATGCTACAGCATATATCCTAGAAGGAGCATCTGCAGCCATCCTTGTCATCTCACCTACAGTAGCCATGCTGATAGGTTAAATTCAATGGCCTTGATTCACTAAAATTCATAAAATTCAGTTCATGAGAAGAAAGCCTGAGAATGTCACTGTCAGTGAATCACCAGATAGGAAGACAATGAAAGCCAATGGCACTTTTTGCTACAGTGTGAAAAGGAGTAAAAAGTCCAATACTTTTCTCAATAGTAAAACGTACTATTGGCTTTCATTGTCTTCCTATCTGTTGTTTCATTACAATTTGTATGCTCAGAGTTTTTTTCTCATGAATTTAAATTTTTACTACCATGAGACTTTTTTTCAACACTCAATCAAAGCCAATACCTGTAATGATCCTTCATTATGCAGCACCCATCCTTTCTGCTTTAGGGCAGATTTAGCAGGAGAAGCGCCATGCATATAGATTGTGCTATCCTTCTGTACTAACAGGGATAACATGCTGTGTATATATGGTGAGCCCATTCATTCATTATTGTTCTGATTCACACATTCTGTATTGCATGTATCTGTATCCTGTGTAACTCTGTACAATAATGGATTGTGGGGTTTAATTTGCCTGTACACAAATAACGCAATCTTTTTTTGGTCAGTTTCACTCTATCCATGTTTTAAAAATTGGAGAACTCTATTTCAGTGAGTTTCCCTTTCCTTTCCTTTTTTGAAAGGGGGGATTGTACATGTTTCCCAGTATAAAATATGTGTGCAAGGGCGTACATACCATGAGGCAGGGAAGGCAGCTGCTACTGGGCCCATGGCAGAAGAGGGCCCTGTGTTAGCTACCCCCTCCTATTATGCAACACATGGTCCTTCAGTGTGCCCTTGCCGGTGACAGACTGGTGCTGTGCCCGCCATCTGGTCCTAGCCAACAGAAGCAGTACCAGGATTGGTGATGATGGGAACAAGTCCCTATCAGTGGGTCCAGAATAGCAGCAGTAGGGATTGGTACCCTGGGCAGATCCTGATACCCCTTCATACATGAACATAAGATACATCAGGCTTTAAAGCGGACCAACACCCGTGGCAAGGGTCACCCGTGGCAATATTATGTAGTTTATAACAAAGATATTTTTGGGGGCCTATGACTTTTGCTATGGGGCTCTGTGAAACCTATGTACACCCCTGTATGTGTGTTTTTATGTGTGGCCTTATAAACACATTGCTATGTGACCTATTTAGGTACAGTCATCCCATCCCCAAATTGTTATCCATAACCAACCCCATAACCAACCCCACTGGGTGTACTGTCTGCTGCTAGGAAGGAGTTCCAGCATGGCACATACCTGTATGGAACAGCAGCGGCACCATAGAATGAGTGTGAAGGGGCATTTTATTTCCCTTCCTGCACTGAAAACTATTTTGCCTTGAACCTGCCCTGACTATAGGCATATAGTCATAACAAGGACATTCCAAACCTTTCCTGTTTAGTTACAGTAGCAGTTCATATCACTGATTAAACTGAGTATATGACAAGGTCAGCACTCCCCAAAATAAAATGTCACTTTTACTTCTATTGCTTAAAATTCAACTGAAAAATGAAAGGTACAATTGCACCCATAAGGATCATGACACAGGGGCGTAGCTGGGGGGGGAGCAGGAGGGGCACGTGCCCCGGGTGCTGCTGGTCAGGGGGACACCAAAGAGGGGCCTGAGCACTGGTGGGGGGCGCCATTTAAAAACTTTGGCCCTTATTTAACAAGGGATAGCGCCAGGTAGCGAATGGTGAGCGAACGGTAATGACGCTCACCGCCACGAGAACGCCGGCTCCCCTCCGCAATCACACATTTATCAAGCCGATCCTGCGTAGCGACTGACAGAGCGCCAGATAGCGAATCATTCATCATTATTCCAGCCTCATCCCACAGCGCCAACGAGCGACCTTGAACAGCGACAGGTATGACCTCTCGCTACCTGGCGCTCTCCAATGCATTTCAATGGAGCAATCTTTAAATATTCTTAATTAATTGCTATTAATTTTTTTTTTTTTTTTAAATGTCAAAAATTCTGTGACCACTTCTGCAATGTTAGATATTTTTTTTAAGGTTAAAAAAAAAAATTGTGCAGAATTGGTATTACAGGTCTGATATTAATGTATTCATATTACAAAATGTTTGGAAAAACATGTTTTTTTTTTTTCCAAAAATATGGTTGTTTGGGGGTTAAAAATCTACTTTTAACCCATCGCCGCCAGCGCTCTGGGGTTTAAACAAGCATTTCACAGCGCGAGAAGTTTTTGAGCGTGATTTGTTAATGAATATGCTGGGAGCCGTTCGCTATGGCCATTCGCTGTCATGTGCTCCCATACAGCGCGGAACCTGTCAAACAGCGACTCCTAACCCCGTATTCAACATTACCGCACACCGACGGGGTCGCTGTCAACAGCCGAACAACGGCCAAGCACAGTGAATACTAGCGTGCGCTGTGAAAATAACGCTACTGTCGCTCATCTGTCGCTACCTGGCGCTATTAATGAATCGGCCTCCCCGCCAAAAAGCCTAGCTACTCCTCTGCCATGACATATTTTCAAACCTTACAGGTCCTTGACCCCCTAGAGAAGCTGTGGGTACACAGCGGAGCAGCTTCATACACCCGGGATGGATTAGTATTTTACTTGCGGTACCTTTGACTTTACTTCAATTCCCTGTTATTTTTATGATCTGTTTGCTTCTGTGATAGAAACAACCAGCTGGTGCTGGCCTTCATATGGTTACTATCACATCCCATGTTAGCCATTGGAGCTTGGTTAATCTTAGCCCACTCTTTTTTACTTTAGTTTTTCATAGTGTATTTATTCCACCAGCACTTTAACTCATACCCTGTTTCCCTGAAAATAAGACAGTGTCTTATATTAATTTTTGCTCCCAAAGATGCGCTAGGTCTTATTTTCAGGGGATGTCTTACATTTTTCCATGAAGAAGAATTCACATGCATTCACAAAAAAAGGAAATTTATTAACTGTTAAACAGTAGTAGTTGCCATCACAAACCAGCATAACCAGACAAAATGTGACTCCTGTCAAAATTTCATGTTACCTCCCCTCCCCCTGATCCTCCTGTCCCAATTTACCCCCCTTCTCCTGTACTACCGGTAGTGGCATATGTGGGGAATCCAAAACATACAACCCCCCCTCCTCATTATCAGTGGGTGAAGGTGGGGGAGGTGGGAGTAGAGTCTAGAGAATCCAGGGAATTCTCTAGTTTCCAACCCCCCCTCCCCTCACTTCACCTGGCATTTCCCCCATAGAAATTCTTTTTTTTTTTCTTCTTCACAGTCTGCTGCCACTACTCACTAACTTACTGTCAGAGAGCGAGCAGCAGACAGCAGCTTTCACTTTGGTGGCGGCCGCTTTGACGAGTGACGTCCCCCAGTGACGTCCCCCTATGCGCAACGTCAGGGGCGTCACTCGTCATCAGAGAGAGCCAGCCGCAGCTGACTGAGGTCTCTTGCTGCGGGGGGAGGTCTTATTTTCGGGGGAGGTCTTATTTTCGGGGGAGGTCGTATATTTAGCCTTCATGCTAAAAGCACAGTAGGCCTTATTTTCGGAGTAGGTCTTATTTTCGGGGAAACACGGCATGTATACCACTACACATAGTTTTTTTTATCATGAATTGTATTTTGTTATATATTAATTCTTCAGCACATTATAGTTATTAGCAATATTAGAGCACGGTCACTTTATACACTAGTTTTTAGGAGATATTGTTAAATTAATTTAGTATACTATTATTATATGGTTTAAGAATCTAATATTCAGGGTTTTTACATCATTGGAGTATATTTTTTGATTAGCCGCATGTATTATATATATTTTTTTGGCTTATAAAGAACTATTTCTATTATCTTTATAGCATTGTGATTGATAAGATCCGTATCAGCTTTATATATTTATTGTATCATATCCCTCCCGGGTATGTTATAGTCATGTTTTTAATTTGTCTTGTCATTTTGTTGCCTGTTTTTTACATGATGGCTCAATGTACATAATAAACTTATTGCAATACATGTTACCTAGCTGAGTGCCCTGGCTTTATACGGTCTCCGTGGTTGGGTCTTTTTTCTAGCTATTTGCTATATATATGTAAGGAGCCCGGGGTGCACCTTCTGGTCATTTATATTATTTTGGCTTTGCTGCTATTAGTGGTGCCATCACCAATCTGTTTCTTGTTAGATTCTTGCAGCTACAGAGAGGCCATTCCAAATCACACAGAGATTTCAGCAAAATTAGTACTCACTGGGTCTTATACGGAAAATTAGAGTGGAAAGATCTTGGGCTTTAAAGTAGTCACTCATGAAAATGTAGGGAGTTGCTCTGCATTCCCTGCTATTGTGCATGAGCATGAAGCTCAATTCACTGTGTGTAAAAGGGGGCGGGGGTGGGGTGCTAGGCACAGCCATGGCGCGCCCCTTCTGTCAGCAGGTCAACAGCCTGGTTCTTCTGGATGGATACATTTTAAAGTGGACCAAAAGCCAGGATTTTGACTATCCTGGGATTTGGTCCTTGCCCCTGGGACCCCCCTGATAGGGTGTGAAATCCCAAGGTTGCCCAAAAAAACTCACCTCATTATGAGCCCAGATGCAGTTTGGTTAGTACCTCTGTGTCCTCTGTAGTAACGCTCCTGGTGCTGGGAGTTGTAGTGCCACACCAGCTGGGGATTAATTATGAGAAAGCTGCCCAATGCCCATTAAAATTTCCATCTGCAAATGTTATACATTTATTAAGGTAGGTCCTTAAGTTTGTTGGATGAAGTGTGGGGATTGTTGCATATTATAAAGTGATACTAAGTATAAAACATTGCTTAAAATTAACTACAAATACTATTATAAATAGTAAATGTACACATATAATTGCGACCTTACTCCCCATTCTATGCAGTAACCACAGTCTGTGCCCCCTGCCCCTTACCTGAGCTCCCCATTCCATGCAGTAACCAGAGTCTGTGCCCCCTGCCCCTTACCTGAGCTCCCCATTCCATGCAGTAAGCACAGTCTGTGCCCCCTGCCCCTTACCTGAGCTCCCCATTCCATGCAGTAACCACAGTCTGTGCCCCCTGCCCCTTACCTGAGCTCCCCATTCCATGCAGTAACCACAGTCTGTGCCCCCGGCCCCTTACCTGAGCTCCCCATTCCATGCAGTAACCAGAGTCTGTGCCCCCTGCCCTTTACCTGAACTCCCCATTCCATGCAGTAAGCACAGTCTGTGCCCCCTGCCCCTTACCTGAGCTCCCCATTCCATGCAGTAAGCACAGTCTGTGCCCCCTGCCCCTTACCTGAGCTCCCCATTCCATGCAGTAACCACAATCTGTGCCCCCTGCCCCTTACCTGAGCTTCCCATTCCATGCAGTAACCACAGTCTGTGCCCCCTGCCCCTTACCTGAGCTCCCCATTCCATGCAGTAACCACAGTCTGTGCCCCCTGCCCCTTACCTGAGCTCCCCATTCCATGCAGTAACCACAGTCTGTGCCCCCTGCCCCTTACCTGAACTCCCCATTCTATGCAGTAACCACAGTCTGTGCCCCCTGCCCCTTACCTGAACTCCCCATTCTATGCAGTAACCACAATCTGTGCCCCCTGCCCCTTACCTGAGCTTCCCATTCCATGCAGTAACCACAGTCTGTGCCCCCTGCCCCTTACCTGAGCTCCCCATTCCATGCAGTAACCACAGTCTGTGCCCCCTGCCCCTTACCTGAGCTCTCCATTCCATGCAGTAACCACAGTCTGTGCCCCCTGCCCCTTACCTGAACTCCCCATTCTATGCAGTAACCACAGTCTGTGCCCCCTGCCCCTTACCTGAGCTCTCCATTCCATGCAGTAACCACAGTCTGTGCCCCCTGCCCCTTACCTGAACTCCCCATTCTATGCAGTAACCACAGTCTGTGCCCCCGGCCCCTTACCTGAGGTCTCCATTCCATGCAGTAAGCACAGTCTGTGCCCCCTGCCCCTTACCTGAGCTCCCCATTCCATGCAGTAACCACCGTCTGTGCCCCCTGCCCCTTACCTGAACTCCCCATTCCATGCAGTAACCACAGTCTGTGCCCCCTGACCCTTACCTGAGCTCCCCATTCCATGCAGTAACCACAGTCTGTGCCCCCTGCCCCTTACCTGAGCTCCCCATTCCATGCAGTAACTACAGTCTGTGCCCCCGGCCCCTTACCTGAACTCCCCATTCCATGCAGTAACCACAGTCTGTGCCCCCTGACCCTTACCTGAGCTCCCCATTCCATGCAGTAACCACAGTCTGTGCCCCCTGCCCCTTACCTGAGCTCCCCATTTCATGCAGTAACTACAATCTGTGCCCCCTGCACCTTACCTGAACTCCCCATTCCATGTAGTAACCACAGTCTGTGCCCCCTGCCCCTTACCTGAGCTCCCCATTCCATGCAGTAACCACAGTCTGTGCCCCCTGCCCCTTACCTGAGCTCCCCATTCCATGCAGTAAGCACAGTCTGTGCCCCCTGCCCCTTACCTGAGCTCCCCATTGCATGCAGTAACCACAGTCTGTGCCCTCTGCCCCTTACCTGAGCTCCCCATTCCATGCAGTAACCACAGTCTGGGCCCCCTGCCCCTTACCTGAGCTCCCCATTGCATGCAGTAACCACAGTCTGTGCCCCCTGCCCCTTACCTGAGCTCCCCATTCCATGCAGTAACCACAGTCTGTGCCCCCGGCCCCTTACCTGAGCTCCCCATTCCATGCAGTAACCACAGTCTGTGCCCCCTGCCCCTTACCTGAGCTCCCCATTCCATGCAGTAAGCACAGTCTGTGCCCGCTGCCCCTTACCTGAGCTCCCCATTGCATGCAATAACCACAGTCTGTGCCCCCTGCCCCTTACCTGAGCTCCCCATTCCATGCAGTAAGCACAGTCTGTGCCCCCTGCCCCTTACCTGAGCTCCCCATTGCATGCAGTAACCACAGTCTGTGCCCCCTGCCCCTTACCTGGGCTCCCCATTCCATGCAGTAACCACAGTCTGTGCCCCCTGCCCCTTACCTGAGCTCCCCATTCCATGCAGTAATCACAGTCTGTGCCCTCTGCCCCTTACCTGAGCTCCCCATTCCATGCAGTAACCACAGTCTGTGCCCCCTGCCCCTTACCTGAGCTCCCCATTCCATGCAGTAACCACAGTCTGTGCCCCCTGCCCCTTACCTGAACTCCCCATTCCATGCAGTAAGCACAGTCTGTGCCCTCTGCCCCTTACCTGAACTCCCCATTCCATGCAGTAACCACAGTCTGTGCCCCCTGCCCCTTACCTGAGCTCCCCATTCCATGCAGTAACCACAGTCTGTGCCCTCTGCCCCTTACCTGAGCTCCCCATTCCATGCAGTAACCACAGTCTGTGCCCCCTGCCCCTTACCTGAGCTCCCCATTCCATGCAGTAACCACAGTCTGTGCCCCCTGCCCCTTACCTGAACTCCCCATTCCATGCAGTAACCACAGTCTGTGCCCCCTGCCCCTTACCTGAGCTCCCCATTCCATGCAGTAACCACAGTCTGTGCCCCCTGCCCCTTACCTGAACTCCCCATTCCATGTAGTAACCACAGTCTGTGCCCCCTGCCCCTTACCTGAACTCCCCATTCCATGTAGTAACCACAGTCTGTGCCCCCTGCCCCTTACCTGAACTCCCCATTCCATGCAGTAACCACAGTCTGTGCCCCCTGCCCCTTACCTGAGCTCCCCATTCCATGCAGTAACCACAGTCTGTGCCCCCGGCCCCTTACCTGAGCTCCCCATTCCATGCAGTAACCACAGTCTGTGCCCCCTGCCCCTTACCTGAGCTCCCCATTTCATGCAGTAACTACAATCTGTGCCCCCTGCACCTTACCTGAGCTCCCCATTCCATGCAGTAACCACAGTCTGTGCCCCCGGCCCCTTACCTGAGCTCCCCATTCCATGCAGTAACCACAGTCTGTGCCCCCAGCCCCTTACCTGAGCTCCCCATTCCATGCAGTAACCACAGTCTGTGCCCCCTGCCCCTTACCTGAGCTCCCCATTCCATGCAGTAAGCACAGTCTGTGCCCCCTGCCCCTTACCTGAGCTCCCCATTGCATGCAGTAACCACAGTCTGTGCCCTCTGCCCCTTACCTGAGCTCCCCATTCCATGCAGTAACCACAGTCTGTGCCCCCGGCCCCTTACCTGAGCTCCCCATTCCATGCAGTAACCACAGTCTGTGCCCCCGGCCCCTTACCTGAGCTCCCCATTCCATGCAGTAACCACAGTCTGTGCCCCCTGCCCCTTACCTGAACTCCCCATTCCATGCAGTAACCACAGTCTGTGCCCCCGGCCCCTTACCTGAGCTCCCCATTCCATGCAGTAACCACAGTCTGTGCCCCCAGCCCCTTACCTGAGCTCCCCATTCCATGCAGTAACCACAATCTGTGCCCCCAGCCCCTTACCTGAGCTCCCCATTCCATGCAGTAACCACAATCTGTGCCCCCAGCCCCTTACCTGAACTCCCCATTCCATGCAGTAACCACAGTCTGTGCCCCCTGCCCCTTACCTGAACTCCCCATTCCATGCAGTAAGCACAGTCTGTGCCCCCTGCCCCTTACCTGAGCTCCCCATTCCATGCAGTAACCACAGTCTGTGCCCCCTGCCCCTTACCTGAACTCCCCATTCCATGCAGTAAGCACAGTCTGGGCCCCCTGCCCCTTACCTGAGCTCCCCATTCCATGCAGTAAGCACAGTCTGTGCCCCCTGCCCCTTACCTGAGCTCCCCATTCCATGCAGTAACCACAGTCTGTCCCCCCGGCCCCTTACCTGAGCTCCCCATTCCATGCAGTGAGCACAGTCTGTGCCCCCGGCCCCTTACCTGAGCTCCCCATTCCATGCAGTAACCACAGTCTGTGCCCCCTGCCCCTTACCTGAGTTCCCCATTCCATGCAGTAACCACAGTCTGTGCCCCCTGCCCCTTACCTGAGCTCCCCATTCCATGCAGTAACCACAGTCTGTGCCCCCTGCCCCTTACCTGAGCTCCCCATTCCATGCAGTGAGCACAGTCTGTGCCCCCGGCCCCTTACCTGAGCTCCCCATTCCATGCAGTAACCACAGTCTGTGCCCCCTGCCCCTTACCTGAGCTCCCCATTCCATGCAGTAACCACAGTCTGTGCCCCCTGCCCCTTACCTGAGTTCCCCATTCCATGCACTAACCACAGTCTGTGCCCCCTGCCCCTTACCTGAGCTCCCCATTGCATGCAGTAACCACAGTCTGTGCCCTCTGCCCCTTACCTGAGCTCCCCATTCCATGCAGTAACCACAGTCTGGGCCCCCTGCCCCTTACCTGAGCTCCCCATTGCATGCAGTAACCACAGTCTGTGCCCCCTGCCCCTTACCTGAGCTCCCCATTCCATGCAGTAACCACAGTCTGTGCCCCCGGCCCCTTACCTGAGCTCCCCATTCCATGCAGTAACCACAGTCTGTGCCCCCTGCCCCTTACCTGAGCTCCCCATTCCATGCAGTAAGCACAGTCTGTGCCCGCTGCCCCTTACCTGAGCTCCCCATTGCATGCAATAACCACAGTCTGTGCCCCCTGCCCCTTACCTGAGCTCCCCATTCCATGCAGTAAGCACAGTCTGTGCCCCCTGCCCCTTACCTGAGCTCCCCATTGCATGCAGTAACCACAGTCTGTGCCCCCTGCCCCTTACCTGGGCTCCCCATTCCATGCAGTAACCACAGTCTGTGCCCCCTGCCCCTTACCTGAGCTCCCCATTCCATGCAGTAATCACAGTCTGTGCCCTCTGCCCCTTACCTGAGCTCCCCATTCCATGCAGTAACCACAGTCTGTGCCCCCTGCCCCTTACCTGAGCTCCCCATTCCATGCAGTAACCACAGTCTGTGCCCCCTGCCCCTTACCTGAACTCCCCATTCCATGCAGTAAGCACAGTCTGTGCCCTCTGCCCCTTACCTGAACTCCCCATTCCATGCAGTAACCACAGTCTGTGCCCCCTGCCCCTTACCTGAGCTCCCCATTCCATGCAGTAACCACAGTCTGTGCCCTCTGCCCCTTACCTGAGCTCCCCATTCCATGCAGTAACCACAGTCTGTGCCCCCTGCCCCTTACCTGAGCTCCCCATTCCATGCAGTAACCACAGTCTGTGCCCCCTGCCCCTTACCTGAACTCCCCATTCCATGCAGTAACCACAGTCTGTGCCCCCTGCCCCTTACCTGAGCTCCCCATTCCATGCAGTAACCACAGTCTGTGCCCCCTGCCCCTTACCTGAACTCCCCATTCCATGTAGTAACCACAGTCTGTGCCCCCTGCCCCTTACCTGAACTCCCCATTCCATGTAGTAACCACAGTCTGTGCCCCCTGCCCCTTACCTGAACTCCCCATTCCATGCAGTAACCACAGTCTGTGCCCCCTGCCCCTTACCTGAGCTCCCCATTCCATGCAGTAACCACAGTCTGTGCCCCCGGCCCCTTACCTGAGCTCCCCATTCCATGCAGTAACCACAGTCTGTGCCCCCTGCCCCTTACCTGAGCTCCCCATTTCATGCAGTAACTACAATCTGTGCCCCCTGCACCTTACCTGAGCTCCCCATTCCATGCAGTAACCACAGTCTGTGCCCCCGGCCCCTTACCTGAGCTCCCCATTCCATGCAGTAACCACAGTCTGTGCCCCCAGCCCCTTACCTGAGCTCCCCATTCCATGCAGTAACCACAGTCTGTGCCCCCTGCCCCTTACCTGAGCTCCCCATTCCATGCAGTAAGCACAGTCTGTGCCCCCTGCCCCTTACCTGAGCTCCCCATTGCATGCAGTAACCACAGTCTGTGCCCTCTGCCCCTTACCTGAGCTCCCCATTCCATGCAGTAACCACAGTCTGTGCCCCCGGCCCCTTACCTGAGCTCCCCATTCCATGCAGTAACCACAGTCTGTGCCCCCGGCCCCTTACCTGAGCTCCCCATTCCATGCAGTAACCACAGTCTGTGCCCCCTGCCCCTTACCTGAACTCCCCATTCCATGCAGTAACCACAGTCTGTGCCCCCGGCCCCTTACCTGAGCTCCCCATTCCATGCAGTAACCACAGTCTGTGCCCCCAGCCCCTTACCTGAGCTCCCCATTCCATGCAGTAACCACAATCTGTGCCCCCAGCCCCTTACCTGAGCTCCCCATTCCATGCAGTAACCACAATCTGTGCCCCCAGCCCCTTACCTGAACTCCCCATTCCATGCAGTAACCACAGTCTGTGCCCCCTGCCCCTTACCTGAACTCCCCATTCCATGCAGTAAGCACAGTCTGTGCCCCCTGCCCCTTACCTGAGCTCCCCATTCCATGCAGTAACCACAGTCTGTGCCCCCTGCCCCTTACCTGAACTCCCCATTCCATGCAGTAAGCACAGTCTGGGCCCCCTGCCCCTTACCTGAGCTCCCCATTCCATGCAGTAAGCACAGTCTGTGCCCCCTGCCCCTTACCTGAGCTCCCCATTCCATGCAGTAACCACAGTCTGTCCCCCCGGCCCCTTACCTGAGCTCCCCATTCCATGCAGTGAGCACAGTCTGTGCCCCCGGCCCCTTACCTGAGCTCCCCATTCCATGCAGTAACCACAGTCTGTGCCCCCTGCCCCTTACCTGAGTTCCCCATTCCATGCAGTAACCACAGTCTGTGCCCCCTGCCCCTTACCTGAGCTCCCCATTCCATGCAGTAACCACAGTCTGTGCCCCCTGCCCCTTACCTGAGCTCCCCATTCCATGCAGTGAGCACAGTCTGTGCCCCCGGCCCCTTACCTGAGCTCCCCATTCCATGCAGTAACCACAGTCTGTGCCCCCTGCCCCTTACCTGAGCTCCCCATTCCATGCAGTAACCACAGTCTGTGCCCCCTGCCCCTTACCTGAGTTCCCCATTCCATGCACTAACCACAGTCTGTGCCCCCTGCCCCTTACCTGAGCTCCCCATTCCATGCAGTAACCACAGTCTGTGCCCCCTGCCCCTTACCTGAACTCCCCATTCCATGCAGTAACCACAGTCTGTCCCCCCGGCCCCTTACCTGAACTCCCCATTCCATGCATTAACCACAGTCTGTGCCCCCTGCCCCTTACCTGAGCTCCCCATTCCATGCAGTAACCACAGTCTGTGCCCCCTGCCCCTTACCTGAGCTCCCCATTCCATGCAGTAACCACAGTCTGTGCCCCCTGCCCCTTACCTGAGCTCCCCATTCCATGCAGTAACCACAGTCTGTGCCCCCTGCCCCTTACCTGAGTTCCCCATTCCATGCACTAACCACAGTCTGTGCCCCCTGCCCCTTACCTGAGCTCCCCATTCCATGCAGTGAGCACAGTCTGTGCCCCCGGCCCCTTACCTGAGCTCCCCATTCCATGCAGTAACCACAGTCTGTGCCCCCTGCCCCTTACCTGAGCTCCCCATTCCATGCAGTAACCACAGTCTGTGCCCCCTGCCCCTTACCTGAGTTCCCCATTCCATGCACTAACCACAGTCTGTGCCCCCTGCCCCTTACCTGAGCTCCCCATTCCATGCAGTAACCACAGTCTGTGCCCCCTGCCCCTTACCTGAACTCCCCATTCCATGCAGTAACCACAGTCTGTGCCCCCGGCCCCTTACCTGAACTCCCCATTCCATGCAGTAACCACAGTCTGTGCCCCCTGCCCCTTACCTGAGCTCCCCATTCCATGCAGTAACCACAGTCTGTGCCCCCTGCCCCTTACCTGAGCTCCCCATTCCATGCAGTAACCACAGTCTGTGCCCCCTGCCCCTTACCTGAACTCCCCATTCCATGCAGTAACCACAGTCTGTGCCCCCTGCCCCTTACTTGAGCTTCCCATTCCATGCAGTAACCACAGTCTGTGCCCCCTGCCCCTTACCTGAGCTTCCCATTCCATGCAGTAACCACAGTCTGTGCCCCCTGCCCCTTACCTGAGCTCCCCATTCCATGCAGTAACCACAGTCTGTGCCCCCTGCCCCTTACCTGAACTCCCCATTCCATGCAGTAAGCACAGTCTGTGCCCCCTGCCCCTTACCTGAGCTCCCCATTCCATGCAGTAACCACAGTCTGGGCCCCCTGCCCCTTACCTGAGCTCCCCATTCCATGCAGTAACCACAGTCTGTGCCCCCTGCCCCTTACCTGAGCTCCCCATTCCATGCAGTAACCACAGTCTGTGCCCCCGGCCCCTTACCTGAGCTCCCCATTCCATGCAGTAACCACAGTCTGTCCCCCCCGGCCCCTTACCTGAGCTCCCCATTCCATGCAGTAACCACAGTCTGTGCCCCCTGCCCCTTACCTGAGCTCCCCATTCCATGCAGTAACCACAGTCTGTGCCCCCTGCCCCTTACCTGAACTCCCCATTCCATGCAGTAACCACAGTCTGTGCCCCCTGCCCCTTACTTGAGCTTCCCATTCCATGCAGTAACCACAGTCTGTGCCCCCTGCCCCTTACCTGAGCTCCCCATTCCATGCAGTAACCACAGTCTGTGCCCCCTGCCCCTTACCTGAGCTCCCCATTCCATGCAGTAAGCACAGTCTGTGCCCCCTGCCCCTTACCTGAGCTCCCCATTCCATGCAGTAACCACAGTCTGTGCCCCCTGCCCCTTACCTGAACTCCCCATTCCATGCAGTAAGCACAGTCTGGGCCCCCTGCCCCTTACCTGAGCTCCCCATTCCATGCAGTAAGCACAGTCTGTGCCCCCTGCCCCTTACCTGAGCTCCCCATTCCATGCAGTAACCACAGTCTGTCCCCCCGGCCCCTTACCTGAGCTCCCCATTCCATGCAGTGAGCACAGTCTGTGCCCCCGGCCCCTTACCTGAGCTCCCCATTCCATGCAGTAACCACAGTCTGTGCCCCCTGCCCCTTACCTGAGTTCCCCATTCCATGCAGTAACCACAGTCTGTGCCCCCTGCCCCTTACCTGAGCTCCCCATTCCATGCAGTAACCACAGTCTGTGCCCCCTGCCCCTTACCTGAGCTCCCCATTCCATGCAGTGAGCACAGTCTGTGCCCCCGGCCCCTTACCTGAGCTCCCCATTCCATGCAGTAACCACAGTCTGTGCCCCCTGCCCCTTACCTGAGCTCCCCATTCCATGCAGTAACCACAGTCTGTGCCCCCTGCCCCTTACCTGAGTTCCCCATTCCATGCACTAACCACAGTCTGTGCCCCCTGCCCCTTACCTGAGCTCCCCATTCCATGCAGTAACCACAGTCTGTGCCCCCTGCCCCTTACCTGAACTCCCCATTCCATGCAGTAACCACAGTCTGTCCCCCCGGCCCCTTACCTGAACTCCCCATTCCATGCATTAACCACAGTCTGTGCCCCCTGCCCCTTACCTGAGCTCCCCATTCCATGCAGTAACCACAGTCTGTGCCCCCTGCCCCTTACCTGAGCTCCCCATTCCATGCAGTAACCACAGTCTGTGCCCCCTGCCCCTTACCTGAGCTCCCCATTCCATGCAGTAACCACAGTCTGTGCCCCCTGCCCCTTACCTGAGTTCCCCATTCCATGCACTAACCACAGTCTGTGCCCCCTGCCCCTTACCTGAGCTCCCCATTCCATGCAGTGAGCACAGTCTGTGCCCCCGGCCCCTTACCTGAGCTCCCCATTCCATGCAGTAACCACAGTCTGTGCCCCCTGCCCCTTACCTGAGCTCCCCATTCCATGCAGTAACCACAGTCTGTGCCCCCTGCCCCTTACCTGAGTTCCCCATTCCATGCACTAACCACAGTCTGTGCCCCCTGCCCCTTACCTGAGCTCCCCATTCCATGCAGTAACCACAGTCTGTGCCCCCTGCCCCTTACCTGAACTCCCCATTCCATGCAGTAACCACAGTCTGTGCCCCCGGCCCCTTACCTGAGCTCCCCATTCCATGCAGTAACCACAGTCTGTGCCCCCTGCCCCTTACCTGAGCTCCCCATTCCATGCAGTAACCACAGTCTGTGCCCCCGGCCCCTTACCTGAACTCCCCATTCCATGCAGTAACCACAGTCTGTGCCCCCTGCCCCTTACCTGAGCTCCCCATTCCATGCAGTAACCACAGTCTGTGCCCCCTGCCCCTTACCTGAGCTCCCCATTCCATGCAGTAACCACAGTCTGTGCCCCCTGCCCCTTACCTGAACTCCCCATTCCATGCAGTAACCACAGTCTGTGCCCCCTGCCCCTTACTTGAGCTTCCCATTCCATGCAGTAACCACAGTCTGTGCCCCCTGCCCCTTACCTGAGCTTCCCATTCCATGCAGTAACCACAGTCTGTGCCCCCTGCCCCTTACCTGAGCTCCCCATTCCATGCAGTAACCACAGTCTGTGCCCCCTGCCCCTTACCTGAACTCCCCATTCCATGCAGTAAGCACAGTCTGTGCCCCCTGCCCCTTACCTGAGCTCCCCATTCCATGCAGTAACCACAGTCTGGGCCCCCTGCCCCTTACCTGAGCTCCCCATTCCATGCAGTAACCACAGTCTGTCCCCCCCGGCCCCTTACCTGAGCTCCCCATTCCATGAAGTAACCACAGTCTGTGCCCCCTGCCCCTTACCTGAGCTCCCCATTCCATGCAGTAACCACAGTCTGTGCCCCCTGCCCCTTACCTGAACTCCCCATTCCATGCAGTAACCACAGTCTGTGCCCCCTGCCCCTTACTTGAGCTTCCCATTCCATGCAGTAACCACAGTCTGTGCCCCCTGCCCCTTACCTGAGCTCCCCATTCCATGCAGTAACCACAGTCTGTGCCCCCTGCCCCTTACCTGAGCTCCCCATTCCATGCAGTAACCACAGTCTGGGCCCCCTGCCCCTTACCTGAGCTCCCCATTCCATGCAGTAACCACAGTCTGTCCCCCCGGCCCCTTACCTGAGCTCCCCATTCCATGCAGTGAGCACAGTCTGTGCCCCCGGCCCCTTACCTGAGCTCCCCATTCCATGCAGTAACCACAGTCTGTGCCCCCTGCCCCTTACCTGAGTTCCCCATTCCATGCAGTAACCACAGTCTGTGCCCCCTGCCCCTTACCTGAGCTCCCCATTCCATGCAGTAACCACAGTCTGTGCCCCCTGCCCCTTACCTGAACTCCCCATTCCATGCAGTAACCACAGTCTGTGCCCCCTGCCCCTTACCTGAGCTCCCCATTCCATGCAGTAACCACAGTCTGTGCCCCCTGCCCCTTACCTGAACTCCCCATTCCATGCAGTAACCACAGTCTGTGCCCCCTGCCCCTTACCTGAGCTCCCCATTCCATGCAGTAAGCAGTCTGTGCCCCCTGTCCCTTACCTGAACTCCCCATTCCATGCAGTAACCACAGTCTGTGCCCCCTGCCCCTTACCTGAACTCCCCATTCCATGCAGTAACCACAGTCTGTGCCCCCTGCCCCTTACCTGAACTCCCCATTCCATGCAGTTACCACAGTCTGTGCCCCCTGCCCCTTACCTGAGCTCCCCATTCCATGCAGTAAGCACAGTCTGTGCCCCCGGCCCCTTACCTGAGCTCCCCATTCCATGCAGTAACCACAGTCTGTGCCCCCGGCCCCTTACCTGAGCTCCCCATTCCATGCAGTAACCACAGTCTGTGCCCCCGGCCCCTTACCTGAGCTCCCCATTCCATGCAGTAACCACAGTCTGTGCCCCCTGCCCCTTACCTGAGCTCTGCGATGCCCCTCTGCTATGCCTGGCTCCCAGATAGTCACTGTGATCAGGCTCATAGGCTGAGCTCACACTGGCCACCAGCAGAAGTGGGAGGAGGAGGAGGGGGAGGATGCTCTTGTGATTCATCGTGTCAGTCTTCCTGGACCCTCTGCGCAGGGTGATGGTTATGGATCTGATCTATCACATTTTATACACTAGTCTAATCTACATTTTACATCAACAGCCAATCATCTCTCTCCTCCCTGTGGCCAATCACACCCAAGACACATTCATAAGAAAAAAATCTGAACACCCCCGCCACACCCTCTCACTGCCAGCATGACTTTAGTAACTGACATTAGTAAATGAGTTTACCAAGTTTTTTCCTGAGGAATCACAGCAGCACTTTCCTGCTGCAAGTAAAGCTGTAACGTGCATTGCAGTGACATCAGCCATGACGGCAGCGATTCCATCACAAGGCGTCTCAACTGAGAGCCGAGCTGTAGGTCTATAGGCCAGTCTATAGGCCAGTCTATAGAAAGACTGCAAAATAAAGGCCCTTTTACATTTTGTGTCACTGACTTTAACATAAAGTTAAAGGCCATCTATAGGGGTCTTAAAAGACAGAATACCACCAGCTTTTGTACGCCTGCAAGGACTTTAGGAAAAGTTACCCTCACATTCTCACTGCATTAGCAGTGTGTTGCCTGGGCTGGCTTCAGTCTGCTCTTCTACCCTTAATGCAGACCTCTAGTCAAAAATGTAAGTTCCTTTAACAGTCACGGCTATAGGGTCCTAATTTGGATCCCCCTACAGTTGAAGATCCTTAGAAAGCCAACATCAGACATGGAACCCTGAATGATGAGGGTCAGGAAATGAAGCATCCTACTTTAGGAGGTGCAGATGCCACATGTGTGTACAGGTATTTCATGTCCCCTATCGGATAGAGGGTTTATAAGAAAACATGGGTTTCTTTTTACTGCAGGGCTCACAGATGTTATGAATGGGTGGGTGAGGTTAGTTTAGTGCCCCTGGGAACCATGGCCCAACCTGGAGTTACCAGGAAATTGTAGGTCTGCTTTAAGGTAAGGTAGGTAAGAAGCCCGAAAACAAGTACTTCGTTCATGTACTAATGCAGTTTCTTGCAGAACAAACTTGTAAGTAAGTGTTTAAGTGTGCCGCATCGAACTGTGTCACGCTCTGGTCTATGCATTCATAGCCAGTTTTGGTGTTTAGATTTAGTGGCTGCGCTGGGTGCTATCATCCTAGGGATGCTGATAGGGCATCAGACTTTTTCCTATTTGGCCAGTTTTTTTGGGGGGGGAGGGGGTAACAGGGATTTATTAGAAGGCAGACAGTGTTTGGGTGCCACTTATTCATTTCTGCCAAGTTTATTTTTTAGGAGTGCAGTAAGTAAGTCTGTTATGTCCTGGGGGCACCATTCTGCAGTCTTACACAGGGCCTTTAAAGTGGACCAACACCCTCCCGTGATTGCCCCGGGAATCTATAAGATTCCCGGACCTATCAGCCCCCTGACTGCGGGGCACCCCGATCGGGGGTGCCCCGCGGTGTGAAACCCCCCAGAAACCCCTAAATCCCTACCTGATCCTCGATCCAGCGGCGCCCGCCGCCGCCTCCCGCGCGTCCCTCTAGCAGGACACGCAACCGCGCCGGCCGTTTGTGAATGGGCGGCGCAGGCGCGCGTCCTGTAAGAGTGACGCGCGGGAGGCGGCGGCGGGCGCGCTCTTTTGTCCGTCGCTGCCTCCCGCTTGTCCGTCAGCGGGGATTGGCAGCAGCGGTCACGTGGGAGCGGGGAGAGGTGAGTTTTTGGGGCTTTCTGGGGGGTTTCACACGAAGTGGACCAAAACCCAGGATAGTCAAAATCCTGGGTGTTGGTCCACTTTAAAAAAAAGACAGCCCTGCATGCATCCCCTTCTCCTCAGACCACCAACTGGGTTCTCCTGGTGCATGAGTGTGCACCACAGGTCATGTGGGGCATGAGAGTGGCACAGGATTGCATACCGGTAATTTGCATTGCAGGATTTGAGCTTCCTACTTAACCTTATAGAAAGGGGCAGCCCAATCATTTAGATCCACCTTTACGACTTTTTCTGGTCTACCAACTCTCTGTATTCCATTTTGAGTGGCATATTCTCAATGCCCCTCCTTTGGCCTACTCTTTTAGAAGTTAACTTCCTTTCTTATCATTGATGTATGCATACTTTTCCTAGAAGATTAGATTAGTGGAATCACCTACATGTTTTCTTTCTACCTACCTGTTGCTATGTGTGAGGAAAGAATAGCCCCAAAGAAAAGTCATGGTATTGGTGGGGGGTGGCTTAGCAAACGGCAAGTTTCATCAGTGCTACAAAATTTTAATTTCCAGTCAACTGAAAGGGGTGCTTAGGGCATGCTGGGGATGTGACCATATGCTTCTCACCAACAGCGTGGTCATCATTTACATCAGTCGGCCCTTTCCCCAGACCTGCTCTGGACTAGACATGATTTGGAGATATATAACTTAAGCAATCCTCCAGTATAAAATAAGTGAAGGTCCGCACAGCTGCAAAATAAAATCTACCATGGGAAGGCCATGTAAGTTACCAGGTAAAGTGGGAATTAAAAGTAATTCATGGAACACAAAAGGGAAAGTATATTTTTCTATTTTGGGCTTTCTATTGTCTTCTAACTGATGGTGGCCAAGTAAATGGACCTTGAATATTTTTTGATTGGAAGTTTTATTTTATTCAATTACTTATTGTTGTAGTATCAAAAAACATATGTGAGCTTGGAAAGGGCATGTATGTGTGCATTTTCCAGTAAAATATAAAAATATGTGCCATTCACCAGTTAAGAGTATAAGACAACACATGGAGAAGAGAATTTTATTCAGACTGGTGGAATTTGGGTGTAGGATTCCCCTTTAGGCATGAGCCAGGTTCCATAAGATACATTTGGAGAACAGGAAAGGGAGATCATCCATAAGTGGAAGACTGGTGTAGCCTTCTGTGTAAGATGTCTGCTGGGGTTACTACAGACGAGGCCCAGGTACAGTTGTAACTGACTGAGAAGACATGGCTGTAGTGAAACAGAGCCGCACTGAGTTGCAGAGAGAGAGTGAGAAGACTGAGGTGTGGGAATTCCATGCAGAAAGGAGAGGACCCTGGCAGAAGAGAGAGAACCCAGGAGGGCCTGGTGTTGGATGTGACAGAGAAGGTGCCCCTTAGGCAGGGGCGTAGCTAGGGGGGAGCAGGGGGGCACTTGTCCCGGGTGCTGCAGGTCAGGGGGGCACCAAAGGGGGGCCTGAGAACAGGTGGGGGGCACCATTTTGAACCTTTTTCCCGGGTGCCAGAAAGCCTAGCTAGTCCTCTGCCCTTAGGAGTAGAGATGATCCAAAGGGACCAATGGGCTGCGAGGAGGATGCAGCTTTGCATGAGACTCCAGTAAGGTGTGGTAGCCCCTGTCTGAGGCCCCTGCCCTGCAGTGACTGTTAGAGAGAAGTCCTTGTGTTGGGGGAATGAGGCGGGTTCAGAGGCTATGGAGTAAAGGTTCCCCATGTGCTTTACTGGCTGGCAGCCCAACAGCCCCTCTGCTGACATTGGGCAATCCCGCAGCCCAGTCTGGGATACCGCATAGACGGTCTCCACTCTCAAAGTGGGGTGGGGGCCTCCTGAATTCCCCTTTGGAAAAAGGCCTACTGTTAATTCGGAAATACTATACTGCCTAGCCCCTATGCTGAATCTGGATGGACACAAGTCTATTTACTCCTTTACTGAAACATACTTGTAAAGCAACTGTACCCGTGTTTGCTTTTCATACGATTGGCTAAGGTAGTGATGATGCTTTACATTTCTGAGCTCATCGATTTAACTCCTCCTGCTCTAATTCAGCCTCTTCAGATTAGGGAATCACAATCTTTTGTTCCAGTAGCTGAAGACTAAAGGCAGCATTCTCATCTGGCGAGGTTATTAGTGCTGCTTGATTTAGCCAAAGCTGCTGATGAGCTAACCTGTTACACTGGAAGGATTCTGGGACTTTCTGTACTAAAGGCTTTACTTAAGGCCAGGAGATCTGCTCCCACTCAATACAGGGTCACAGGAATATAAGAAACTTGGAAACAGGTTTCACAGCGAGGAACAACATATGTCAGATAGGGCCGTGAATTACCGCAGGGACTAGGTTTCCATTACACATTTATACATCAGTCCTCTGCACCATTCTTTATTCATAATCCCTTTGGTTTATAGTGCCACTGCTGCGGTTGGCACCTGACTTGGCCGCTGTTCCTGGACACTTTCACATCCTGCCCTGAGGGAAATTTCCATCAAATATCCCATGTTTCCTTTTTAATGGAGCGGAACTGCTGGGAGGTAGGGAGATATCAGTCAGTCAGTTAGCCCCACATGTTCCAGTTATTAGGCTAATAGCAGCACAGTAATGTTCTTTAATACCTGTTTTCTAATCTAAATCAGTTTCAATAAACATTTATAGCATTGGACCAATAAATGTATATATTCCACACAACTCCTAAATTAAGCAAAAATTATATATAAGGGTGGTGCCAGCAACTACCCCAATAGTATCCAAAGAGCAGCACCCCCTCCACCACAATTAATAGATTAAACCAAATCTCATGAATTCATAATTATTGAAAATTAAAAAATCACATTAAGATACACACATTTAAAATACATATATATATAACACAAACAATCAAGTTTTGGGCGTATCCCAGATAGATCCATAGTACATACAACACCAAAAACCTAAAAATCAATAAACGTTTAAGACACAATTCATCCAACTATAAAGTGCATAAGTGCCAAAAGTGCAAAGTATTTCTGTAACAATCCCACGCTAAACTATACTAATGTGGCGAAAGAAGCAAAATGCTGACTGTGCAAAAAACGCAATAACTATGAAATCACCACATCACCTGAATATGGATCCTGGAATTTCCCCCAAAAAAGTGGTAATGCCAGGAGCTGGTCCCCAATGCGTTTCGTAGCCCCCGACCCAGGCTACTTTCTCCAGGTTGTTTGCCACAATGGGGTAACAAACAGATGCTATAGCCAACCAAAGATGCAGCATTACTCTGAGATAAAACAAAGCAGAGTTATAAAAGGCTATTGGTAATATAGTGGGAGTTCCATACAGGTCAGCGACAGTCTAGTTGGAATAACATTGTCTGGATGCTTTAGATCAATGGTTCTCAGTCTTGTTATGTCAAGTACACCCAAGTGACAAGCTAATTACAGCCAAGTACCCTCAAGGAGGAGATCAGTGATTATTGATACCAAGATAAGTTGATCATGGGCCTTGTATCAGAATTGTTAACCCCCCCTTGTTGGTGCACCTTTGAACATTGCCAAGTACCCCCTGGGTACGCATTGAGAACCCCTGCTCTAGATACAGTATTGTGGTGCCAAACTGCACTAGTATTCAACACAGCACAACACAATGTAAAGAAAATATGTAATCTGCATTTATTAATTCAATGTATTTGCCAGTAGTTAGTTGCCCCAGAGATGTCCATAAATGTTAGACTGAAATGGAGACATAGCTAAAGGCTTTCAGTACATGCGGCAGCAATATACTTGGAGCCCCATGTCACTCAAGAACCACACTTTTCCTGCTGCTAAGTATTTATATCTGATAAAATGTTACTAAATAACCAGTTCTTTTAATAGATTTAGACCTTAGGTTAAAAATGAGTTAAAGTGCCCTTAGCTCCTTCCTACCAGGTCATCTCGATTTGTGATACCACACTTGTTAAATCAGACAAACTCTCTTACATATGCATCCGACTCTGGGGCAATTCAAATTCCTGCACATAAAAATTAATTTACCTTTTTCTAACTCCTGCCATGGTTGATTTTATCTCCCTCAGTAGCGTGCTGAGGGGTTTCCTGCCACTGTGCTTTGTGGGTTATATTGGTTCAATCCAGGAAGCAGAATGGAAGCAGCCTCCTGGGTGTTCCAAGATGGCCGCGGCTAGGAGAAAATCAGTGAGGTGGCATTTCAGCTTTGAGTGGACACAGAAGCAATGTAATTGCTGACAATAATTTATTATCATGCATGCAATGGTGCAAGCGAGTTTTGGCGAGTTTTTTTTCCAACAGGTTGTTGGCTTGGTTTATTACGCCCTAGGTGTCCTAGGGGTAGCAGGTTAAGCATGTTTTAAAATCATTTTCTACTTCAGGTCTGCATACAAGCTACACAAAGTCAAGAATGGGCCCCAACCTCATGTTCCTCAATGACGGTGCTACTTTTGCACGCCCCGGATATGCCTTTGTACTAAAGTTTAATGTTCTGAAAATCCTATTTCAGCTGTTGAGAGAAAGTTTGAACTTGAGCTGTCTTTATAAATGAAGCCATTTGCTCCGGTCTGATTAAATACTGACGTGAGCACAGCCGCGGAGGTATGAAAAGGCAGTGGGCAGAGGCTATAATGATGTAAACAAGATTAATGAGGCCTAGAAAATTACTGTTAGAGATCAATTATTTTGATATCAACACCTTCCTTTCCAGAGCCAGCATCCTAATGCAGCCGGCCAATAATGATTTGAGCATCAGTGGTTCAGGCAGGAAGAAGGCTGAAGGGTGAAATAAGAAGTAAATGGTATTGGAAAAAAGTACGGTAAGTATATTCAGTAGGAAACATTACGAGAACAGTTACACAAGCAGGAAAACCTGCATATGTCTCAGACGGTGTTTCACTAAAATATGGTAAGCTACAGTATCTCTTCATCTTGGAGGCTTTTGCAATGAATTAGCCCCTTAGTATTTAATTGTCTATTGTATCCACCACCCTATTAGCCACTAATGCTTTTCATGTGTGTGGATGCTTTTACCCATCATCAATGACTAACTAGGCCAGGATTTACAAGCTCTTGGTCAGCCCATAGCCTGCCATGCTGAGCCTCACCCCAGTGTGTTTCCTGGCAGGTCAATGAATGCACCCTATAGCATTGCAAGGACAGATCATGATGTATATGGCCACCTAAAAAGTGATGGTATTGTAGGGGCATAGAATGTAGCAGAGGTGGGTAAGGCCCATATGGGGGGGGGCTTCAGGGGAAGATGAGAAAGGTTGGCAGTGGATGGTGGTGTTAAAAGCAGCAGCCAGCCCACAAACTCAATCCGTTAAGAGTCCCGTGGGCTGCAGCGCTGTCAGCTCAGCTACCGACAGCCAGGGCTGCCATTAGGGTAGGACACCCAAGACTACAGTATTTGACCCAAGGGACCTGGTAGCACCTTGCTGGGCATTCCTGATAGCAGCCCGGTCCTCATTGCTGCATAGATGGCTGCCACATTATTGCATCCGCTGGCTAATGACGAATATGATAAGGGTGCAGGGGACACTGTGACACCTTTTGCAGTGCTTACCCGAGCTGCCTCTGACTCTGAGCCATCTTCATATATAGCAAAAAGATGTTCAAATTAAGGGCCCGGACATTACATTAGGTTATGAGGGACCCGAACACAATACAGAATGTCTGGACCACAACATAAACATATGTAATGGCTGGGTCTCTAGTTTGAGTACAGCCCAAGATAACTAGGCTCACCCAAGTATAATGATGTCTTTCACATTCATCGTCAAGGCGGACACGCAGCTGATGGTATACACGTGGAAGGGGGAGTGGAAAGTTTCATACACTGTGTGTTTAAAGCAGAACAAATCCAATAATTTTGACTTTCCCTGGATATATTCCTTGCACCCCACCCCCAATTTAAGATGTTTCTGGGCCCCTGATTACATAGGCAAGGGATCCAGGAAGAAGGTGTGTTTTGCAGTGCCTCAGGTACTTTCACACAGCAGGGCATTCTGATTGGGTCCTGGGGATGACCCAGGGGAAGGCTATTGGTTGGTCGCTTTGGTTTTGTTCCACTTTAAGCATGCTTAGAATTATTTGAAATTGATCACAATTAAAGGTGGGGACACCTGAAACGCATCAACATTCTATTTCTGCCTAATATTTGCTAGATTCTGATCCTAATGGTGATGGCATCCTCCCACATCATCAGCTATTTAGATGTATTTCAATATAGACATTATTTTTGGTGCATCTTGGATCTGGACTGTAAGAGGTGGCATACTGGCTGTGCACAATATTTTAACCAGATATAAAGACAGATTATAGGTTGAGTTGCTGGCCAACAGGGTTGGGTGATGTGGTCCCATTTAAGATTTGTGTATTCTATTTGCGCTGTCTATTTTTGTATCAGGACAGTCGCTTTCAAATTGTACTAATTGTAACTAATGTGATAATAGAGCTCCTTTAGATGTCACCTGGGATGTATTTCCCCTTGAGCATTCAATGACCACTATCTAGGGTGGCACAATCCAGGGAACACTACTCTGAATTGAATGTCAACTTTAAAATCATAATCATAACTCAACACAAAAGGGGTTGGTGAGAAATAGTTAATCCATTGTGAATCCACACAATGTGAAACCTATAAATACCTATAAATATGTAATAGTTAGATTTTTTGTATGGAAATGGCAAGTAAGGGATGGGGCATACACGTACTAGGCATACTGTATGTGAATGAGTCACTAAGTTGTGAAAAGAACTTTTTGTTTCAGTTGTTACTCACACTGGTGCATTTGGATGCAGTAGATCCTCATTATAAGTTTGTAATTAAAGTCAATAAACATTTCTCTTTTTAAGACACTGTCCTATTTGACCCTGACTTTGCTGCTTAGGAATCTTACTAGTCCTAAATGAGCAAATCTGAATCACACCAGGACCTCCCAAGAGCAAGACAAGTTGGAAGGCGGTCAGACAAATATTATTTCAACTTCACCAATACTCTTACCTCAAAACAAACAACCAGTGACACTTTATATATAATTTAATATTTAATATACTTCAGAGTGTCATTTTGCCTGCAGTTGGTAGTCTTTTGTTAAATTACTATAGGATATCGCTGGAAAACCCCCACAGAGACAATTCTCATTGGAAGTGTTTGCAATGGAGAGCTTTTGGGCAAAGTGTACGACTGTATATGACATCTGAAACAATTGGCTATGGGGTTGACTGTCAAAGCAGCAGGTCAGAAAGATATCTAAGCAATAATGGTTCTTATTTTAAATAGCTAAATCAGCAGCCTCTAGACTAGTGATGAGCTGGTTTTAGGCCTATGTGGTATTCAACCCGAATATTTCTTATTTTATTTGGCTCTAGGCGACTTGAATAGAAGTAATGTTGCCCATTTTTCTACTAGTTGGTGCCCAAGACATAGACAGGTTTCTCCATGGCCCAGAGGCTATGACAGGCAAAAGAGCAGACCCCATGCCCTTTGGAAGTGGCCTATGGACCCCTATATCAGTTCAAAGGATTAGAGGGGTTGGCAAGCCACCACCCAGATATACCCTTACAATTTTACATGCATGTTCTCTTGGGCATTTGTGGGTGCCTCGGCACATCAGCATTACTCTGGTGTTCTCTCAGGGCACCTCTGGACCTGTGCCAGAGGATTTAGATGCTGCCTTGTTGCCACAAGTGGAGGCCAGCTTTTTGGCCTCCAAGCCCTAGGGATACCTGTCCCTGTTCCTGGTGCAAGGCTGGAGCATGCTGTTTTTTAATGAAAAAAAACATTAAAAATAGGGGGAAAAGGCCAAATCATTCCCCCAATCCTTCAATAATATTTAGCATCCTGGTTATATAATGCCAAATACTGGGAGTCACACTGCAGGTATCACCATAAAATATTACCTGCATGCTTATTCGGGCATTGAAAGGTGCAGTTCCCATGGGCCTAGTGTTCTCCCTGGACATCCTGAAAGACCACCGGACCTGTGCCAAAGAACATTATTGCTGGGATACCACCACTGCTGGAGGCCAGTTATTCAGCCTAGGTTAACTAGCCCCTATGGCTGGCTAGTAAGGGGTGCATAAGAAAAAAACATAAGAAAGGGGAAAAATACTAAATCCAACTCTTCATCCTCTTAAGCATCTAATAATATTCAGCATTTGGGAAATCCTAATGCCAAATACCGGGGACCACTTTACTAAACAGCTGCCTGTTAGGCTCATCGCTACTCTAGACTAGTGGTTTTCAAAGTGTGGTCCACCGGTAGCCTCTGAGCATGTGCTTGTTGGTCTCCAGAAGCCTGACCTATTCATCTCACTTTCCAAGGAAAGCTAAAGCTAAATTAAATGGAGCATTAACAGGTGGTTGCAGTTTATCAATACATTTATATATTTTCCTAGTAAAAAGGTTTTATGTCAGTATTGGCAGAGCTTGCTATCACTGTTTACTCTATGTTCTATTTTAAGTATACTTATCAGATTATGACCTAATAATTAATAGATGATATTAACACTAGCAGTAATTACAAAACCCATCCACTTTGCCCCCCGACCGATTTGTGCCATTCTATCGGTTTATAACCCATTGCCGATATAAGATGTTGTTGCCTTAACTTCTCTAATCATGATCTGTTAGGTACCCTACCCACTGCTTGGTTTTGGAGCATAAGATGCTTCTTGAGATGAAGGCACCATGATAACTGGATGAGGTCTGGAGCCAGCATAAATGCATAAAACAGTGGATGTAATATAAGTGACCCTTTTAATAGGTAGGGTACAGGAACCAACTAGATGTTTTTCAGTTCCAGTAAGATGAAACAAGAAAGCTTTCTTCAACCACTGTCCCAAGGCACGGAGAAGTGTGACTTTTAAAAGAGAACAGTGGAGAGTCTATGCGGGCACATTGGTTTCCATTATAAAACCAAGACTCTATTAGTGGTTAACCTGCACACACAATGACTCATATCAAGAGGGGTGGGTGACAATCCCTGCTCACACTGACCCATTTGCTGCCCTTTCTGCTCATTTGGAGCTACATTGTGGCTTGGCCTAATGTCACACACAAGCAGGCTGGCTGTGCAGCATTATGGCTGATGCCACTTAGCTGTAAAGGATGCGGTGCTAGCCTCCAGGCACACATTGTTGGTGAATCACTACAAGGGAGCACACCCCCTCTTACCTCATTCATTGGGGAAACACAAAAGACTGCAGGAGTTCTGGGGCTGACGCATAGCTACAAGCATCCTGTATACGTGACAAGCAGAGGGTCTCCCTCCAGATGCCTAGGTACCTGGGCTTCTAATAAATGTCTTCCTTTAGCCCCTGCTCAATTTTCCGTGACCCTATGCCCTGTACAAACAAGACTGCCAGCTGTGCCTCATTTGTTGTGGAATCTCCCTATTGCCTTTTCCTTTAATTTCTATGTAATTGCCCTTCTGGGATGTCTGAACAAATCTGTATAAATAAATGTGCTACAGTATTTAGCTATCATGATAATAGTATACTAAACTTTTTTTTGTAGACCTGTGCTCATTTACTCCCCTTTATACTGCTGTATGTTGCACATTGGCTCTACGACTTTTTAAGTGGTCCTTCACTCTGAATAAGAGAATATCTTCTATGTTTCCCACACCCTGTACATACAGATTGCTCACATTAAAAATCATCCTACCTGCATCTACTGCATGTTATGAGCCTGGGGGATCATTTTTTAAGGGTTTGGGCTTTTCAATAAATCATGGTGAAGGTCCTGTTTAACTGCTTTTGAACTTTTGCCCTACAAACACTTGTTTAGAAGTCTTGAGACAGAGCTTTATTAAAAATAAAATGAAAGATTATATCAGAAGCATAATGTATTTAGCCAAATATATTACATACCAGGATTAAAGACTAGAGGCAACAGATGGTGCTGATTGGGGGGGAAGGGGGGAGATGGCAGTAAAAAGTTCTGAATAACATGCAATACAATTAACATAAAAAGAATAGACTGTAAGCTCGCAAGGGCAGGGCTCTCTTTCCTATTGTCTCCTGTGCTCACAACACTTGGTTTAACCTCGTGGCATCTAATTTTGTATTGTTCCTGTGCTATATGTTTTACCTTGTCTATAATCACACCTTGTAAAGCACTACGGAAGATGATGAGGCTATATAAATAAACAATAATAATAATAATAATAATATTACATATTTACAGGTCATGCCCTCCTTGCATCTTTGAGATCACTGATTGGCTGGAGCACACATCAGGTAGAAAGGCAGGCATGCCGGCATAGACAGTGCCGTGTGAGCCGCTGGTAAAGGTTAGTTTACCAGCAACCACGGCGGTTTCACACAGTGGGGCATCCTAATTTCAGATGCCTTGGGGGCAGGCTAGTTGTATGATACTGTGATTCAGAGCAGAATGAGTTCAGGCAGAGCTGATACTTTTTATACCTATGGAAAGGGGTGCACCTCTAATGAGGCAAGGTAAGGCGGCAGAAGGGGGGAGCAAGCTGTGAGTGAATGGGTAGCAGTGATGGAGTGACCAAAACCCATGGCTGACTAACCTGGAATCTATAGGATTCCCTACCCCAGGGCATCCAGATTCGGCATGCCTTGCTGTGTGGAACCCCCCAGGTTGCCCAGTATACTCGCCTTCTCCACTGATCCAACGGCGCATGAGCGAGCAGCAGCTCACACCAGGCACTTGTGAATGGCCAACTCAGGCTCGCTTCCTGTTGGAGGGTAGCAAGGATGCACTCGGCTCAGCTTGGCTTGACTTGGCTGGAGCAGAGTCTTAGACGAGTGGGTGTGAGCGGATCCGAGCGCACTGATTGGATGAGAGGCAGTACATGCACTGTAGGACTAGAAAAAGGTGAGGTAGACTGGGCGACCTGAGGGGTTTCACGCAGCAGGGAATCCCGTAGCAGGGTGTCCCGGGGCAAGGAATAAAACCCAAGATTTTACCAGGTTTTGATTCACTTAAAACAAAATAAAATTGCAGGTAGTGACAGACTTTCAAGGGACCCTGCAGCATTCCGAGGCACTGCAGTGCCAGGTTTTAACAAAACTTACATGGATGGGGCACTGTCTGCCACAATTTATACTGTGGCTTTTAGTCCCCAGCCTCCTGGAGACCTGCACTGGGGATAGGAAGTGACGTGAGGTGAGCACTAAATGTGCCTAGGGCAGCATGAACCTTAAATACTTGCTCAGGTCATGCCATGCAGTGTGGCCCTTTCTATAGGTTATCTCAGGCAGGTAGGCTAGGTTCACCCCTTGCTGTGGGATAGAAGCTGTTCCAAAATCTTGAAGTGCTGATTGGCAAAACCCTGTATAAGTATTTTAAAGATGGGATGACCTGGGTGCAATGGATCATTTATTATTTGGGGTTAGACAGCCAATGATCTTTTCACCTGCTTTATTGCAGCCCTACATTTGCTGTTTCTCAATCTTAGGGCCACCATCTTAACTGCTACACTGCTAATGAGAATAGGAGAATGAGCAAGGGTTTGGGGCGCTCTTCTAAGGTCCTGCTGCTATTTCCACTTGCCTGTAGCAAGAGTACCAAGAAGTTTGCATTACACTACCAGCTGTTTTCCTTTACCTCCTTCCAGTATAACTGCTCATTATTGTTTTTAATAAGACCTAAAAAAGCGGTGTAATCCACAAACCTGAGTTGTCAGAAGAGACACCGTCATTAGTTAGAGTACACAGCTTCAGTGCCAATGGCCCTTATACTGGAAGAGAATGACCCAAGCCTCATCTGTTGTGTTATGTCCATGAGTAAGTTGGTAATCCATTCGTACACAGCAAGTTTCTCTAATTTGGCACAAATGATGTCAGGTGCCACGTTACACCACCCCTGAACAGCTTTCGTAATCTCAGGCAGGAAGCAATAGCAGGAGAAACATTATTAAGGTCTACCTTGCGTGCACAAATAGTAAACTGGACCCCATGTTCCTGAAGCTCCTAAGTGATTCTTTAGATAACAACATTAGAGCTATTTTACCAGGAGCCTTTTGTGACATACGTATTTGAAAAGACTACTTCTCCATAAAGGAGAGCAGACAAGCACTTTGGAGCTGTCAGTAAATCTGTTTTCAATGACAGCAAGCATCTTCTGCTTTCAGCTTAAGGCTTAAAATGGGCCAAAGCCCACAAAAGGCTGCCCTGGATTTTCCATGGGCCATCCCGGATAATTTCTGCTATGTAAAACCCTCCAGGGCGCCAGTAATCTCTTACCTTACCCTGGTCCAAAGACCCATGCGCAGGCTCCCGCCCAGTGATTCAGCAAACCACTCTCATTGTTTCTCGGGGTGTGCATGCGCTCCCACCCCATCAATTTACATAGTCAATTAGATGATTATACGACAACAATGAGGCCATCAAGCAGAAATGTGCCAAGAGCTGACTCACCTCTATTCCGCCATGAAGGTGTCCAGCGCCACTGACAGCTCTAGTTCTAGGTCCTGTGGGCTTCTTTAGCCAACGAGAAGGCCAGAGGATCTTATTGCAGCCTCCAGATCCATTTCGCTAGACGTACCACGTTTTGTAGTGGCTTTCCTATCTTTTGTAATGACGAAACATTGTATGTCATTACACATAAGCATACTATTACATGAATAACATGCTTTTATAGAGTATATCTTGCCCAGACTACGACATAACATATCAAAAATAGAGGTCTTTTCAAATGTGCAATATAGTATGTCAAGAGTCTTAAAGGAGCCACACCACTCAACCCTGTTAGCTTGCAGGCCAGCCTATAATCTGTCTCTAAACTTAAAAACAGAGGACTCGGTCACACACATCTGCAGAAGTATGCTTAAGCTGCACCACTACGCCAAAGTGCCTCTGTGGGGTGCAGTCCTAACTCTAATCTCTGAGAGCCCATTTGGGACATACAGTGCAATAGATAAATTGGGAGCAAATTGGGATAAATTGAGTGCTGTGGCTCCTTTAAGACTTTTGTATCCTAATTGCCCTGCTAACGTGCACCTCCCAGGTTAGTTATAAAATGGTCTGAGCGGCTGCCACCCTCCCCCTTTGTTTCTATAGTATGTCAAGAGCTACCAGCCTTTGCTTCATCTCATCCTAGCGGACTTTTCGTTTTTATGTCATAATAAGAAAACATTAGCAAGTGGAAAAGCAAAAAAACATAAACATGTAAACCAGAACGCTAGCTAACTATAGGAATTCTGAACAGAATGAAGAAGCTGGGAAAGGAGCAAGGTTAGACTAGAGAAAGGAAAAATAAGAAAAAAGGAAAGGGGTAAGGGGACAGGGTCCAGGGGAACAGCCCGAGGCCTAGGCTGGGGTGTGGCTTTCCTATCTTTAATGAATACCTGTTAAGTTGTAAAGGAGATCTTTTACAACTTAACAACAATATGGCGTGAAAAAAAAAAAAAACAAACCAAAAATATAGGATTTTGCAGTAGAGAAGTAACCTATTAAATCGGGTGCCGCTGGTATTTTTCTTAACCTAAATGTTAAATGTAAGCCGCAATCTTAAAGCGGACCTTCACCCTGAGTAAGAGCCTATATTATGTTTCCCACACCCTGTACATACAGGTTGCTCACATTAAAAATCATCCTACCTGCATCTACTGCATGTTATAATATATTTAAACATCCAAGATGACGGCTCATGGAGCATCAGGCAGCCTGCAAACAGGAAGTGTCTTCTGACTGTGTCGCTCTGAATTTTGGGATTGCTGTCCTTTCCCTGACCCCAACTCTGCTCTGTCTGTGAAAGCACAGCTAAAACCCTGCCCCCTCTACTTTATCCCACTCTCCTCTCCTCAGTATGTGTGATACTTCTCAGTCAAGATGGCGGCGCCCGTATCCTAGAGTCCTGAACAGAGTTGCAGCCCAGTGGGGGAAATAATTAGGGATGAGCAAATCGATCCGGACGAACCCGGATTCGATCCAAATTTCATGAAAAATTCGATTCGGATCGAATCCGAATTTCCCCGTGCTTCGATCGCTCGAAGTTTTTCTTTAACATCCATTCATTTACATTACAGGCATTCTAAGATGGCGGACGGGACATGTCCAGACATCTACCCCGCTCCAGTGCATGCTGGGGCAGTCACATGCAGCCTATCAGCAGCCAGCAAGCCCGGTGACGTCATAGCGCTATATAAGGCGGCGGCCATCTTGCTTTTGTTCATTTCTCTATTGCATTCGTGAGAGACAGGACACTGCTGTATTCAGGGAGAGACAGTTAGAGAGCCAGGGACAGCCAGGGACAGGCAGGAGACAGGCAGGAAGTCAGCGAGAAGCAGGGAAAGGTAGGAAAAATCGGAGGCAGTGACAGGGAGATTTTTTTTTTTTTCATCCAGCCTGAGTGTTACTGGCTGGCTGACTGGCTTTGTTAGCTGTTTCAGGCTGCTTATACACTTTTGATGTTGTGCATATATACTGAACTGATCTCAAGTCTGCTGTGGGAACATTACCATTTTGTAAGATCTCATTAGCCTCTGTATTTCCTCTATGCTGCACACTTATTTAAAGTAATTTGGCCTGTTGCAGCCTGCTTAGACACTTTTGCTGTGCATATATACTGATCTCAAGTCTGCTGTGGGGGCATCCCATTTTGTAACATCCCATTAGCCTCTGTATTTCCTCTAAGCTGCACACTTATTTAAAGTAATTTGGCCTGTTGCAGCCTGCTTAGACACTTTTTCTGTGCATATATACTGATCTCAGGTCTGCTGTGGGGGCATCCCATTCTGTAACATTCCATTAGCCTCTGTATTTCCTCTAAGCTGCACACTTATTTAAAGTAATTTGGCCTGTTGCAGCCTGCTTAGACACTTTTACTGTGCATATATACTGATCTCAGGTCTGCTGTGGGGGCATCCCATTTTGTAACATCCCATTAGCCTCTGTATTTCCTCTAAGCTGCACACTTATTTAAAGTAATTTGGCCTGTTGCAGCCTGCTTAGACACTTTTTCTGTGTATATATACTGTTCTAAAGCCTGCTTGGGGGTATCCCACTCTATAACATACCATACTCCTCTTGATCTTCACTAAGCTGCACACTTATTTAAAGTAATTTGGCCTGTTGGAGCCTGCTTATCCACTGTTGCTGTGAATATATACTGTTCTAAAGCCTGCTTGGGGGTATCCCACTCTATAACATACCATACCCCTCTTGATCTTCACTAAGCTGCACACTTATTTAAAGTAATTTGGCCTGTTGGAGCCTGCTTATCCACTGTTGCTGTGCATATATACTGTTCTAAAGCCTGCTTGGGGGTGTCCCATTCTGTAACATAACATAACCTACCTCTCTTATTTACACTAAGCAGCTCTCTTATTTAAACTAAGCAGGCCTCTTATTTACACTAAGCAGCTCTCTTATTTAAGCTAAGCAGCTCTCTTATTTAAACTAAGCAGGCCTCTTGGAGGCTGATTGTCCACTTTTGGGTGTGCATTATATTCGGTTTCATATACAGGGGGGTATCCCAATTTGTCAGTGGGGTATCCCAATTTGTAAGATAACCTACTATGCTTGGGGGTGTGGGGGGAGGGTAGGGGGGGTTCTAGGGTCTGGGTTTGGACTGGTATATCTAGGAAGGTGTTGTCGGGTGACAGGCGCTCCTGACTGGTCGTCAGGGAGACTATAAGTGCGATTGGGGTTGGTTCTCCCCCTGGAGAGAGAAACAAAGCGCGCCTGTTTGTTTCACCCTTAGGTTACAGTGAGCTAGTTACCATGCAATTGTGGTTAATACTTTTTATTCACGTAGATGTGCATTATAACTATATACAATTGTTCACATATCTCTTACATACAAGTTTTTTTCACATTTCTTACAGTACTATCTCTTAAGCCTACGTTCAGTCGAATGGCTGGTATTTAGGCTGATAGTCCATTAATGTGACTTGGTGATTATGGATTAGAGAAGGGGGGCTGTTATGCGCCTCTCCACTTCCTTTAAGTCCTTTTTCCATATAATGTTGGGGGGACCCCGTTTGTAGCAAGGTATCCGATGTTGGGTTTAGTACCTCTTGTTTGTAGCAAGTGCATACGCGTTTCGCTTGGCGTAGCTTCTTCAGTGCATTGCTGTAGGGGGGGTCAGGTAGAAAAAAAGGTGAGTAATGTCCTCCCTTTGGGGTTGGGAAGAGAAGGTACAATAAAATGGAGCATGTTCCACTTACTTGTTACATACAGTATTCCTTGCTGGGGTGATGGCAGGGGTTTTGCGTAGGTTTGCCTCCTGTAAAAAATGGGAGGAGGAATCCTTTATGTGTCTCAAATATAAGGGCTATAATTCCCTAGATTCTGTGTGCGCAGGTGTAGGTTACCTTATTCATTGATGGTATGGGTCCCGATGTGCCGTCCGTGCCGCCGGGTGTTTGCTGACTCCGGGGTATTGGTTGGCGTGTATTGCTGGGGAGCCTTGGCGTAGCTTGCATCCTGCTGGCCGTTCTGCCCTCAGGCCGTGTGGCTCAAGGCTCGGTTCGCGCCCTTTAAAACTTTAAAGTGCGGGCGCTTGGTGGGGGCTGCGTGGTGGTTGGGGGGGTTCGATGACGTCGCCCGCGTCTCCCATTGTCTCGTTTACATGGAGCCGGAAGTGCTTGTGAAGGCACTTCCCCCTTTGTGCAGCCCCTGTCGGGCCCGTGATTGCGATCCGCCATTTTGGTGTAGCCCGTTATGGCGGCCGCCATTTTGCCGTTGTCATTTTCTCACTGCGCTTGGGTTGGTCTCCCTTAGTGGGAGACGCCATTTTGGGTGTGCCTGTGTATTCTATGGAATAGCGGGCTTCTGCCTAGCTGTTATTATTTACAGAAGTAATAAAAGTTGTATATTTATTTTGGCATTTCCCATTTATTTTGCGTCCATATCTGCTTATGATAGCTCAGTAAAAATTAAATAAGATAATAATGGATACTTTATCATGTTGTGTGTTCATAATTTCTTATGAGCGCTTAGTAGCTAACTTGTGATGGGGGGACTATATTGGTTCTCCCCATAGTCAAATGGGACCGTTATGATGGGTGGTTGTTAGGGGTGACGGCATGGCTGCAAAAGTGGCAAATGGCATCTTATGGATCTTATGTACATGCATCAGCTGTATATGCATGTAGTGTGGTGTCATGGGTACATCTTGGCAGTTGTCGGTTGTCTGGGGAAGGTGGAGCTACCGGGCTAAAATTTAGTTAGTTGTGGTTTAAGGGGTGATAATAGTTTCATAGGAGAACCAATATAGTCCCCCCATCACTAAGGGAGACCAACCCACGCGCAGTGAGAAAATGACAACGCCAAAATAACGGGCTACACCAAAATGGCGGATCGCAATCACGGGCCCGACAGGGGCTGCACAAAGGGGGAAGTGCCTTCACAAGCACTTCCGGCTCCATGTAAACGAGCCAATGGGAGACACGGGCGACGTCATCGCCCCGCCCACCCACCACGCAGCCCCCACCAAGCGCCCGCACTTTAAAGTTTTAAAGGGCGCGAACGGAGCCTTGAGCCACACGGCCTGAGAGCAGAACGGCCAGCAGGACGCAAGCTACGCCAAGGCTCCCCAGCAATACACGCCAACCAATACCCCGGAATCAGCTAACGACACCCGGCGGCACGGACGGCACATCGGGACCCATACCATCAATGAATAAGGTAACCTATACCTGCGCACACAGAATCTAGGGAATTATAGCCCTTGTATTTGAGACACATAAAGGATTCCTCCTCCCATTTTTTACAGGAGGCAAACCTACGCAAAACCCCTGCCATCACCCCAGCAAGGAATAGCGGGCTAAAGCCAATACTGTATGTAACAAGTAAGTGGAACATGCTCCATTTTATTGTACCTTCTCTTCCCAACCCCAAAGGGAGGACATTACTCACCTTTTTTTCTACCTGACCCCCCTACAGCAATGCACTGAAGAAGCTACGCCAAGCGAAACGCGTATGCACTTGCTACAAACAAGAGGTACTAAACCCAACATCGGATACCTTGCTACAAACGGGGTCCCCCCAACATTATATGGAAAAAGGACTTAAAGGAAGTGGAGAGGCGCATAACAGCCCCCCTTCTCTAATCCATAATCACCAAGTCACATTAATGGACTATCAGCCTAAATACCAGCCATTCGACTGAACGTAGGCTTAAGAGATAGCACTGTAAGAAATGTGAAAAAAACTTGTATGTAAGAGATATGTGAACAATTGTATATAGTTATAATGCACACCTGCATGAATAAAAAGTATTAACCACAATTGCATGGTAACTAGCTCACTGTAACCTAAGGGTGAAACAAACAGGCGCGCTTTGTTTCTCTCTCCAGGGGGAGAACCAACCCCAATCGCACCTAAGATAACCTACCCCAACCATGTAAACTAAAGAGGCCTGTTGCAGCCTGAGTTTCTCTGCTTGCGTATGGTCTGCATTACAATCTGTCTCTTTCAATGACACTGCTGCATGGGGTATCCCAATTTGTAATATAACCTACCACAACCATGTAAACTAAAGGTTACGTCCTTCCAGAAGGAAAAACCAACAATAAATTGTCCCTGCACCACTCTTGATTAGAAAGAAATAAGATTGGTGTGCAAAAAATTGGTGTAACAAAAGCAATGAAATTGCAACAAAAGTAATGTGGGGCCCAGTACCCCACGTAGTACAAACACCAAGGATCTGCACCACCAATCTAAATAGCTAGAATTCAATCAGGGCATGCAACAATAAAGTATGTTTCTAATTATAAATTTATTATTTACATCGCATTAAAAATAGAGCTCATCCGATAATTTGTTAAAAACCATAATAACTCAACGGGAAAAATCTCAAGCCATAAGAAAGTGTCATTGTGCATAAATAATACAATATCAAAGTATACATATGTAAATCAGTGAATAATCAATAAAAAACAACCTGTATTCAAAGGGTGTAGAAAACTATACAATATTGATTAAAATAGTAGCAAATCCCACACTTAACATGTGATAAGAAATGTGCATCTAACCTAATCCAATAACCAATACCCAAAAATAATCCTAAAAAGATTTATATGTGTATAAAAAAGAATCCTATCACCCAATAGTCTGGCTGGAGATCCCGCTGAGTCCTGGTGCCTCTTTACCCACGCGCTCCGTGGAAACTACCACTTTGCAAGGTGCCAGGAAAGAACAAAGGGTACCTGTGTTGCTCGCCTTAAGTAAGCCGCCTGAGTGATCAATCAACAGGTGTAACACATGAGCGTCATCCGCCTCCACCCGCACATAGCGTCCCCGGCCGGCAGACGCCCCGCGCAGAAGAAACAATCACGTCACATGTGTGGGCCCCGTGCGTCCAACCGCCGCCCCCCCCCCAAACCACCCGGCAATCAGCGCCACTCCACCCCGCACACAGCGGCGCGTGGTCATGGCAACAGACGCCGCCGTGGAGGGGGTGATCGGCAGCAGAACACCGCGGCCAAACAAGATATATACACCGCACAGTCAGGGAAAAAGAACCGGCTCGCAAACACAGGTATCGTTTGTATATATACACAAAAATAATCTAAAAACATCTCTAACTTTATTACTATTATTTAAGTTTTATAAGAAATATTGTATACAAATATCCCAATATTTACATGCCACTATAGTATGCTAACTATACAGTACAAAAATAGATTTGATCTATATTTAATTATAAATCATTGGCTTATCACGGTGGACAAACGAGGAAGAGCAATATATACATATGTACACAATCAAAATGTATATTTGAATTTCACAAGTAACATCACTGCACATAAAGATTTTGCAGTGTTGATATGATGTATATCTATATGTACAAGGGTTTACAATATAATTATCTAAGTGAGGAATCGTATCACAATGAAAATGGATAAAATTGTAGATGTGAGTGTGGGCACGACAGGAACAAATGGAAGCGGAAACGGACACACCAAATATTCCTATTCTAATCCATTTCCACTTACATTCATCCATCCACACCCACATCCACAATCCAAACCAATCCAAATGGGAGGAAAAATACATACATATATATATACATCAAGGAAAAAAATATATACATACATATATATATATATACATCAAGGACTAGGCGATGGTTATGAGCAAAGGGAGAAACATAAATGTGGAATATGTTTTTTATATATATATTTTTTATTTTTTATTTTTTATATATATGCATATATACCACATACCCACCCTACACCTTAACTCTTACAATCCATATATTAGTATTAGCGGCAATGCTGTAATTCGCTAATTAATTCATATAAGATTATATAGAGAATAAAAAGTATATATGAAGAGGGTATATATACATACATATAAAAAACAACAACAATAATGAAATTAATGATAATGTGAATAATAATAATATGCAGGTGGAAAGGCCACATTATGACTTTGAAAATAACCACACACATAAAAGTGCAAACCAACACCATTGGATAAATAAAATAAAATAAAAAATATATAAAAATATAATTATAAAATATAAGATAATAATAATAAAGTTGAATTAAATTAAATTAAGCTAAATTAAACATAATTGAATTAAACCAAATTAAATTAAATTAAATTAAACCAAATTAAATTAAATGAAACCAAATTAAATAAAATTAAATTAAAGTGGATTAAATTAAAAAAAAAAAAAAAAAAAAAAAAAAAAATTATTTATGAAAAATATATGTATTAATTAATTATTATTAAATGTTCATAACACCGATGACAATGGGGAAAACCTCCCTTGTATATGCAAGGGCTTGATGTTCCAGAGACCATATTCTCCCAGATCAGTTTCATCATTCTTCTGAGGCTCCTGCTCCAACACTCCTCCGGCCCCTCATATACACAACATTCAGATAATGGCCTCGATTCCAAAGGAGAGGTTATTCCTCTTGATAATCAAGCTCAAAGAAAAACGAACAGCAGACACCCGTGTCACAGCAAATCACAACCTACACAAATAACAAACAAGTGCATAAATAATGAGAGTTAAAAAAAAAAAAAAAAAAAAAAAAAAAAAACTTTTTATATATTTAACCAAACATTTTATGTGTTTTATCACTACACACATACCCACCCATGTGATAATCCCCACCCCATCTATAAAAATATACATATTATCCACCTACAAAAAAGATTCAGATGTCCCCATTCTATTTCTGCATGCACACTGTTTACCTGCCCAAAAAGGGTTCAAATGACACCTCCTCATTAAGACCCAGAGGCGAGATGGTATTCAATTTGTGCATCCATCTTAATTCCTGCTGCAACAATCTCTTTTTTAAGTTTCCTCCCCTAATACCCAAGTGTATTTTCTCCAGGGGCACCACCTGTAGACCGGCACTCTTGCCTTGATGTTCTCTTAGGAAGTGTTCAGCTACAGATGTAATGATTTTATTCTGACCCTTGTCTCTCTCAGCCAACCGGATGTTGGATAAGTGGGCCTGCACACGTGTTTTCAGGGAGTTTTTTGTCTCCCCCACGTAGCCTAACCCACAACTGCATCTAAGGAGATATATTACCCCTTCTGTTCTGCAATTGAGAAACTGTTGAATATAATGTTTCTCTTTAGTGTATTGATTATATACAACATCAGTCCTGACTATATGTCGGCAGATGTTACACCGACCGCAAGGGTAGGCACCCTTTGAGTGAAGCCACGTAGGAGATCTAACAAAGTGGCTTCTACTCAATCTATCCCTCAAATTGGGCGCCCTTCTAGCTGTCATACGCACACCATCCTTAACCATGTCTTTCAGGTCCGGGTCTGTGAGTAATAAATCCCAATGTCCCTCAAGGATAGAGCGGATGTTCCCCCAACTACTGTTATATTTTGTGATGAATCTAACATTTTCACCTCGTGATCTCATTTTGGGGATCAACATGGTTTTCCTATCCATGGTAGCTACCTGTCTGCATGTGTTCTTAATCAACTTCCGTGGATAGCCTCTGTCTTGAAATCTTTCCACCAAATCCTCAGCATGCTTGTGAAATTCCTCTTCACTTGAGCAGTTCCTCCTGATTCTAGCAAACTGTCCTTTGGGTATACTCTTTTTCTGATGCGGGGGATGAAAGCTCCCATAGTGCAGCAATCCATTGACTGCAGTTTCCTTCCTATATATTTCCTTCCAGAAGGAAAACTTATGCCGAACACTATTTTTGTTGGGGGCATTGACCTTTAGATTGATCGGCATGAAATTAAGGATTTTTTTTCAAAGTATGGCGCTGTAAAGAAGGTCAAAATTATTTCTCACTTGGATTAGTATTAAAAGTTTCTGCTCAGCTTAAAATACATTACGCCACACTGGCATCCCAAGGCACATGCTATTTAACCCTATTTGTTAAGCACAAGAATTTCTCATACTTGGATTATTGTTACTTTTTGTTCAGCTTAAAATATACCAGGCCACACGGGCATCCCAAGGCACATGCTATTTTAACCCTATCTGTTATGCAAAAGCATTTCTCATACTTGGATTAGTGTCAAAAGTTTCTGTTCAGCTTAAAATATACCAGGCCATACGGGCATCCCAAGGCACATGCTATTTAACCCTATTTGTTAAGCACAAGCATTTCTCATACTTGGATTATTGTTACTTTTTGTTCAGCTTAAAATATACCAGGCCACACGGGCATCCCAAGGCACATGCTATTTTAACCCTATCTGTTATGCAAAAGCATTTCTCATACTTGGATTAGTGTCAAAGTTTCTGTTCAGCTTAAAATATACCAGGCCACACGGGCATCCCAAGGCACATGCTATTTAACCCTATCTGTTAAGCACAAGCATTTCTCATACTTGGATTATTGTTACTTTTTGTTCAGCTTGAAATATACCAGGCCACACGGGCATCCCAAGGCACATGCTATTTTAACCCTATCTGTTATACAACATAAGCGTTGATCAGCATCAGCTGCTTTATTAAGCTACTTCAGTTTGCACTTGTTTTTGACTGCTTTTAATAAACCAGACCGCAGGGCACCCCAAAGCTGCACCTTGAACCCTATCTGTTATACAACATAAGCGTTGATCAGCATCAGCTGCTTTATTAAGCTACTTCAATTTGCACTTGTTTTTGACTGCTTTTAATAAACCAGGCCGCAGGGCACCCCAAAGCTGCACCTTGCACCCTATCTGTTATACAACATAAGCGTTGATCAGCATCAGCTGCTTTATTAAGCTACTTCAGTTTGCACTTGTTTTTGACTGCTTTTAATAAACCAGGCCGCAGGGCACCCCAAAGCTGCACCTTGAACCCTATCTGTTATACAACATAAGCGTTGATCAGCATCAGCTGCTTTATTAAGCTACTTCAGTTTGCACTTGTTTTTGACTGCTTTTAATAAACCAGGCCGCAGGGCGCCCCAAAGCTGCACCTTGCACCCTATCTGTTATACAACATAAGCGTTGATTAGCATCAGCTGCTTTATTAAGCTACTTCAGTTTGCACTTGTTTTTGACTGCTTTTAATAAACCAGGCCGCAGGGCACCCCAAAGCTGCACCTTGAACCCTATCTGTTTATACTAAATAAGCAAATACATAAAAATGTCAGGTAGACAAGTGCCAGGATGTTCAAAGAGGAGTGGCAGAGGCCAAGATTCAGCAGGCAAAGGTCGCAGCAGACTAGGGGCGAGTGGCAGCAGGAGTCACGGTGAGAGACCTGATCTGCCAGTATCTGCTAGCGGTCGTGTCTCCACCAGTAACGCATCTGCCGTGGTAGATTGGTTAACGTGCTCATCAACATCATCACAAGTTACGTCTGAGACCCCCAGTCTAGGGTCGGTAGGTTCCTCTGACACAACCCTGAGTTGGCATGCCCCGAGAGCAGTCCCTTTCCTCCCATTGCCTCTCTCCTACGCTGTTCCCTCCCCCAGCGACGTATCCTATGCTTTGGGTTCAGCTCCACTCCTTAGTGAGGAGGACGATCAGATAGAGGACAGTCAGCAGCTACTGCCCAGCCATGAAATGGAGGTGGCTTCTTTAGCTCGGCAGACAAATAGTGATGTGGACAATGTCGTGGGTGTTGCGAGATTTCCAGCTTCTGCGCCAGACACTGTTGAGGAAACCAAGAACATCAGTGACGTACAGCCACAACTCGGTGATGATGATGATGATGATGATGAAGCCGATCGCACTTGGGAGCCGGGTGATGAAGGGGCTTCATCGTCATCATCAGGAGAAGGGGGGCGCAGGTTGCCCCGGAGTCAGCAGCTCAGGCAGCAAGGTGTTAGCAGCATCGTTGGCAGTTAGCATGGGGGCACAATTGTAAAGCCTGGAGCCAAACGGGGCCGGGGCCGGGGTAGAGCACCTGCTGCGCGGCAGGCTACCTTATCGGGAGGTAGTGGAGCAGGTGTTCCTGGAGTTGGCGACAATAGCAGCGAATCAGTGAGGCCTGTTGGTGGGAAAAGTAGCTACTCGGCAGTGTGGCAGTTTTTCCTGAAGCATCCGCAGGAGGGTAACTTGGCCACATGCAAGATATGTAGGCAGAAGGTGAAGCGTGGCCAGGGCCCAAATGTTGGCACCACGGCCCTGCATCAACATATGATCCGTCACCATAAAGCGACCTGGGAGAACCGAGGCTCCCAAGGGGTGGTCCAGTCTGTTTCCTCACCAAGTGGCACGCCGCTCCCAATTTCTGCCAGCCAAGGCTCCAGCACCTCAGCCGAAGGCAGCTGTGCGTCATACCCATCCTCTGTCGCTCCTGCTCCTCCTCCTCCTCCTCCAAGTCATGCATCCCGCCAGCAATCCATCAGCGAAGCCATGTCCAAGAGACAGCAGTATGTGCCCACTCATCCTACGGCGCAGAAGCTGAATGTGCTCCTGTCCAAGTTGCTGGTGCTGCAGTCGCTCCCTTTTCAGGTGGTGGACTCTGCACCTTTCAGAGAACTGATGGCTTGTGCCGAGCCGAGGTGGAGAGTCCCAAGCCGTCATTTCTTTGCCAAGAAGGCAGTACCAGCGCTGCACACTTTTGTTGAACAGAAGGTGGGCCAGTCCTTGAGCCTGTCGGTGTGTAGCAAAGTGCATGGCAGCGCCGACGTCTGGAGCTGTAACTACGGTCAGGGACAGTACATGTCGTTTACGGCCCACTGGGTGAATGTGGTTGTTAGACTCTTACCTTCTCGCCGTTCCGGGTCCCGCGGCGCGCCGTTGCGTGGGCCCCAGCGGGCTTCTGCTCGGCGGTCCCCGGGTCTTCCGTCCCCTCGGCACCCCCGTGGGGTCCAGGGGCTGACGGCACAGGACGCGGCTGATGGCCGCGTCGCAGCCCGCTCCGCGCGGCTGCGCCGGCCTGCTGGGCTTCCGGGCGGCGTGACGCTGCCTCCTCCAGGCGGGGGCGCGCCTGTCTCACATCGTGCTCGCGCGCGCGCGCGAGCACGTCTCTCTTATGCCTCCCGGCGGCGCTTTCTCCAGCGCGCCCGCCGGGGGCGAGTTTAAAGTGACCTATGGGCGGCTGGATCCTGGGATCGGACCCAGGGACTGGTCGGCCTGTCTGGCCTGGGCCGTCCAGCTCCTGGGACCGATCCCATTTAGTTTTGTATGCACCAATCATTGTCTTTCCCCCCAATTGCCCCCTTCCCTATTGGCCAGCATTCCCTATAAGGTTTTCCTGCTCCATCATCCCAGTGCCCGTTATAGCCTCTGGGTTCTGGATGTGCGTTGCAGTGTCTTTTGTGATTATTTGGCTATTGGATCTCGACTACCCTTGCTTGCTGCCTGCCCTGACCTTTCGCTTTGCCTGACCACGTTTTGCCTGACCCTTCTGATACCTCGCACCGTGACCTCCTGGATTTGACCTCGGCTAGCCTTTGACCACCCCTTCGTTACCTCCTTCGGATACCACGCCCCGTGACCTCCTGGTTTGACCTCGGCCTGTATTTCGGACTTCTGCCATCCGGCATCCTAATTCAGGATTCCCTGCCAAACATCTTTCTGCACCTTAAGCCGGTATCCTTTGCGCCTTATAAGTCCTGGGGGCAACCGACTGGGAGAGGCATTACCCGCGTCTCCTACAAGCGGGGGCTTGTCTATAGGCAGAAGAGGCGGCGGAGATTGGGGGATACCAGCTCAAGACAGACGGGTGTTCGGTACAGTCCTGACATTATAACGGGCCACAAGAATGGACCAAATCCTGGAACAGGTGCAAGCCTTAACAGCGGCGGTGGAGCATCTGGCTCATCGGGTTGCGGCCCAGGAGAACCGTCCTGCTCCTAACGTCCCCAGTCCTCAGGGGACTCCGGACGCAATGTTTGTGGAACCTAAGATCCCACTTCCTGAAAAATTCCACGGCGACAGGGCAAAATTTGCCAACTTCCGGGACTCTTGTAAATTGTACTTCCAGCTCCGTCCTGTCTCCTCAGGGTCACAAGAGCAGAGGGTCGGCTTGATTGTTTCCCTCCTTCAAGGAGATCCTCAATCCTGGGCCTTCAGCTTATCAGCTCAGGACCCTATCCGTCTCTCTGTGGATAGTTTTTTTTCTGCGATGGAGGTTCTTTATGATGATCCCGACAAAGGGGCCACAGCTGATGCCAAGTTACGTACTCTTCGCCAGGGACGCCGTCCAGCCGAAGATTATTGCTCAGAATTCCGTCGCTGGGCGGTAGATTCTCGCTGGAACAATCCTGCCCTCTGCGGCCAATTCCGGCTAGGATTGGCTGATACCATCAAGGACACCTTGGTGAATTACCCGGAACCTCAGACCCTAGACGAGTTAATGCACCTTGCCATCCGCATTGATCGTCGGCTTCGGGAGAGACGCCAAGAAAAAGGGTCGCATGCTGAGACAGCTTCAAGGTCTGAGGTCCCAATTGTACAACCTTCGGAAGAGCCCATGCAACTAGGTGCCACAAGGCTCACCGAAGGCGAGAGACGACGACGCTTATCCGAGGGGCTTTGTCTGTATTGTGGTGGAACCGGCCATATGGTCAGACTATGCCCAAAGAAGCCGTCGGGAAACTCCAGAGCCTAGGGGGTTTCGAGGGGGCCCTCCTAGGCTGTAAGGTATCACCTCAAGTATCGTCTCCAGTTCTTATTCCAGTTCAGATTAAGATTAATTTTAAGTTTCTGAATCTAAAGGCTCTCCTAGATTCAGGAGCAGCGGGGAACTTCCTAGACTCTGAACTAGCGCAGAGTTTAGGAATTATGATCCAGCCCTTGCCGACTCCCATCCGGGTTTCAGCCATTGATGGCACTCCAGTGGCCGGGGGTTTAGTTCGGTCCCGAACCCCTCCTATACAGTTCAAAGTGGGAGCCAATCATTCTGAAGTTATCAGTTTTGTGGTATTAAGTATGCCTAGTACCCCTTTAATCTTGGGATTGCCATGGCTACAGGAGCACAATCCCCAAATTGACTGGGTCTCAGGGCAAATCACTAAGTGGGGACGCCAGTGTTTTCAGAGCTGCTTAGAATTTCCACTCAGGGTTGCGCATCTAGCCCCGGTTGGAGTCCCCACTCCGTACTTAGAGTTTGCTGACGTCTTTTCTGAAAGGGCGGCAGACAAACTTCCTCCCCATAGACCATGGGATTGCCCTATTGAACTTCTCCCCGGCACCATGCCTCCCAGAGGGAGAATATTTAATTTGACCCGAACTGAAACCCTCGCCATGCGGGAATATATTGCCGAGAACTTAGAGAAGGGTTTATCCGGCCTTCATCTTCCCCGGCAGGGGCAGGGTTTTTTTTCGTGGAAAAGAAAGATGGGGGACTCCGCCCCTGTATTGATTATCGGGGTTTAAATAACATCACTGTAAAGAATAAGTACCCCCTACCACTTATTGAGGGACTATTTACACAGGTAGTTGGGGCGCAGGTCTTTTCTAAACTCGATCTCCGGGGGGCCTATAACCTCATTAGGATTAGGCAGGGGGACGAGTGGAAGACGGCCTTCAATACTCTTGAAGGGCATTATGAGTATTTAGTAATGCCTTTCGGCCTGTGCAATGCCCCCGCGGTCTTTCAAAGTTTCGTTAACGAAATTTTTAGGGACTATCTTGGCCGTTTTGTGGTCGTTTATTTAGACGACATTTTGATTTTTTCTTCATCCCTTGATGAACATCGCAAACATGTGTGTTTGGTCTTGCAAAAACTTAGAGAAAACTGTTTATATGCTAACTTAAAGAAATGTCAATTTGAAGTGTCAGAGGTTCCGTTTCTTGGTTACATTATCTCTAAATCTGGTTTATCCGTGGATCAATCTAAGGTGAAGGCAGTCTTAGAATGGGAGCAGCCCAGGGATTTGAAGGGCCTGCAAAGGTTTTTGGGCTTTGCTAATTTCTATAGGAGGTTCATTAAAAATGTTTCTGCCCTTGTTACACCATTAACCAATCTTACCAAGAAAAGCGGGTACCCCTCAGTTTGGCCTGTTCAAGCGGTCCAGGCCTTCGAGAATCTTAAAAGGGTGTTTAGTGCCGCTCCGGTCCTAGTCCATCCTGATGAGCAACTACCCTTTTTTGTGGAGGTGGATGCTTCTGAAATCGCAGTAGGAGCGGTCTTGTCACAGTATCGCGGGTCACCTGAACGCCTCCATCCATGTGCCTTCTTTTCCAAGAAATTCTCAGGGGCCGAAAGAAATTACGATATCGGCAATAGAGAATTATTGGCCATCAAGTTAGCCTTCCAGGAATGGAGACACTGGCTGGAGGGGGCTCAGTATCCAGTCACGGTCTTTACGGATCATAAAAATCTAGAATACATTCAATCTGCAAAGAGACTAACTCCTAGACAGGCTCGCTGGTCCTTATTCTTCTCTCGATTTAACTTTTCTATAACCTATAAGCCCGGATCCAAAAACGTTAAAGCAGATGCCCTGTCTCGGAGTTTTTCCTTTCCCGACTTACCTGAAAGGTTGGATTCTCCCATTTTACCCCACTCCCTAGTGGTAGCCGCTATCCAACCCCAACTTCCTGACCTTGCTCAGTTCCAGGCCCAAGCTCCTCCTGGAAAACCTGACTCAACCCAGTTTGTGCCTTCTACTTACCGTACTGTCTTTTTGTCCCATTTTCATGATACCAAAACAGCGGGTCATCCGGGGGTCAAGAAAACCATTGCTTTATTAACGCGCCAAGTTTGGTGGCCCTCTCTTAGGAGGGACGTTCAAAAATTTGTCTCCACCTGTAAAGTCTGTGCTCGAAGTAAATCTTTAAGACATTCTCCTGAAGGCCCACTCCTTCCATTATCCATTCCCGCCTCTCCGTGGACCCATCTGGCCATGGACTTTGTTACTGACCTTCCCCCTTCCCAGGGATATACTGTTATTTGGGTAATTGTGGATCGCTTTAGCAAGATGGCTCATTTCATTCCTTTAAAGAAACTCCCCTCAGCCCAAACATTAGCTCAACTCTTCATCACTCACATTTTTAGAATCCATGGTATTCCCATAGATATTGTTTCGGATAGGGGGGTCCAGTTTGTCTCCCGGTTTTGGAGGGCTTTCTGTACTAAGCTGGGTTTCACTGTCTCCCTTTCCTCGGCTTTCCATCCTCAGTCGAATGGACAAACCGAGAGAACAAATCAGTCCTTAGAACAGTATTTGCGTTGTTTTACGGCTGATACCCAAACTGGGCCTTCTTCTTACCATTTGCGGAGTTTGCATTTAACAACGCTGCACATTCTTCCACGGGGGTTTCTCCCTTCCATTGTGTTTATGGCAAAGACCTGAAGTTTTCTGCCCTTCCGGACCAACCCTCTAGAGTTCCCTCCGTGGATGAATGGGTTTCCAAATGGCCAGAGGAATGGGATAAGATCCAACAACATCTAACCAAGGCCGCTCTTCAGCAGAAAAAATTTTCAGATCGCAAACGTTCCTCTAACCCTGGTTATAAGGTGGGAGACTGGGTTTGGCTTTCAACTAAGAACTTGGCACTACGCCAGCCCTCCGCTAAGTTAGGGCCTAAATTTATTGGTCCCTTCCCCATAGTACGGAAAATTAATCAGGTCACGTTTCAGTTAGCCCTCCCTTCGTCCATGAAGATTTGTAGGTCTTTTCATGTTTCTCTTCTTAAATCTGCTAGAAACCATGAACCCAATAGTTCCCCCAGTCCTGTGTTAGTCGATGGTCATCAGGAATTTGAAGTCGCCCGAATTCTTGACTCCCGCCTTTTTAGGAACTCTCTTCAGTATTTAATTGACTGGAAGGGGTACGGCCCGGAAGAAAGATCTTGGGTTCCGGCCAGAGAGGTTCATGCGCAGAATCTGGTGAAGAGATTTCATAAGGAGAATCCATTGAAACCCAGCTTGGAGGGTCCAGTGGCCCCTCCTCAGGGGGGGGGTAATGTTAGACTCTTACCTTCTCGCCGTTCCGGGTCCCGCGGCGCGCCGTTGCGTGGGCCCCAGCGGGCTTCTGCTCGGCGGTCCCCGGGTCTTCCGTCCCCTCGGCACCCCCGTGGGGTCCAGGGGCTGACGGCACAGGACGCGGCTGATGGCCGCGTCGCAGCCCGCTCCGCGCGGCTGCGCCGGCCTGCTGGGCTTCCGGGCGGCGTGACGCTGCCTCCTCCAGGCGGGGGCGCGCCTGTCTCACATCGTGCTCGCGCGCGCGCGCGAGCACGTCTCTCTTATGCCTCCCGGCGGCGCTTTCTCCAGCGCGCCCGCCGGGGGCGAGTTTAAAGTGACCTATGGGCGGCTGGATCCTGGGATCGGACCCAGGGACTGGTCGGCCTGTCTGGCCTGGGCCGTCCAGCTCCTGGGACCGATCCCATTTAGTTTTGTATGCACCAATCATTGTCTTTCCCCCCAATTGCCCCCTTCCCTATTGGCCAGCATTCCCTATAAGGTTTTCCTGCTCCATCATCCCAGTGCCCGTTATAGCCTCTGGGTTCTGGATGTGCGTTGCAGTGTCTTTTGTGATTATTTGGCTATTGGATCTCGACTACCCTTGCTTGCTGCCTGCCCTGACCTTTCGCTTTGCCTGACCACGTTTTGCCTGACCCTTCTGATACCTCGCACCGTGACCTCCTGGATTTGACCTCGGCTAGCCTTTGACCACCCCTTCGTTACCTCCTTCGGATACCACGCCCCGTGACCTCCTGGTTTGACCTCGGCCTGTATTTCGGACTTCTGCCATCCGGCATCCTAATTCGGGATTCCCTGCCAAACATCTTTCTGCACCTTAAGCCGGTATCCTTTGCGCCTTATAAGTCCTGGGGGCAACCGACTGGGAGAGGCATTACCCGCGTCTCCTACAAGCGGGGGCTTGTCTATAGGCAGAAGAGGTGGCGGAGATTGGGGGATACCAGCTCAAGACAGACGGGTGTTCGGTACAGTCCTGACAGTGGTCCCTTTGCAGCAGCAACTTGGACAGGTCACGCCGCTTCGGCCTCCGCGTTCCCTGCCCGTTGGGCCTGTGACACCGTGCGACTCTGCCTCCTCATCCTCCGCCATCTCCTCACCCTCCACTGTAGGCTCAAGTCTCAGTGCCCCTCCAGTCTACCATGTGTGCAGGGCACGGAGGTGTCATGCAGTGCTTCACGTGGTTTGTCTTGGCAAACTGAGTCACACAGGGGAGGAACTGCTTAAATTTATTCATCAGGAAATCCAAACATGGCTTACTCCAAGAAAACTTAAAATGGGAATCATGGTTACCGACAATGGGAAGAACATTTTGTCTGCGCTGCACCAAGGAAGGCTGACCCATGCCCCCTGCATGGCTCACGTCTTCAATCTGGTTGTCAAGCGGTTTCTGAAGTGTTCCCCCCATATGCAAGACATCCTAACAACTTCAAGGAAACTTTGCATGCACTTCAGCCAGTCATACACCGCCAAACACACCCTTCTTGAGCTACAGCGTCAGAACGGTATCCCCCAACATAGTCTGATTTGCGATGTTTCCACCCGTTGGAATTCTACCCTTCACATGTTGGACCGATTATATGAACAGAGAAAAGCCATCACGGATTTCCTGATGATCCAAGCGGATAGGGGGACTCCCCTGTGTAACTTCAATGTCAACCAGTGGCAGCTCATACGTGACACCTGCCGTTTGCTCAGGCCCTTTGAGGAAGCCACTTTATTTGTCAGTCGGCAGGATTACGGGATGAACGACGTGATTCCACTGCTTCATGTACTACAGCACATGTTGGAAACCATGGCTGGTCAGGGCACTGGAGACATGGCGTCTACATCTTACGGCCACATGAACCCCGTTGGAGCTGAACTGGAGGAGGAGGAGGAGGAAGAGGAGGAGGAGGGGCACAGTGAAGCACAGTTTAGGCTTGGCGAAATGGCTGGTTTATCTAGTCAGCGGACAGGAGAGGAGGAGCAGGAGCAGCCAGAGGAGCTAGAGGGTTTTGAGGAAGGCGAGACAGAGGACCCGGACACACCGTGGCAGTATGCAGTGGAGATGGAGACAGGTAGTCCATCCGAGTCACTTGCGCAAATGGCAGGAAGCATGCTCACGTGCTTGCGTAGTGACCCCAGAATTGTTTCCATTTGTCGGCGGGATGACTTCTGGCTGTCCACCTTATTGGACCCTCGCTTCCGGCACAAAATGGGGGCATTTTTTAAACCCGCCGAGAGGGAGGACAAACTGAACTACTACAAAGACATTCTACGTAGGCAGTTGGCCAATGCCTATCTGCGCCATGGTCCATACTCTCGCAGGTCTGACTCGAGGGGACCTCTGCGCTCACCTTCCACTGCCATGGCTGCTGGGGGGGTTGGCAGGAGCAGCAGCAGCAGCTCCATCAGCAGCAGCCTCAGTCTTCAGTCGGTAATGAGTAGCTTTCTACACCCGCATAGTGAGGCTACTCATGAGCAGCAGGTCATGTCATACCTTGACATGACCATGCCAACACACCTTGAGGATCCGCTGGACTTCTGAGCAGCCAAACTTGATTTGTGGCCGCAACTAGCAGAGTTTGCCCTGGAAAAGCTGTCCTGCCCGGCAAGTAGCGTTCCATCTGAGCGGGTGTTTAGTGCGGCAGGGGCCATAGTTACGGCGAGGAGAACTCGTCTGTCAACTAAAAATGTGGAGAGACTCACCTTTGTCAAAATGAATCAGGGATGGATCAGCCAGGATTTCCACCCACCAATGTCTGATGCATGCGACTAGATTCAGCATGGTGCCACGTTTTACACTTTCCAAATGGTGCAAAACATATTTATGTCTTTAGGCCAATTTTTGGGCTCCTGCTGATGCCAACTTCAGGGTGTGCCTTCCAACCAATTTTTGGCCTCCTGCTGATGCCAACTTCAGGGTGTGCCTTTCAGCCAATTTCTGGCCACCTGCTGCTGCTGCTGCTTGCAACTCCAGGGTGTGATTCATCCAATTTTTGGGCTCCTGCTGCCAACTTCAGTGTCTCTTTCAGCCAATGTTGGGCTCCTGCTGCTGCTGCTTGCAACTCCAGGGTGTGATTCATCCAATTTTTGGGCTCCTGCTGCCAACTCCAGTGTCTCTGTCAGCCAATTTATGGCCTCCTGCTGCTGCTGCCAACTCCAGGGTGTCTTTCAAGCAATGTTTGGGCTCCTGCTTATGCTGCTGCCAACTCCAGGGTGTGCCTTCCAGCTAATGTATGTGCTCCTGCTGCTGCCAACTTCAGGGTGCCTTCCAGACAATTTCTAGGTTCCTGCTGCTGCTGCCAACTCCAGGGTGTGTCAGTCAATTTTTGGGCTCCTGCTGCTGCCAACTCCAGTGTCTCTTTAAAGCAATGTTTGGGCTCCTGCTGCTGCTGCTTGCAACTCCAGGGTGTGATTCAGCCAATTTTTGGTCTTCTTGCTGCCAACTCCAGTGTCTCTTTCAGCCAATGTTGGGCTCCTGCTGCTGCTTGCAACTCCAGGGTGTGATTCAGCCAATTTTTGGGCTCCTGTAGCCAACTCCAGTGTCTCTTTAAAGCAATGTTCGGACTCCTGCTGCTGCTTGCAACTCCAGGGAGTGATTCATCCAATTTTTGGGCTCCTGAAGCCAACTCCAGTGTGTCTTTCAAGCTATGTTTGGGCTGCTGCTGCTTGCAACTCCAGGGTGTGATTCATCCAATTTTTGGGCTCCTGCTGCCAACTCCAGTGTCTCTTTAAAGCAATGTTTGGGCTGCTGCTGCTGCTTGCAACTCCAGGGTGTGATTCATCCAATTTTTGGGCTCCTGCTGCCAACTCCAGTGTCTCTTTAAAGCAATGTTTGGGCTGCTGCTGCTTGCAACTCCAGGGTGTGATTAAGCCAATTTTTGGGCTCCTGCTGCCAACTCCAGTGTCTCTTTCAGCCAATGTTGGGCTCCTGCTGCTGCTTGCAACTCCAGGGTGTGATTCATCCAATTTTTGGGCTCCTGCTGCCAACTCCAGTGTCTCTCTCAGCCAATTTTTGGCCTCCTGCTGCTGCTGCCAACTCCAGGGTGTCTTTCAAGCAATGTTTGGGCTCCTGCTTATGCTGCTGCCAACTCCAGGGTGTGCCTTCCAGCTAATGTATGTGCTCCTGCTGCTGCCAACTTCAGATTGCCTTCCAGCCAATTTCTAGGTTCCTTCTGCTGCTGCCAACTCCAGGGTGTGTCAGTCAATTTTTGGGCTCCTGCTGCTGCCAACTCCAGTGTCTCTTTAAAGCAATGTTTGGGCTCCTGCTGCTGCTGCTTGCAACTCCAGGGTGTGATTCAGCCAATTTTTAGGCTCCTGCTGCCAACTCCAGTGTCTCTTTCAGCCAATGTTGGGCTCCTGCTGCTGCTTGCAACTCCAAGGTGTGATTCATCCAATTCTTGGGCTCCTGCTGCCAACTCCAGTGTCTCTTTAAAGCAATGTTTGGGCTCCTGCTGCTGCTGCTTGCAACTCCAGGGAGTGATTCATCCAATTTTTGGGCTCCTGAAGCCAACTCCAGTGTCTCTTTCAGCCAATGTTTGGGCTCCTGCTGCTGCTTGCAACTGCAGGGAGTGATTAATCCAATTTTTGGGCTCCTGCTGCCAACTCCAGTGTCTCTTTCAGCCAATGTTTGGGCTCCTGCTTGCAACTCCAGGGTGTAATTCATACAATTTTTGGGCTCCTGCTGCCAACTCCAGTGTCTCTTTCAGCCAATGTTTGGGCTCCTGCTGCTGCTGCTTGCAACTCCAGGGTGTGATTCATCCAATTTTTGGGCTCCTGCTGCCAACTCCAGTGTGTCTTTCAAGCTATGTTTGGGCTGCTGCTGCTTGCAACTCCAGGGTGTGATTCATCCAATTTTTGGGCTCCTGCTGCCAACTCCAGTGTCTCTTTCAGCCAATGTTTGGGCTGCTGCTGCTGCTTGCAACTCCAGGGTGTGATTAATCCAATTTTTGGGCTCCTGCTGCCAACTCCAGTGTCTCTTTCAAGCTATGTTTGGGCTGCTGCTTGCAACTCCAGGGTGTGGTTCATCCAATTTTTGGGCTCCTGCTGCCAACTCCAGTGTCTTTCAAGCTATGTTTGGGCTCCTGCTGCTGCTGCTTGCAACTCCAGGGTGTCATTCAGCCAATTTTTGGGCTCCTGCTGCTCCTGCTGCCAACTCCAATGTCTCTTTGAGCCAAATCCAATGTTTAGGCTCCTGCCGCTGCCAGCTCCAGGGTGTGTTTTTCAGGCAATATAGGGGCCCCTCATAGTGATGCCACCTCAACTCTCTGTAATTGTGCCGCTCTGCGATTCTAATAGCGATGCCTCTGATCTGCATGTCCTAATTATTTACAGTATTATTTCAGTAACCCAGCACGCATCCTATGCGTGTTACAGCAAGGCAGAATGGTTTACAACCCTATTGAGGCTCTAGGAAGCTCAGAAATAGCCATTTTTAATATCGATTCGTCGCGAATAAATTCGGGTCGAAACGTTTTTTGTTGGAAAATTCGGCGAATCAGTCGAATCGAATTTTTCAAAAGTTCGCTCATCTCTAGAAATAATAATAAGTAAGTGACTAAAACATAAAATCTATTAATTTTAGATGCAGGGGAATAGTTTTTTAAGGGTTTGAGCTTTTCATGAAATCATGCTAAAGGTCTGGTTTAACGTTGTTTGTTTCATTGGTTTTAATCTAGAGGGTACTTTTTACAAGTGAAAATATGTCAAAGAATGAAAACAGAACCAGGCAGCTGCTTTCCATACCTGGTTTACCAAAGCTTAACGGTGGTATGGGAAGAGCTTTTCACCTATGGCCCTTGTGGTACAAACCTTGGAGTCCATAGGCTATTGGCTCCACTAGTCTTATCCACTTATTCATGGTGGTGCCGCCATGTGTGGTGCCAGAACAGCTTTGAGGAAACATGGAAGTGGTGAGAAAGCACTGTCCAGTCACTGGCTTACTATCAGGGTGTGTATAGCGAGCTGTGCAGCTCAGTGGACCGCTAGTCATTTTTGACTGGAGGTCTGCTTTAAGTAAAATTATTAAGATTTACATTAGGGCATATAGTAACATAGGACATATATACCTAAAATGTGACCTACAGCAAAGATACTGCCTATAGCTAGGGAAAGCATCTGTACAGCACCCTGCTCTTTTTGTTCCTTCTCATAGAGCAAAAGCCTGGGCTTCAGGTTGCCCCTCTGGCTTTGCCTCAGTATCCCTTAAATTGAAAAAATAGCTGATCAAATGCAGGTAAGTGGTCACAGGCCAATCCAATAGTTGTTTTAAGGTGGAGGATATAGGTTTTCAAACAAAAAGAACACGATGAGTCCACCACAGGAGACTGGAAGCATTCACATCTCCTATGCCTACTATTCTAGTCTTGCCAATCACATATTATAATGTAGAGCTGACCGTTAATGGCCCTTCTTATCTCTGCACTCACCAGCATACACAGCACAATGGGGTTTTCACTGAGGAAATTGCTATAAATTGGTGGATGATTGCGTTAGGTGAGAATTAGATGTTCTTTGTAGCAATTCACTTACACATGTACAGTCTCTGAGTGGACGGTTGTGATAAGCTGAGTAATGAGGAGATATGCTCAGAAGATAGGTGAATACACTATAAAATAGATGTTACCTTAACTCAGGGCTGGATTAAGTGTGGTGGAGGCCCCTGGGCACAAAATCTGGTGGAGGCCGCAGATACAGTATTTTTTTCCCTTTAAATAATAGTCCAGCCAAGTAACTGATTGGTGGTTGTCTGGCACCCGCCTACTTACTGGAACGTCATATGGAGTCCCTTGTGTCACCCTTGTGCGGGTGCGTGCTGCTTTGCTTTGCCATACTGGGCAGGGGTAGTGTAGTCGTCCAGCTGGTCCAGCAGAAAACACTTCCAGGCATTGAGCTGCCAGCGGCTGTGCTTGGCGGCTTATGTGCAGTGACAGCTCTGCATGCACCCATCACTGTAGTGTTGCTGACAGCGGCTTTGCTGTTCTAGACTCTCTGACGTGCCCTGTTGTGCCTTTGGCTGCCCAGGCGTGGAGGGCCCCCACTGCCACCGATAGCTTTGTTGCTGGCCCCGCAGCCCATCAGACCAAAGACTGAAAAACCTCCTGGACCAGACCATAACCCAAAGGTTGGTGGAAGCCCCCTTTGCAGATCAAGCGGTGGAGGCCCTGTGCCCCCCTCATAATCCGGCCCTGCCTTTACTGTAGGTTACAGGTGCCTGCCTGGGAAGAAACATTTAGGCCTCGATTCAATAAAGGTAGAAAAAAATTCTCATGGTAGTAAAAAATTAAATTCATGAGATAAAAGCCTGAGAATGTCACTGTTACTGAATCACTCGATAAAAAGACAATGAAAGTCAATGGGAGCTTTTACTACAATGTAGAAAGGAGTAAACAGTTCTCTACTTGCCCTTATTTGTGAAGGAATAGCGGCAGGTAGCGACGGGTGAGCGACCGGTAATGACGGGCACCGCCACGAGAACGCCGGCTCCCCACCACAATCACATATTTGTCAAGCCGATCCTGCTTAGCGACTGAGATAGCGCCAGATAGCCACTCATTCATCATTATTCCAGCCTCAGCCCACAGCGCCAGCGTCCGACCTTGAACAGCGACAGGTATGACCTCTCGCTACCTGCCGCTCTCCAATGCATTTCAATGGAACAATCTTTAAATATTCATAATTAATTGTTATTAATGTTTTTTTTTTTTTTTAAATTCTGTGACCACTTCTGCCATGTTAGATAATTTTTTTAAGGTAAAAAAAAAAAAACAATTTGGGCAGAATTGATATTACATGTCTGATATTATTGTATTCACATTACTAAATTCTTAAAAAAATTTATTTTTTTTTGGTTTTCAAAAATATGGTTGTTTGGGGGTTAAAAAACGACTTTTAACACATCGCCGCCAGCGCTCTGGGGTTTAAACATGCATTTCACAGCGCGAGAATTTTTTGAGCGTGATATTTTGATGAATATGGTGGGAGCCGGTCGCTCTGACCAGTCGCTATCATGCGCACCCATACATCGCGGAACCTGTCAAATAGCGACTCGTCACCCCGTATTCAACATTACTGCACACCGACTCAGTCGCTATCAACAACCGAACAATGGCCAAGCACAGCGACTACTAGCAGGCGCTGTGAAAATACTGCTACAGTCGCTCAACTGTCGCTACCTGCCGCTATTTATGAATCGGCCTCATAGATGTTAGCGACAATTGCAGTCACCGATTTTCACCTTAATTCATAATAAAAAGGAGATCATGGGCTAGGAAAAGTTACCGGCAGATCTTTTTGGAGTCAAGTCCCCAGACTTGAGCATTTTGTTACATCATGGCTCCTGACCTGATTCCAAGTGACAACCCAACTTGGCTCTCGACCCGACTTTGGCAGATTACGCAATTATGTTTTAGCTGGATACATCTTGCTCTTGACCAAATTTTGGCCTCTGAAGATTAACTGGCTAATTAAATAATCTCTCCAGGACTCTGCATCCATTTCTTCTTGTTCTGATTACTAACTGCATAGTCTAGAAAAGGCCAATCCTGTTCCGGCCTAGCACTGGTTGCTCGGCTATGTGTTCCCTGGAAGTACCAATCCAACTCCACAATTAGAGACTTAAACGATGAAAACAGGGGTTTTCCGTAGACCACATATGTTCAACCCGTTGCCCTCTGAGTCATTTAATGTGGCTCCTGACCTGTTGTGGGGAAAGTGGGAATGGTGAATAAAAGTGGCGTTTAAATGTAGTTAAATAGAGACTCAGTAAGGGTGAGAGGTGTCAGAGGTGGCTTGGAGGAATGTGGTAACATTGATAGTATAATAAACACCTGGGTGAAAACTTAAATAAGTTGTGTATTGGGATTGAGGTTACGATTTGGGACTTATGAGGAGATAAGTAAGGCTATAAATAAGGAACCCATATATTTGGAGGGGTAGTGCAATCAGTCCTATAAATGTGTCAATAGGGTGGTATGGTGTGGAAGGACATACAAGTGTAAAAATCAATCTAATGGAGTTGGTGCAGACAGTGGTTATGCTGATTGCTGTTGAAAATCTTTGTTATGCTATTCAAAATGAATAATTTGAAATTCGAACCTATTCATTGCGGCCTTTTAAACCTCTTAAGTGGCCTGCACTGTTTAAAAGGTTGAGCACCCTTGCCATACTTCCAGTGGTTGCGCCTATAATATTTATTAAGCCTTTGCATTTGCATATATATATCTATATCTGTGGATCGTGTGTTTAAAGTGTTTTTTTCATTTGAAAGATCAGCAATTAAGACAAACCATTATATTAACTTCAATGCAGCCAACTAGGTCATCCACAAGGATTAACATTTTGCATTGTATTTATTACCTTTATTACATTTATTACAGCTTAGTTTTTAATTTAATAGAAAGAACTGAGTGATAGCCAGACTTGTTGATAAGTGCTAAGCACAAGTGGGAGCTAAATCAGCAGCAAGCTGAAGGCATAAAACAGATTGTCACTGTTAAACTATTAAATGTGATATTCTGAGATACTATGTGGAGACATCGGAGCATTTGTGTGTAATATAATGGGATAATGTCTGTAATCCTCCATAAATCTCATGGTAAGGCATGAACCGCTAATGGACAGCTTACTGCAAATGTGTGTCATGTGTGCCCAGGGGCCTGAGTGTGTCATGATAAGGGCCTAGTGTTATTCTGCACCGCCTGTGGCACTATCCTTTCTGGTGAAATAATTAGGATATCAGAAAATAAATGGGCTTCAGTCCTAATAAATTAAGTCAAGAACACAGATATCGGGAACAGAACTGCAGTGGTTTCTTAATATGGCATAATGAGTCATATTAAATAGCAGACTACATTGTCTCCAATGTATGACATTACTAATTTATTGAAGGAGAGTCATACAAGAAAGATCATGGTAACCATACAGAAGTCAAAGCTAGATATACGACACACACAAAAAAGCATGACGTATTAGACAGATCATACTTTTTGCATTGTGTATTATGCTTTTCAAAGGCCTTGAATCATAGAACTTTTTCCTGCAATCTCCTAAAACTTTTCCCTGCAATGTCCAGTGGGTCAGGGTGGGTGCCAAAAGGGGACTTGAGCATGGGTGGCAGTGCTGGAACAAGCCTTCAGAGAGATCAAGCTGTGGCAGCTGGCATAAAACAGCGGGATGCAGCCTTATCTACCTTCCTTCCTCTGTGAAGGGAGGGGAAGGGACTTAGTGCTGTGTTGTGGCTGCTCTTAGTTAATGGTAGCTAAGAGTTAATTGCAGGTGCAGCCCCATGCTATGCTATGTGTGGATGGAAAGCAGGTTCCCCACAGCTACTCCCTCCCAGGCTCAGTGTGCAGGCAGAGCTCCTTCTTCTCAACCTTCCTCCATGCAGCACAAGAAATGGAATCTCAGACCCGGCCAGCAACATTAGCCTATGAGCAGCTACTCCAACCTGCTCTAAATGTTCACTGGGCAGTACAGTGCACTATGTCTCAGGTTTTAATGGTCTGTGTGTGTTTTATGATGTCTGTGTATGCAGTGAGTAGTGTGTGTATGTGTGGTAAAGACGACCACCACCAGGATTTTCACAATCCCCTCAATCAGAGCATCCTTGTTTGGGATACCCTGTTGTGCGAGATCCCTTGGATTGACATGTAAACCCAGGGCAATGCTCCTTGAAGTTCCCTGTTGGATCTATAGATGGCCGAGTGAAAGGCCATGGCAGGTCCTAGATATTTTTACCCCATTCTCCAAAACAGGCACTGTTGTGAAAGGGGGGTGCCATTTTGAATCTTTGCCTCGGATGCCAGAAAGCCTATGCCTCTGGAATAGCCCACCATCTATATGTATTGGTTTTAAAGTGGACCAACACCCAGGATTTGGACTATCCTGGGTCTTGGTCCACTTCCCCGGGGCACCTCTAACAGAGAGCGCACTCGCGCTGGCCATTCACGCGCCCTGCTAGAGAGAAGCGCGAGATGCGGCCACCAGCGTGCATGGGCCGTTGGATCGGGATCAAGGTAAGGTCCCTGGGCGTCCTGGGGGGTTTCACACAGCGGGGCATCCCGATTTTGATAGCCCCGCGGGGAGGGAAAGGATCCTATAGATTCCCAGGCTGATCCGGGAGGGTGTTGGTCCACTTTAACTTGTCCAATGTATATATGTTTTTTGTGATGCTGTACCAGTAAATATTATGGTTTATCTCATTTTTAGGGTGTGCGCCCCTTATTACTGGGTTGTCTCTCGGAGGTGTTCAGCGATTCCCCTTTGTCTCTGTTTTGCTGTCTACCGGAGAACACATTTGGACTCCTTGTCTACTAGCACTGTTTAAAGTGCATTAAAACCCATGCCGATCAGCCTGGGAATCTTATCGATTCTCTCCCCCTGGGGCATCTAAAATTGGGATGCGCTGCTGTATGAAACCCCCCAGGTTGCCACATACACTTACCTTGTTTCCCGGTTTGCCGAGGCCGCATCCCCCCTATCCCTCTAACAGGGGCGTGCCCGCGCCGGGCATTTGTGAATGGCTGGCTCGGGCATGCTCCCTGCTAGAGGGAAGTGGGGGGTGCGGCCTCCAGTGCCCTCGGAGCCGGTGGCCTTAGACAAAGCTTAGACGACGTGGCGTCAGCGGCTCTGAGCGCGCTGATTGGATGAGAGGCTGCCCATGCGCTGTAGGACTGGAAAGAGGTGAGTTGGCATCGGTGATCTGGGGGGTTTTCACACAGCGGGGCACCCATGATCGGTGGACCAAAACCCAGGATAGTCCACTTTTTAAGCAATAAATGAGCTTGATGAACAATTCACGTGGCAAGGCAATATCTATCTATCTATCTATCTATCTATCTATCTATCCTTTTCTTTCTTTCTGTCTATATAGATCCCCTCTCTTCTCAACCAGAAATGATGCTGACCAGTAAGCAGGGCTGTATTTCCCATTAGGCAACCCTAGGCACGTGCCTAGGGTGGCTAACCTGGAGGAGGGTGGTGCTGCCATTACTACTGTAGTAAAAAAGATAAATTAAAACTCTCATAGCCAGAACATTAATGCCTCCTAACAAACAACTGCCAGCAGTGTGCTAGGGGTTGAACCAGAGGCCAGAGCATTTCCCCTCCACTGCTTTGGTCATGTGACTCCTGTGTGTCAGAATGACAGAAAGATGGAGCATGCTTGCCTGCTTCTCTGCATTTCCTCCTTTGTTCCCTGCCCCTTCTCCACACACATACTCTGCATCTAACCCACTGCACCCTCTCCCCCTCCTTTTTTTTAAAACAGACCGTGACCCAACTTAAACTGGGCAAACACCCGTTCTTTTGTGTGTTGGTCCCGCAGACAGCGAATAAGCACAAGCTTGGGGGGCACCCAGAATGCTTGATATCCTTACCTTTACCTCGAGCCAGCGCCAGGAAAGGAATCCTGCGATTGGACGCTGGGTAGTTACGTGGGCCATGGTCGTGGCCTTGGTACCGGCCCCCATGTGTGTGCCAGCGGCCAATCATAGGCGTCCTTTCCCGAAGTGAAGGTAAGGATATCGGGCGTTCTGGGGAGGTTATGTTCAAAGGAAAAACGGGTGTTGGTTGAGTTTAAAAAAGGGGGCGCAAGCACTTAAAGTGCCTAGGGCACCATGAACACCAAATACGGCCCTGCCAGTAAGGGCTTCTCATACTCCTGGGTATATAAGACATAATAAGCTGATGCAGTGGTCCAATAGGATTGCTGCCCACATCCACGATGCAGGACAGAGTTGATTACTGGCATTTCTGTCTGGTTGCTAATTTGTTGCTCACATTTTTATGGGAAAGGCTGCCGATATCCCACCGCAAAAACAAGGCCATGGTTGAGCCAAACCGAATGAGCTAAATTCGGGTCAAATTTGACGCAACCTAAATCTGAAGCTCATTACTAACTGCATGTGTGATGTTGTGATAGCCTTGTGTGTATAGTGTGTATTGACTGTTGCTGAATCAGGTTTTAGCCCTAGTGAAACATTACAAGTCAGCAGTTGCCTTGGATTCAGCCCAGGGGACTGGCTAGTACTAAAGAGGTAAATCTCTCGACAGTGCTTATTCATTTTCCCCAGAGGTTCACTCATAGTACTCATGTAGAGCATTTAATGGCATAGTCCTAATCACCGTGGTATTAAAAAAAACAGAATTGGGAATGTGAAAAAATCCTGATACTAAATTAAAAATGGAGTTCTTTAAACTACTGCACTGTACACTAATGTAAATGTTTTGCTTCCTGGGAACACTACCTACCTTTAGAATCTGTTATCAGGAAGGTCACAATCTTTGGCACGTTCCAGAGATGGTGGAAGGCTGAAAATGATGTCTACCGAAAAACTGATATATTTTTAGGAACTATTATTATTACTGTATATGGTGATTATGAGGTTACCCATTATTATAGGAGTAAGAACTTTTTAAATTAATTTACCTAAGGGCATTAGGGGTGAGTGAACCCCCCAAAGTTTGGGTCCATCGGATTCGGCCGAACCCAGTCCCCATTGAAATCAAAGTGTGCACCAGAAAGCACTGCTGAAACTTACATTGGCCTGGCGATCCTCCACCTGGGCAGCGGCGGTAGCAGTGGCATTTGAAACTGGCCCATCTGGGGCTACAGAAAGATGGCTGCAGGCTCCCATGAGTGAGGACACTTCTAGTGCCAGCTGCTAGTGCTGACATTAGAAGTGTCCTCACCTATGGGAGCCAACTGCCATCTGTCTGTAGCTCTGGCTGGGGGCGATTTCAAATGCCACTGCCGTCACTGACCAGAATGATCATTGCGGCCCTTAGGCCAGCTGCTGCGCCCTTAGGTGAGGCGGGTTGATGGGCCATTAACCAGCTTTTTCGTGTTCAGGCTGGACTCCGAACTTGGACACAAACTATGGGTATTCATATCTCTAAAAAGCCAAGTCATTTAATTTTTTTAATAGAATGTGGTAGGGGATTAGTCAACCATTTATATTATGTTTTTCTTCTAGTCTGGTGTATAACACTGATGACTCTCTGGTCCCTTTAACAGCCATGGATTATGTTAATAACTTTCTTTTTTGGTCAATATTGACAGAAAGTGAGGCTGAATTCAGAGGCCCATTAAAGGTCACATGTGCACTTTCCACTAACAGCCACTAGAGGGCACAGAAGAAGCTAAAAGGCAAAACATGTTTTCCCTATAGAGGATTTCAGGGAACAATTATACCTATCCAACAAATCAGTCACTTGGACCAGCAATCATGAACTGTATACATGATTTTAATATGAATTATGTGAATTTGAAATAATAATTGTCTTAAGCCTATAGAATAATAATATAATAATCTAACTGCACATACTTTCAAGCCAGGTTTATGGGATAAACAGTTGGTACATATAGTGAATAGGCTCATTCCCTTTCTGCTTTTTATAATAGTTAACTGGTTCTAGCCCATGATACCAGCATATAATAAAACCCAAGGTAGGGATAAACAAAATACCCAACTCCATGTTATTTGTCTTTAGCACTAAGACCTGAACTATATATACAGTCTGATTCATTACTAGTGCCAGGTAGCGGCAGATGAGCGCCTGTACAGCGGCGCTAAGAGAGACCGCTAGTGGTCGCTCTGATCGGCCATGAGCCGCTATTACAGAGCGCCTCAGTCGGTGTAGTAACATGGCCGGCATTGATGAACTTGATGTGTGAGTTGCTATAACACCAGTATAGCACTGGTCAGTGTGAGCGACTCAAAAACATATTCATCAAAAGCCCAGAGCGCCAGAAGCTGTGTGATTAAAGTTCATTTTTGAACACATATCCACTAGTAACAAAGCGAAAACACATGGAATTACATTGTTATTACATTGTGACATTAACACTTTAATACCAGACCTGTAATGACAATTCTGCATAAAAATATAAAAAAATCCAAAAAGGTTTTCAAAAATGACATTTAATAGGCCAGGAGAGGTCGCATAATGATTTGAAAAAAAAAAAAGAAAACCCTATTTAAAGTGGACCAACACCCAGGGCGCGCGCACGGCGAGAGTGACGCGCGGGAGGCGGCGGCGGACACGCTGTGTTGGACGCCGATGTCCCCTGCTTGGATGTCGGCGGGGATTGGGCGGCGCGGTCACGTGGGAGCGGGGAGAGGTGAGTTTTTTGGGGTTTCTGGGGGGTTTCAGAGAGCGGGGCACCCCCGATCGGGGTGCCCCGCCGAAGTGGACCAAAACCCAGGATAGTCAAAATGGGTGTTGGTCCACTTTAAAATGAAGAAAAGTAACGTCCATTGAAATGTATGGGAGAGCGACAGGTAATACCAGGCACTCTGGATGCCAGAGCGCCGACGGTATACGCTGAGCCGTCTGTGATGATGAATCGGACGCTACATGGCGCTGTTAGAGTCACTCACCGGAAACAACCCCATAGCTCATTTGTTGCATCCCAAGTGCACAGAGACAATACACTGGCATAATATTTCTGTGCATGGGCGCTGACTATAAGCCAGTAATAGCATCTAAATGAGGGGTGGGCCCCAAGAGTCAGTTCTACTGGTGGGCCTCAGACACCCCAGCCCGACACTGCGTGACAGGCCATTAATATTATTATTGTCATTTTTTATAAAGCGCCATCATCTTCGGTGGCACTAATAAGGGTAGAAATAACAGACAGGGTAATACAAATAATATATTCATAATGCAGAGATGCAGCTCCCGGTAATACAGATAGAGATGCAGCTAATATGCATTGATCGAGAACAATAGGATTAAAGTCCCTGCCCTTCAATAATTCAATCTAAACATTCAAGTTGGAGACAAGTGGCAAGTTGTATGTACTATGAATGAGATTAAGCAGAACATTTATGGTGAGCAGCACCCGAATATAGCAACCAATAAGTATCAGACTCAGGCCCTTATTTATGAAGGAATAGCGTCAGGTAGCGACTGGTGAGCGGCCGGTAATGACGGGCCCCGCCACGAGAACGCCGGCTCCCCACCACAATCACACATTTATCAAGCCAATCCTGCTTAGCTACTGAGATAGCGCCATATAGCGACTCATTCATCATTATTCCCGCCTCAGCCCACAGCGCCAGCGTCCGACCTTGAACAGCGACAGGTATGACCTCTCGCTACCTGGCGCTCTCCAATGCATTTCAATGGAACAATCTTTAAATATTAATAATTAATTGTTATTATTTTTTTTTTTTTTTTTTAAATGTGAAAAATTCTGTGACCACTTTCTGCCATTTTTTTTAAGGGTAAAAAAAAAAATTGTACAGAATTGATATTACAGGTCTGATATTAATGTATTCATATTACTAAATTATTTAAAAAACTTGTTTTTTTTGGTTTCCAAAAATATGGTTGTTTGGGGTTAAAAAACTACTTTTAACCCATCGCCGCCAGGGCTCTGGGGTTTAAACATGCATTTCACAGCGCAAGAATTTTTTGAATGAATATGGTGGGAGCCGGTCGCTATGGCCAGTCGCTATCATGCGCTCCCATACAGCGCGGAACCTGTCAAATAGCGACTCCTCACCCAATATTCAACATTACGGCAAACCGACAGTCGCTATCAACTACCGAACAACGGGCAAGCACAGCGACTACTAGCTGGCGCTCTGAAAATACCGCTACAGTCGCTCAACTGTCGCTACCTGCCGCTGTTAATGAATCGGCCTCTAGGTATATCACATGCAATTGCTAGTCCCCAAAAGGTCAGCAAAAGACAATGGGGTTTATTCATCAAGGGATAGCGCCAGGTAGCGCCTCGTAGTGGCAGGCAGCGTCTGGTGAACGCTGGGCGCTGTGCGCAAAACCACATTTATGAGAGCGAATCTGGTGTGCGACTCTAACAGCGCCATGTAGCGTCCGATTCATCATTACAGGCGGCTCAGCGTATAGCGTTGGCGCTCTAGCTTCCAGAATGCCAGGTATTACCTGTTGCTACCTGTCGCTCTCCCATACATTTCAATGGCCGTTCCTTTTCTTCTGTTTAAACAGGGTTTTTTTTCTCAAATAATTGTGTGACCTCTCCTGGCCTAGAAAATGTCATTTTTGAAAACTTTTTAGATTTTTTTGTTTTTTATGCAGAATTGTCATTACAGATCTGGCACTAAAGTGTTAATGTCACAATGTTACAACAATGTCATTCCATGTGTTTACGCTTTGTTACTGGTGGATATGTGTTCAAAAACAGACTTTAATCACACAGCGTCTGGGCCCTTATTTAAGAAGGGATAGCGTCAGGTAGTGGCTGGTTAATGAGAGGTAGTGACAGGTAGCGACTGGTGAACGCCGGACACGGAACGCAATTACACATTTATCAAGCAGAATCTGTTTAGCGACTGGGATAGCGCCATGTAGTGTCTGATTCATCATTTTCACAGCCTGAGTGAACAGGGCCGGCGTTCAGCCTTGCACAGCGCCAGGTATGACCTCTCGCTACCTGTCGCTCTCCCATACATTTCAATGGACGATCATTTTCTTCTCTCTAAATGGGGTATTTGTTTTTTTTTTTTTTTCAAAAAATCACAATCAAAATTCTGTGACCTCTTCTGGCATTGAAATAGCAGTTTTTTCACAATTTTTTCATTTTTTACATGTTTCTTCAGAAATGACATTACAGCTCTGCCATTAAAGTGTTCATGTTACAATGTTGCTACAATGTAATTCCATATGTTTTTGCTTTGTTACTAGTGGATAGATGCTGAAAAACAGACTTTAAACACACCGCCTCCTGCGCTCTGGGCTTCAGAGAAGCCTTTTTCTGCGCCAGAGTTGTGTGAGGCTTTTTTCTTCTTGAATATGTTGTGAGTCGGTCACTATGAGCAGTCGCTACCATGCGCTCCCATACAGCGCTGTACTGGTCAAATAGCGACTCATCATAATGTATTCAACATTACTGCACAGCGACTGAGTCGCTATAAACTAGCGACTCACGGCCGAGCACTGCGACTACTAGCGGGCGCTCTGAAAATGCCTGCTACAGACGCTCTTCTGTCGCTACCTGGCGTTAGTGATGAATCTTCCTGCCCGAGTGCCGACGTTGTGTGTGTGTAGTTTTTTGATAAGTATGGTGAGAGTCGCTGAGAGTCGGTCGCACTGAGCTGGCGCTACCTTTCGCTCCCTGCAGCACTGTACTGGTGTTACAGCGCCCAACACACATCACATTCATCAATGCCGGCCAGGTTACTACAGCAACCAAGACGCTCTATTATAGCACCCGATACCCGCTTACAACGTCTACTAGCGGTTGCTCTAAGCGCCGCTGTATAGACGCTCATCAGCCGATGCCTGGCGTTAGTAATGAATTAGCCTCCACATCACAGAGAATGGGTAAATAGACGAAGTCCTATCACCATGTGACCAATCAGGGGCTGCACACTAGTAATCTATAAAAATATATAATTTATTGTATAGCAAATTCATTAGACAAAAGAAAAGACATGAACATGTTATGTCCTGTGAATGAATATGTTATGGCCTGCAGATAGTAAGGGATGTTAAGTAGTTAAGTAGTAACCAGATCTGGGTTGTCAAAAAAACACTGGTAAATGTCCAATGTAAAAAAAGCTGAAAAAAATAAGAGGCCTATTCAGTAATAGCGCCAGGTAGTGACAGATGAGCGACAGTAGCGGCATTTTCAGAGCGCCCGCTAGTAGACGCTGTGCTTGGCCGTTGTTCTGTAGTTGATAGCGACTCAGTCGGTTTGCCATAATGTTGAATATTGGGTGAGGAGTCGCTATTTGACAGGTTCCGCGCTGTATGGGAGCGCATGACAGCGAATGGCCATAGCGAACAGCTCCCAGCATATTCATTAACAAATCACGCTAAAAAAAATCTTGCTCTGTGAAATGCTTGGCGCTGTGGGGTGAGGCTGGAATAATGATGAATGATTCGCTATCTGGCGCTCTGTCAGTCGCTAAGCAGGATTGGCTTGATAAATGTGTGATTGCGGAGGGGAGCCGGCGTTCTCGTGGCGGTGATCGTCATTACCGTTCGCTCACCATTCGCTACCTGGCGCTATCCCTTGTTAAATAAGGGCCTAAGAATGCACTAAGTGCATATAATTAATACTATGAATATGAACTATAACCACTATAACCTCCTGAACTCTCATATAAATCATCTTTGTCACATTAAAGAGGATCACAAAAGTGCGAGTGTAAAAAGAACATAGATATGGATACTCATCTAAATGCAAACAAGAGATAAAGCCAAGGGCCCCCTGCTGATTTACGCCCTCTGTACTATGAATGAGGGTAACAAGTGCTTTGAGTGCACCTTTCAAGGCTATGAATGGCAAATTGTATGAGGAAGAGCATTGCAGAGGAGCAGAGTGGGCGCGTGTGAGGTCCGGAATGGGAGGAGGTTATCAGGATTAAAGACAGGAGGAGGTGCTGGGCAGAACCAACAGTAAAAATGGACCTGAAGTGTAAACAACATGTAGATCTGCTACATACCCTCCCCCTGGGGTTGATTTACTCCACGCTCTTCTGCCAGTGGCCAATCAGGTTCACCAGTGAGCAGTGGGCATGCATGCTTGACTGCTAGTGGTCAGGTGGGGTGTGAAAGTGGCAATTGGGATGCCAGGGGGACGGGTATTCAGCAAAGAGGTGTGCACCTGTAATAAGGTTATGTGAGGCCGCTACCTCAGGTGGATCTTGTTTTTTTTTTTTCAAATACAGTTAATTATTGGAGCATTTAGACCAGAGCCGTAGCAGCCATGAGGCGAATGAGGCACTGGCCTCGGGCGCAGCCAGGGCCGGATTATGGGCGGGGCTCGAGGGGCGCACGGGGCCTCCACCACTTTGCCTGCACCGGGGGACCTCCACCACTTTGCCTGCACCGGGGGCCTCCACCACTTTGCATGCACCGGGGGGCCTCCACCACTTTGCCTGCACCGGGGGGCCTCCACCACTTTGCCTGCACCAGGGGGCCTCCACCACTTTGCCTGCACCAGGGGGCCTCCACCACTTTGCCTGCACCAGGGGGCCTCCACCACTTTGCCTGCACCGGGGGGCCTCCACCACTTTGCCTGCACCAGGGGGCCTCCACCACTTTGCCTGCACCAGGGGGCCTCCACCACTTTGCCTGCACCAGGGGGCCTCCACCACTTTGCCTGCACCGGGGGGCCTCCACCACTTTGCCTGCACCGGGGGGCCTCCACCACTTTGCCTGCACCGGGGGGCCTCCACCACTTTGCCTGCACCAGGGGGCCTCCACCACTTTGCCTGCACCGGGGGGCCTCCACCACTTTGCCTGCACCGGGGGGCCTCCACCACTTTGCCTGCACCTGGGGGCCTCCACCACTTTGCCTGAACCAGGGGGCCTCCACCACTTTGCCTGAACCAGGGGGCTTCCACCAAAAACCTCTGGGTCGTCTGTGAACAGTGGCAGCGGCGCGCACCTGTGTTTTTAATGCCTGCATGATTGTTAGCCTGCGATGCGGGCATAAAAAACATGGGTGCGTGCCACCGCCAATGCTCACAGGCGCAGGCCGCGCAGCCAAGTCCTCCTCCAAGCCCCCGCGACTCGTCCCCCCCTTCCTCCAATCAACAGTCTCATTTCCGCCCCCGCGACGCGTCCCCCTCCTCCTCCAAGCAGCAGCCTCGTTTCTGCCCCCGCACCCAGCCCCCCCCCCCCCCCCGGAGCCGACCTCGTAGAACAGCTTCTGCTTCCGTATTCGACAGTGCGGAGCGGCGTCAGTGCGGAGCGGAGCCGGAGGACTGAGACTGCGACAGCCAGGCGGGGAGGAATCTGAAAGGTGGCGGTGGCAGTAAGTGACGGCGGCGCGGAGTAAAAATATTGATTTATGATTACTTAGATTTAGGCGATTTTTTTCATGTGGACAGTGGAGAAGAGGCCCTTCTGTTAGGTGAGTATTTTATACCTCACAAGTGTCCCTGATTTGGAAGGACTGTCCCTCTTTTGGGCCCATGTCCCCCTGTCCCTCGTTGTTCTCTTTTGTCCCTCTGTGAGGTGTAACATGCAGATCTGCACCAATAAATTATTCATTTGCCTATTCAAAGTGTTTAGGTTGCTTTAAAGTGGACCAACACCCAGGATTTTCACTATCCTGGGTTTTGGTCCACTCCCGTGGGGCACCCCGATCAGGGATGCCCCGCTGCGTGAAACCCCCCAGAATGCCCGATAAAACTCACCTCACCCCGCTCCTACGGCGCATGCGTGGCCGCTCGTCCAATCAGTGCGCTCGGAGCCCCTGTGGTATGCACATCCAAGGGAAGTACAACCACAGCGGCTCCGAGCACGCTGGCGGACGCATCTCGCGCTTCTCTCTAACAGGGAGCACGCCTGTGCCGTCCATTCACAAATGGCACCCTGCTAGAGAGAAGCGCAAGATGCGGCCGTGGCCCACGCATGCGCCGTTGGACCGGGAGTAAGGTAAGGTGAATGGGGCGTCCTGGGGGGTTTCACACAGCGGGGCATCCCGATTTTGGATTCCCCACGGGGAGGGATCTGATCGGTGTTCGGGATGCCCCGCTGTGTGAAATCCCCAGGTCGCCCTCTACACTTACCTTAGATCCCAGTCCAGCGGCGCATGAAGCTTTGGTGCATGAGCTCCAGTTACTTATCGCAATAGTTCAGCCAAGAAACATAACAAAAAGAAAAGATATATATATAACATTTTCTTTTTTTTTAGGGGGGGGGGGCGCGATTTTCTGGCCTTGCTTCGGGCGCAAAAGAAGCTAGCTACAGCTCTCCTCTATTGTCTCCTCTTCTCACAACATTTGGGCCCTTTTAAGAAAGGATAGCGTCAGGTAGCGCCTGGTTAATGAGAGGTAGCGACAGGTAGCGACTGGTGAACGCCAGACACGGCACGCAATTACACATTTATCAAGCAGAATCTGTTTAGCGACTGGGATAGCGCCGTGTAGCGTCTGATTCATCATTTTCACAGCCTCAGCGAACAGCGCCAGCGTTCAGCCTTGCACAGCGCCAGGTATGACCTCTCGCTACCTGTCGCTCCCCATACATTTCAATGGACGATCCTTTTCTTCTCCTTAAACAGGTTTTTTTTTTTTTCAAAAAAATCACAAATAATTCGGTGACCTCTTCTGACATTGAAATAGCAGTTTTTTCATAATTTTTTCATTTTGTCAGAAATGACATTACAGGTCTGGCATTAAAGTGTTCATGTTACAATGTGGTTACAATGTAATTCCATATGTTTTCGCTTTGTTACTAGTGGATAGATGCTGGAAAACACACTTTAAACACACCGCCTCCTGCGCTCTGGGCTTCAAACAAATATTTTTCAGCGCCAGAGATTTGTGAGGCAGTTTTTTTGCTGAATATGGTGTGAGTGGGTCGCTATGAGCAGTCGCTAACATGCGTTCCCATACAGCGCTGTACTGGTCAAATAGCGACTCCTCACAATGTATTCAACATTACTGAACAGCGACTGAGTCGCTATAAAGTAGCGGCTCACGGCCGAGCACTGCGACTACTAGCGGGCGCTCTGAAAATGCCTGCTACAGACGCTCGTCTGTCGCTACCTGCCGCTAATGATGAATCAGCCTCCCCGTCTGACCTTTGTAGCATGTAGTTTGTATTGGTCTTTGTACTGTATGTTTTACCTTGTCTGTAATTATACTTTGTACAGAGCTACGGAAGAAGTTGGTGCTATATAAATAAACAATAATAATAATATTAAGGGTGTGCAGCCCTGACCCAATCCACTAGACCCTTCCTTCCCCCCGTAGTGAGCTGCTTTTGTCATAGAAAGTAGACAGGCGGTGCTGAGTACTGTGCTATCATCACATACTGGGGTGAGGGGGGGGGCACGCTTTTTTTTTTTTACAGTTCAGGTAATAGAGAGGATAGGTTCACTTCTGTCGTCGGACCTAAAGTATTTTTCATAATTTGCTCCATTTTTACTGTCCTTCTTGAAAGTGCCGTTGGCTAAAACATACCTCTAAACTGCACCTAAAACACTCATATAATGGTTCACTTCCTGCGTGAGTATTGCTATAAAACGTATGTATGCATTTTTCTATTTGTTTTCCTCAATTAATCTGCACTTATTTTACTAATAACTTTGAAAATGAATATATGTTAGCAAAATTCAAAAACACGCTATAAAAAATGGCCCAACATACATAAATTAGGCCACGCCCCCTCATTGATTGATGGATAGGAGGTTGTAACAGTTAAAACAATAGAAACACTTTAAATAGGCAAATAAATCATTTGTTGATGCAGATCTGCATGTTACACCTCAAAGAGGGACAAAAAGGCTGATTCATTCCTAGCGCCAGCTGTCGGCAGATGAGCGTCTGTACAGAGGCGCTAAGAGCGACCACTAATATACGCTGTGATTGGCTATCGGGCACTGTAACAGAGAGCGTCAGTCGCTCTAGTAACCTGGCCGGCATTGATGAATGTGATGTATGTTGGGCGCTGTAACACCAGTACAGTGCGAGAGATAGCGAGATGTAGCGCCAGCTCAGTGCGAGCGACTCTCAGTGACTCACACCAGATTCAACAAAAAACACACGCACACAGCGTCTGCGCTCTGGATCTGGTCGCTATAGCACAGAGCGCCAGACACTGTGTGATTAAAGTGATTTTTTGGACACATTTCCACCAGTAAACAATCGAAAAAACATGGAATGCCATTGTTTGAACACTGGGACATTAACACTTTAGTGCCAGACTTGTAAGAACAATTCTGCATAAAATTGTATAAAAATCAAAATATTTTCTAAAATATATAATTCCAGGCCAGGAGAGATGTAATAATTATTTGAGAGTAAAAAAAAATGATACAAAAAAAAAAAATTTGATCTGGAAAGTGATTCGAAGGAACGTGAAATGTATGGAAGAGCGAACGGTATCAACAGGTCTTAGCTGTCGCTCTGGAAGCTAGAGCTCTGACGCTATATGCTGAGCCATCTGTAATGATGAATTGTACGCTACATGGCGCTGTTCCAGTCGCTCTACGGAATCGCTTTCATACATGTGGTTTTGCGTACAGCGCCCAGCGTTCAGCAGACGCTGCCTGCCGCTACGAGGCACTACCTGGCGCTAGAGCTTCATGAATAAACCCCATAGGAAAACAACGAAGGACAGGGGGACATGGGCTCAAAAGAGGGACAGTCCCTACAAATCAGGGACACTTGGGAGGTATGCACAAGTTCTAAATGCAAACGGGGAGGCCGATTCAGTAATAGCGCCATGTAGCGACAGATGAGCGACTGTAGCGGTATTTTCACAGCGCCCACTAGTAGTCGCTGTGCTTGGCCGTTGTTCGGTTGTTGACAGCGACTCAGTCGGTTTGGCGTAATGTTGAATATTGGGTGAGGAGTCGCTATTTGACAGGTTCCGCACTGTATGGGAGTGCATGATAGCGACTGGCCCTAGCGACCGGCTCCCACCATATTCATTAACAAATCACGCTCAAAAAATGATCGCGCTGTGAAATGCATGTTTAAACCCCAGAGCGCTGGCAGCGATGGGTTAAAAGTTGTTTTTTAACCCCCAAACAACCATATTTTTGGAAACCAAAAAAAACTAGTTTTTAAAATAATTTTGTAATATGAATACAATAATATCAGACCTGTAATATCAATTCTGCACAAATTTTTTTTTTATTTTTTTTTACCTTAAAAAAAATATCTAACATTGCAGAAGTAGTCACAGAATTTTTCACATTAAAAAAAAAAAAAAAAAAAACATTAATAATTAATTATGAATATTTAAAGATTGTTCCATTGAAATGCATTGGAGAGCGCCAGGTAGCGAGAGGTCATACCTGTCGCTGTTCAAGGTCGGACGCTGGCGCTGTGGGCTGAGGCTGGAATAATGATGAATGAGTGGCTATCTGGCGCTATCTCAGTCGCTAAGCAGGATTGGCTTGATAAATGTGTGATTGTGGTGGGGAGCCGGCGTTCTCGTGGCGGTGCCCGTCATTACCGGTCGCTCACCAGTCGCTACCTGGCGCTATGCCTTGTTAAATAAGGGCCTAAAACACATGCGGTTAGAAAAAGTGATTGAATGCAGATTAGATCTTGGCGGAAAATGTCAGGACTTTTCTATGAGGAAAACATGCAACACAGAAATAGAAATGATAAAGAAATGTATAAAAGAGAATAATGATACACAGCTGGATCAGGTCAGGGCGAGGGCTGGGTGTGTGGCATGTGTTACAGGTAGTAACGCAAATACTTTAGTTGTTATTTGTGATAATGAAGCTAGGCCCAGTAAGGCTGGGAACTGGTCAGACTGGCCGCCTGTGTGTGTGTGTGACAGAGAGACAGGTAGTCCCCTCCCCGAGCCACTCCTGGCTGTGCCCCCTCCTCTCATACACACTACACACGTCTGTTCCTCCCTCCTTCCCTCCTGCCTGCTGCCGGAGTCCTGCCCTCCCTCCCCCCCATTGATCCTGTCCCTGGCATGGAGCTGGCACTGCCCCTTTCCTGCTGCTGCTTCCTCTCCTTCATCTGTTTTGGTGAGTTTGTCTTCTAGAAAGTTTGTGTCTGTTGTCCGCCCTTTCCAGCCTCCCTTCCCCAGCAGTCTCTTCCTCCTTCCCCTCCCTCCATCTCTCTCCATGTCTGTGTCTCTCCCATTGTAGGTTGTCTCCTTCACATCCTGTGTGCGCGCATTGTGTTATTTCCTGGGGCTTGAATTGCAAGCTCTTCAGAACACAAGTCCGTAGCTTGACAAGCCCTGAGTCATGGAGTTTAGCTGGGACACTGAGAATACAAACTGAACGCAGCGGGGGGTGGAATTACTAAGCGCCCATCTGAATGGATCCTGGAGTCAGCTGTTATTTTGGCCCAATGATTATCCAGATTTATATTAAACTCCAGCACAAACTTCCATTTTAGTTTTTGTGAAAACTTTTAGTTGTATTTGGCAATCCTTGACCTCAATGTACTATAGGGATCTAGTTTCACTTCCTGTTTGGTCACCTTTAACAGAAAGCTTTTGTGCTGGTCCACAGACCTCAATGGTGGGGGTTTCAGTTTGGCTAAACCTACTGTTATCATAGACACCTGGGGGTTATTCACTTGTCCTGCCCTCGCAAGTGGCCCTCAAGTGGTCACTTGAGACTCCCTTTGGAAAGCCGATAATCAGGGGCAATACTCATATTTCTGGGCATTCCCTAGGTATTCTACCCACCCCCTCTTGCTGCCCTTCTAGCCCTGTGGCAAAGGAAAAATATAAAATAAGACCATGCAGCAGCCTGCGCCTTTAACAGAAAGCTTTTGTGTTGGTCCACAGACCCCAACGGTGGGGGTTTCAGTTTGGATAAACCTACTGTTATCATAGACACCTGGGGGTTAGTCACTTGTCCTGCCCTCGCAAATGACCCTCAAGTGGTACCTTGAGACTTCCTTTGGAAAGCCGATAATCAGGGGCAATACTCATATTTCTGGGCATAGAAACATAGAAGGTTGACGGCAGAAGGAGACCATACGGCCCATCTAGTTTGCCCTTATGTGTATACTGTATGTACTCTTTATCTTAGGATAGATGTGTGCTTATCCCAGGCATGTTTAAATTCAGTGACTGTTTATGTTTCAACTACCTCTGCTGGAAGTGTGTTTCAAGCATCTACTACTCTTTCTGTAAAATAATATTTTCTAACATTGCTCCTGATCTTCCCCCCGACTAGCTTCAGGTTGTGCCCCCTTGTTCTATCATTAAGCTTCTTCTTAAAAACACTCCCCCCTGAACCTTATTCAATCCTTTCACATATTTAAAGGTCTCAATCATGTCCCCTCTTTCCTCCAGACTGTACAAATTAAGTTCTTTAAGTCTCTCCTGATAAGTTTTAAGTTTAAGTCCTTCCACCATTTTCGTTGCCCGCCTTTGGACACGTTCTATTTGAATAATATCTTTTTGCAGGTAAGGTCTCCAGAACTGCACACAGTATTCTAGCTGTGGTCTCACCAGGGCTCTATACAGCGGCATCACAACCTCCCTCTTCCTACTGGTGATGCCTCGAGCTATGCAGCCGAGCATCCTGCTTGCTTTTCCCACTGCCTGGCTACACTGTCCACTCATCTTGCAGCTATCAGGCATTTCCTAGGTATTCTACCCACCCCATCTTGCTGCCCCTCTAGCCCTGTGGCAAGTGAAACATATAAAATAAGACCATGCAGCAGTCTGGGCCTATCGTGAAAAAAAATGGCCCAATCATAAAAATCCATATAAATATGCTGGATGGTTGGAGGAGGGGTCACTTATACACCCGGCATCAAGAAATATCCAGCCAGGTTTGTTTTTCTTTCTTTTAATTGAAGGAAGAGGAAATCCGGATTTCCTCTTCCTTCCATTAAAAGAAAGAATAATACATTAAACCTGCCACCCCTGGATTTTATTCCTATCAGGAGAAGAAAACCACAAGCTTGGTGGGAGTTTTATTCAGGTTTTGTTTGGGTGTATAAGTGACCCCTCCTCTCATCAGCTGACGTGTTTATATGAATTTTTATTGTTATACAATTTTGTGATACAGCTTCTTTCAGGAAGTGGTGTTACCCAATCCAGTGTGTACTGCAGCTTATGGCCCCCCAGTATACAGACAGACAATGGAAAATGAGGTGAGTATATCTAAGGTCCCATTTCCATGAACACATAAACTGACTGTTCACTGAGCTATACAATTCGTATGCAAGAGGGCGATTTGAAAATTTGTCACTGAATTGTTGGGGCTGTGTATTCTACATAATGATCGATTGGACATGTCATCGGTCATGTGATGAACGAAAATTGTGATGTCAGCTTAAATTACACTAAACTAACGAACAAATTCTCATTTATCACTTGATAGCAGCAGGGATTTCCACAGCGCCCTTCTCTTCTGACTGTGGTTAATTTTGTGATTTTTTTTTTTTTCCGAAATGGGCCATTAGTATAGATCTAGACCCTCCCTGCAACAGGCAACCGAGGGATTATGTAGGTGTACTTTAACTGGTTAACTTTTATAGAAAATTCCCAAATCTCCAGAATAAGGCCCTTATTTATGAAGGAATAGCGACAAGTAGCGACTGGTGAGCGGCCGGTAATGACGGGCCCCGCCACGAGAACGCCAGCTCCCCACCACAATTACACATTTATCAAGCCAATCCTGCTTAGCGACTGAGATAGCGCCATATAGCGACTCATTCATCATTATTCCAGCCTCTGCCCACAGCGCCAGCGTCCGACCTTGAACAGCGACAGGTATGACCTCTCGCTACCTGGCGCTCTCCAATGCATTTCAATGGAACAATCTTTAAATATTAATAATTAATTGTTATTAATGTTTTTTTTTTTTTTTTAAATGTGAAAAATTCTGTGACCACTTCTGCCATTTTAGATAATTTTTTAAAGGGAAAATAAATTAAAAAAAAAATTGTACAGAATTGATATTACAGGTCTGATATTAATGTATTCATATTACTAAATTATTTAAAATACTTTTTTTTTTTGGTGGTTTGGGGGTTAAAAAACTACTTTTAACACATCGCCTCCAGCGCTCTGGGGTTTAAACATGCATTTCACAGCGCTTGGATTTTTTGATGAATATGGTGGAAGCCGGTTGCTCTGACCAGTCGCTATCATGCGCACCCATACATCGCTGAACCTGTCAAATAGCGACTCGTAACCTTGTATTCAACATTACGCCACACCGACTGAGTCGCTGTCAACAACCGAACAACGGCCAAGCACAGCGACTACTAGCGGGCGCTGTGAAAATACAGCTACAGTCGCTCAACTGTCGCTACATGTCGCTATTAATAAATCAGCCTCTAAGTCTCTATTAGCACACAGTGCAGAGTGTGGGGTCCGGGCACACAGGGCAAGGGGGCAGTTAGGGTCAATAGTCTGCTCAATTTAACTTAAAAGCTTCTTTTATCAAAATGCCAAAATATAGGACAAACAGTGTGACTGAACCCTGCTGTGAGACCACCCCCCGCCCCCTGCCAACATGGTAGACTTACCTTAGAGGCACTGTAGCAAAAAGGAGATTACTTTGCGGCAGCATCCCTGCGCCATTTGCTCTGCACGCCCCTGCACAAAGCAGGGATATCGCTGGGATTTCTTGCTCCATGTTGAAGTGTTTAAACCGGGTGGGGAAGGGATATTAACAAGGTTCTGGTCCAATAACAATAAACTGTCATTATTTAAATTGTAATAATAATAACAATCATAACAGTCATTATTTAAATTGTAATTAATAATAATTGTAATAAACAAAATCTTACACGTTTATCTGTAAATGAGACTGAAAAGTACAAGTGTGGACAGCTGAGGAATATACATGTGCCTGGTCCCTGCAAACAAAGAGGTGAACTTCAGACCCTTAGCTGCAGCGGACTGTTCATCCAATTGTGTGCAGTACTAAATGCCACTGTTCCCTTTTAGTATATGTCTAATGAACACCTCACTCCAGATTTCCCCCTGCCCCACTCACTAACGGGCAGGCTGATTCATTACTAGTGCCAGGTAACGACAGATGAGCGTCTGTACAGCGGCGCTAAGAGCCGGCATTGATGAATTTGATGTGTGAGTCGCTATAACACCAGTACAGCACTATATGGGAGCGAACGGTAGCGACTGGTCAGTGTGATCGACTCAAACCATATTTATCAAAAAAACAGCCTCACACAGCGCTGGCGCTCAAAATTGGGTTGCTGTAGCCCAGAGCGCCAGAAGCTGTGTGATTAAAGTCCATTTTTGAACACATACTACCTAGTAACAAAGCGGAAACATATGGAATTACATTGTTATTACATTGTGACATTAACACTTTAATACCAGACCTGTAATGACAGTTATGCATAAAAATTTAAAACATCAAAACATTTTTTTTTTAAATGACTTTTAATAGGCCAGGAGAGGTGACACAATGATTTGATTAAAAAAAAAATAAAAAAAAAATAAATAAAAAGAAAACCCTGTTTAAAAAGAACAAAAATTAACGTTCCATTGAAATGTATGGGAGAGCGACAGGTAGTGACAGGTAATACCAGGCGCTCTGGAAGACAGAGCACCGGCGGTATACGCTGAGCCGTCTGTGATGATGAATCGGACGCTACATGGCGCTATTAGAGTCACTCACCAGAATCGCTTTGATAAATAGTAGTATTGCGTACAGCGCCCCGCGTTCACCGTTCGCTACCTGTCGCAACGAGGCATTGCCTACCTCTATCCCTTGATGAATAAACCCATAATTTCACTATGCTAACTGAGCAAGTACTATCCTCTCTCACCTCTAATCCATTCCATGAACAGATAAATCAGTTCGTCGAGCATGCGCACAACTCTCGAGTGGACTGCTTGCGTTAGTTAGAGCGATTATTTCTGAGATCACGTGTGCCCTGTGCTCCATTTCATATTTGTGCTCCATTTCTGTTTACACGTACAGCTGTAACACGACTAATGAGAAAAATTATGCCAGCCGAAACGCGCCTGGTGAGCGCATATGCTGGATGGCAGGAGGAGAGGTCACTTATACACCTGACATCAAGAAATATCCAACCAGGGTTGTTTTTTTATTTAAATAGAAGGAGGAGAAGAGAACATCGGGGGTGACAGGTTCTGTCACCCCTGATATACTAAACCTGTCACCACTGGATTTTACTACTACCAGGAGAAGAAACTGCTTGCTTGGTGGGAGTTTTATTTAGTTCAGGTGTATAAGTTTCCCCTCCTCTTATTAGCCAATGTGTTTATACAGATTTTTAATATTACTCAATTTGGCACTAGTGCTCCTTTAAGACAGGCCCTTCATCCCCCATATTGGCTCAGTCATGGAAGGAGCAATTCCTGCTGCTAATAAAGAGGCTTAGCATGGCACATACTGGTATGGGGCAGCAGCCCCATAGGATGGGCGGGAAGATGGCAGAATGTTTTCCCACACTGAGCACTATTTTGCCTAGAAAAATAGATTCTAGGGCTGGCTTCTGGTTTTCCCCTGGGGCACCCCCCCCCCCCCCCCCGAGGCGTCTCAAAACTCACCTTTCTAATAGCTCCCTCGCCAATGAGACAGGCTGCTGGGGGTCAGAGAAACCACGGCAAATGAGAGAGATCAGTAGTAATGTATGCAGGAGAATATTGAAGATATTGCTGTATATTATACAGCAGGGGGGTGGTGCTGGGAAGCACTGCAAAGTATAGTGTACCGTTCCATAGGAAATGTATACTGAAAAGTCTAAACAGATGGTAGAAATCCAGACCATACAACATTAAATACTATAGAACAGGAATCCACAATTTGCAGCCCATGGTTGGGGCCCATGCGGCCTGCACTGCCATTAATCCTTGGGAGTTGGAGGGCTGAGCTCGCCTTGTCTGCAATGCAAGTGGCTGGCCACTAGATGGCAGTGCATCATTATTTCCCAAAGTAGGATGTGAAGCACCAATAAACTTCTTTGTAGAGCTAGGTGACACACATGTGCTGCTGGTATGTTGTTTGCATTGGGTGTGTCTGGAGATGCCTATGTAGACCATGTGTTTGAAAGGTTGCAGGAGATATTTCAAATATGGCATCTAGACAATGAGCTGAATGCAGGGAAAGGCTGCCAGCATTGTGTCAAAGCCCAAATCTAGGCAAGAAAGGGCTAAAATCAGTTTAGTGCTGCCTGACCTTTGAGTTCTAGCCTCACTTTCATTTTGGACACTGCAGAAAGAAAGTGCTTAATGGTCTGTATTTTATTGCCAATCTCACTAATCTCCCAGCTCACATATGCTTACCTATTCCCAACATATCTGTTCTGACTTCACTTCTGTTGACCCCTGCTCACCTCTTCCCATCTCACCTCTCTCCACCATTTCCCTTTGTGTCCCACTTTACCTCTGCTCACCTTATCTTTTTATACCTCTATCCACCTCTGCAGACCTCTCCCCACTTCTTCTAACCTGGTCTCTACCCACCTCACCTATGTCCAACGAACCTTTTCCTGGTCTCACCTCACCTTGTCTTTCCTCATCTCTGCCTACCACTACCCACCTCTGCTCATCTCTTCCCAACTTTCTTCTCCCCAACTCACCTCTGCATATACATAAAATCGTATACAATGCTTTAAAGGAACACTATAAAATGGCCCAATGATAAAAAATATGCTGGATGGTGGGAGGACAGGTCACTTATACACCCGGCATCAAGAAATATTCAGCCAGGCTTGTTTTCTTTATTTTTATTTTAATATAAATAGGAGATCACCCCTGATACACTTAATCAGGCTATTGCTAATGAGAAAAAAAAATATGCATATGCACCATCCAGCATATGTAGTAGCAATGTCCAAACAAGACCATGGTTACTTTACAAGCATTGGGATTTTTTAAGGGGAAGGAAGCGGGAGATAAAGGGAGCCAACAGGACCCAAAACAAAGGGGGTTCTGGTATCTGGTGTCCTGGGGATTCTCCCTATTGTGGATGTCCCGGGGTCTTCCTCCAGACTACAGTTGGTGTGTAGGGTAGAGAGATGAACAGGAGAGGAACTATTAGGATAGGTGGGAGCCTGGATCCTAAGGTAAGTATTGGTCTCCTCCTCGCCTTTTCCCTCTAACCCTCTAATACATGGGTTACTCACAGGTTGTTGCCTGTGGGGGTTGGTATCCCCAGGGATAGAGCACTGGGGTGTCCCAGGGTGTTGTTGGGTGTTCCTGTCCTGGTCCTCTCCCTCGCCAGCTGGAGGCCCCCAGGGGTGGCCCAGAATCTCCTTGGCGGCTCCGTGTCACAGCGGTCCCTCTTCTGAAAAACAAAAGTTTAGTCCAAGTGGTGCAAGAGACTAAAGTCTGGTTCCCCCTTCCCCTCTTAGTTATCACTTATCCAGGGTTAGGGATTGCCTCCTCAGATCCTCCTCTCGTCATGATCTGCTGGCTGCCCATGTTTTAGTGGGGTCTCCATGTTCTCTGGCTGGGCTGCCCTCTAAATGTGCATCTTTATATTTCCAGTGGAGGCATCTCAAGGTGCATGCACCCCATGGCACGCTAAAGAATAGCAGCATCTGAAATGGGGAAGTGGCTTGAGTGAGTCTCCACTCTTCTCCTGGGATGGTTTACAGTGGGGGTCCCTTAGTTCTGCAGCTTCCCAGTTCCAGACCATTAACCAGGCTCAGGTCGAACTGGGTCGTGATCATATGGTCAGTGGCAGGACTGCACTGAGATGCCATTATTCTGAGAATCAGAGCAAAGGGTGGCCGGAGTCAGTTCCTTTTAGAGAGGGGTGGAGCCTAGATGGGTATATGTGGTCACCTCCCCAGTCTTAAAGGGAGCCCTGGCAGAACTTTGGGAACTTGTGGCATGACTATAGACAAAGGCTGGCGAAACATGCACAACTCTGAGAGAAGCCAACCTGGGACCATGCGTGAGCTGAGGCCGGAACCATGCCTGAGAGTGAGAAGACAGGCTCTCTCCAGCCCGGCCCCCCCTACATTTCATCTCTGATCCAGCAATACCAACCCAAGTACAACCTCTGCCTCTGCCGCTCTGCCTCTGACATTCTTCTGTCATCCTCCTTGGTCACCTCCTCACACTCCTGCCTTCAAGACTTCTCCCGTTCCTCCCCACTTCTCTGGAATGCACTGCCTTCGCTCAATCCATCACTCTCCAATCCTTTAAAAGTGCCCTCAAAACTCCAGACTTCAGACAAGCATATAACCTGGCTTAATCAACTCCTATAAACTTCACATGGCACATGCAGCCCAAGTCTAGCTCTACCACATGTGATCCTGACCCTTTTGTGCCCATCCTTTAGACTGTAAGCTCGCAAGAGCAGGGCTCTCTTTCCTTTTGTCTCCTGTGCTCACAACATTTGGTTTGGGTTTGAACCCTGTAACATCTAGTTTGTATTGGTCCCTGTACTGTATGTATTACCTTGTCTGTAATTATACTACTTTATGTAGTTTGTATTTGAGTGAGCACACATTCATTTAAGTTATTTAAGGTGGTTCATCCTTTGTTTGTCTGTAATCACACCTTGTAAAGCACCACTGAAGATGATGGTGCTATATAAATAAACAATAATAGCAATAATATTAATAAGAGAAAGAGAAGTGTAAAGCCCCACAGGGAGAAGTCTCCCCGAAGTGGGGTGGTCCCCATGTTCCCCACTCCATTTTACTGTCTGCTTTGAGCTAGGAAAGTGAACTTGGAAGTTACTGCTGATGTTTAATCTGAACTGTGCCTGTGAAACAAGTGTACTTGTGTCCTCTAGACCGATAGGGGTGCAAGAGTATCTAGCCCTTATGCTGAGAATTGTGTGCTTGTAACTATGCTTTGGATTAACTTGTTCTTTGTCGTGAATTTGGAACTATCATCCTTCGAGGAAATTGAAAAAAGAAGGTAATCTGCATCGGTGCCTTGCTGTTGAGTCCATGTGTTAAAGAGGCATCCTACACCCACATGTACACCATATAGATTTTCCCCCCGCAACACATGCCCTTGCCCCCCTCAATCCCTCCCCCATGTCTCCGCAAGCTGTGTTTTCTCTCATCTCTGCAGCTTTTCAATTTCACTCCATCTCTCCGGGTCACCTGATCAGTGTATGATGCGTCATAGGCTGTTCAGGTGACCCATAAACATTCTACCGATGATCGCCCCATGTAAAGTCACCTTTATAATTTGAAATTTCGGGATGTTAAGACTTTATTATATTATGAACAGTCACGTTTTTCTGGTTGAAGTAATAAAAGTCTGTGTTTAGAGTTTTAAGATTTATGTCAGTTATCTTTCTCACATAATTTACCAGACACAGCTGAATCCCTAATAAAAAAATGGAAGAATTAAGTAATTCTTAAGTATCTCACTCAATGCAATTGATATCATTGGGGTATAATATTGCCTTAGGGGTATGATTTAGCCCTTTATACTATGAGATATAAATTTGCCTAGGCCATATTATACCCATGGTATAATTCTTCCCCCAGTGGTGTCCCGATTTGGGATGCACTGTTGTGTGAAACCCCCATTTTCAGAAATTCATCTTTCCCCAGTCTCACAGTGCATGAATGGACTCTTGTCCAATCAGTGTAGTATGCTGTGCACATTAAAGTGGACCTTGCCCCTTGGGCACCCCCGTTGTGTGAAACCTCCCAGGTTGCCCAATTTGAGTTAACCTTCCCTGGTCCTACGGCAGCTGAGTGGCCTCCTAGCCAATTGGCATACTCGGATCTGCTCCCGTCCCTTGTCTAAGCAAGCGGATCCAAGTGCCTGGGGCAGGCACAAGCCCCGCGCATATGCCGTTGGACAGGGAAGAAGGTGAGTTTCCGGGTGACCGGGGGGGGGGGGGTTCACACAGTGGGGCAACCCAATTCTAGATGGCCTGTGGTAAGGGAGTCAAGCAGCCCTGGAATCTTATAGATTCCAGGGCCATCGGACCTTGGGTTTTTGTCCACTTTAATGCATAGCATATGGCCCTGTTTAAACACAATGCTTGGCAAAAAAGAGTGGAAGTGCCGCATCCTCGGTTTTCCTGCAGTGTGTGGTGTGCTCCTGCTTTCAGCCTATCTGAATGGCTGGGTGCGGGAATGTGCTTCAGCTGCAGGGAGGCTGGGGATGTGGATGTGGCTGGCAGGTGCAACATGGGAAACCCAGCAAGGCGAGTGAATCTTGATGAACGTGGTGGGGAGGGTCTTCCCAAATGCCCTATTCTTCATTGTTTTGTTTTGCTTTTAAGTTAAGCTTGACTTACAATAAGTAATTCATCACATTGTTTCTTATCTTGACTAGGATTTGTCAGTGCCACAGAACTGCGCAGCTCACTGGTGACTTTCCAGAATGCTTCCATGGAGGAAAGCAGAGAACTATGTGAAGGAATCATCGTTGTGTTCAACAATGACACTGCCAGCCTGGTATGGTTACTACTGATACTTAGTTGTGTTCCTTACAAAGTGATGATCCTCAAAGGTTGGTGATTATTTTTAGACAGCTCAGCTGACTCTTGGACTTGTGCTCGAAGCTTGGATGGGACCCATAAGCCAGTTAGGCTGTTATGGTTTAGGAAGTGCTGGGACTTGGCTTTAAAAGAGTTTAGCAGCAGCTCAGGAGCAGAAATTCATGCAAAATACCCAGCAACCATATCCTCACATGCACTACTTTGGCAGCTGGGGAATGCAGAAGCCACACCCCATCTGTGCCACACCCCTACCGGACCACCCCCAAAATATAATCAAAATCAGTGCTCCACTGGCTTTCAATGCATAATACTGCTGTCCAAAATTTCTAGAAGCTTTTTAAACAATATTTTTTATTGAGGTTATAATGGAGGTACATCAGCATACAACATACAATATACTTTATAAAGTATATAAAGACATTCGAAAAAATTTACAAGAAAATGTAAACTTGTAGGCCATAATAATGCCGTTTAAGGGAGGATATGAGGTACGCGTAATAAAAGACCACGTACCCAGAGATAAAGGGCGGAAGGCACGAGAAGGGAAACTAGAGTGAGACAGAAAGACAAGAATAGGAAGGGGAGAAGGGATGGGGGTGAGTGTCCAGACAGCACTTAGCTTAAAGAGTGTACAGTGCATCATTGAGACGTGAGGAGGGATCGGTCAAAGTTCTTGGGATGAAAATGAGCGATCCAACCCTCCCACGTAGTCATGAAGGGGGTGAGGTCACCTTGCATCGAAGCAGCCATCTTCTCAAAAAGCATGATAACTGATAACTACAAGATGAGTGGACAGTGTAGCCAGGCAGTGGGAAAAGCAAGCAGGAATGTCGGCTGCATAGCTCGAGGCATCACCAGTAGGAAGAGGGAGGTTGTGATGCCGCTGTATAGAGCCCAGCTAGAATACTGTGTGCAGTTCTGGAGACCTTACCTGCAAAAAGACATTATTCAAATAGAACGTGTCCAAAGGCGGGCAACGAAAATGGTGGAAGGACTTAAACTTAAAACTTATCAGGAGAGACTTAAAGAACATAATTTGTACAGTCTGGAGGAAAGAAGGAAGAGGGGGGACATGATTGAGACCTTTAAATATGTGAAAGGATTGAATAAGGTTCAGGAGGGAAGTGTTTTTAAGAAGAAACTTAACGATAGAACAAGGGGGCACAACCTGAAGCTAGTCGGGGGGAAGATCAGGAGCAATGTTAGAAAATATAATTTTACAGAAAGAGTAGTAGATGCTTGGAACAAACTTCCAGCAGAGGTAGTTGAAAAATCAACAGTCACTGAATTTAAACATTCCTGGGATAAGCACATATCTATCCTAAGATAAAGAGAACATACAGTATACACATAAGGGCAGACTAGATGGACCGTATGGTCTCCTTCTGCCGTCAACCTTCTATGTTTCTATGTTTCTATGCATTACTTCTTTGATGCGAGGGATCAAACTCCCACTAGGAATCGTTTTTTTCTTCCATGAGTGTGCAATTACGAGTTTGACAGCCATCAGGATGTGTCTAATAAGCTCAAATTGTGCCCTCGTACAGTCAGGAGGTTTCAAATTGAGCAGGGCGGGTTGGGCGAGGGAGTCAGGCGTAACCCTGTTGCTTTCCCTAAAAGATACTAGACCTTAGCCCAAAAGTGGCGAACCACGCTACATTCCCACCAGATATGGATGTATGATCCCTGAAGTCGGCATTCTCTGAAGCACTCCGGTGGGTAAGAAGGACAAAATCTGTGGATCGTATCTGGGACAAGATACCATCGGACTATGACCTTAGTATTGACCTCTTGAGCACCGGCGTTTAGGAACCACGAGAATGAGTTCCGCCATGCAATCTTCCAATCACTTGGCGCTAACCTTAAACCCAGGTCATTTTCCCATCTATTCGTGTAGGTTGGGAGAGGCGCCTCCACGTCTTCGTTCAGCATCTTATAAACCATGGCTATCATCCCCTTCCCAAGGGGGTATGTCCCGCATGCGGACTCAAATGATGAAGACGGCCCTGGCGCAGCACCCGTCCTGAGTTATAATGTTTAGATTTTAACACTTTAATCCTGAACTTAAGTAAAAAAAAAAAATAAACTCTGACAGGCCAAGTATTTGCTAGATTGAACAACAAATGTTACACTAGTCTCTAAAAAGTGCAGACTGGGTCTTTTTATTATTAAAAAACTTCCAAGTTAGTTTATGGTGTCTATTAATAGTAAAATCCCAAATTCAGTATCTAATATTAGACAGATTTCATGCAGATGCTCGTCTTGTGGAAGATCTCAAGTGGTGAGAGGAGAACATTCCATAGAAGATATTAACGGCTTTGCCGGCCACTGGATAATCTAGGAATGTAAACTAAGTCCCTCATGATTTCCTTTGCTAAGTATACGTGCTATTCCCAGGATTGGGCTTTCCTTTACTGCTGAATGAGCTTGTTTATCGTTTGGTATTCTCAGATTAAGTGTGATGGAGGCCCCAGATACAGTATCTTTTTCCTTTAAAATAATAGTCCAGCCAAGTAACTGATTGGTGGTTGTCTGGCACCCGCCTACTTACTGGAACGTCAGATTAAGGCTCTTGTGCCACATTTCTTTGCCATTCTGGGTGGGGGGTAGTGTAGTCGCCCAGCTGGTCCAGCAGAAAACAGTTCCCCACATTGAGCTGCCAGTGGCTGTGCTCGGTAGCATAGTTCTGCACCCACCCATCACTGTAGCGTTGCTGCTCTAGACTCTCTGTCCTGCCCTGAGGTGACTTTGGCTGCAGGTTTGCAAAAACAAAAAAGGCTTGCCCTGGTGCGGGGGGCCAGTAGCTATGTTGCTGTCCCCGTGGCTCATCAGATTGAAAAGCCTTCTGGACCATACCATAACCCAAAGGGTGTTGGAGGTTCCCTATGCAACCGGGGTATACTAATGTTTGATGGATTCCCCACTGTCCTACAGAGCAGCAGTTCTCAAAAAAACTTAAAATATATTAATTGTAGATGCGGTGGAATAGTTTTTTTAAGGGTTTGGGCTTTTCATTAAATCATGCTGAAGGTCCGGTTTAAGTCCCATTTTAGATACCTACCACATAATATTATGAAGGTTCTGAAAGTGCAGCACCCAGGCACACCATGGGTCTTGCTTAGCCCTGCCCACACAGATGCACCAGCTATATACTTAATTGATGCTAACATCCATTGTGCTTTGTATCACAAACTTACACTGCGGGGTGATTTTGTTTTCCTAGAATAGTCCAGCATTGATTGGGAACTGCAGAACCCATCAATGTAGCCTAATGTTACACAGTATGGCTATAGCAGGAGGTGGACATTATCCAGACAGCGTACAATTGTAAAGCGCACAACAAGGTGTACTGCACTATTGATTGTTCTCCCATCTGCTGTTTTTAGCACAGGAACTGTAGATAAGGGCAATAATTTCTAGCCATGTGCAGAATTACTGCCGGTGAGATTATCATGTCCGGCTGATTACATTTACTTATTGTGATTCACATTTGGCCTGCTAAGAATTAATTGTCAAGGTTTCGACTGGGAACATGGACAGGATATTAAAGTATGATAGAGAATAGAAAACTGAAGAATGGGGAATCAGTCATTGCAAACCCACACACAAGCTTTACATAGCTTTATTATGTGTACTTTTTTAGGGTAATTTAGAATGTAAGTTTGCGTAAAGCTTTTTAGAAAAGTCAGGGTTACGTAACTATACATTAATTAATCCCTAGAGATATCAACAACACTATTTTCCTAGTGACAGCTAATGAGCTTCACCATACATGACCTAGGTGTAGCCATTTATATGCTAGGCGATTGCCTCAACAAAAAGTTACCTGGAGTGTTGTCACTTAGGTGTAAGGGACCATGGAGAGAATGGACTGTTGAAGCAGCTGGAGCAGGTCCATTTATCATCTGCAGTAGACACAGCCATATGCCTGCCATATTGGTGGCAGTATTGGTATCTTTTATTAATCATTAAGCCTAGTGTTGTCACCATTTGTTGTATGGTCATTGTATCCAACCGAGAAGATAAAGTTCATTGAAATTCTTTAGGAACAACAGATTCTCTTTGTTAATTTTTTTTTTTTAGTTAAGCAACTTACTAAACAAATTTGGTTGGCTATAAAGAGTTAAAATGCTTATATTTTACGTTTGCTTTGCACTATAGAGTTTGATACAAAGCTTTTTTTATAATGTAATATTTAATCTATTATATTAATTTAATGTGTTTAACGTTATTTGGACATTACCTCAGAAGTGGTGTAAGGCTGCTGGGCAGTCCCTGGTTGGGGTCATTTCAATGTTTTTCCCTGATCTGGAATGGACTAAAAGACTTTAGGGATGGATTAAGTGCCCCTGGGGCATTCCTATTTGGGAGTGGATCCTCGTCAGTGGCCCAAAATCATGCTTCCTGAATCTGAATGGCTGGGCGCGGGAGTGGGCGCACTCAGCAGCGAAACTTGGGACCCCGCACCCTATGATACATTCTAAAATAATGCTTTATGTTGTGCATTTGTATGCACGGTATAAATCGCAGATTGGTCGTGGGAACAGCGGAAAGGTAAGTGGTGTGGGTGATCTGGGGTGTTTCACAAATCAGGATGCTCCAAGTAAAAGGACCAATCACTGAGATCCCTGGGACATTCTGAATGGGGATGTCCTTCTGTCCTCGGTCCAACAGCGCATGGGCAGGTTCTCGTCCAATGAGAGCCACTTGCCGTACATGTGTCATTTGGCAAATGGTTCTCGTTGATTTTAGTGGGGAGAGCAAGCTGCTGCATCCCCTGCATCCTTGGGCTGTGCGTGCATTCCTGGCCTAGCCCTTCAGGCTGGGATGGGAGTGCTCGCAGCTGGGGATGCAGTCACTTGTGCTCCCCATTAAAGTCAATTAGATACCTTTGCTGAATGGCTTTCATTGGACAAGAGCCGCCACATGCGCCGGTGGACTGAGGAGAGGTGAGTGAATACCGGCTTTCTGGGGGGTTTCACACAGCATGGAACCGGGGCATTGGACAAACCTCAGAAAAGTTGTATTTCCTGGTTTTGTTCCGCTTTAAGTACAGGGATGGGAAATTTTAGCACAATACAAAGAACATCTCACTTAAAAGAGGGGCAACAGAAGAAAATTAGCTGCAGGGGGACTTAGACTTTAAGAAGTTCCCATTTAATTTGAAAAAATGTACCCTGTATTTCATATTACAGTGCTACATTAGGCTGTGGTCATTTATTTGTACCAAGTTTAAGCAATTAGCACTTAAAATATTTAAAAAATGTTAATTAATGTAAATTATTTGTTGGTACACAGGTGTGTGATGATGACTGGGGTGCTGACTCCCCCCTGGCACGTGTGGCATGCAGAGAAGCCGGATGTGGAACACCGAACACCTCGTGGGCACTGAGGTCTCTTCCCCAGGGCTCATTACAGGCCGTTCATGGAGTACGCTGCACAGGTATGCTATGGATAAATGGCTTGCAACCAGTGTATTGTACCATGCTATACTTTTGGAGTACCTTTGATACTGAATAAATGGCTGTTCCCCACATACAAGGCGTTAATTATTAAAATGTTCTGTACTCTCCATCATAAATAGAATAGCTTGTCATGTTATGTGGCAATGAAGACATCACATTCACAGCTAAATGTACTGTAGTTGCTCTTACAGAAGGGGGTGATAGACAGAAACATTACTAGCTGAGAAAACACAGAAGACCGATCTTCTATTAGAGAAAGTGCCACAGTAACAGGGCTCTAGTATACATATGTGCAAATTAAATTAGGGCCTTTAAGAATGATCATACACCCTCAAAGACCTTTAGGGCACAGCACGCAAAAATCCATATCCTACCGGCATGTGTGGTGGGATTGCCCAGTAGTTAGGGAATTCTGGTCAAGAATCTTTAGAGTTCTCAGCAAGGTATGTGGTAGATCTGTGGTCAGAGACCCTTGGGTACCTCTCCTCAATGCCCCAATCCCCCACAGTTCTAGACTGAAAAAGTGGTTGATGTATTATATCCTATCCGGGGCAAAGCTGTTGATAGCTGGGGCTTGGAGGTCCTTTAAAAACAAGATTAACTGCATTATGGCCATGAAAAAAATGTCCGCCATTCACAATGGGACTTTGGAGCTGTTCAGGGAGTTGTGGAAACCTTGGGTTCGGAATTTTCTCCCTACAGATTTTGATGTAAACCTAATAAGCATCTGATCCTTCCTTGGCCCCTTCCTTTACTCCCCCCCTCACCTCCTCCCCCCCCCTCATAGTGGTTGTTATTTTTCTTTTAATTTATTTGAATTGAACTTTTTTTAGTAACTCTTGAATCTATTTTCTTGTATGCAGTGAATAAGCTTCTGACTGTGACTTAAGTTGTCTGTAATCTTTAAATTCTATGTACGAACAGTATTATGCTAATAGAATGATGTTCAGAATATACACAATAAAAAGACTGATAAAAAATCCATATCCTAATTTATAGCTGAATGTCCTATGACCCCTTAAAAAGATAAGTGGTGACAATCTACTCCAAGTCAATAAAATTCTGTTCCTCTAAAAGGAGTATCCGTCTTCCATTATTTGTTTCCATTGAACTCAATAAATGGATACTACACCGCGTGATAGATATAAACCACAAGTTTGTTCCAAGCATCTTTCTGTAAAATAATATTTTCTAACGTTGCTCCTGATCTTCTCTCTGACTAGCTGGCCCCTTCGTTCTTCCCTCCTGAACCTTATTCAATCATTTCACATATTTAAAGGGGCCAATCATGTCCCCTCTATCTCTTCTTTCCTCTAGACTGTACAAATTAAGTTCTTTAAGTCTCTCCTTATAAGTTTAAGTCCTTCCATCATTTTTGTTGCCCTCCTTTGGACCTGTTGTATTTAAATAATGTCCTTTTGTGGGTAAGGTCTTTTCTAGCTGTGGTCTCACCAGGGCTCTATACAGGGGCATCACAACCTCCCTTTTCCTAATGGTGATGCCTCGAGCTATGCAGCCAAGCATCCTGCTTGTTTTTCCTACTGCCTGGCTACACTGTCCACTCATCTTGCAGCTTTCAGTAATCAGTATTCCTAAATCGCTCCCCTCTGAAGTCCTGACTAACACATTACTATTCATACGGTACGCAGAGCAGGGATTCCTTCTACTCAAGTGCATGGTTTTACATTTAGAGACATTGAACTCCAGTTTCGGACAATTGTAACCATTTATCCAGAAAAGCGGGGAGGCCGATTCATTAATAGCGGCAGGTAGCGACTGTAGCAGTATTTTCACAGCGCCCGCTAGTAGTCGCTGTGCTTGGCCATTGTTCGGTTGTTGATAGCGACTGAGTCGGTGTGCAGTAATGTTGAATACGGGGTGACGAGTCGCTATTTGACAGGTTCTGCGATGTATGGGTGCGCATGATAGCGACTGGTCAGAGCGACCGGCTCCCACCATATGCATCAAAAAATCACGCTCAAAAAATTCTCGCGCTGTGAAATGCATGTTTAAACCCCAGAGCGCTGGCGGTGATGTGTTAAAAGTAGTTTTTTAACCCCCAAACCACCATATTTTTGGAAACCCAAAAAAAAAAAATTTAAAAGAATGTAGTAATATGAATACAATAATATCAGACCTGTAATATCAATTCTGCACACATTTTTTTTTCCTTAAAAAAATTATCTAACATGGCAGAAGTGGTCACAGAATTTTTCACATTTAAAAAAAAAAAAAACAAAAAAAAAACATTAATAACAATTAATTCTTAATATTTAAAGATTGTTCCATTGAAATGCATTGGAGAGCGGCAGGTAGCGAGAGGTCATACCTGTCGCTGTTCAAGGTCGGACGCTGGCGCTGTGGGCTGAGGCTGGAATAATGATGAATGAGTGGCTATCTGGCGCTATCTCAGTCGCTAAGCAGGATCGGCTTGATAAATGTGTGATTGTGGTGGGGAGCCGGCGTTCTCGTGGCGGGGCCCGTCATTACCGGTCGCTCACCCGTCGCTACCTGTCGCTATTCCTTCATAAATAAGGGCCTAAGTCACCTCCATGAATATCCACCCTATTACTAACCTTTGTATCTTCAGCAGACAAGCTGATGACTTATAAAAAAAAAAGTGAAAATCCTCCCCTGGCTCTGAATCAACCTCACAATGGTGGTGGTGGAGCCATAAAAGCATGTGGCTATTACTACTCCACCCTTTAGGCACGCTTTTGAGCAAACACGTTTATGTCGTTGTTTTGTATGTTTTTTTATATCTTCCTGATTGTCTATCACAGGCAGTGAGTCTAATGTGTGTGAGTGTGAGAGTCTGGAAGAGGTGGTTCCGATGTGTCGCCCTGAGAACATTGCCACTATATCGTGCAACCAGAACTTCACTGACCAAAAAGGTATAACTGGTATCACCAGTGTGTCTTAACTAATAACATTTCTTCTCCCCTAATTTCCATTCAGACTCTTCTAAAGACAACTCTCTGTAATATCATGTGTGAATAACATTGGTGAAATTTTACATTATTTGTTAAATTCTGTTCCGCAAATAAAAATAAACATTGTAAATAGATATTGGTCGGTGACCAGTCTGGATTTTCCAGGGGGCTTGCACATCAAACCTGAATGGTTTCCGTTGGTCACCTGGTTAACTGTCATTTGGTGCCATACACCATGAACAAGGAAATGGTGAATAAAAATGGACCAGAACCCGAGATTTTCACTATCCCAGGTTGTGGTCCTTCACTCTAGGACACCCTGATTTGGGATGCCCCACTGTGTGAAACCCCCCCAGGTTGCCAATGTTCAGCTAGAGCAGCAGGAAAGAATTCGCCTCCCTACAGCTGTGCGCTGCCAAGCACAGCCAAGAAGGGGGGTGAGTGATTCCGCTACCGGTCACACATGCGCCCTGTGCTCAGGAAAAAGGTAAGATATGTGGGCGATTCAGGGGGGGTTCATAGAGCGGGACATTCCAGTTAGGAGTCTTATAAGGGTCAAGTAATCGTTGGTGCGCAAAAACACTCAGGCAGAACGCAAACGTTTCTGGGTGCAGGTGCGAATTGCACCAAATGGCAAGCGTACAGGAAAATCGCAAATTGTCTCTCGTTGCGCCAAATTTGCGCCTTCAAATCTGCTGTTTTGAAGCGTAAATGTCCCTGACATTTGACCGGCTAAATGCTTAACTGCTCCCATTGGCCCCCCATGTTTCTTTCCTTTATTGTTTCTCCATAGAAATGTTATCTCTCCAGCTTCTGTGTTCTCTGCGAAGCTCTATTCGCCATTTCGCAGTGTATTCTCTGAAGAACTTGTGTTCTCCATTTTTTGGGGGGTGTTTTTTGGGTGGATATTCTGATTCCAGTTAACCCATAATGTTTTTTTTTGGCCGGTGTTTTATTCCAGATGTTCTCTTTAACCCTCCCTTCCCGTTTGGTTTGCATATTTATCCTTAATAATTTAACTATCATTTTTTTTTGTTTTTTCTAAACTTTGGGCCCCAATATTTACATTTTTGTTGTTTTGACCTACTAAGGTTTTTGTGATTTGTAACAACTTTTTATCATTTTTTAAAACAAAAAAACCCAAAAAGGGTTCAATGCTTGATTGATCATAAACATGCAGGACTCTGCCAGCATGTGTTTTTGGAATGAAATAAGTGTGTTACTCATTCGAATCGGCACCTATTTGCTGGAGGAAATTCACTCTTCAAACTCTTCAAATTGCCACATTTTGCACGCTTTTCTGCCCTCTAAATCTACCATAAATCAGGCGCCGGAGACAGTTTGGTGTGCCAAAATGGTGCAAGTGGAAGAGTCCAGGCGCAAATTTGCGCAAAAACAAATGCGCATCCCATTTTGACGAACAGCGTGGCTTTCCAAAAAACGTGCACGACCAGGAATCGACCCTATAGAATCATAAGCCTGCCTTGGAGTCTCATAGACTCCAGGGTGGGTTTTGGTCCACTTTAACTATTGTGCCTCTTTAACACAAAAAACATGTCAGCAAATCTGTATACTGGTCTGTTTTTAGCACTGTTATTTTCCACTGTTATCAGCCGCTTAATAGGCAAACCTTTCCCGGCCACAGTATGTGCTATTTCATACCTTTACATACTTGTGTCAGGTAATTATAATAATTGTTCATAATATAGTATTTATTGAAAGTTTGTCATTACTATGGAATCACAAATTTCACCTAACTTCTCACATACCATCTATAGATCAGAACAGTTCATTGAGACTGTCCAGGGGCCGCTCATCCTGTGATGGACATGTGGAACTGTTTGCAGAGGGTGGTTGGAGCCCCGTGTGTTACACCAGCATCAACACAATAGATGCCTCTCTGTTCTGTGAACAAGTAAGAGTTATTCTGCACCTCATCATTTTAATGTTCTCCTACTTTTGTTTTTTAAGAACAATGCACATAAGCAAGGCACACAACATATAAGTACAGTGTAGGATACATTATACAGTGAGGGAAGATATATTGCTAAATAATCCAAACTCCATACTCCAAAGCTTACACCGGGTGACAATTTGCAGGTTACAATCCATAACCATTTTGAACACAAAGATAGAAAAATAAGAACAAGAAGTAAGATTCAGTACTCTACACCAGTGGTCCTCAACCTTGTCCTCAAGGCCCACCAACATGTCATGTTTTTTGGATCTCCAAATAGCCAGCTCTATTGCTCTGCAGCTGCACTAATTACTCCACCTGTGCATCTTTGTGGAGATCTGCAAAACCTGGCCTGTTGGTGGGCCTTGAGGACAGGGTTGGGGACCACTGCTCTACACAGCTAAACTCCAGTTTGAACATTAGACAGACCATTAGTCATTTCTTGTCCACACTGTTCTTTATAAGTGTCTCTCTACCAATACCAACAGCAGTGAGGGTGGTGTGCAGGGACGGATTAAGTGTGGTGGAGGCCCCTGGGCACAAAATCTGGTGGAGGCCCCTGATACAGCATTTTATTTCCTTTAAAATAATAGTCCAACCAAGTAACTGATTGGTGGTTGTCTGCCACCCGTCCACTTACTGGAACGTCAGATCGAGTCCCTTGTGCCACCCTTGTGTGGGTGCGTGCTGCTCATGATCTCCTGCTTTGCCATTCTGGGCAGGTTTGGGGTGTGTAGTCACCCAACTGGTCCACCCAACTGCTCTAGAATCTCCATCCGGCTCTGTGGTGGCTTTGGCTGTAGGTTTGCAAAAAAAAAAGGCTTGTTCAGGTGCGGAGGGCTCCCACTGCCGCTGATAGCGATGTTGCTGGCCCAGCGGCCTGTCAGACCAAAGACTGAAAAGCCTCCTGGGCCAGACCATCACCCAAAGGTTGGTGGAGGCCCCCTTTGCAGGGCATGTGGTGGAGGCCCCTTGCACCCCTCTCATAATCCGGCCCTGGTGGTGTGGCTGTGACCTTTCTTAGTGGTACCTATCCTGAAAGACAGGTCACTCAGGTTTCTTTATTGTGTGAGAAAACTTCATTGGCTCGACCTGATGACTGTAAGGCAAATGAAGCTTAGCTTCACAAACTTTTCACATTTAACTGTATTTTCTTTTTGGGCATTGAACTGAATGTTAGAGTTTTCTTCATTGTACACTTTATCTCTCTTTAAACAGCTAGGGTGTACACCCCAGAGGCCTCTATTCTCACCACTAAACAAAGGAAAATCACCTGTGCCTCCTGTGATGTTACAATGTCCACCAAATAGGACCTCTATATGGGAATGTGAACTTCAAGTTGTCGATCAATGTGTGTCTAGTCTGACCACATACCTGCAGTGTAACCGATCCAGGTAAAAAAATAGATTCTTACTATATTACTGTATACATCTAATACCTAAGCCCGTGCTAAATGTCATTGAAACCCTGATATATGTATAGACAGGGCTAAATTTAAAAGGGGGTGAACCAGGGCTTCCTCATTGAAGCCTTTACTAATTGTTAAAAGGCCAGAAAATGATATAGAGTTACTTATGGGCAGTGACATGCTTTGCCACTATGCAACCCATGCAATTGCATGGGACCCCCACTTCTCAGGCCCCCTCAGAACTCTACTGGGTGAACACTGGAAGCGGCTGGCGTCTTACTGTAATACTGGTGATGCTGTCAGTGCAGAGGCTACTCTCTGTTAATTGTTACTCTTTAATATTTTATTTTGTTATATAAAAGTGCCTTTGATGAGGGCCCCAAGACATAACTTTGCATGGGGCCCCAGAAATTATAAGCCTGCCCCTGCTTATAGGGGGCCTCCACTAGACATTCTACCCAGAGGCCTCTACTACACTTAACCCAGTCCTGTGTATAGAGATGTACAAAGTAGAAAAATATTATTTTGGTTTCTTAATGCTTAAAGCGGACCTTCACTCTGAATAAGAGTCTATCTTATATGTTTCCCACACCCTGTACATACAGATTGTCCACATTAAAAATCATCCTACCTGCATCTACTGCATGTTATGAGCCTTTAAACATCCAAGATGGCGGCTTATGGAAGCCGCCATCTTATCAGGCAGCCTGCAAACAGGAAGTGCCTCCTGACTGTGCTGCTCTGCATTCTGGGACTGCTGACCTTTACCTGACCCCAGCTCTGCTCTGTCTGGGCAAAGCACAGCTATAACCCGCCCCCCTGTACCTTATCCTACTCTCCTCTCCTCAGTAAGTGTGATGCTTCTGAGTCAAGATGGCGGCGCCCGTATCCTAAATTCCTGAACAGAGTTGCAGCCCAGTGGGGGAAAGAATAATAAGAGAATAATAAGAGTGACTAAAAACTTAAAATATATTAATTTTAGATGTTGGGGAACCTTTTTTTAAAAGTTTGGGCTTTTCATTAAATCACGCTGAAGGTCCGGTTTAACTTCAGCCAGTTGACTAATCAAAGCCCCTGTGGGCTCATTTAGCAAGTCTTTTACATTGTCTTGGTGCTTGTTGATGTGAGGCTAGGTTGCTTGATAGATGGTAGAGCTGAGGCTTAAATGAAATAAGACCAGAAAAACTGCCACATGAATCAAACTCACCATTAGGAAATTCCTTCCCCATTAGAGCATTACACCATCTCATACTACTTATTCTACTGCCTCCCATACTATTCCCCCTTTTATCACCATATCACCTATACTGTCCAAGGTCCATTTCTAACAGTCTGGGACCTGAGGTCTGAAGCGAAAGTCCATTAAAGTTGACTTTCATGTTAAATAATTTAGGAGCCCTGGCGGGCTCACAATTTAAAGTATTGTAAGAGATTAAAGGTGGTACTGCCTGGACCTTATTTTCAGACCCTATTTTTAGCATTGTGTATTAAAATTTGAGGCCTAAAGAACCACATTGTCAAAGTCAAATCTAGTTAGGAGACCTATAACTAGTAAAAATGTCCTTCTAATCCATGTCAACCCAGAGATGGCATGTATTTCATATGATGACAGCACCTAGGCAGTAGACTTTTAAACAAGAATCCCTCTTGGTAGAGACAGTCAAAATGTAGAAGAAAATGCAATGTAACTGTGTAAAAATTCTGTTCCTGATAGATGACATCCTGTTTCAGTCCTTCTGAAACGACTTCAGTCCTTCCTGAAATACATTGATTTTCCATCTCCACCATTGTATCTATTTATAGACAGGAATAACTACACTTAAAGCATTAGGCATTTTTCCTTTGCCTTTAGTTCACATGCACCTAAATGTCATCTATGTCTAGATGAAGTGCCTGAAACTAGGGTCTAACATACTTTTCTCTTGTTTTTAGGATGGAGGAATCTTGGCTTGTCTGGCTCACCATATGCCTTGCTGTCATAATGATTTTCACATTTTGCTGGGTCCGAATAGTCAAGTCTTCAAAGTGCTGCTCTCAGTGTCTACATAAGAACACGCTGCTCTGTTGCTGTAGGAGGAGGCCCCACAATCGACGTGCTCTGCATTTACGCAGGAGTATCTACCACCAGGAGACCCCCAACCTTACTGTCCAGGAGACCAACAGTCCTCCATCTTCTCCTGCAATCCTTCAAGACCCATGCGGTTAGTGTCACTCAACTATCCCTGAAATTGCACAGGAAAAATATAACCTCTTGGGTTTAATCACAATCATTTATGTTAAATTTGTTAAAAACTGGTGAAAGGACATCTGTAAGCTAAGTGTAAAAATCAAACATACTTACCTTACCTTCAAGGCTCTCAGAAGAGTGTAGTTGCTGAGTTCTGGCCTCGTTCTGTAGCCACTTCCCCAAGATTTCTCCTTAATTAGGCTGCATCTTGCTAAGAGCAGAACTGTGATCTGAATCAATATCCTTTCTCAATTTCCTTTCCTAAAATACGATTCTCATTTTATATTGCAATGCAAAATATGATATTATTAAATATATATATATATATATATATATATATATATATATATATATATATATAAATTATACCTAAAATCTTAAGAACGAAATAAAGATATTACATGTGCTTCAAAGCAACCCAACTCCCATTTAGTTCAAAGGGTTGTTGATCCCAGCTGAAATGAGCCAGGGGAGGGCATTATAATTGTTGATGCTCAGCCCCCCGCCCCCACACATACATCCCACATTTCCCGCACCTGTCCTTTGGGGTGGGGGGTGCATCGTCAATCGGTATGACTCTCTGTGCTGCAGGCAAAACCCATTTTATTCAAAATGGGTGTTGCTATCCATCTCTACTTGGTTCTTTGGTGTCTTCTTGGCCAGTTGGGGGTTGTGTCGTTGGAGGTTGTTCTAGAACAGGGCAAGAAAATAATAATAAACAAAAAATGTCAGCTCTACCTGTGATTATCCAAGCCAGAGTTTGGGACTGGAGAGTGCGTTGGCCACGGCTGTGAGCGCTCACCTTGTATTTTAAACAGTCCAATATTAAAAACCAACCAGCGTTTAAACAATAAAAATTCCAAACTTTATTCCATCCGGTTAAAAGCCATCCAAGGCAATGTGAGGGTAAATGACATGACATGATATGAGTAAGGACCAGGGATCTGAAACGCGTTGACACCAGGTTTTACCCTCATATTGCCTTACTAACTGCCTACTTATTGTATGGCTTTTAACCGGATGGAATAAAGTTTGGAATTTTTATTGGACAAGAAAATGATAATGCCGCCTCTTGTTTTGTCGGTGTAGTAACCTTTTTGCTTTTTTTTTGTCTTTTGGAAGAAGTCAACGCTTTACTGGCTCCTCATGGCTTCCGTCTGAACAACACCATCACTCCTCCACCCAGCTACATGCATGCTTTGAAGGTGCTATCCCGGCCCCTGGAGAATACTCAGACTCCGCCCCCTAGCTACCTCGAAGCTCTTAAGATTCTTTCGCGTCCTGTCTTGGTCCATGTGAATGCATCTGACTACAACGAAGACAAAGAGGACCTGTCAGTGCTAAATCAAAGGGAGAAGAACGAGGAGTCATAGTGTCAATAAGGAAAACTATTTTATTCCCAAAAACTTTATTTATAAAATTATTCAGTAGAACTGGATACCTCACTTCCTTTGACTTTTTTCAATTTTTATATTTCTGGGAGAACTTTTGGAAATCTATCACCAGTCTGAGCATCACACCAGCCAACAGCTCATGGAACTCGCTGGTAAAAATATTGGTTTCTAAATGTGGTCATTTGGGTGCATAGGTTGCAGCACCAAAACATATGTTTAGAAGTCTTAAAGCAGACCAAAACCCCTTAAGGACTTCAGGGCCAGATGTGTGTGAAACCCCTGAAACTGACCCTAATCTTACCTCATTCTTCAATCCCTCAGGCATGTGCGGACCTCCGGCAGCATTCCCAGCACCCCTCAATCTCATTTATGCTCACGCCCGCCAAGCATATCGAAATGGCCGATGGCGGGTGTGCGCAGCCAAATGGACCGGCCAGCCAGAGGCGCTCTGCAAATTCAGGACTGATTTCCAGGAAATAATATGAATGGCAATCTATGCTATCTATGATAAAACAACACAGAAGATTATGGTACCTCTGTCATTAAAGAGGACCCAAACCCACGTCCCATCCCCCCTGAAAGAAAGATTCCAGGGCTGCTGGATTTCCTCCCCCCCCGGGGCATCCAGAATTGGGATACCCCACTGTGTGAAACCCCCCAGGTCACCTGGAATCTCACCTGCTTTCCAGATTTCCTGCTAAAGTGCTAGTGGGGATGCGACGCATGTGCAAGCAGTGGCCGCATCCCCGCTATCCTTTTGCAGGGTCCGTGCCTGCGCCAGGCATTTGTGAATGGCACAGGCACCCTCCCTGTTAAAGGGTAGCGGGGGATACGGACACCAGTGGGCTCGCAGTAGATATGCTCCTGGATGAAGGAGCTCGAGCGAATCCTAGCTCGCTGATTGGACGACCGGTCGCACATGCACCGTAGGACCAGGAAGAGGTGAGTTTGTTCAGGCAACCTGGGGGGTTTCATAAAGCAGGGGCATCCCCTCCATCAGGGTGCCCAGGGGGCAAGGACCAAAACCCAGGATAGTCAAAATCCTGGGTTTTGGTCCACTTTAAAACTGACTGTCTGATATCTGACTATCCAAAAATGAACAGTTCATGTAAGAACTTCCTACTGCCTAGTTATTTCTGCTTATATTTTATTCCAATAGTACATTTCCACCGAAGGTTTTATAAAGCCAAAAAAATTTGCTTTAATCACCTTAACATCAATGGGCTCGATCCCTCAGTGTCCTCCTGGCTGAATCCGTCCTGTTCTCTCAGCTCCAATGCAGTTGAGTGTCAAGCATATAATCAGTGGCCAGTCACATGGTGCCCCCGGCTGCCAGCCAATAAGGGAGCCTACTCCATCATGACTGGGGACAGGGACACAAACAGAAGCTATTGTTGCCAGCTGCTTAAAGTGGACCAACACCCAGGATTTTCATTATCCTGGGTTTTGGTCCACCTCCGCCGAGCACCCCGATTGTCGTCTCACCTCGCTCCTACAGCGCATGCGCGGGCAATCGTTCAATCAGCGCGCTCGGAGCCACTGTGGTATGCATGTCAAAGCGGCGTCAAACCATAGCGGCTCCGAGCACGCTGGCGGCCGCATCTCGAGCTTCCCTCTAACAGGCGCCCTGTTAGAGAGAAGCGCGAGATGCGGCCGTGGCCCGCGCATGCGCCGTTGGATCGGGGGTAAGATAAGGTTAGCGGGCGTCCTGGGGGGTTTCACATAGCGCGGGCATCCCGGATTGGGTTCCCCCCGGGGAGGGATCGGATCGGCCGATCAAGGAGGATGTTGGTCCACTTTAAACAGAATGTTCAGACTACAGGACAGTTGTAAGGTAAGTAATGCTTTTGTTTCTTGTGGCTTTAAAACCCTATTAAGGGCCCTATTATTTTATAGCCTATACATTCTTCTAGGGGTCTGTGGAGCAGAATTTCTCCAAGTAACATGAACTAGATTTCCATACTTTAGTAAGAAGCCAAAGACAAGTATTTTCCATCACTACCAAAATGTACTGTTTCCTATTGTGGCTGCAGTTATCTGCCAGTGGATGTTTCTGTCTAGCTGTGCTTGAATGTAGAGTAATGAAATATCTAGATTTTAGGGTTAAATCAGCATCTTTTGTATAAAGTGCAAATAAAGAGGAACAAATCCCAGGAATTTGACTTTCCCAGGTTAGTTCTATGTCCCCCCCGGGGCATCCTGAATTGGGATGCCCTACTGTGTGAAACCCCCTAGTTCGCCTATAAAAACTCACCTCTCCTCGGTCCACCAACACATGCATGCATCCAATGAGAGGCGCCTGCTGTGACTACAGCACTGCTGCATCCCCCACATCCCTGATTGTGCCTGTTCCTGCCCCAGCCTATCTGAATAGCTGGGGGAGGAGCGTGTGCGCGACGACAGGGATGCAGGGGATGCGGCAGCACACACTCCCCATTCAAAACAATGATGTAATCACAGCAGGTGGCTCTCATTGGACAAGAGCCAGCACATGCGCTGTTGGACCGAGGAGAGGTGCGTTTTTATGGGTGAACTGGGGGGGTTTCACACAGCGGGGCATCCCAATTCAGGATGCTCCAGAGAAAAGCCAGTGGCTGGCCCTGGAATCTTTTCCGAAACCCAGGATTTTGACTATCCTGAATTTTGGTACTTGCCTCTGGGGCACCCCGATCAGGGATGCCCCGCTGTGTGAAACCCCCCAGGTCGCCCGAGCAAACTCACCTCTTCCCGGTCCTATGGCGCATCCATGGTTGCTCATCCATCAAGCCTCTGTCTAAGGCAAGCAGATCCGAGCGCGCTGGCAGACGCATCCCCCGCTACCCTCTAATAAGGAGCGTGCCTGCGTTGGCCATTCAAAAATGTCTGGCGTGGGCACGCACCCTGCTAAAGGTATAGCGGAGATGTGGCCGCTGCTTGCGCATGTGCTGTTGGACCGGGAAAAAAGATGAGTGTCTGGGCGACCTGGGGGGTATCACACAGGGGGGCATCCCGATCTTGGATGCCCTGGGGGGAGGGAATCAAGCAGCCCTGTAATTTTTTTGATTCCAGGGTCGATCTCTATTGGTTTTGGTCCACTTTGAGGTGAAAAAGTGCCCATTTTACACCTGGCGCTGAATTGACCCCTAGGTAGACAATGAGGAGATGTTGATTCTTTTTTCTCTTGGAGGAGTGATTTATCACCAGGTGCAATAAATACAAGTACCTCTGTGATCATACAGCACAGCATGTGCCTTAATTACATGTAGATATGTACTGTATGTTGTGACAGCTTAGTGTAATGCAATCCTTTTCAGTTATCCATACCTTCCAACTTTCCAAGGTAGGAAAGAGGGGCAATTGTTAAATAAAGCCACGCCCCCTCATTGAGGGATGGATAGGAGATAGGTTGGAAAGGGAGATTGTATCATTTATTGGTGCAGATCTGCATTTTAGACCTAAATGAAGGGCAAATGACAACAAGGGACTGTGAGACATGGACTCAAAAGAGGGACAGTCCCTCCAAATCAGGGATAGCTGTTATCCATAAGCAGCAGAAAGGACGCCATGCTTACATGTTCTATGTGAAAAGTTCTCTTTATATGTACATAGTTGTCTTTATATGTACATAAAAAATGTATTTGTAGACATTTCAGTAAAAATATTTTAGATTTTATATTACTATTATTACATCTGTTTCCATCATTGGAAGCCTGAAGTTGGGCCAATTTACTCACCCAGTTCATATATCTGGGTAACATGCTATGGGGAGAGCCATAGCGCCAAAACATGGAAAGGTGAACATGGGTCTCCAGGGAATTCAAAAATGGCAACAATTAGCCTGATGAATTTTCCCCTAAAAACAGAAACAGTTTTCATACTATAAATGTATCTATGTGTGCAATGATTGTAGAATGTGCTCACCTGCTGCCAGTGCCATTCACATCTATAGAAATTGTGAGGCCCCAGAAGCACATTGTGAGGCTCTCAGCAACAAGTGAGCCTGGAATGTCACAGTGGTCCCACAGCTGTCTCCGACCACAGCAGAGCGCTCACATGACACGCCGGTCCCAAATAAGAGCAAAGCTCTCACATGACTCAAAAAGTGGCATTTTGACACACCTGTAACGCTCGCCGCGGGCCCCCCGATACAGGTAAGTTTCTTACAACAACCTTCCCAAATCTACCACACCCGAAAATGAGAGCGAAGGACCTCCATTGCTCTGAATGCCGTAGAAAAAACTTTTTTTATAGTTTTGGGAAGAAGCATGGAGCGGAAAGCTTCACTAAACAGACTGCCATTTAACAAAGAAACAACATAGGTTACTTTATTATCCCGAGAAATCTCTGGGGTACAGGCAACAGTGGCAGACGGGTTGTCTAGTCCTGACACCAAGGTTATGTGGAACATTGAGCAATTGGGATTAAAGTGATTGGCAAGTCAAACGTAAAAAAATAAATATCTGTAGCTTATCTTAGGTTAAGTCATTTCAGCGTTGTCCTGCCTCTCCTGTCTGTCTCTGAAGTTAGGAAATCACTTCCTCATTCAGCTTTCAACCACCAGCCCAGACCTGGTCCTTCAATCAACCTTCAGTGGACTGAGAACGGAAACACCCACTACTCCCTCCCCAGACACCCTGATTGGCTGCCTCTCTCTGCAGCTCTGAAACCCTGCCCTCCTCTCGCATCTCTCTGCTCTCAGCGTTCAGATGTCTGCCTCCAGTCTTTGATCAGGTTGGCAACAATCAGCAGCCTGTCCTCCCAGTATTCCAGCATTTACCTCTTTTTACCAGGCTTGCCACAGGTCAGACCCCCAGCAAGCCCCCCCCCCCCCTTCATCTATGCATACTAGTTGCTAACAGGATGCAGACAATCTCTTGCCTGCATTATGTCTCTCCATGATCCACCTTTATGTACAAGCTGTGACCCATTATGAATATGCTAAGCACACAGTGTGTGTACATCACACCGCTGTTTCCACACCCACTGTTTTTTCTATGAATCTCCAATGCTCTAATACTTTTAATGATAAATTTGGAACTACAGGGTCTTTTTGAAAACACAATGAAGTTTGGGACAGTGCAACGTGTAGCCAGAGACAATGGCACAACAATCGGGCTTGCCTTTAGTATAACTTTAAGGACTCACAATACTTCCCAGTGTACCTCACTGTATTCCTGCCTCCTCCCAGTTCAAGACAGAATAAGGAATGAAGGGCGAGATTCAAAGGCATGAGCACTGTCAGGGAGGGCTTTTCACCACTTAGTGGCCCCCCGGCACTTGCCCAGGTTTGCCGGCTGCTGACGCCAGCCATGCCCACCATATATTATACAAAGCAGTCCACTGCCACCCGTCTATTCATTTTCAAATAATTTTATTTTACTCCAACATTTTTGGGTCACAGAGGGACCCTTTGCCAAGGAAACAGCGACACAATTTTTTGTTGACCATACCTAGCAGCTGTTCTCATTTCCCATTCACTCTTATAGAATTGAGTCTGAACTTCACCACAAGGAGGGGATATGCTGGGCATCAGTGTTCCAATTTAATTTAATTACTGTACAGTAAAGGAAGGTTCACACACCATTTTATTCATAATAAATAAATCACTTACAATAAAATTTAACATAATTAAAAAAAACTATTATATACATATAAAATAAAATTCTCTGTCACGTCACATAGGTAAAGCTTGGGATTGTAAAGTATGTTGATAATTGAGAAAGTATCAGTAAACAGATAGGGGCAGATGGAAGTAAGGCTGGAGTCTGCGATATGTGACGACATTATTGTGTTTTCTGGACACTTCTTATCTTCTGTAATTTGGATTTATTGCCTGAAATAAAAATAATCGCTTGTTACATTCACAAGAAATAACAACTATTGTATTGTGGTGGTCGGCTGATACAAACAGCTAAATGTGGAGTATTGGTGAAGTCACAACCATTTCTTGGGGGTCATCCCGAATTGGAAATGGAGGGGATGCTCCCGTGTGGACTTCCTGTGCTGCATTTTAATGCATCACTTGATCATGGTATTGGTATGTGCAGCTTGGGATGAAGATAGGCAGGGATTCCGACTGTGGGGCATCCAAAATCAGGATGCCCTAGTAAAAATTGTGACCCCACCAAAAGTCTTTAGGCTCAATTCATTGCAGGGCGAGAAAATACAGTTCTCACACCTCTTCCCCTCTTTCCTGATTCAGCAGACCTATTTTATTTAGTGAGATTTTTTGGGGGGATAATTTTTATTTGATGGAAAAATTCTCTCCAAAAGTGTAAACTCATGCGATTCAGGGAGTGTGTTTTACGCGGGACCCCTTGCCAATTCATAAGTAAACTAAAAGAGTTAAAAAATATACCAGACAAAACTTTATTTACTATTAATTAACTAATACTTACCTTTCTCTGTCCATTGTCCAGCACTGCAAATCACTGCAAATAGACACCCCATCGACTCCTGGAAGGAAGGGGGACACATATTTCCCTCCTTTCATCCCGGCAGCAGGCCAAGAAATGATTAATGACCCGTGGGGAGCAGCCTTTTATACATGTGACATATGTAGTCACATGGGGAGATCCCGGGGAGGCTCCGCCTCTCTATATAAAAGGCTGCTTCCCACACCCCACACGCAGTCCCCGGCTTGGGCAGTTGCGCAGGAAAAAGGGGGGGGGGGCAGTTCCCCCCGCTATCTACAACAGTGGCGGAGGGCGCCTCAAGAAGAAGGCAGATGGGCACTGAAGAGCTCCAAACATGGTGAGCAGACCTGCACGGGACATACATTAAGACGCTGGTACATACATTAATTAACCCATCACGAAAACAAACCAGATTACTGAAAAACTGATCTGATACCTAAAATTGACCCATTTCATTTTGTATCCCCATTACACTGGTGTAATTGATGGGGCTTATCAGTGCCAGATATTTCTGAATGGCTGACACCGGTACACAAAGGAGTGGTGGTGCAGCCAATGGCACATGCTCCATTCGGCATTTCTTGCTGTTCTGAGCTTAGAGAGGGATTAAAACAGAACGCAAGCCGGGGGCTGACATGAGGCCCATGGGCAGGTGAGTTTAAAGTCTCTCTCCAGACACACGCCAACTTTATCCCACCTTCCCCCTCTTGCAAACTGTGTAAAATAAGACACTTGAAAGCATCTCAAAATCACTGATTATATAATACACACCTTATGTATTCTGAGCCTCAATTTCTGAGTGCAGCTGAGCTGGGAAGGGCATGTCATTGGACAGCGTTATGAGTCATTATTATGCTGTGCTGTGGTCAGAGACACTTGACTTGCTATGCTTGCTCACATTGAGGGCACCAAGGAACAGAGTGGCTATTAGACCATTTTGTTGCATGGTCCTGGAGGAATGGAATTAATAGAAGAGAACACATTGGTGCCCTGCTACAGCTTTTACCATACACTGCAGGAAATGGAAGTAAGGCACATGAACAGACATCAGGTGTGTTGCTTGCTGTCTCATTAGTGCCATTGGGTTTACAGTCCTGGGGGGGATCTGTGGGATTTCACAGGAGAGACAAAATCCACGATAGTGAAAATAATGGGTTTACCTGTAATCCTGAGCCTTCCCAGTAAGAGATTCGCTTTAACTGATTGAAAGATTTTACCAAAACTACATGTCATCACAGCTTAGGCCCTTATTTATGAAGGAATAGCGACAGGTAGCGACTGGTGAGCGGCCGGTAATGACGGTCACCGCCACGAGAACGCCGGCTCCCCACCACAATCACACATTTATCAAGCCAATCCTGCTTAGCGACTGAGATAGCGCCATATAGCCACTCATTCATCATTATTCCAGCCTCAGCCCACAGCGCCAGCGTCCGACCTTGAACAGCGACAGGTATGACCTCTCGCTACCTGGCGCTCTCCAATGCATTTCAATGGAAAAATCTTTAAATATTAATAATTAATTGTTATTAAGGTTTTTTTTTTTTTTTTAAATGTGAAAAATTCTGTGACCACTTCTGCCATGTTAGATATTTTTTTTAAGGTAAAAAAAAAAAAAAAAAATTGTGCAGAATTGATATTACAGGTCTGATATTAATGTATTCATATTACTAAATTATTTTAAAAAATTGTTTTTTTTTGGTTTCCAAAAATATGGTTGTTTGGGGGTTAAAAAACTACTTTTAACCCATCGCCGCCAGCGCTCTGGGGTTTAAACATGCATTTTAAAGCGCGAGAATTTTTTGAGCGTGATTTGTTAATGAATATGGTGGCAGCCGGTCGCTATGGCCAGTCGCTATCATGCGCTCCCATACAGTGCGGAACCTGTCAAATAGCGACTCCTCACCCAATATTCAACATTACGGCAAACCGACTGAGTCGCTGTCAACAACCTAACAATGGCCAAGCACAGCGACTACTAGCGGGCGCTGTGAAAATACTGCTACAGTCGCTCAACTGTCGCTACCTGCCGCTATTAATGAATCGGCCTCTTTGTTGCATGGTCCTGGAGGAATGGAATTAATAGAAGAGAACGCTTTTACCATACACTGCAGGAAATGGAAGTAAGGCACATGAACAGACATCAGGTGTGTTGCTTGCTGTCTCATTAGTGCCATTGGGTTTACAGTCCTGGGGGGGATCTGTGGGATTCCACACAGTGGGGCATCTGAGCCCTGGGGAGGAGAGACAAAATCCACGATAGTGAAAATAATGGGTTTACCTGTCATCCTGAGCCTTCCCAGTAAGAGATTCGCTTTAACTGATTGAAAGATTTTACCAAAACTTCATGTCATCACAGCTTAGATTGATTTCCAAGCCAAGCTCGATAGCTTGTAATAATCAGACCTAACCAGATGATGGCGATCTACCTCTAATGTACCAGTCTTCGTTTTACTGCTATATGTGTAATGCCCACACTTTTTGTGATACAATGACCCTGATTTAGTACTTCTTAAAATATCCCCTGAAAACAAGGACTGTTCCAAGCTTTATTTCAAAATAGGGTGTGATTCCGTCAGCAGGATTTGCGCCTAAAACTCACTAAATCAATGTGAAAGCGTATAACAAATACTTTTTAAAGTAAGTTTAGGGGACATGATTGAGATGTATAAATATGTGAAAGGATTGAAGAGGGTTCAGAAGAGAAGTGTTTTTAAGAAGAAATGCTAAAGTGCTACTGCAGGCAAAGGTTATTGTTACACCATTGTGTCAGGCTACGTTTGGCACTGTCTTAAACTGTTTTCCATTCTTAAATTAAAGAAGAAATGGCCGAGATATCGAGGTTTACAGGTTCAGCTTATGACTTTTCTTCCGGGGCGGCCCTTGGTTCTCTGATGTTGCATAATAATCAGCAATGTGATGAATCTGGAGGAGGAGGTGAAGGAGGGGCAGGAGGAGGGAGGGACCAGCAATCCTGTCCTGCTCTGCTGAGCTGCTTGGTGGACAGGATGAAAAAGAGAATGTCATTGGCTGAACCTATAAACCCTGACAACTCGGCCATTTCTGCTTCAATTTAAAAACGGAAAAAAGTTTAGGACAGTGCCAAATGTAACCCGACACAATGGTGTAACAATTACCTTTGCCTGCAGTATCACTTTAATGATAGAACAAGGGGTTACAACCTGAATCTAGTTGAAGGGAAGATCAGGAGCAATGTTAGAAAATATTATTTTATAGAAAGAGTAGTAGATGCTTGGAACAAACTTCCAGCAGAGGTAGTTGAAAAATTGACATTACGTGAATTTAAACTAAGGAACAAAAAAGACAGCACCAAACTATTATAATTATAAATGAGTGTGCTACAGTAGTAGGGGTTTGTACAGACCGAAATCTGTAAACAATTTAAAACAGATGGGGGGTCCCACACCACCCCCACAGACCCCTACAGAAAAAGTGGCACCCCTATGGAGGTACAAATAACATCAAACTTTATTAGTACACATATTTACAGAAAGGTGCTGTATGACACACCATTAAAAAAACATGTAACACATTAAAAAACAAAAGGGGGGGGGGGGGGGGGGGAAGAGGGAGGGACATGGCCCGCTGCTCTCAGCTGTGTAAAGGAACCCTATTAGATAATGACCCGTAATCACCTCATATGATCTATAATGTCCTATTTAAACCGCCTGCTTAAACCATTATAGTGCTACCAATAAATGAAATGTGACACATTAATATAATATAAAACTACTCTAAATACAGCGCCCGTGCAATATAATATCTAACGGGGAGGCCTATTCATTAATAGCGCCAGGTAGCGACAGATGAGCGACTGTAGCGTGATTTTTTCAGCGCCAGCCAGTATTCGCTGTGCTTGGCCGGCATTAGCTTGATGACAGCGACTCAGTCGGTGTGCGGTAATGTTGAATACGGGCTGGGGGGGTCGCTGTTTCACAGGTCCAGCGTTGTATGTGAGCGCCTGACAACGAATGGCCAGAGCGAACGGCTAGCTTCATATTCATCAACAAATCACGCTCCGAATGTGCTGTCGCTGTCCATTCCTTGTTTAAACCCCAGAGCGCTGGCGGTATTAACTAGTTTTTAACCCCTAAACAACCATATTTTGTGAATGTAACATTATACATGTTTTTAGAATCATTTTGTAATATGAATACATTAATCTCAGACCTGTTAGATCAATTCTGCACAAATTTTTTTTAAATTTTTGTTAAAATTAAAAATAAATCCTAACATTGCAGAAGTGGTCTCCGAATTTTTGACATTAAAAAAATAAAAATAAAAATTAATACCAATTAATTATGAATAATTATAGATGGCTCCATTGAAATGCATTGGACATCGCCAGGGAGCGACAGCTCATACCTGGCGCTGTGAGGGAATTTGCAGCGGCGCTGTTCGGTCCAGGCGGCTTCATGATGAATGCCGCGCTAGCCGTCGCTCTCGCCGGCGCTAGCCTCATTTTGCTTGATAAATGCGTCATTGTGACCGCCGCCGGGCGTACTTGAGTCGGTAGTCGCCGTTAGCTGCCGCTACCTGGCGCTCGTCAGACACTACCTGGCGCTATCGCTTGATGAATAAGGGCACAAGTGCCAATATATCTGAGATAATGTGCAGACAATGCTAAAACCTAAAGTGACATATGCACAACAAAAATTGAGAACCCACCGGGTGAAAATAGGCAAACAGTAAATATAAACCAAAGATAAAGGAAAGACAAAAGGCAAAAAACCTCACATATCCAGAGCAGTCTCACAGGATGGTCCCCCCCGCACACTCCCACACACCTCACCACCGTCGCGTTCCGTGACGTCACAGCGTCACTTCCTCAGGGCGTGTGAGGAACCCCCAAACCCGGGCCCTTTTTAAGCTCACCCCACCACCGCTCCCGCGCACAGCAGACCAATCCTGATGGTGGCCCGCCAACGTACTCCAGCCGGAAGTACGCTAGCGGACATGACGTGGGGCCCATTAACATGCAGCCCCCAAGCAGGAAGTGGTCACTGAACCTCCGCCTGTGCGCGCATGCGCAGTGAACAGCCCGCAGCGAGAAGGAGCGAGGAAAGGTGAGTGGGTCCAGGAGAAGGGGGGAATATATACATGCCTAATGAATAAACTAAACAAATACCGCAACCATACCGCACCTCTGTACGTTTGCTAAATACAACATCCAAAAGGCTATTACCAACACAATAAAGATAATCCTATTCAAAAACGCCGCTAGTGCCACCTCTATTCATTCTGAATGTGGGCACCCGCCCATGATTGGAGGCGATTCTCAAAATATATACAAAAGGAACACATCTATAAGCAGGGAACTTTGATGTATGTAAACATAACGTCATTTCATAGCCCTTATATCAATGACCATAATTAGCCATCTAATGGTGGCAATCATAATTGCACTAAAACATTGCCTACCCCACATACCAGGAGCAATTCTACCTTAAACCTTACAAGGGTATCAAAATCACATTACGTGAATTTAAACACGCCTGGGATAAGCACACATCTATACGAATATAAAGAGTACACACAGTATACACATAAGGGCACACTAGAAGGACCATATTGTCTCCTGCTGCCAAGCTTCTATGTTTCTAGGATTCACTCAAGCATTTATAAGTAATAAAAAAATCTTCTCTGAATCAATGACTTAACTAAATGGGACCGGGCTCTGGTGCAAACATTGAATGGGGCCCCATCATGGCTCATACAGTGATCTTTTTCTTAAACTAAATTGGATACAACTAGACAACTAAAGACTAAAAAAACAGACAGATGATGCTTTGTTTTTTTGTACATGATGCCATGAGAGTACAAATATAAGAAATAAGGCGGAGACACAACAATAATGGGGCCCCCCTGACCTTATGGGCCCTGGTGCGGTCACTACCTCTGCTCCCTTAAAGTTACGGCCTGCTCCAAATCGTGCCTTTTTTTGAAATAAAGCCTAACGTTTCCCCTATTTTCAAATGATATTTTAAGGAATGTATATTTATTAAGGCCAATGTATCAAGGATACCAAGGCCAGCTTTTCCTCTATTGTCAGCCATGACAAATATCTATAGTTACTTTTATTCAGAGGGTTCATAATGACAGCTGCAGGATTTAGGCCCTTATTGAAAACAGCTAGATGGCTTTGACTGTGGCCCTTATTTAACAAGGGGCCAGGTAGCGACTGGTGAGCGGCCGGTAATGACGGGCACCGCCACGAGAACGCCGGCTCCCCACCACAATCACACATTTATCAAGCCGATCCTGCTTAGCGACTGACAGAGCGCCAGATAGCGAATCATTCATCATTATTCCAGCCTCACCCCACAGCGCCAGCGAGCGACCTTGAACAGCGACAGGTATGACCTCTCGCTACCTGGCGCTCTCCAATGCATTTCAATGGAACATTCTTTAAATATTCATAATTAATTGTTATTAATGTTTTTTTTTTTTTTTAAATGTCAAAAATTCTGTGACCACTTCTGCAATGTTAGATATTTTTTTAAGGTAAAAAAAAGAAAAAACAAATTTGTGCAGAATTGATATTACAGGTCTGATATTATTAATGTATTCATATTACAAAATGTTTTTAAATACTTTTTTTTTTGTTTCCAAAAATATGGTTGTTTGGGGGTAAAAAAACTACTTTTAACCCATCGCCGCCAGCGCACTGGGGTTTAAACAAACATTTCACTGCGCGAGATTTTTTTGAGCGTGATTTGTTAATGAATATGCTGGGAGCTGTTCGCTATGGCCATTCGCTATCATGCGCTCCCATACAGCGCGGAACCTGTCAAATAGCGACTCCTAACCCCGTATTCAACATTACTGCACACCGACTGAGTCGCTGTCAACAACCGAACAACGGCCAAGCACAGCGACTACTAGCGGGCGCTGTGAAAATACCGCTACAGTTGCTCATCTGTCGCTACCTGGCGCTATTAATGAATCAGCCTCCCCGTTATTTATAACAACAATGGCCAGTGGGGTCTTCTGGAAAGAAAAATCAGTAATATCATTCTTGAGGTTTTAGCATGTGCTATTGTTACAGAGAGAGAAAGTGAGATGTTATCATAGGGTCATGAAGACATATATATGATTTGATGTAGGTCAGTACTTTACCTGTGGTGGAACAGAGGGGTATGCCGGCCTGGGTGGAGGTCCAGTAGTTGGCCTCTGAAATCCCTAAAATAAAAAGAAAAAGGTCTTTAAGGTGAACATAATAAGTTCAGAATCTTTCTAATCTCGATTCTAATCTCTTCTAATCTCTAATATCTTCTTCAATGTCATGCAAATATTTTAAATAGTTAAGGCCTGTATGTGACAGACGCTCTGTCTTTTGGATGTCATCACTATTCAATTGTCCACCGGGTCATTCACTGGCCTTTTCTTAATTAGGTTCCAGACAATGTCATTGTATTTTGATACTGTTACAGGCAATGTCATTGTAGTTTGGATTGTATTACAGACTGCCATTGTGTTGATTGATTACGTCACAGACAATGGCATTGTTCTGATTGATTGTGTTACAGACGTCTATTGTGTTGCTGATTGCGTCACCGGCAGAGTTGAGGGATTGTGTGCCCTGCTGCTATTGGTCGGTGTGTGTGTCATGCAGTTCTCCATCAGGTCCACCTTGCATGGAGACTTGTGTATATAAGGCCTAGAGTGGCACTAATAAAGAGACTTCATCTTCACCCTCAATACTGAGTTCTGTCTCTTATTGGGGGAAACGCTATATTACAATTCGTTAGCCCTTGTAAGGGCTGTTCCTGTTTCCTCACGGATGACTCTGGAATTCCAGCAGCACCTATTACGATTGGGAAAAGGACGTCTCGGGCGGTGAAGCCCTCCGGCGATAAGGGTTATCGCTACACTGTATATATAAAAATAACAGATAGCTGTATAGGATTAAGAAGGGGTGAGAGTCCATTGCTCAGTTCAATTGGACACACCTTCTGTCATCCTCAACTTAAAGAGATCTCCTCCATCCGACTCTCACCAATACAATGCTAGTGCCTGCCCTGATAAAATCCTGGCTAGATTATTACGACACCTTCCTTTGTGGTTTACCATCAAACAGATTTGCCCCCCTCCAATCTAATCTGATCTGTACTGCTCTCCTCTCCCCTTGCTTCTTCAGTGCTGGACTGGAAATGAGAAAAAGGTTAATTTTTGAACAATCTGGGGGGGATACACACAGAGGGGCATCCCAAATTGGGATTCCCCCAGTGGAAGGGACACAACCCAGGATAATGAAAATCTTGAGTTTTGTTTCTCTTTAAAGTGGACCAACTAACTTGCAGGCAGGCCCTGGAGTCTAAAATACTCCGGTATTGAAAAACATGTTTTTTTTTTCTTCAAAAAATATGGTTGTTTGGGGGTTAAAAAACTACTTTTAACCCATCGCCGCCAGCGCTCTGGGGTTTAAACAAGCATTTCACAACGCAAGAATTTTTTGAGCGTGATTTGTTAATGAATATGGTGGGAGCCGTTCGCTATGGCCATTCGCTGTCATGCGCTCCCATACAGCGCGGAACCTGTCAAACAGCGACTCCTAACCCCGTATTCAACATTACCGCACACCGACTGAGTCGCTGTCAACAGCCGAACAACGGCCAAGCACAGCGAATACTAGCGTGCGCTGTGAAAATAACGCTACTGTCGCTCATCTGTCGCTACCTGGCGCTATTAATGAATCGGCCTCTAAAATAATAGCAACAATAGAAAATATTGTCAAAGATTACTTACATATGGAGTGAAAGGCTTTTGAGACTGTGCCGGTGGCTGTGGTGGTTGGTACATGCCAGGCCCAAGCGGCTTTTGTGACTGTGCCGGTAGCTGTGGAGGGTACATGGCATTGCAATAAACAAAACAATGTCTTACAGTGGAAATGTATCTTAGAATCTCTATTACTTGTTTTCTAACTTTATTTATAAAGAAGCTGTAAGCAAGAATACACCCTAGGTACAATGAAGTCTTTCTCGTCTTTCAATAGGACCAAGACAGAAAAGGGATGGGAGTAGCACTGTGGACATTTTTAAAGCACATATCTCCTAAAGGAGAACTCCAAGATGTTTGGAATGGATGCCTGTAGCACTAAAAACCTCCTTGTGGGTAATGGCAGTATAAAAGTAATGAAAAATGCCATGTATCTGTAATGTGCTGGTTTTAGAGTACTATTTCTTTTTTGTACTGTGGCCCAAAAAATGCTTGCCCCCTCATCAACCTGAGTCACCTGGCCTGGCCCACTAGATAACTCAGGGCTCAAAGGCTGAATGACTGCCCTTTGTCCCTGGTGATTTACCATCCCCTATGCCCTGCAACACATGCCCTGGAACATGCCGATTACCTGCATCCTCTTCTGGCAATGGGGGTGCAGAAGAGCCCAGTGCTTAGGAGAGGATGTAGGTAATAAGAACCAGTTCAAAGGGTAGAGGTGGTAAGCCATCCGCCAGGGACTCTGTCAGTAAGTTTTGGCATCCTGCCAGGGGGAATTCCTTGCCACCATGAAGGGAACCATTTTTATACCAGAGGCAGGGCCTCAAGGGATTCTCCTTAAAGTGGACCAACACCCAGGATTTTGACTATCCTGGGTTTTGGTCCACTTCGGTGGGGCACCCCGATCGGGGGTGCCCCGCTGTGTGAAACCCCCCAGAAAGCCCCAAAAACTCACCTCTCCCTGCTCCCACGTGACCTCTGCAGCCAATCCTTGCCGGCGGACAAGCGGGAGGCAGCGACGGACAAGAGAGCACACCCGCCGCCACCTCCCACGCGTCACTTTTACAGGGCTGCTAGAGGGACGCGCGGGAGGCGCCGGCGGGCGCCGCTGGATCGAGGAGCAGGTAGGGGTTTAGGGGTTTCTGGGGGGTTTCACACAGCGGGGCACCCCCGATTGGGGTGCCCTGCAGTCAGGGAGCTGATCGGTCTGGGAATCTTATAGATTCCCGGGCCGATGATGGGAGGGTGTTGGTCCACTTTAATGCCTGTTCCCGCCACAGTGATGAACTGCCCCATGGAGGGGGGGATCCCAGAGGCAGTATATAAAAGACTTCCTCTGCAACAGCAGTTTACATTTCCTGTGAGATGCCAGGGCTTGCAGACAGGGGACCTCATAGAATGTTCACCGTGACCCTGCCAGCTGTCAGACAGAAAGAGGATTCTGCCTGGTGCTGGAGAAGATGTTGAAGGCCAGTAAGTTGGTAAGTTGGCAAGGCCAGGTACATCCTCAAAGCCCTGGGTTACTAATCCCTATGTCTGGTGCCCTGGGCTGGTTGCTGGGGGAGGGAGCCATGCCTTTAAGTGGGGGGTCCATTAAAAAGTTTAAAGAAATAAAATAAAAAACATTACACTGTTTTGTGTCTTTTTCATAGATAAAATCCATGGCAAATCATTTTCTTTATTAAGTAAAAACATACAGGAATGTTTTACTCCCCCGGCTCTAGGCAGGTGTCGAAAGTAAGATCAGACACGTTGGAAAGTAGGTATAAAAATTACATGTAGAAAATGTGGCTTGATATTGTCCCCGAGAGTCATGATGCTGGGGCTATATCATCACAGGGACAGAACATGAACTGGAGTGTCATGACTGAGGGGTAGAGGGGGCAGGGTAGAGGGGGATGGGTTGTGGGGAGACTTGGGAAGCCAGGAGAGGAGGACTAAAGAGAAGAGGAATGAGTAAATTCTGCCCCAGGGTGAGGTGGCCTGTCCTACTCATTTGGTCCCAAAAGTAGTATGGCCCACTTTTTTCCATGTACTCGCTATGACCAGTTCTCCCTTGTATAGGAGAATCGGGGCCCTGCAACTATCATGACATTGCTGACTCTCTAACTTTTCTCAGACATCTTTAACCACTTTATTAGGAATGGTCTTGATGATCTTACCTGAGGATTTGTAGGGTAGGCTGGTGGTTGTCTTGCCTGATTTTGGATATTGAAGGTGGGGTTGGCTACTCCAGAACTAGGACCTGTTGCTCTACTGAAATAGAGAAGCATGCATTTTCCTTAAACCACACAATGAGATGAACAATGATTTATTTCTACAGCACACAAAGACCATGGAGTGGTCAATTTATTCATTTTTGTGGTAGTTTTCTATATATATGTTATATATACATATTTATGTGATTTATATATGAGGCACCAGTTAATACACTGATCATTGGATGGTGTCTTTGTAATATTTTGCTATTATTTATATAGCTGGAGTTATGGGTCTATTTTTGTACTAGCACTTTATTTATTTGGATATACTTTTTCTATATTGTTTCAGAATTAAGGTCGAATTAAGGTCGCACACATATAGGGCTTACTGAGGCCTTTGTAATACTTCATTATTCATATAGCTAAAGCACTTCATTTATTTGGATATAAAGTTTTTTATATATATATATTTTTTTCTGAACTAAGGTGTGCATATATAGAGGCCTTCTTGAATAGATAGCACTGGCACTTTGCCTTATTTATTTACTGTCCCGAGTATATTGGCTGTATAGACTGGGTAAGAACTGACTTTAAAGTCAGCATAAGTTTGGAAATATCTATTGATTGGCTGTTGGAGGGACTCTCATCTTTATTTTTTAACATGTGAGGTTGTTTAGTGTCTTGTTTTTCATGTATTTTATTTATTTATTTTATTTATTTGCTATGATGATGACTTTGTGTAAACTTTACATTTCCATATTAATTGTTTCTGGGTGTACGGTTCCTGTAGCAGGGGACTAGGTTTAGTTTACCTGTTTTTGGGAGTGTAATTCGGGGACTGCACCCCGACGAATTGATTTGGCCATGCGATATAGTGTTTTGTTGCATGTGCAAAAGTTCTTAAGCACAGCGAGGGGTAATTTGAAGTCTTTTAGCCACCTTAGATGGAAGAGGCACTGCCGGGGTTTCTTGGCTCAGTAGTCATCTCAAGTAACCATTTTGTCAAGTACCACCATACCACCACCAATATAATGTCCCAGGAGGGTGGAGGTCCACTTTAAAAAAGGACTGTACTGTATGTAATCCACATAGCTCAAAAGCGTTTATTACAAGCAATGTCATTATCCCAAGATGCTCCAGGGGTTGGGAAACCCTTGTTTATTTTATTTATACATTTTTGGAGAGGCTCTAAATTTTTAGATGCAGACACCTGGAGATTCTGCATATTGATTGTTGGATAGAGAGACAGAAGCAATCTAATTTAATTTAATAAATAAAAGTAATGGATATTCTGTAAAACTGTTTGGCTGGATGTGCGTGGAAATACATAATGCTGGTTTTTGTGCTTCTATTTAATCTGAAAAGACTCTTCAAAACCAGCACACAGATATAGAGGCTCGCCAAATCTTACTAAATCACTACTTAAATATCTCCCATGACCATTGTCCATGTTTGTCTGTCATACCTTTGCTTCCTGCGATGAATTCTCCGTACCAGTAATGCGCTGACAATAAGAAGGACTAACAGGATGACAATGAGCGCAATGTAGCCATAGTCTATGAAGGCAATGAAAGAGAGCACAGGGTTAAACAAAACACATCTGCATTTTTTATATAAATTAGTGAATCAGGTACAGGGGGAAATGGGGACTAGAATTCAGCAACTACACTCTTCTATGATTTACATTGTTCTACTTGTTTCTAATTGGCATGTATGTAGCATGCAAATAAAAAAAATGCTCTTTTTCGAATACTCTTTGCTCATTGGATAATTAAATAATATAAAACCATAATTATAACACGTAAATTAAAAACAACTGATGGAGGACACATGACTATATAGGTACAGCAGACAATTGCATGCAGAGATTTCAATACCTATAGTATAGTATACTTATAGCACTATATATTATACAAAGTCAATGGGCTCTTTGGAAGTGTGTATTCTTGTGAGCTAACAGTTAATAAAAGCTGCTTCCATAAAACACACATTTGCCAGCAGACGAAAAAATAAAAAAAAAATCCTGATAAGGTCGACACCTTATCACATCATTTTGGCACACACAAAAATATATATTTCCAGAAATTCCATCAAAAGACTTTCCTTCAAATAAAAAGTAAAGGTAAAAACCTCTTTGATAGTCAACAAACTAGTTTTGTGAGGGTTATTTACCAAAATGCGGAAAGCTTTTTCACCTTAGCTAGCATATGGTAAAGTTTATAAAACGTTACTTTACTGATACATGTATGTTCATTCATCTTTTGTTACTTACTAAACTCTTGCATGTAGGTGTCACAGTTTGGGGGCGCCCAGCCTTCCTCACACTGGCATTCCATTTCACTGTCACAAACCTACCAAATATATTATTATTATATATGGTCATACTGGCATATTCAGCAAAGGAGATGCAAAATAACAGTCACAAATAAACAAGTAAAGAAAGTTCTGATTCAATGATAATTAAAATGAAAATACATTTACAGTTGTTCAGTTGTATAGGTAAAACATAACCAGCTTGTGTATATAGTACCTTTGTGAGCTTACAGTAAAAGGGATAGTTGGTATATACAAGAGGTAGGGATGTACTGTGTATTTACTCGGTTTTTCAGGTGTTAATATTAAAACAAGAGGTTTCATAATTTTTTATTTACAAGGGTAGATAATACAAAAAAAAACGACATCAACTAGCTAAGGGACATTCATGGAAAGAAAAAGGGGGCGAAAGAAATGGGAGCAAGCTGGGTGTAAGGTGTAATTCTCTATTTAAAAATATTTATCTTATAGCCATCCATCCACATTCAATGGCCACCACCCAGCCCCCTTTGGAAAATCCATTACAATCCACAGGGGAGGAGATTGCAGGTCTATGCCAAATGCTGCTTGCCACAAGGCAACAGTGTTTGGGGAAAACCCAGGGAAAGAATTTCTCATCATAGTTAAGGCCAACCATCCTGGGAGGTAGAGAGCAATAAACATGCAGATATCACCACTGTTCCCAATAATCCATGAGTCAATGTGATCATAGAAGGCTTCAGAAAACAGCATCTTAGGGGTTTCTTCATTAAGCCATAGCGCCAGGTTGCGACTGGCAGCTGCAGGTAGCGATGGGTAGCAAACAGTGACCGCCGGGTGCTGTATGCAATACCACACTTAGGGGGTTATTTGTCAAGCCATAGCGCCAGGTTGCGACTGGCAGCGGCAGGTAGCGATAGGTAGCGAACGGTGAACGCCGGGCGCTGTACGCAATACCACATTTATCAAAGCGATTCTGGTGAGCGACTCTAACAGACTAGCGACCGATTCATCACAGACGGCTCAGCGTATACCGCGGGCGCTTTGGTTTCCAGAGTTCCTGATATTACCTGTCGCTACCTGTGGCTCTCTTTTTTTTTTTTTTTTTTTTTTTTAATCAAATCATTTTGAGACCTCTCCTGGCCTAGAAAAAGTCATTTTTAAAAACTTTATTGATTTTTTTATATTTTTATGCAGAATTGTTATTACAGGTCTGGTATTAAAGTGTTCATGTTACAATGTAATAATGTAATTCCATGTGTTTTCGCTTTGTTACTAGTGGATATGTGTTCAAAAACAGACTTTTATCACACAGCTTCTGGCGCTCTGGGCTACAGCGACCCAATTTTGAGTGCCGGTGCTGTGTGAGGTTGTTTTTTTGATGAATATAGTTTGAGTCGCTCACACTGACCAGTCGCTACTGTTAGCTCCCATATATCGCTGTACTGGTGTTATAGTGACTCACACATCAAATTCATCAATGCCAGTCAGCGACTGAGGCGCTCGGGAACAGCGAACCATGGCCAAGCACAGCGACTACTAGCGGTCGCTCTGGGCGCCTCGCTACAGACGTTCATCTGCCGGTACCTGGCGCTAGTAATGAATCAGCCTCTTACATGTATTAAGGTACATGAGGTGCTGAACATTGGGAACTTGGATTGTTGCCGTGCAAGTTCAAGAAATGCCGTTCAAGTCAGAATGTTACAAAGAAGATATTTCCTTTTAAATAGATCTTGACTCTTGCTTGCTTCTGCCTCCTCCCTTGGGCATCCATCATATGGATTATTTTTGGATGTGCTCAAGGAAAGGATCCTTTCACTTGGGAGATTAGGTGGCATTTAACAATATGTATCTCCGTATGTATATAATATCACTAGAGATGAGCGAACTTCTTGAAAGTTCGATTCGGGCGATTCGCCGAATTTCCCCAAGAAATTCGGGTTCGCCCGAATCGAACTTTCACGAATCGCTCATCTGAAAAAAAAAATGCCGGCATGGTGGGAGCGGGCAGGCCGGCTACGCTGTCAGCGGGCGGCGGAAGCCGGCCCGCTGACAGCGCAGCCGGACTGCCTGCTCCCACCATGCCGGCATTTTTTTAAAAAGCAAACACTTACCTGCATGGTCGGAGTGTGGAGGCCGGCGCCGCTCTCAGCTGTCATCAGAGGACGCGTCATCAGAGGGTGCATCATCAGAGGGCGCCTGAGAGCGGCGCCGGCCTCCACGCTCCGACCATGCAGGTAAGTGTTTGCTTTTAAAAAAAATGCCGGCATGGTGGGGGCAGGCAGGCCGGCTGCGCTGTCAGCGGGCCGGCTTCCGCCGCCCGCTGACAGCGTAGCCGGCCTGCCCGCTCCCACCATGCCGGCATTTTTTTTTTTTATTTCAGGGAAAATTCGATCGGCACGAACAAAAAAAATTCGGGTTTGTGCCGAATCGAATTTTCCCTGAAATTCGGAGCGAATTCCGGTTCGTCCGAACCGGTTCGCTCATCCCTAAATATCACCATACAAGAAGTTAAATAGTTTTTTAGAAAGTCCACAGTAGATGTGCAATGTGACATCTTATTCTCCATATATGAACCCAGACGAAATAACAAGTATCCCTTTATTCCACATGCAATTGTTTTAGTATTTTATTTAGTGATGATTGTTTAAATTGGTTGCACTTTTATTGAATACAGTATAGGTAGGTCTCAGGTCCTTCTGCTGGTTTGTAAAAATTACCCTAAAAGAGTTAGGGTGGTCCCAGTAAGATAGCAGGGCATGGGCTAGTACTTTGGTAGCCCAAAGTAGTAGTTTGGACCTTTATATGGTATGTAGGAATTTATAATGATGCAGTGGGGGGGGGGGATATCAGACTGGCATATATGTAGAGTAAACAATAGAAGGATGAGATTTCAATACTTATAGTATTGATGTAGTATAATGATGTATCAGGCACAAGCCAAACAATAGCTATAAAGACACTGCTGCCATAATTACGGTTTGGTAAATTGCTCACCCCATGTCCTGGGCACCTGGAAGTACAATCTGAAGTCTGTTTCAGTACAGCAGCAATACTAGTGCATCTCCCTCCTTGACACATCTGGGAAAGACACAAATGAAATACAATTAGCAAAAATTAAACAAAAAACTAAACAAAAAAATAAATTGTATTTCCCGGTCCATAATCGTATACGAAATAGCCATTTAATTCTGCACAAAAAGCTAACAGACATTCAGGAAAACAGAGGTTCTCACCTTTGGCAATTAATGTTTGAGCTGGATAAGGGAACCCTTGTCTGTCCATGAGTCTGACTATTCTATTCTATATTTTACTCTATTACACAATATTAATATTTGATTTTTACTTTATCACAAACAATGGGATAGTCGAAAGCAGAGAACCTGCCATCTTTTTAGATGCTTCGCAAGTCATTTGTCTGGCTTGATCCCGAAGGTTGGATGACAACATCTTCAAGAAAAAAAAATACAGGTCTGGTTGCCTGTACTTCTTACTATAGATATGTTATAATTAAACTGATCAGTAGGGACATTCCCACTTTGAGGCACACTGTCCCTCTACTCTGAGAGCACCTAAATATCCCACTTTGCTGACATTATGGGGAAGACTGTCCCACCAAATGCAGGATGCAGATTGTCTAGGCAGATTGTCGGGGAGGCCGATTCAGTAATAGCGCCAGGTAGCGACAGATGAGCGACTGTAGCAGTATTTTCACAGCACCCGCTAGTAGTCGCTGTGCTTGGCCGTTGTTCGGTTGTTGACAGCGACTCAATCGGTGTGCAGTAATGTTGAATATTGGGTGAGGAGTCGCTATTTGACAGGTTCCGCGCTGTATGGGAGCGCATGATAGCGAATGGACATAGCGACCGGCTCCCACCATATTCATTAACAAATCACGCTCAAAAAATTCTCGCGCTGTGAAATGCATGTTTAAACCCCAGAGCGCTGGTGGCGATGGGTTAAAAGTAGTTTTTTAACCCCCAAACAACCATATTTTTGGAAACCAAAAAAAACAAGTTTCTAAAAACATTTTGTAATATGAATACATTAATATCAGACCTGTAATATCAATTCTGCACAAATTTTTTTTTTTTTTACCTTAAAAAAAATCTAACATTGCAGAAGTGGTCACAGAATTTTTCACATTTAAAAAAAAAAACAAACAAAACATTATTAACAATTAATTATGAATATTTTAAGATTGTTCCATTGAAATGCATTGGAGAGCGCCAGGTAGCGAGAGGTCATACCTGTCGCTGTTCAAGGTCGACGCTGGCGCTGTGGGCTGAGGATGGAATAATGATGAATGAGTGGTTATCTGGCGCTATCTCAGTCGCTAAGCAGGATTGGCTTGATAAATGTGTGATTGTGGTGGGGAGCCGGCGTTCTCGTGGCGGTGCCCGTCATTACCATTCGCTACCTGGCGCTATCCCTTGTTAAATAAGGGCCTTACACTGAGCTCCGACTGTTTGGCTGAATGTGGGTGGTGGAATGCATGGACTGGCTGAGCATCTCTTATGAACCAAGGATTGCTGAAGCATGTGACAGGGAGCAAGGCTACACCTACTTATGCACATGAGTAGCATAGAATGCTGTGGATATTTGTTTCTAAGAAAGTCCATATAAAAGCCACACCCTAAACCCCACCCCCACCATGCCCATTACCTACAAACTGGTTTAAGCTGTCTGACTTTGAGGCCCCCCAAAAATGGTCAGTTTAACTACAATCTGGATGAATTCAAGTCTCTAGAAACAAATAAACTTCCCCATATACAACAAAAGAGCCGGAAAGGACTCCAAGTAATGGCTTTTATTCAAAATTTAGGCTATAATAAAGAAATGTGCCCGGATTTATTGCAAAACATCTATATGTAAACTCCATGTTAGCTAGCTGGTGTATGTGGTCATGCCCCAGCAGAACCTCCCATAAGTTTTTGATGAGCATATTAATTAATGGGTGCTCTAACACCAGTACAGCCCTGCAGCAAGCGAAAGCTCAGTGCGACCGACTCTCGGCGCTCCACACCATACTTATCAAAAAAGGACACACACACAGCTTCAGCGCTCTAAAGCTGGACACTGTAGCATAGAGCGCCAGACGCTGTGTGATTAAAGTCTGTTTTTGAACACATATCCACCTGTAACAAAGCGAAAAAACACATGGAATGACATTGTTGTAACAATGTGACATGGGCAGGCTGATTCATCACCAATGCCAGGTAGCGACAGATGAGCGTCTGTAGCAGGCATTTTCAGAGCGCCCGCTAGTAGTCGCAGTGCTCCGCCGTGAGTCGCTAGTTTATAGCGACTCAGTCGCTGTGCAGTAATGTTGAATACATTGTGAGGAGTCGCTATTTGACCAGTACAGCGCTGTATGGGGGCGCATGTTAGCGACTGCTCATAGCGACCGACTCACAACATATTCAAGAAAAAAAATGCCTCACACAACTCTGGCGCAGAAAAATGCTTCTCTGAAGCCCAGAGCGCAGGAGGCGGTGTGTTTAAAGTCTGTTTTTCTGCATCTATCCACTAGCAACAAAGCGACAACATATGGAATTACATTGTAGCAACATAGTAACATGAACACTTTAATGCCAGACCTGTAATGTCATTTCTGAAGAAATATATAAAAAATGAAAAATTTGAGAAAAAAAATTTTCAAGGCCAGAAGCATTATTTGAGATTTTTTGGGAAAAAACAAACAAACCAAAAACCCTGTTTAAAGAGAAGAAAAGGATCGTCCATTGAAATGTTTGGGAGAGCGACAGGTAGCGAGAGGCCATACCTGGCGCTGTGCAAGGCTGAACGCCGGCGCTGTTCACTGAGGCTGGGAAAATGATGAATCGGAGGCTACATGGCGCTATCCCAGTCGCTATCCCAGTCGCTAAACAGATTCTGCTTGATAAATGTGCAATTGCGTGCCGTGTTCATAATTAATTGTTATTAATGTTTTTTTTTTTTTTTTTTTTTTAAATGTGAAAAATTCTGTGACCACTTCTACAATGTTAGATATTTTTTTTAAGGTAAAAAAAAAAAAAAAAAAAAAATTGTGCAGAATTGATATTAAAGGTCTGATATTAATATATTCATATTACAAAATGTTTTTATAAACTTGTTTTTTTTGGTTTCCAAAATTATGGTTGTTTGGGGGTTAATAAACTACTTTTAACCCATCGCCGCCAGCGCTCTGGGGTTTAAACATGCATTTCACAGCGCGAGAATTTTTTGAGCGTGATTTTTTAATGAATATGGTGGGAGCCGGTCGCTATGGCCAGTCGCTATCATGCGCTCCCATACAGCGCGGAACATGTCAAATAGCGACTCCTCACCCAATATTCAACATTACTGCACACCGACTGAGTCGCTGTCAACAACCGAACAACGGCCAAGCACAGCGACTACTAGCGGGCGCTGTGAAAATACTGCTACAGTCGCTCAACTGTCGCTACCTGCCGCTATTAATAAATCAGCCTCTGAGACTTCTGCTCAAAAAATAAAACAGCAGGTACAAATGCTTCGGAAGAGAAATACTCACACTGAGGTTTCCACACTTTGTTCCTTCCTCCACAAGCAGTTGCGGATTAAGACTGTTGCATCTTGCTTGCTTGTAATATCCATACCCAGGAACAATAGGTAAATCATTTCCTCCAGAGCAAAATAACACACCACACTTTACATCTCTAAACACAAAGAAATTGCAATGAGATATTGAAAAGTACTTCTACAGCGCGTACCATCGAAGGGTTTGGTCTACACTTACTGTGGTGCGCAATAGACATTGACTCCAGACTGACGGCAAAACCCTGGACTGTTTCTGCTGTTTATTGCAAAGCAGGAATCTGATGCTCCGTATGACCCTACAATAAAAGAGAGCATACAAATTAAGAACACAATAAGTGAAGGTCTTGTATTAGAGTACTGTACACAGCGACGCACACACCCTACTGGATTCTGGGTCCAGACAACACCCCCCCCACAAGGGTAGCTCTGGGTCAACTGACTGTATCTTCAAGAAGCCAATAACTATGTAATTAATTTGAAACTAGTGCTACAAACCCCCACCCACATCAAGCTTAATAAACAAACCCTAGTTATAATTTTGCTTATTTTTTTCTTCAGTGTTCTGGTCTCCCTTTTGCTATATCAACAAAAATAGGGACATGAAAATATGTTTTTATATTTTAAAATGAAAATCTTCTCTACAATTTACTTAGTGATTGACAGGCATTGCAGAGCAAAACAAAGGGGAAATCTAAGGAAAAGGCTACAAGAGACAGCAAAACAAATGTAGGAGAAGGTAATAAAACCCCCAAAAGGTTGTCCTTTAACAGTCGTGAGTGCTAATGTTGAAGTGGACCAATTGCCCCCGCTGCTGGCACTGGAGTCTTTTAGAGACTGGCTAGGTGCCCTTGGGGTATGCAGATTTGCCATGTCCCATTGTGTGAACCCCCTAGATTGCCTGTAAGCCCCCTTAACTTTTCCCTGTCCCTGGCCACAATCACTAGGCCTCCGCCACATCCCCGACATCCCTGCAGCCCAGCCTATCTGAATAGCTGGGTGTGGGAGCACGCACTTCATAGGGGAGCCAGGGATGCGGCGGCTGCTGGTCCTTATGCCAACGAGCCATCCAAAACAAAAGCTTCATGCTGTGCATTAGTATGCAGGGCATAAAGTGCTGATTGGACAAGGGCCCGCGCATGCATTGTGGATATGGTGGAAAGGTGAGTGCAGTGGGCAATTTGAGAGTTTCACACAGTGGGGCATCCCGAATTGGAGCAAGGACCAATAACCAGGATAGTAAAAAAACTGATGATTGATCTACTTTAAAGCGGAAGTTCAAGAATCCACTGCATCACATGTAGCGGATGCAGTCGTCTCGGAGTGAATGCACTGATTGGCAGGTCAATCTCATGCAACAGCGTGACTCTACTGGCCATTCACTCATTCAAATCTAACTGTCACTTAGGTCTATGGCTGCCAATCAGAGTCCCCGTCCCGGCCAGGGGAGAATTACAGTGATTAAGTGAGTTGCTTTATTTTTTTAATGCCCAAATGAACTTAGTACAGAGGGAAGGTGGGGTTACAAAAAGCTTGGAGTTCCTCTTTAAAAAAAACATAAATTAACGTAAATTCCAGGTAGGTCTATGAATTGTAAATGTATTTCTGTTGTAGTTATTAACCAAAATCTTCCTAGAATAATACTGAAAATCTGTGCACAGATGTGCCTTGTACTTACCTCTTCCCCAGTACGTCTCACATTGCCCTTGAAGAGTGGGACATTTTCCCTTGTAGCAGTGTCCTTCCCCATTCCTGCATGGATGTCCATTGCCTCGGAAGCGATCAGTGGGGCACATAGAAGACTTCCCATCACACATGTCTGACAGGTCACAGTCATCCTTCGCAGGTCTGCACACTGATCCTGCCCTTTTCAGCTGTGAATGTAGAGCAAGCAAAGCTAGTAAATGTAAAAGATTTCTGTATGTCCCACAATAGGACACTACTTTTAAATGATTCCCTTCCTTCTTCACCCCACTGACCCCACGTGCCCGAGTACCTAAAAAATGAAGTATTACACTTTTCTTAATTTCTTAATTAAGCACCGCTATTACAGCGCCCCAGCATTTGTAGTGAAGGGGGCATAGGTCCCCCTTCTCCTTCCTTGGTATCCCACCAGGCTAATGAGGGACTGCAGGTGCAGGTAGGTTTTTATACCACAGAAGAGGAGCATCTCCCCCCCCCAAGTGCACAACGACGTTTTCCTGGGGAATCTCCCTCCATGTCCCTCCACTCCAGTGAAAACTGACTTCTTTTCTGTTTTTTAACCAAGGGACCCTTATATCAGTTCAATGATAGTGATGCTATCGGCGGGTGGTATGCCAAATTTGACTTTGATCTTGCCGGGGCCCAGATCCGAAGCCCATCGCTACCTATTATATATATAAATTCAATTGATTAACAAACTGAAATATTTTAGAGTGAGAAAATAAAAATAGAGAAGTAAAGTAATGTTGTTGCATAAAACTGGGCACCCATGGGGCCTGGTCCTGGAGTCTAAAAGACCATGCTGCCCTCTAGCCTGCTCCCTGGGCATCCAAAATTAGGATGCCCTATTGCATGAAACTCCGTGGTCAACGGTAATCTTTCCTGGCGGCTCCCACGAATTTCTATCTGCTGGCGGCCACATCCCTTTTTCCTTGTAGCTGTGGCAGGCTCCTGTGGTCAGCTATTCAGATAGGCTGGGGGCAGGAGCATTCCCCAGTCTACAAGAAAAATGGGGATGCATGATAATGTAAGCCGACATTCTTGAGATCAGCCCATCAGCAATCCTCAAAAATGCAAGGAGGCGTGGCCTCGGTGGAGGTGTGAGAGATACAGTAATACAATGTCTTGAGCACAAATAATACTCACCCTGCCGTGGTTTTGACATTGCAGGCTATAATATAGTTGAGTTGCCAGGCAGGATGTGACTGCGCTAAATGTTGTAATTAGACTTGACAAGAGTTTCTAACCTTTTATTGCTGTCCTTCCCCCCTCAAAATGTGTCTAGGTCCCATGCCACACATGTCTCTAGTCACACTTAGCATGTGAGCCCCCTTCTATTATCTCCTAGGGCCAGACCAAACCAGTTGTGGCTTACTGTTGTTTACTAGATACTGATGGTGCCACATCCTCTATACTGCAACATTACTAATTAAAAGTCTTCCTCTACACTATTTAACATGGTATCCTCATTTTCTTTTATCTTGCATTGCCATCTCGCGGCCTAATCTGCTACTGCATCAAGTTCAATGTGCAAGTGGTACCCCAAAACACCATTTTGGACAAGGTCAGTTTCTTACACATATAATACTCACCTGACAGTTGGAGCAGCATCCCCCCTCTGCACACTGAGCACCTTGTTTGAGTTTGCAGGTTTTGGCATCACAGCATTTGTTGGTACACTCCTAGGTATAAATAAGAAAGTATAATTACTCCATGTTGTCTATTCACCTGTGCTGACTCTACTGTGTATACACTGCATGCAGAATGGGTACATAAATGCAGGTTAGGTTAAAATTCTATGTGGACCCTTAATAGACAATAGACCTGGCCAGATTAAGAGTGTCCATGATATGGAGCAGTTATATTTTTTTTGGGGGGGGGCACAAACTCAGCTGCGGGAAGGTGGAGGCCCTTCTTACCATGACAAGTGGTGGAGGCCCCAGGGTGCATGGCCCACAGCAATAGCAACAATGGGCAATCCTATATGCTTCTCTCCGCTACAGCACCAGTGACATGCTGGGCCCAAGAGAGGAGAAGTGCTCTAAGTGGCAGAAGCAGTGATGTCACCAACACCAGTCACCCAACAGACATGGCATAATATGTTCCCTTGGTGATATTAGTACTGGAAGCCATGTGTGAGTCCTACAGAAGGTGCTCTTTTGCATCAATTATAATCTGGCCCTGGCGATAGAGTCTTAGAGGCCGATTCATTAATAGCGCCAGGTAGCGACAGATGAGCGCCAGTAGCGTGATTTTCACAGCGCCAGCTAGTATTCGCTGTGCTTGGCTGGGGTTTGCTTGTTGACAGCGACTCAGTCGGTGTGCGGTAATGTTGAATACGGGCTTAGGGGTCGCTGTTTCACAGGTTCAGCGTTGTATGGGTGCGCCTGACAGCGAATGGCCAGAGCGAACGGCTTGCTGCAGATTCATTAACAAATCACGCTCCGAATTTTTTCGCGCTGTGAATTCCTTGTTTGAACCCCAGAGCGCTGGCGGCGATGGATTTTAAATAGTTTTTAACCCCCAAACAACCATATTTTTTGATTGTAAAATTATACAAGTTTTTATAAACATTTTGTAATATGAATACATTAATATCAGACCTGTAATATCAATTCTGCACAAAATCTTTTTTTTTTTTACCTTAATTTTTTTTTTTTTTACCTTATAAAAAATCCTAACATTGCAGAAGTGGTCACAGAATTTTTGACATTAAAAAAAAAAAAAAAACATTAATAGCAATTAATTATGATTAATTAAAGATTGCTCCATTGAAATGCATTGGACATCGCCAGGGAGCGACAGGTCATACCTGGCGCTGTGATGGGATTAGCAGCGGCGCTGTTCGTTGCAGTCGGCTACATGATGAATCCCGCGGTAGCTGTCGCTCTCGCCGGCGCTAGCCTCATTTAGCGTGATAAATGCGTCATTGTGGCCGACGCCGGGCGTACTTGAGTCGGTAGCCGCCGTTAGCTGGCGGGACCTGGCGCTCGTCAGACACTACCTGGCGCTATCGCTTGATGAATAAGGGCATAAGCGTTCCTCTTTGCAGTGTGCAGCCAAAACGGTAGTAGTCAAATTGCATATTAAACAAGTTAAATCCCCTAAAAACTCTGGACCATAATTTGTTGGGGCATATTACAGCCTGATGAGAAACCTAAACCTTATCCTCTTTTAAGGTCTTCCTCAATTTCATGGAAAAACAATGACATTCTGGTTTTAGTGAAACCTTTGTTGAGAATGGCGGCCTAGATGCCTCCTTAGCAATCCAAAACACTCCTGTGCATGTGCTCTTCTCCTAAATCCCAGGACACTAATTGGCTGTGACAGGTATCAATGGACCCCAGTTACAGCGGGCCTTGACATTTGCCCTGGTTTGCCAGGTTCTGATATGGACGCCTAAATGCAATTACCTCCACTGTGCCGCAATCACACTCCTCTCCTCTTTCCGTAAATTTATTTCCACACACTGCAGGACTCAGGATTTCCTTTGTCTTTGGCCTATTCTTCATACAGAGCGGCATATTATTCAGGAGAAAATCTTGATAATGTTGATGACTACAGGCGCTGAAAAGTTTTGGGGTATTATAACTGTAATCAAAAGAAAAAGATATGGATTAGATGCTGCTTATCTACAAAGCTTCTCTAGTCTCCTCCCAAACTCCTTGTTACCTGGATCTGGGTTACCAGTTCCTTGATTGGTTCCCTGGGCTAGTGCCCATGGAGAAGGGGTGGGACTCTTTTTTTTTAATTAAAGAAAGGAAAAAACAGCCAAATACTTTGACCGGGGTTTCCCTTCCATAGACTTGATGATGATCCTATACGCAGAAAGGAAGTTGTGGTCACCTTCTATCCCCAGGAAAATGTCCCAAAACAACCTGTGTCTCTTTTTTTACTAAAGCATTTTCCCAATATTCATACCAACATGAACTGGATGCAGCCAGCCATATTGCTCCCTGGCTAAGCTGCCCCTCCAGCATGATACATTCAGTTAGAGTACACACAGCTCAGCATTGGGGAGCACTTCAACCTAACTGCCATTATGTGATGGTTTAGTTATAACTGAATTAATTAGCTTACAGCTGCCATGTGGACATCATACTGTTTCCTGTCTTGTGTTTTAATGAATATTGAGCAAATGCTTTAGTAAAAATAACACAGGCGGTTTACGTTACTGGTCTGGGAATAGAAAGTGACGACATAAGCTTCCTTTCTGGGAATAGGATCACTTTAAACCCGACCTTCACCATGAATAAGAGCCTATCTTGTATGTTTTCCACTCCCTGTACATACAGATTACCCACATTAAAAATCACCCTACCTGCATCTACTTGTTTTCTGAGCCTTTAAACATCCAAGATGGCGACCCATGGAGTCTCAGGCTGCCTGCAGACAGGAAGTGTCGCGCTGCATTCTGGGATTGCTGTCCTTTTCCTAACCCCAGCTCTGCTCTGTCTGATTGGTGGAGCGAGTCACGTGGGAGCGGGGTCAGGTGAGTTTTTGGGGCTTTCTGGGGGGTTTCACAGCGGAAGTGGACCAACACCTAGGATAGTGAAGATCCTGGGTGTTGGTCCACTTTAAAAAACTATTCCCCAGCATCTAAAATGAATATATTTAAGGTTTTTACTCATTTACTTTTTATTCTTTCCCTCACTGGCCTGCAACTCTGTTCAGCACTCTAGGATACGTCCGCCGCCATCTTGGCTCAGTAGAATCCCCTACTGAGGAGAGGAGAGGGGTCAAACATGCAGGGGAGGGGGGTAATAACTGTGCTTTGCACAGACAGAGCAGCGCTGGGGTCAGGAAAAGGTCAGCAATCCCAAAATGCAGAGCGGCAAAGTCAGAAGACACTTCCTGTTTGCAGGCAGCCTGCGCTTCCATGGGCCGCCATCTTGGATGTTTAAAGTCTCAGAAAAGGCAGTAGATGCAGGTAGAATGATTTTTAATGTGGGCAATCTCTATGTACAGCGTGGGGGAAACATATAAGATAGGCTCTTATTCAGGGTGAAGGTCCGGTTTAAATGAATGAAAAAAAAAGAACTGCAAGTAAGTACATGCATACATTTAATACACAAGGGAAGTGTGAGGGTATCTAATTGGTTTTGGAATTGTCTGCACACATAGAAAAATAGAAAGCTGATGGCAGAAGGAGACCATACGGTCCATCTATTCTGCCCTTATGTGTATACTGTGTGTACTCTTTATCTTAGGCCCTTATTTAACAAGGGATAGCGCCAGGTAGCGAATGGTGAGTGAACGGTAATGACGGGCCCCGCCACGAGAACGCCGGCTCCCCTCCGCAATCACACATTTATCAAGCCGATCCTGCTTAGCGACTGAGAGAGCGCCAGATAGCGACTCATTCATCATTATTCCAGCCTCACCCCACAGCGCCAGCGAGCGACCTTGAACAGCGACAGGTATGACCTCTCGCTACCTGGCACTCTCCAATGCATTTCAATGGAGCAATCTTTAAATATTCATAATTAATTGTTATTAATGTATTTTTTTTTAAATGTCAAAAATTCTGTGACCACTTCTGCCATGTTAGTTTTTTTTTAAGGTAAAAAAAAAAAAAAAAAAAATTGTGCAGAATTGATATTACAGGTCTGATATTAATGTCTTCATATTACAAAATGTTTGGAAAAACTTGTTTTTTTTTGTTTCCAAAAATATGGTTGTTTGGGGGTTAAAAAACTACTTTTAACCCATCGCCGCCAGCGCTCTGGGGTTTAAACAAGTATTTCCCAGCGCGAGAATTTTTTGAGCGTGATTTGTTAATGAATATGCTGGGAGCCGTTCGCTATGGCCATTCGCTGTCATGCGCTCCCATACAGCGCAGAACCTGTCAAACAGCGACTCCTAACCCCGTATTCAACATTACCGCACACCGACTGAGTCGCTGTCAACAACCGAACAACGGCCAAGCACAGCGAATACTAGCGGGCGCTGTGAAAATACCGCTACAGTCGCTCATCTGTCGCTACCTGGAGCTATTAAGGAATCGGCCTCCCCGATAGATGTGTGCTTATCCCAGACATGTTTAAATTCACTGACTGTTGATTTTTCAACTACCTCCGCTGGAAGTTTGTTCCAGGCATCTACTACTCTTTCTGTAAAATAATATTTTCTAACATTGCTCCTGATCTTCCCCCCGACTAGCTTCAGGTTGTGCCCCCTTGTTCTATCATTAAGCTTCTTCTTAAAAACACTTCCCTCCTGAACCTTATTCAATCCTTTCACATATGTAAAGGTCTCAATCATGTCCCCCCTCTCCCTTCTTTCCTCCAGACTGTACAAATTAAGTTCTTTAAGTCTCTCCTGATAAGTTTTAAGTTTAAGTCCTTCCACCATTTTTGTTGCCCGCCTTTGGACACGTTCTATTTGAATAATGTCTTTTTGCAGGTAAGGTCTCCAGAACTGCACACAGTATTCTAGCTGTGGCCTTACCAGGGCTCTATACAGCGGCATCACAACCTCCCTCTTCCTACTGGTGATGCCTCGAGCTATGCAGCCGAGCATCCTGCTTGCTTTTCCCACTGCCTGGCTACACTGTCCACTCATCTTGCAGCTATCAGTAATCAGTACCCCTAAATCTCTCTCCTCCGAGGTCCTGTCTAACACAGTACTGCCCATACGGTGCTCAGAGCAGGGATTCCTTCTACCCAAGTGCATGATTTTACATTTAGAGACATTAAACTCTAGTTTCCACAGTTTTGGCCATCTATCCAATAAAGCCAAATAATTTTCCATGTTGCAGACACCTCCAGGAATATCCACCCTATTACTAACCTTTGTATCATCAGCAAACAGGCAAATTTCTCCTACCAAGCCTTCTCCTATGTCACTTACAAACTTATTAAAAAAAATGGGGCCCAGGACAGAGCCTTGTAGAACACAATAAAATGTATTTCAAAATAAATATCCCCCCACCACCACATGTGATAGGCCAGCTTTGCAGGTGAGGTAAAAAATTATTTTTAATGTGGTAGATATTTTATTTTAGAAGTGAACAAAATTAGAGCATCCAAACACATTAAAAATGAGCTTCTCCAAATTTTGGTGGATTGATGTAGATGTTTTTTGAGTCAATGTTTCCCCATTCTGCCATGCAGATTGTCTGGAATTATGTGAGGTTGTTAACAATCTACCAACCTTAGAGAGGCAGCCATGATGCAAGATTCATCCCTACAGTAGCATGCGTTAGTATCATGATCCATTCCCAGGTTATGTCCCATCTCATGAGCCAGGGTCGCAGCCACTGCAATATAATTATTGGTATGATCCTAAAATGTAATGAAATAAACAATAAAGTTATGCAATGTTGCATTACTGTTCAGCATACAAAAGTATATAGGTTACCCAATGAGAAAAATGTCAGCCCTGTGTAAGGCAAAGGGGCCCACTGTCTTATTGGGTCCTGAGCTAGTTCTGCTCCTCACCTGTACTACTCCTGTGGACAAGGTTTCACTGCATAAGGTTTTGACCCAAGCCAGTCCCACTGTAGCACCATCAAAGTCAGTATTACTGAAAATGAAAGATATTGTGAGATTTTATGCACAGATATATACGTAAAATAAAGCCAATTATGCCAGAATATGGGAGGCAAGGTAATCACTAGACAGAGCTGCATTTCTATGCCATACCTACCAAAAAAAACTGTTGTGTAAAGCAAGGTGTAACATGTCTTGTTTGAAGTCAGTCAGTTTTATCTAATAGTATAAACTTCCCAATGTGCCCACAAGCCAAATAAAGAGTTTGCATACTGGCTTAATAGGCTTGATTCTTGCTGGGTGCAGCCATCTTGTTTTATATGCTATAAGGTTATATGAGGGTCTGCAACCTTTTTTTAAAAAATCGACCATTTTCCTTATTTTAATTATCTTAGGTACCACATGGGTGGTAGGTATAGGTTATCAATCACCTAAAACAGTGCTCATACACAAAGCAGGAATTTACGTGCAAGAAAAATTACAAATTGGGTACTTTTCATTGCTTTCTGCAGCAAATTATAGTTCATGGAGCAAATTAAGTTTAGATCAGTTACTATTAGATCAGATACTATTACACCAGCAGTCATAGTATCACTGGTGCTAACTGAGCTACCCTTTGGTGGGAGTAGTGTTAGCATAGCATTCCTAGGAAGGGGTATAGGTCTGGTTTAAGAAGTACCTATACCAAACTGACCATGTTTTCAGGACCTCAAAGTGGGACACTGAGTGTGGCAGGGGATGTGGTTAAGGGGTGGGACTATTTACAGGCCTCTGGGGAAAAAATATTTAACGTCATAGAAATCTGCCTTAATGAATTAGGCTAAAAATGACCACTGCTGAGACTTCAGAGTGGGGCACTTAAGTTTAGGCCCATCACACAAAACAGTAAACTGCCTTACAATAATACTCTCCTATCTAGGGTCCACCATAGAGAAAAAAAACATTCCAGAAAACTGGCTAATATACTTACCTACCCCTGGACCCCCCTCCCCCGCCAAACAGGGACGAGCTTATAATTTCTGGGACCCCCATACAAAGTTGTGTCTGGGGACCTTTATATAACAAAATACAATATCAAAGAGGAACAAATAATGGAGAGAATCGGCATTCTTCCTCATGTAGCCTTGGCACTGACATTATCACCAGTATTACAGCTTCCAGTATTCACTCAGCAGAGTTCTGGGGGCTCCTGGGAGGTGGGAGCCCCATGCAATTTCATGGGTTGAGTGGTTGTGCCACTGCCTCCAAGCATAATACAGCAAGTACCAACATCCATTTTTACAAATGGACGTTGGTTTTCACTATCCTTGTTTTTGGTCCTCTACAATAGAGTATCCCAATTAGGAAACCCCCCAAAATCAATAGTAATATATACCTGAATGACTATCCCTCTGCACATGTGTGAACTCTAATCAGTGTGGCTGTATCCTTGTTCATATTTCCTAGCTGGGCATGGAAACATGGACAAAGCTACAGCCACCCTGATTGGAAGAAAGCTTGCGCAGTGTATGCACTGTGGGATTTCAGGTCAGGTAAGAATTAGAAGCGATAAAGAAACAGCCAGCCCTGGTACCTTTAGGACACATGGGCCAGCTTTTGTTCCTCTTAACATGATTTCATAATGTCATGGGTTTAAATTGGTCAGTACCTTGTTATTAAACTGTTGCTGGCAGCCTCTTCATCCTTTCCCGGACTCCAGCAGCATATGAAGAGATGTGCCTGTGCTCTGAAGAGCTCTAAACTGTTCCATGCTGTGTCAGCCCTGGACACACACACTACTATATGGTCTCTCTCTCTCTCTGGCTTCCCACACTCAACAGAATATTGTATGCCTGAGCCCCGCCCCACCCTGCCAGCCAGCCAATAGGATACATTCCAGGCTAGCTCTTGCAACTAGTGATGTCAGCACATCTCTCGACTATCTCTGTGCTGCAGCATGCCGCTCCTCCTCTCGACAGTGCTCAGATCACAGTGGGAACACAGTGGGGGTAGGATGTCTCAAATCGGGACATTTAGGATCTTGCCTACTACCAGTGGTAGGCAACTTTGAATAAATGTTCGGGGTCGGGGACCGTTACCTGGTCCCCATTGAAATCAGTGGGGACCCGAACTGGGGATGGTGGCTGTGGCGGAGGCATAGAGTGTGCAGCAGTAAGCCTGCTGCTGTAACTCATCTCACCTTGGAGCAGCAGCAGCGTTTCAATTTGGCCCCAATCGGGCCTAAGAAAGATGGGTGCCATGAGTGAGGACACTTCTAGTGCTAGCTGGTAGTACTGAGGTGAGAGCACCCTTGAGTGAAGCAGAAGCCCATCAACCAGCTTTTCCTTTTCCTTCCCTGGCGCCGAATTTGAACACGGATTTCTGGCTGAAGTCCATGTTAGGGTTTGAGAACCTGAACTTGCAAAGTTCAGTAGGAACACGGTTCAGGTTCGCCCATCTCTACATATAATTGAAGATTTAGAAATTCTTTGAAATGGCTAGTTTTACAAGGCGACATTTAGGTGTCCCCAGTGAATTCATGGGGACAGTGGGACAAAGACACCAAGATCCGAATGGTCCTGTCCAAATTGGGACATCTAGTCAGTTTAATCTATACTGCATGGAAATCCTGTGCCTGGCAAAGTCTCTCTGCTGCTTGTTAAAATTTCCCTGGTGCATCTGTCTTTAGAGAATAAACATCAAGTTTTTGCTGGTGCTTGTCCAGTATGATGCACTTGTCCATCAAGCGCCAGGTGTGAAGCATCTTAGCAGTACAGTATATATCTTTAAAGATGACCTATATCCTCCAGGGGAAGTTTATACTGGGTGGTACTTAAAATAATTGGAAACTGGTGGGTGATACTCCATCAACAAATGTTGGGAAACCCTGCTTTAGATGGCAGCAGATCAGGCTACATACAGACCAGTCTGTAGCCTCGCAACATACCACCTAATAGGATCTTGCCTACCACCAGTGGTACCTCTATCACTGGTTGGGAAACTCTGGGCTATAGCATGTACATCAGTTAGGCTGTTAGTGGTGGGGATTAGGTGAAATGTGGTGTTGTGTTTATTAATAGTCATACTAAAGCAGTGTAACACCCATGGTATACAAATGTGTGTCACCCCTGAAAGCCCTAGTTTTCTTACCTTCTCCTCACTCCCTAGACAAAACAGGGTTCAGAGGTCATGACTGCCAGCTACTAACCGTGGGTTACCAGTTATTGACCCTTTTAAGTGCACAATTACCTCTATTTACTTACTACTTAGAGCTTGGCATACTTACGTTAGGAACTGGGCATTGTCATTAGGTTTTCTGGGCAACAGCTTGGTTTGCCGCCATTTAGAGAACAGATCTAGATTGGTGTTGGCTGATGTGACCACAGTAAATTGATCCTTAATGTCCCAAATCTCCAGTCCAGTAAGAGCCACAAAAATATTTAAAGGTTTATACACCTGAAAATGAGATGAAACACAATTATGAGCAAAACTGGCTTAAACCGGACCAACACCCGTTTTTTCTTTAATAGGTGTTGGTCCCGCAGACAGTGAATAAGGAAAAACTCAGGGGGGGAGGGCATCCAGAATGTTGGAGCCCCCAAACATAACCCCCCCCCAGAATGCCTGATCTCTTTACCTTTAACTTTGGGAAAGAAGTCCGTGATTGGCCACTGGGCGTCCTTGGCGCCGGCCACCGGAACACCTCGTCCACGTGACTGCCCAGCGGCCAATCACGGGTCTCCTTTCCTGAAGTTAAAGGTAAGGAGATCAGGCGTCCTGGGGATGAGGGTTATGTTCGGGGGACTCCAGCATTCTGGATGCACGTCCAAGCCTGTTCTGATTCGCTGTCTGCGGGACCAACACCCGTTAAAGAAAAAACGAGTGTTGGTCCGTTTTAAAGTTGCCATATTTTGACATTGAGGACCAAAAAAGTTTGCTTAAGGCCATCTGTAGCTAAAAATCAACAACATACTTTACTCACCTTACCTTCAGGCAGCTGCTTCATTTATGAGGGTTGGGGAACCTTGGTCTAGAATGTTCTGAAGCCAGTGTCAAAGACAACTGAATAAAATACCTATTCTGCTGTCAGCCTATCTTCCCTATTTCTTTATGGGCACTGGTGGCCATTGTATGCTTGCACCCACATAGGAAATTTTCCTCTGCATTTAACCCATCCATGCAGTGGGTATACACCTGCCCAGAGCGGTAGGCTACCCTAATTACGGAGCCCGGGGGGGGGGGGGGGGGGGGGCTAGACTCCTTGCTCAAAAGCACTGCAACCCATGTTCCAGGATTCGAACCTGCAACCCTCAGGTCGCAAGGTTGCGACTGCTCCTTTACTTGTGGTAAATCAGCAGCCCAGCTAGCCCAAAAGCAGTGCATCCCATCTGGAATTTTTGAATACAGAAGGTATTTACATATAATAAGAGATGGGCAAACCCCCCAAAGTTCAGGTCCAGTAAGTTCGGCTGAACTTTGAATAAACGTTCGGGGTTGGGGACCGCTACCCGGTCCCCATTGAAATCAAGGGACCCGAACTGGGGATGGTGGTTGTGGCGGGGGCACAGAGTGTGCAGCAATAAGCGTGCTGCTGTAACTCATCTCACCTCCAATTTGGCCCAAATCAGGCCTAAGAAAGATGGCTGACATGAGAGAGGACACTTCTAGTGCTAGCTGGTAGGACTGAGGTGAGAGCACCCTTGAGTGAAGCAGCAGCCCATCAACCAGCTTTTCCGTTTCCTTCCCAGACGCCGAACTCGAACACAGATTAATGGCTGAAGTCCATGCTAGCGTTTGGGAACCTGAAATTGCAAAGTTCAGTACGAAACTGGTTCAGGTTCTATCTCTACAAATAATCTAAGATTTGGAGATACTTTGAAATGGCTCATTTTACTTGGCATCGGAGCCATTCTGTGTTCTTTGCATATGATAATGGCCATAAAGAAATGGTTTTCAGCACTCTATCTGCATCCTTGAAATGTCCATTGCTCCAGGACAAGCAAATCCCTTTTACATGTATTTTGTTGTTATTGGTTATTGTGCCTATTAATGCGAGGATATGACAATTTGAAACAATTATCTTTTTCACAAATTCCATATTTTGCTTTTGAACATTTCATTATTTGGTCTTGTAAAATCCATTACATTGGTCAGTGCACAAAGCTCATACATCTTGTACATCTTCAAAACACAATGTAATGCTAAAGAAAGGTTCATTTACTTACCAAGTTAACATAATTCATGATTGAAAACATCCTTTGCTGGAGTTCCTGCCTGTTGCGGTTGTATTTCAGGAACTATAAGAAGCAAGGCTAGATATTAGCATTTCCTCAGACATAAAATAAGAGAATGAGTGTCAGGAATCGGCACTTACCTGGACCCCGTTCCAGCGTTGTCCCCGGGCGGCCGGCCGCAGCAGCAGTTCCCGCTCGGTGGCCGCGCCGAGCGGCGGCCAGCGCGTCCACGAGCACGGCCGTCCTCCCTCCTCGTCCCCGCCTCTCCCTGCCTCGTGCTCGCGCGCGCGCGCGAGCACGTTCTTCATATGCCCTCCGGCGGCGCTGCTCTCAGCGCGTCCGCCGGAGGCAGCTGTGTTAGAGCCTGCGGGCTCAGTCAGGGGAGGAATCCCTCCCTCTCCCTTCTGAATGGGCCAATGAGCCTTAGTGTTGTTCTATGGGCCAATGAGCCCAGGTAGGGTTAGTTACATTCCCCTATTTTGTTACTGGCCAATCCGGGCTGGTATTCTACGTTGCACCAATCACGTCCCTGTCCCTCTTCCCTCAGTCATGTCTGTCCCTATAAAACTGTAGTCCAGCATTCACTCAGTGCCTGTTATAGCGCCTAGTACCTAGCCTGTCTTGAGAATATTAGCCAATCTGAACTCCTGTTGCCGACCTTGATTGTACCGACCACTCTCGATCTGAACTCCTGCTGCCGACCTTGATTGTACCGACCATTCTCGATCTGAAACCGTGTTGCCGACCCCTGCCTGTATCCAGACTACGAGTTGCCTTATCCCTGGTGCCGCTACGATCTCTGTCTTCCCGCTGTCGACCTCTGGCCTGTCTCTGGACTTCCTCTGCCAACGCCCTAGCTATTGGTTCTCCAGACCTCCTACATATAAGCTCACATCCTTTGAGCCATTAAGTCCTGGGGGCAACCGATCTCGGGTAGGCGTATTCTGCGTCCCGGCAAGCGGGGGCTCCTACAGGTGAAGCTGGCTGCGGAGATTGGGGGTTGTGAGCTTACCAAGAGGGCTGGAGTTACCCCGAGCGTGACAATTAACTTGAGTGACTTAGGTATTCACCATTCAACAACTACATCCAACTTATGGGCAATATTTCATACAATGGTCCCTCTATGGCCTCCTTCTCACCTCTATGTTGTGTGGTCACAAAGTTTCCTGCATGCTGTGTCCAGGCCACAACCGCATGCATGTGTAGCTCATATGTTCTTAGCTACAGATGTATTTGCGTGTGTGCTGTGCCTTTTTAATTTTAAAAGACAATCTGAGGTTCCCCCTCTTCTTCGGACTGGCATGCCTAGGGCCCACCAGTAGAACTGATTCTGGGGGCCCACCCAAAATTTAGATGCAAGTATTACTGGGTGACATTCAGGGCCCATGCACAGAAACGTACCAAACTGTATTGTCACCATGTGACCAATGGGACTTTTTACTCTGTAGTAAAAAGTGACACTGACTTCCTATCTGGTGATTCACTAACAGTGAAATTCTCAGGCTTTTTTCTAATGAATTGAATTTTTTACTACCATGAGAATTTTTTTCAACTCTTAGTGAATCAAGGCAAATGTTTCTTTACACAACGCAGATTGTCAGTAGTTTGGGATTTTGCTGTAGGCAGTCCACATCAAACTGAGTGAAATTTGCCTCAGAAAAGGGATCAGCATGTCTGTCATGTTACACACACCGTCACAAACACTCTGAATGCTGCTACACACACACACACACACACACACACACACACACACACACACACACATACACACACGCATACACACACATACACACACACACACACACACATACACACACACACACACACACACACACACACACACACACACACACATACACACACACACATACAGACACACACACACACACACACACACACACACACATCACTGATTGCGAGAAAGGGGGATTAGGGGAGCAATTTACAAAACTTTGCTTTTTCGACTGGAGGTCCTGTTTAACATTCTTTTGTTTATTAATACTTGATTTATGAGTTGTGTTTACATTTTATTGGCTAAACTCTTAATATATTATCATTAGGGATAGGGATATTTTTATGTTTATCATTTATTCTGAGATATTAATTTAAAGGCATCCACCATAGTGACCACTCATGTAAAACATCTTTTTTGATTTACATTTGTTAATGTTTTATTTTTGTGACAAGCCATGAGTAAAATAAGAAACCAATATATCACCCAGCCTCTTACAATTAGTGCAATACAACCTACATATATTATACAATGTCTGCTTACCATGGAGTTGTCAGCTACTACATAAAGCTGGATGTATTTTCTTGCTTTGAGGAATTCTTTTTTCTGTTAGAGAAAGAGGGAGAAAGATACATTAGAAGTTACCCCTATGTACAACTATAGAGGAATAAGCATTAAACCATGAACAATGGTTATATACAGGTATCTAGTTGTGGATTCTGCTTCCAGAATGTATTGGTCTATATTAAAGAACATAGTTTATGCACCTGATCAACTCTTATTCAAGCTCAGCCTGTGTTAACAGTGATTCATTTATCATCATCATCAGCAGCAGCAGCAGCAGATACATTCTTATGGTTGACTATAGATGTGCAAGGCTCTAAATGATTGACAAATCAGATCCACAAAACAGTTTGACTTCTACTAAATCTGTTTACTGTATTTAGAAAAGAAAGCATATAGCAGAAATATTTTCTGCACTGTGTGATGTAATGACCTCCCCAGGTGAGAATGCTGCCAGTAATCCTTTGGCTAATAAAATACAGGACTGTGATCCCCTTATCTGCGGAGGTTGAATTAGAGCAGATAAGGGGACCTGTCAGATAATCAGATGATTAGCAAGCCATCAAGTCTCTATGTACTATGTGTTATGTAAAAACACTGTGAGAGGTGCCCCTAACTCCCCCTTTTTTTCTAGGCCAACAGAGTCTCACACTTGCACTCACAGTGTCATCATGTTAAAGCCAATGTTTTTATTGTAGCATATTACAAACAAAATGAAAAACCTTTAAAATACATATGCCATGCTGTAAGTATAGTAAGTAATGCTGTCCCTCTATTTCATTACATTGTATATCAATTTTCTATTCTGTGCTAATAATAAAAATAAATATATAAACATTTTTGAATCAAATAAATCTATATACATATATATTAAAGTGCTAAGTGCAAGAAAGCGCATCAATTAACAGCATTTCATGTGCAAAATCCAAATCCCAGATTCAATCTAGATAAAGTGCAAAGAAGAAAATCACAGTTCATTCAATGGCATCACAATCTTACATAAACTCCAGACAAGGAACAGCTATCTCCCTGGGCAACCTATGCGTTTCGAGACCGCTAAGGTCTCTTATTTCAAGGCAAAGTAGATACTATGTGCTATGTACACCAAACAGACCATTTTGGTGTGCATTGCTAAAATAAAGACATTGGTGCTAGTGAAAACTGTTTTATTTTAAAACTTAGAGTTGCAAACAAAAAAAAAAAAACAGATACGCTCAGCACATTGAGGACATAATCTTGGCACAATAATTGAAACCTTTAAAAATGCCATCAAAAGTGATTGCACAAGTTTTTGTTGCAGATGGCTGAGCGCAAAATCATTTATCGAGCATTAATATGCAGGACAAACTGTGAGGTTTCACACAGTGTGGCAACCCAAATTGGAATGGCCCAGGGCACGGAACAAAACCCAGGATAGTCAAAATCCCAGGTTTTGTTCTGCTTTAAACTGGATCAAAAGTCTTCTAAATTCCGAATCTACATTCTCAAAGCCAACCAAATTAGTGGAGAAGCCTTCAGGAAAAAAACAACATGTTCCAAAACAGGGGTCCCCGACCTTTTTTTTGGCATGTAACATCTTCTATTTTCTAATTTTTAGAATTTGGACTGTCTTTTATACATTTTTGGCCATTGTATGCTTGTGTGCACAATGGAGTAAGACAAACACAAGCAGTGAGAGCACACACGCCCAAAGCGGTGGGCAGTCATATCCCAGCCAGGAACAAACCTGCAGCCCCCACAAGACTGATTAACAAACAATGCTCATATGCCCCCTTCCCCTGGAAAATTTAGATTGCTGCACATAAATATTAATTTACCTTTTTCTAACTCCTGCTGGGGTAAATTTAAAAAAAAAGATGGCCACTCATGGGCTTGCAGGCCACCTGCAAGTCGTACTGGGCTTCCTGTCACTGTGCATTTCAGTTATGTCAGTTGGTATGGGAAGCTCCAAAATGGCCGCTACCTTTTTTTCCCCAACTGTGACAGGCTGTTGGTCTGGTTTAAGCACCACCTTGTTAGCACTCATGTGTTGTCAGTCATTGACAAACTGTGGTAACACACATAAAACAGACATTTAAAGTGCACAAAATCCACAGAAATGCACATAAACAGCTACTATCACATGTTTGGAGTTGTTTTGTATTCAAGGAGCAAAGCAGATCTGTCTGGGTTAGATGACAACAGCCTCACTATGTTGTGTAGCAACCAGTAATAGCACCTCTGGTTGGGAAATATGTAGGGGGCAATTTAGAGCCAGGTGAGAACTCTCACTCCTTTTTTAGGAGAGAAAACTGTCATTCACTTTCATTGTCTACTGGCTGTAAATTTTCACCTGGCTCTGACTCAACCCCATAATTTGTATACACATTGAGGCAACCTCTCTTACCTCAGAATCGCTGGTGGAAAATGACACCTTGGTCTGGGTGGACTCATTATACATGGAATCGTCCACACCACAGGTTTTGGGGACCTCCTGCTCTTGGTATTCATACACTGCATGGGCTCCATCCTCTGTCCGGTTCAATGGTTCAATTAACAGCTTTTGCTCTTGTGTTATAATAAGGCCACTAGAAAAAAAAAAGTTTTAGTCATCCATAGCTAAGCAGGACATTATATATTTCTAGGTTTAATATATGTTATATTTATGAGGTAATTTTGATTGTCGGACAATGGCTGACAATGGTCTGAGAGCAGGTCAGTGTTTATTTATACAGAAATGAATTGGATGCGGATTATAAATTTGGGGGTACATACTGTGGGTTTCCCATATACCTGTAATGGCCTTAAAGTGAGTTTAAAAGTAATACATTAGGTTGTGCTGTCATTCTACAAATGTATATAAAAATAGACATATATGTGGTAAAGTGGACTTCCAGTCAAAAAAATAAAGTTTCCCTAAACCATGCTTTGATGATCAGTGGAGCAAGCTGTTTTGAGAGGCCTAACCCAATGCAGATGTTAGGAAATATATTCAGATGGACTGCATGGGAGCGGCCAGCCTGCCATTGCAATAAATGGCGAGGGAGTGGAAGCAGCTTTGTGACTGATGCAGGGTTGTCAACCTGACCAGGGCCGGCGTCAGCACCCGGCAAGGCGGGGCCGCTGCCGGGAGCCCCCCCCCACCCCAGGGGAGGCCCACTGACAGGGCCAGCCTTTGGGGTATGTGAGGGTGCTGGACTGGCGGTGGGCTGGGAGGACACTGCCACAGCTGGTGCCCACGTCTCCTCGAATAGCGGGGTTCCACACAACGGGGCATCTTGATTTAGATTCCAGGGGATGAAGTGCTGGGGTTTGTTCTGCTTTTAAGTTGCCCACCCCAGCTGACTTCCTATTCCTCGACCATCCCAATCTGTGATACCCTACTGTGTGAAACCCCCTGGGATCGCTGGCATACCCACTATGCAAGCATTTCCCCCCCTGGGTTTTGGTCCGCTTTACATGGGCATCTCAATTTGGGATGCCCCTGTTTGTGAAAGAACCCCCTGGTTTGGCCTGTAACTCAAACTGGTGATCCCACAATGCATTCACCAGTTAGAGGAAAGTAATGAACAGGGGGGGTGGGGGGGTCACACATAGGGGCATCCAAAATCAGGAGAATCTAGATTTGTTTAGACTCTGAGGTCAGGTTTAAAGGGGTTTGGTGCTCTTCAAAGTAGACCAAAATCAGAGTTTTGGTTCAAATAGCATGATCCTTAGGGGGCATCCAGATTTGGGACGTTCGTCAGTGATGTGACGCGACTCTTCGCCACAAAGGGGCCCACATAAACCTGGAGCCAGCCCTGAACCTGACCCATTCCTGCCGGGTGATTTTACTCCAGTTCTGCACTTCACAAGGACCATTTACCTCAGATAATTAGAACTCATATTCAACCCAGTTATTTGGCTGAGCCCAGGTGTGATGAGGTAAATAGTCAATAGTGAAGTGCAGGACTGAAGAAAAATTACCCTGCAGCAATGGGTCAGGTTGGCATCTCTGCTGCAGAGGGGAAAGATCCCAACATGGAAGTGCCAACTGAAGTACAACCAATCAACATCAGGGGACAAAGGGGAGTACTCTTATTTTTTAATTTGGGCCGTCAATCCCTTTAAATAGAGCTATTTTGACACCATTTCAGCAGACATCTTTCTTATTGCCACCAGTGCTGTGGCAGACATATGCTGTTCCGGCTATTATCTCATAAGGTTGCCACCTGGCCAGTATTTCTCTGGCTGAAATTGTATTTTTTTACCCACAGCCTGATGCCTTTCAAACTTCCCCACCTGCTGTGTATGCGAATAGTATGCCAGTAAAGATAAAAAAAATACTGGCCAGGTGGCAACATTATTAAACCGAACCTTCACCATGATTTATTGAAAAGCCCAAACCCTTAAAAAACGATTCCCCAGCATCTAAAATTCATATATTTTAAGTTTTTAGTCACTTACTTATTATTCTTTCCCCCACTGGGCTGCAACTCTGTTCAGGACTTTAGTATACGGGCGCCATCTTGACTCAGAAGCATCACACTTACTGAGGAGAGTGGGATAAAGTACAGGGGGGTGGGTTATAGCTGTGCTTTGCTCAGGCAGAGCAGAGCTGGGGTCAGGAAAAGTTCAACAATCCCAGAATGCAGAGCGACACAGTCAGAGGGCACTTCCTGTTTGCAGGCTGCCTGATGTCCCATTAGCCACCATCTTGGATGTTTAAAGGCTCATAACATTTAGTAGATGCAGGTAGGATGATTTTTAATGTGAGCAATCTGTATGTACAGGGTGTGGGAAACATATAAGATAGACTCGGGGAGGCCGATTCATTAATAGCGGCAGGTAGCGACAGTTGAGCGACTGTAGCAGTATTTTCACAGCGCCCGCTAGTAGTTGCTGTGCTTGGCCATTGTTCGGTTGTTGATAGCGACTCAGTCGGTGTGCAGTAATGTTGAATACAAGGTGACGAGTCGCTATTTGACAAGTTCCGCGCTGTATGGGTGCGCATGATAGCGACTGGTCAGAGCGACCGGCTCCCACCATATTCATCAAAAAATCACGCTCAAAAAATTCAAGCGCTGTGAAATGCATGTTTAAACCCCAGAGCGCTGGCGGCGATGTGTTAAAAGTAGTTTTTTAACCCCCAAACAACCATATTTTTGGAAACCAAAAAAAAAAAAATTTTTTAAGAATTTAGTAATATGAATACAATAATATCAGACCTGTAATATCAATTCTGCACAAATTTTTTTTTTTTTTTTTTTAACCTTAAAAAAATCTAACATGGCAGAAGTGGTCACAGAATTTTTCACATTTAAAAAAAAAAAAAAAAAACATTAATACCAATTAATTATGAATATTTAAAGATTGTTCCATTGAAATGCATTGGAGAGCGCCAGGTAGCGAGAGGTCATACCTGTCGCTGTTCAAGGTCGGACGCTGGTGCTGTGGGCTGAGGCTGGAATAATGATGAATGAGTGGCTATATGGCGCTATCTCAGTCGCTAAGCAGGATTGGCTTGATAAATGTGTGATTGTGGTGGGGAGCCGGCGTTCTCGTGGCGGGGCCCGTCATTACCGGCCGCTCACCAGTCGCTACCTGTCGCTATTCCTTCATAAATAAGGGCCTTATTCAGAGTGAAGGACCGCTTTAATGTCACATCTATGGAAATCCATGGTGGAATAAGAAGGGGATTGTATAGGACCTTTTAATGGTGGCCCTGAGTAATCATAATCAAGGCTCCACTGGCCTTTAGAGAAAACCCTTCAACTTTTAGGTTTTTATAAGCCCAGCATAAAGGGAGATTCTGGAATGGTAGAAGTTATACCTACAGACAGGTTAATTATAGTCTAGAAAATGATTCCCCCAACATCTGCCTTTCATAAAATGCACCATTACAGGCAATATCTAAAGCCAACTGGGATGACTGCAGGCCTGGCAGTGGGAGGCTACTTTTCTTTCATTAATGAAATTAATTGATTAATTGATACCTTAATCCATTACACATGCTGAGGCTGACTTGCGACTTCTTGGCATTCTTCACCTGACCCTGATAATAGCAGTGATCCTGCAAGAATAAATATCAATGCTTTATCTTATAAGTTACACACCACACAGCTAAAAGAAACCTAGGGTAAAAAAAAACATTTAACACAGCGTAGTTAATCCAAAAATCCAATAAAAAACGATATTGATCAAAAAGATGCAGACCACAGTAGCACTTTTTTTAAATGCAAAAAATTGTGTGTATTGAGTGAAAAATAAATAGTCACATTATATACAATTGTCTCCTATTGGTTACAATTCATCTCTTTTTAGAAATACAGTTATATACAAGATCTGCCAGATATGTTTCCTGAATATATACATTCAATGTAAGTAGATAAATTGATATGCAGTACAGAGGAATTACCACTAGGTGACATTAGATCAGGTGGTTTTGTCAGGATTCATATCAATTGCAGTGAGATTGTGGCCCTTATTTAAGAAGGGATAGCGTCAGGTAGTGGCTGGTTAATGAGAGGTAGCGACTGATAGCGACTGGTGAACGCCGGACACGGCACGCAATTACACATTTATCAACCAGAATCTGTTGAGCGACTGGAATAGCGCCATGTAGCGTCTGATTCATCATTTTTACAGCCTCAGCGAACAGCGCCGGCGTTCAGCCTTGCACAGCGCCAGGTATGACCTCTCGCTACCTGTCGCTCTCTTTTTTAAATTTTTTATATATTTCCTAAGAAATGACATTACAGGTCTGGCATTAAAGTGTTCATGTTACAATGTTGTTACAATGTAATTCCATATGTTTTCGCTTTGTTACTAGTTGATAGATGCTTGAAAACAGACTTTAAACACACCGCCTCCTGCGCTCTGGGCTTCAAACAACTATTTTTCAGCGCCAGAGATTTTTGCAGCTGTTTTTTTGCTGAATATGGTGTGAGTCGGTCGCTATGAGCAGTCGTTACCATGCGCTCCCATACAGCGCTGTACTGGTCAAATAGCGACTCCTCACAATGTATTCACCATTACTGAACAGCGACTGAGGCCCTTATTCATCAAGCGATAGCGCCAGGTAGTGTCTGACGAGCGCCAGGTAGCGGCAGCTAACGGCGACTACCAACTCAAGTACGCCCGGCGGCGGTCACAATGACGCATTTATCAAGCAAAATGAGGCTAGCGCCGGCGAGAGCGACGGCTAGCGCGGCATTCATCATGAAGCCGCCTGGACCGAACAGCGCCGCTGCAAATTCCCTCACAGCGCCAGGTATGAGCTGTCGCTCCCTGGCGATGTCCAATGCATTTCAATGGAGCAATCTATAATTATTCATAATTAATTGTTTTTTTTTTTCTTTTTTTTTTTTTAATGTCAAAAAATCGGAGACCACTTCTGCAATGTTAGGATTTATTTTTAAGTCAAAAAAAAAATTAAAAAAAATATGTGCAGAATTGATCTAACAGGTCTGAGATTAATGTATTCATATTACAAAATGATTCTAAAAACATGTATAATGTTACATTCAAAAAATATGGTTGTTTAGGGGTTAAAAACTTGTTAATACACATCGCCGCCAGCGCTCTGGGGTTTAAACAAGGAATGGACAGCGACAGCACATTCGGAGCGTGATTTGTTGATGAATATGAAGCTAGCCGTTCGCTCTGGCCATTCGTTGTCAGGCGCTCACATACAACGCTGGACCTGTGAAACAGCGACCCCCCAGCCCGTATTCAACATTACCGCACACCGACTGAGTCGCTGTCATCAAGCTAATGCCGGCCAAGCACAGCGAATACTGGCTGGCGCTGAAAAAATCACGCTACAGTCGCTCATCTGTCGCTACCTGGCGCTATTAATGAATCGGCCTCTGAGTCGCTATAAAGTAGCGACTCACGGCCGAGCACTGCAACTACTAGCGGGCGCCCTGAAAATGCTGCTACAGGCGCTCATCTGTCGCTACCTGGCGTTAGTGATGAGCCTCTTAAGCAGCACACGTACATTTAAAGATTAGGTGATCGCAAAGAAGAATTGAACATGATTGAGAGTAAACATGCGTTACAACAGCCAGGCAGAAAGGACCCAACATTTCTGACCCACTCAGGGGTCAGAGGTAGAGGTAGAAAGGTCTCTACTGCATATCAATTTATCTACTTATATTGAATATATATATTCAGGAAACATATGTGGCAGATCTTGTACATAACTGTATTTCTAAAAAGAGATGAATTGTAACCAATAGGAGACAATTGTATATAATGTGACTATTTATTTTTCACCCAATACACACAATTTTTTGAATTAAAAAAAAAGTGTTACTGTGGTCTGCATCTTCTTGATCAATATAGTTTTTTATTGTATGTTCTCTGGACCCCACTTTGGAGGGAGGGCCCATTTCAAGGGTATGCACCCTTCTTGAATAAGATTCTTACCTTTCTCTATGGTGTGCACGGATGCAAACACAATTTTTTACCATAATCCAAAAATGCACCCTTACAATATATATGTCAGATATCACCAGATATCTATCCAGCATGCCTTGCTGATAGAAACTAGACTATTCCATGATTGCTAGGCATTGTATAAGGCACAAATAACGGGCCAAAAGCGGTGTATGTGGAGTGTGTGTGTGTGGGTGTGTGTGAGTGTGGGGGGGGGGGGTATTCGGAGCTTGTGGTACCCAATGTCTTTATCTAAAGGTCTAAGGAAAATAATAAAAACTTTTATTCTCCTTGGGGCACTCAAAAGTGCAACATATCAATCTCAAAATCTGCTTAAAACTTTCTCGGCTCCTAAAGCATGTCACTTGTGGGCTTACTCCTTTGCTTAGACCCTTATTCCAGTTTCCATGGGGCTGCCAAGGGCCATAGGTAATATCGAACTGGGGTGTCGTGGGCCCACCAGTGGAACTTACTCTGGGGGCCCACTCTTCAGTTAAATGCAAATATTATGCCAAACTGTATTGTATGTGAGTGGATAAGCTCTGCTCTGCTGTAATAGAACTACTACATCCAGTATTACCTTCTATTCCTAGCATAGAAAAATGGATAGCATAGTGATTACTATCACCAGTTGTTGTGGCTACAAGCAACATGCAAACAGAAGCACCCAGGGCACTCCAACAGGTCTCACAGTTCAGGCGCCCACCAGGGGATTCACCGGTGGGCTAGTCCGAGTCTGGCCATGGAGGCTTCCTTACTTTCTCAGCCTGATGAATTCCATTCTAACTAAGCCCTATAACTCTCTAGCTCTACTGCCACCTGTGGATAATTTTATACATTTTTATACATTATAGGGACGATTCAGAGCCAGGGGAGATGATTTACTCTTTTTTTTAGGAGAGAAAACTCCCATACACTTTCATTTTCTACCTTGGGACTTATTCAACAACTGGATGTGAATTTCCACCTGGTGTTGATCAGCCCCAAGGTTGTCAATGAAAGTAAATGACAGTTTTCTCTCCTAAAATTGAGTGAATTTTCTAAACTGGCTCTGAATCGACCCTTATTTTTGCTTCAATATTTTTATCGTTGAGAACTATACATATACATATATCACTCTGGCAGTACATGAAAGTATGTATAAATTAAAGAAGAATACAGTAAAGATATAAAATGGCCAGACAGATTTTAATGCATTTTTAATAATAAAACTACAATTGATAAAACTCTCTCAGTCTTGCTGATATATTCTATCTAAGAGAGGGCAGCTAATCCTTTCGACACAATCAAATTTAGTGATCGATTACGTGTGAAAGAAAAAAATATTCAAAAAACAGAACCTCACAAGTAGCAAATTGCACATACCTGCTCCTCTGGGGTGGTGGTCACTGGTGTGCCGTCATCTAGATAATGAGTCTCTGTGTAGTTAGACAATAGATCTCTAAAAAAAAAGGTATGGTATTATATCTTTAGCGTATGGCATAATTAGCTATGTTTAAAGGTCATGTGTTCTAATAATTGTAACAGCACTGCTAGGACTTCCAAAAATATATAGAAGCATTTACTTACACCTGGCCCAGCATAAAATCAGCAATGACCAAGGTAGTCGGGACTCCAGTTAAACATCTGTCCATAGCAGGAAATAGATCTAGGACTGGAGTGCAAACTGCTTAGATGCTGGGTGCCCATTAATTAAAGTGATAATAAATCCAAGGTACTCACTCTGTCTTTTCCAGCTGCAGTACTAGTGGCTTTCCATTGATTTCTAACCCATAATGCACTTGATCTGGATACTTGCTCTGAAAATAGGAGTGATAAGTATTAGAACAAAAATATTCCAGTAACCAACTGCAAATAAGCAAACACAAAGGGAAGATTGCATGTTCATATCCAGGCAGCACTAGCATCTTCCCAATGGGAAGGTTGCTGCTGTTACCTGGAGCTCCCAAACTTACCATGGCCATGAAAGACAACTTCATTAACTTTGGATCATGTTATTTACTAATATACTTGGTTATACATTATTTTTGTTTTTTTCTCCAACCAAAGATGTTTGGCCTCACTATTGCCTGCAATTACCATGGAAATGTATTTGATAGAAAAGCAATGTGTATTGCTGGCACCAAAGGGAACTGTGTGTGCTGGTCACCACATTTCTATCTTGATGGTCTCTATTGAGTATCTATTGAATGATCTCCAGTGTTTTAGCTGGAAAACTAGTAATCACCAATTGTGAAACAAACACAAGCCCTCAATTCAATAAGAGTTGAAAAAATTATCCAGCTAGGAAGACAATGAAAGTCAATAGGACTTTTTACTACAGTGTAAAATGGTGTAAAAAGGTTGCTGCTTTTCTGAGGAGTATAAAGTACCATTGCCTTTTACTGTCTTCCTAGCTGGTGATTCAGCAACATTGAAATTCCCATGCTTTTTCACCAAACATTGTTTTCTTTACTACAAAGATAATTTTTTTTACCTCTTAGTGAGTAAAAGCCAAAATGTTCTGCATTATATTGTACGCAAAACTGAGGTTAAAAAAAACATATCAATGTATAGCAATATTAGTAGTAAAACAGTAGAAAGGGTTAAATAATTTAGTACAGACTTCTGATACTAGTAGAAATGAATTGGTAGGGAGGACTCACACTTCCCGGAAATCAGGAAGTTGGTTTTGCTTTATAAAAACAGCAACTGAGCCAAAACTCTGTAATTCTGAGGAGAGGTAAAATGTTTCAATCGTTGCTAGATTAGTAAATACAATACTACTGTATATAGATTTACAGTTATGATTTGATTGATTATGGTGAATTATTTATGAAGCATAGCACATTTTAGTTGTAACTACTTTAACTCCATCATATTCTGCTGCACTGTACAAGATTACAGGAAGATTACAGAAGGGTAAGAAGAGTAATATACAGTAATAATAAACAGTGTGCATATATGACAGAACAATGCAACAAATACATAATGATTCAGGAGTATATTAGGAATAAGGGCACTGCACTTAGAAACAGTGTGCATATATGACAGAAGTACAACAAATACATATTGATTCTGGAGTATATTAGGAATAAGGGTTCTGCACTTAGCATACAATTTAGTCAACAAAATAGGGGTGTCAAACTACTTTCGACCAAGGGCCACTTTAGCATTCTGGTTGCCTTCAAAGGGCCGGTTAATAAAAAACACAAAATGTAAATATAACCATTCAAAACTATGGTTACAGCCACAGAGTGTTTTTTTTTCTCCCAGGACAGATGAGGACATTTAATTATTTTGCCACGAAAAGCCACAGAATTATTTTGCCACATAAAAAGGCTTGGAGGGCCACATCTGGCCCCCACGCTTTGAGTTTGGCACATGTGATTTAAAGGATAAGACGGGAGATCAGTGTTTGGAGTGTTGCAGTAGTCTAGTCAGGATATGATGAGGGTATGTCTTTAAATTGTATTTGTGTCAGATGTAATGAAGGGACCTATCAAGCTAATCACACAAACACTCCTTTTATTAAATCAAAATTGTATTTTTGTGTTTTTAGGTCAGATGAGTGAATTTCTTAATAGTTCTGTTTGGACCATTCCCCAAGAAATTTGGTTTGTGCCGATTTGAATTTTAAATAAATCACTCCAAAAATAATAATTAACTTACCAGCAGGTCTCCCATCTGGCTTCAGTGGCAGTGGCGGCTCCCATGTCCTCATCTTTATCCAGAAAGCTGGCTCATCTTCTTTCTTGACTCAGTGTGGTCTGCCCTCCAGCGCAGTTCTCTTTGGCGCAGTCGTCTTCGGCTGATGTCTCGCAATCCATTAGCTGCCAGGCCGGCACCAATTGACATACAGGGAGACAAAGGTCTACCTTCTTTAGCCCACAAGGTATGGACAGGGCCATGCTCAGGTATCCTGGCACAACCTCATCCCTCTGATTAGCCAGGGAGGGTTACCAGCCTAACTTCACGTCTGTGCACTCAGGGACTGGATGGCGCAATGATGAGGAGAACATCAGTTCCGCTGCTGCCACTGGAGCCAGATGAATGTTGAGGACATTGATGAGGACGGTAAGAAATCCTGATTTGGACTAACTGAATTTATTCCCTGAAATTCAGAGCAAATTCCAAATTGCCTGAACTGATTCGCTCATCCCTAGTTTTTAGCTTCAAATTGTTTCAACCAGTGCAGTCTATTCAGGCCAGTGGGCCCGTTGGTTCCTGGAGTCTGCTAAAAGTCGAAGAGCAGAGGCCAGAATGCCACCCCAAGCTACACCACAGTGTTTAGTATAAGCAGCTTTATTCACTTTGTGCTCTATCTGTGGCCTAGGTGCCTTTCTTTGACAATCAGCAAGCCCACACCTGAAGACCAAAGCTGAAACTCTTCAATAGGCACATCTTGAAGATAAATGTTAAGCCATTGCCTAAAGATGCCATTCAAACCCTGACACACGTAAGGGTCATCTGAGCATGTTTTTACAGGCTAATATACTGAGCTATGTAGAGCATTTTATATCATGCCTTAATGTACACAGAAAAGTAATTGAAATCCTTTGGGAGCAGTAGAAATAGACCGGGAACAGTCATGAGAAATGTACCTCTGTATCTCTCTTGTGTTGTGTATGAAGTTTCTGAGGATAGACCACTTCGTATTTCTCCTTTTCAGGAACTGGCTTATGTGCTGTAACAAAAGAACATCACCATTTTATTGTCAGTATAATTATAATATGATACATCATCACCACCTTCCACTTATTTGGAAGAAAGCAAGTTAGGGAGTATCTTCTGATAGCAGAGCATGAGAATTTCTTACAAACCTTTGAAACCTTATGTGGACATTTTAATTTGGAGAGGCTCTTTAAAGTGCCTATTTACCTGTGCCCTCATTTTTGTAAACCTTTCCAGCCTCTGCTGCTTTCCAGCCTCTGCTGCTTTCCACCAGACTTGTATAACATTTACCAAAAAATAGTTTATGCCGCAAGCTAGCACAGCTCAATAGTTAAATATTTATCAGTTTACATGTCTATGGAACAGATAATGCCCCTTCACATGATTAGGATGGCGGGAGACCCATGCTTGATCATGTAAGAAGGCATGTTCATTTTATATAGAAGGCAATAAGATACCTTAACAAATGTCATATTTTCCATTTCTGCCCAAATTTAAACACTCACAACATAGTAATGATTTTAGAATATAGACTTGAGAACCATAAAACAAATATAGACTACCAGTGTCCTCCAATCTCTTGCAGGTTTTCCTGCTGCGCTGGTAAATTATGCTAGCTTGGTGGTCAAGTTTTTTCTTTCTCATTAAAGTGGAACAAATCTTAGGATGCCCCACTGTATGAAAACCCCCAGATCGCCCATACACACTTACCTTTCCCCTTTCCTACTGTGCGTGCCTGGGTTATCATCCCATCAGAGCCATTTGCCATACATAGTTAATGTTGAGCAATCAGGAGCGAGAGCGGGTGCATCCCCAGCGCACGCACACAGTCGAAAGCTGCTGGGTATGTGGTAGCTCTCACGTCCCATTTGTCGCTGGAATAGGTGATTTTTGAGCCGCTCCATGGGGACGGTGGTTCACATAGTGGTACCGCCCAAATTGGGGAAAAGCTAGCCGCTGGCCCTAGAATCATTTAGATTCCAGGGTCAGCCGCATTTAAGATGTGGATTTTACAATTATTAGGCGCCCCACATTTTAATGAATGGTCTATAGCAGCAGTTCTCAACCTTTTTACATAAAGTAATCCCTAGTGACACGCAATTACAACCAAGTACCCCCAAGGAGGAGATTAATTACCAGTGTTACCAAAGTAAGTAGGTAATGGGCCTTATAGCACTTTTTGACACAAGAAAGGGTAATGTTTTACTGTTAAAATAATTTACCAGACCTGTTATTTTCCCCTTGTTTCTGCACCCCTGAACATTGAGGAGTACTCCCTGGGGTACATGTAGGTTGAGAAACAGTGGTCTATAGGTCACTCCTATTTACTGTTCAGTAAATACAAATATCCACCTCAAACAATCTGCACAACCCCCCTAGAGAATAATTTATTTCGGCTTTATGTTCACTTTCTGTTTTAAGACATGGTTGTCACAGAAGAACAGTAAGTTCTGTCTACAGCAGACAGATGTTACCAGAACAAAAAGTCAAGAAGAAAGTCTGCTCCCAGTTAAATACTATTTTGTTAGTTTTTGTTTCACCCAAGCTTTGCCCAATTGCCTACCACCTTGCCATCAACAGACATGTTTTTGTAATCCTATATGAATATGTAAATTATTTTATTCATAGATTGATAAGAAATAAAACATGCCTATATAGATACCAGCGCCTGGTGCAAATCGTTTTTGGCAGAACTGACAGGTTTCACCTCTAAGTAGGACTATTTTAGTATCCCATATGTAGATTATATTTGTATATTTCATAATGCTAATACATACTATATATCCAGGGGAACTTGACATGTTTGGCACCTATGTCTTCACACAGTCTATGCCAATTCATGCCCAGAGGCTTGGTGAGCGCTCAATGATCCAAAGACTCCTGTCCTTCAAATGTCGCACCTAAACCCGTGTGGGCTCGGTCTGATGGTTGTCATTCACTATGGCACAGTTTATGTATCTGTCAGACCTATGACTCTGTTGGGAGCTAAGGTTATCACCCAAGGACAGGAAGAGATGTGAATCTCCTCAGTGTGGTACAGAAATACAATTAAAACCTGATTCAAGGATTCAGTTCTCCTCCAACTTTTTGGAAAACTAAATACTTGGCATATTAGAAATCATGCCCATCACAATGAATCATAATTTAGAGTCAATAAGATGTGGCTTCTAGTTTGGATGACTTCTTCAAATTCCAATGCAATGCAATAAACGTAAATGTATATAGGTATATTTTACCATTGTACCAACCTCTACCTTCATTCAAAAAGGTAGAGCTTGTGGCTTCTGCTAGCAATATGGATGGACAGGGCAGGGAAGGGCTTTTAAACATGGAATGTCTGTGATTTAGAGGGCAGCATCTTATCATACGGTAAAAAAGCTGTGTGGCAAACACATGCTGCCCTATTCCATCTGCTGCTAGTGTTTCTGCTGTGCTCAGCCTTCGCCGAGCTGTGGCATTAGGTAAAAAGAACATACATGGAACTGTTTTTTAAAAATAAAGTATGTTAGAAACATTTATTATTTATTGTGTTCTTACTTTTTATTGAGCCTTTACTTTTCATGCATGGAATGCAGGGGGTGCCTGTTCCTTAACAACCCCTAGAAAGTCTGACTTTAAAATGTTGCCTGTACTACAGCAACTTTAACTTTTCTGTGCTTCCTTAGACTCATATAGGAGTCTCATATAGACTCATATAGGAGTGAGGCAGAGGTAGGAGAAAATGTAAACCTCGATATGTCTGCCATTTTCTCTTTAATTTAAAAACAGAAAACTGTTTAGGACAGTGCCAAATAGTGTCACAATTACTTTTGCCTGCAGTAGCACTTTAAGAAATTACTCCCTTAATGTATGTCATTGATAATACAACAATGCTGCATCTGATGCCATATTATAAGGCACTTCTACTATATGCCAACCTGTTTGTTACAAAACTGTTTGCAAGGCTAATACATTTTGCCGCTGGCAGGTGATCACAGTTTGACCTGTCTGACTGGTGTCATATCATGATATGAATGCCATACAGTAGTGACATCACACACAACTGAAAGCAGTGTCATGTCGTAAACAAATGAGTAATATGGCAAAACAAGATAAATATGACCCTTTCCTTATAAACCGTTTCTGGGGGAAATCAAGTTTAGTACTGACTGTTTAACAATGTAGAGACTCACCCGAAGCCTGGCAATCCAGTAGCAGTGTAGTTAGCAGTAGGGTCGCTACCAGCATTTTCATTGTGCTGCTGCGGTACCTCTGATGTGAAACCAACAGAGGAAGTGTCTTAACAACTTATAAGCTATAGAATTGCTCAATGTTGATTTTTTTTTCGACATAAAAAATGGCAACATCAGCACGTCCAGCAAATACCATATAAGTATAGATGGTGGAAAATAAGCAGAACTTCTGGTTAAGCAGGGTGTGTTGTAATTGCATCCTCCGTTAGGACATATACGAAGGTTTGTTTTAGAATAGTGAGTAAGATGCAGCCAGGAATTAGTCAGAACTCCATAATTGGTTTAGCACCTGTGATTCGGCAAACTGGTGATATCAATTCATTTGTATTTATGCCTATACTCAACTAACCCCCTGCTGAATTGAGACCTCATAGCGTGTGATATGCTGAAGGTCTTTTGGGTTGACATCTTGTTCCTCTGCTGACTCAAGGGACACCAGTCACATGGGAGATGGGGGTGTTATTCCAGACTCACCATGCTGGGAGGTCCAATGTTTGTTTGACCAGCTTGGGATACACAGGAGCTGGTTGGGGATAGCCACATTACAGGTCAACAATACAGGAGCCCCCACATCATGGTGCACATGACCCAGCATAGATGTCTGTTTTGGGGAACATATGGGGTGGTAATGTTAATTATTTAGTGAAGCATGTTTAACTTTGGGTGTGCTTTTGTGTGTGAATTGTAACCTGCATCTCAGTGAGCTTTCCAGCTTTAAAGAGGACCAAAACCCCGGGCCAGATGATTCCCTCCCCCCGGGGCATCCAGAATTGGTATGCCCTGCTGTGTGAAACCCCCCAGGTCAGCCATAAACTCCCCTTCTTTCCCGTTTCTACGGCGCATACGCAAGCAGCAGTCGCATCGCCGCTATCCCTCTAGCAGGCTGCGTGCTTGCGACAGGCATTTGTGAATGGCCGACGTGGGCACACTCCCTTGGGGTACAGCTGCCAGCGCGCTTGTATCCGCTCGCCTTAGAAGAGCTCCTGGACGCAGGGACTTGAGCGTATCCAAGCGCACTGATTGAACGAGCACCCGCAAATACGTTGTAGGACCGGGAAGAGGTGACCCAATCAAAATCCTGGATCCTTTTGGTCTACTTTAACATTCTCAAACCATAAAAACAACATTTGTTCTAGTCCCCCCAACCCCCCCCCCCCAAAAAAAAAAATTACTTGTACCTACATTTTTTTCGAGTGAGGTACATCATTTTCCCAGTTAGGTAAGGATACAATATATGAATACAGCAAACCCTATGGCTAATACATACCCACTTGTTTCTGCATAACCTATAGAGTACAGTCGTTTCCTTGTACCCCATTGAAAAATTATTTACCTCGCCTGTAAAAATGCAAAAGTTTTTTCATTTGTACTACTTTATGTGTGTTCCAAAACACTCACTTAGGCCCTTATTTAACAAGGGATAGCGCCAGGTAGCGACTGGTGAGCGAACGGTAATGACGGTCACCGCCACGAGAACGCCGGCTCCCCACCACAATCACACATTTATCAAGCCGATCCTGCTTAGCGACTGAGAGAGCGCCAGATAGCGAATCATTCATCATTATTCCAGCCTCACCCCACAGCACCAGCGAGCGACCTTGAACAGCGACAGGTATGACCTCTCGCTACCTGGCGCTCTCCAATGCATTTCAATGGAACAATCTTTAAATATTCATAATTAATTGTTAATAATTTATTATTTTTTTTTTAATGTGAAAATTTCTGTTACCACTTCTGCCATGTTAGATTTTTTTTTTAAGGTAAAAAAAAAATAAAAAAAAAATGTGTGCAGAATTGATATTACAGGTCTGATATTAATGTATTCATATTACAAAATGTTTTTATAAACTTGTTTTTTTTTGGTTTCAAAAAATATGGTTGTTTGGGGGTTAAAAAACTACTTTTAACCCATCGCCGCCAGCGCTCTGGGGTTTAAACATGCATTTCACAGCGCGAGAATTTTTTGAGCGTGATTTGTTAATGAATATGGTGGGAGCCGTTCGCTATGGCCATTCGCTATCATGCGCTCCCATACAGCGCGGAACCTGTCAAATAGCGACTCCTCACCCAATATTCTACATTACCGCACACCGACTGAGTCGCTGTCAACAACCGAACAACGGCCAAGCACAGCGACTACTAGCGGGCGCTGTGAAAATACTGCTACAGTCGCTTATCTGTCGCTACCTGGCGCTATTAATGAATCGGCCTCCCCGATGCAGATTGCAAATCACATGCAAAAGCACACCCCAAATTAAATTTGGCCAAAATATTAGCATGATCCTTATTGACTCCTCTGGCTATGGACACTAGTTACAGACAGTATAATCCTCTCCCAACAGTCTTTGCTTCTATCATCTAGATGATGGTTACATATAGTGATGAGCCAGAGCAGGGGCTCTCCTGAATGCCAGATACTATAGCTCCAGCCACCACAACACGTGAATGTAAAATTGAAAAATAATTCACCTTTCCTAATCCATCTCCCCAAATGCAGCCTATCTACCAGCATCTTTATTGAATGGGGGGCACAGGTCTCCCTTCTACTTCCTTGGCATCCTGGTAAGAGGCACATTTCAGGCCACTGTAGCTCTCTTAAGCGGAATAAGCCAGCCCACCATCATCCTGGTCATATGTGACCTCATTCCCACCTACATAAGATTTCCAGCCAATGAGGAAGAGGTCCAATGCATCATTTTACTGCATTGCAGGGATCCCCCCATGTACTTGGGAGCGTTGATGGAACCCATATTCCTTTTTGCCCCCTCAAGCACAAGAACTGCACTACACCACTGGAAAAACTTCCATTCTATGAATGTGATGGTTGTGTGCGATCACGAGATGTGGCTGCATACAGTGAGGTTGGGGTTCCCGGGCTCCTGCCAGGATTCCTATGTGTGCCAAGGCCAGAAAATTTGAGAATCAAGAAATGCCGCCGGGTTGGCTACTAGGTAAGGGGGCAAATTGTAAGCCACAAAAAAAGCTGAACCCAAAATGTACACATCCAGCTTGGGGTTAGCATTTATTGTGTAAACAACATTAACCCATGTGTTTGTATTTAGGTGATAAGGGATATGGCCAAAAGCCCTGGTTGATGGGCCCAGTGCCCAACCTGCTGAGGACGGCAGATGTGCACTACAACACAGCTCATTAAAAGACCATATGCATTGTGAAAAGAACCATCGGCCTGCTGAAAGCACACTTCCTATGTTTGGCCCACCCAGAAGGAGAGATGCTCCACAGCCCGGAGAGGGTATCAAAGATCTTCCTGGCTAGCTGTGTGCTACACAAGCGCTGCCTACCACATCGCAGACATGCCTGCAGACACTGCCAAAGACACTCAGAGTGGCTTTGCGCCATGGGCACAAATGATTACTTAGTTTTTTGGGGTAAGTGACACAAACTATGATTTTATTCATGCCATAGAAACAGCAGGGAGATCTGGGGACCCAGTTAAAGTATAGCTAAAAAGTGCAGACAACACTTCCAAAAATGCAGACAAGCAGGAAACAACAGCAGCCCAACAGAGAGTTAGCCGAGTCATAGACAGTGAAAGTGAGTGAAAAAGAAACACTACTTAGGCCCTTATTTATGAAGGAATAGCGACAGGCAGCGACTGGTGAGCGGCCGGTAATGACGGGCCCCGCCACGAGAACGCCGGCTCCCCACCACAATCACACATTTATCAAGCCAATCCTGCTTAGCGACTGAGATAGCGCCATATAGCCTCTCATTCATCATTATTCCAGCCTCAGCCCACAGCGCCAGCGTCCGACCATGAACAGCGACAGGTATGACCTCTCGCTACCTGGCGCTCTCCAATGCATTTCAATGGAACAATCTTTAAATATTCATAATTAATTGTTAAGAATTTTTTTTTTTTTTTTTTAATGTGACATATTCTGTGACCACTTCTGCCATGTTAGATAATTTTTGTAAGGGAAAAAAAAATTACTGCAGAATTGATGTTACAGGGCTGATATTATTGTATTCATATTACTAAATTATTTAAAAATAATTTTTTTTTGGTTCCCAAAAATATGGTGGTTTGGGGGTTAAAAAACTACTTTTAACACATCGCCGCCAGCGCTCTGGGGTTTAAACATGCATTTCACAGCGCTTGAATTTTTTGAGCGTGATTTTTTGATGAATATGGTGGGAACCGGTCGCTCTAACCATTCGCTATCATGCGCACCCATACATCGCGGAACCTGTCAAATAGCGACTCCTAACCTTGTATTCAACATTACTGCACACCGACTGAGTCGCTGTCAACAACCGAACAACGGGCAAGCACAACGACTACTAGCGGGCGCTGTGAAAATACCGCTACAGTCGCTCAACTGTCGCTACCTGCCGCTATTAATGAATCGGCCTCTTATTGTTTTGCTGTTGATTCAACATCTTTATTTTATTTACATTTGGGATCTTTGCAAAAAAATAAATCAAATGTAAGTGTAACTTGTGAGTCTGTGATGTATTTTCTTTGGTTTGGCTAAATAATGCTGCTGTGGCATGCCTATTAACAACAAAAGCAGCATTCAAAAGCACAGGCACAGTGGTAAACAAGGATCCCAGGTTATAAGCGCAGGTTGCACATTACATTTATCAAAGGAACAAAAAATAGGACAGCGCCACCTTGGTTGCTGCGCCGAACACTAATAGCGCCATATGCCTGTTTGCAGTGCGGCGGCTTGGCTGCTATCTGTGCCTCTCAGCAAAAGTGGCACTGAGTGTGGCTAGTAATACATCATGCTGCCTATTTAATATAGATAGGACAGTTTTTAATCTGTAAATACAAAAACAGATCTTTAATTTTATCTTCATTCTGCAATCTGTAATTTGCAACACTTGTGCAATTTGCAACACCTTAATGGCTATCACAAAGTTGTCTTAAAACAGACCTATACCCAGGGTGGAAATAGGCTAGTAAAGGGCCAGTAGCATCTTGTATAAAGGGGACCCTACATTAAACAAAGGCACATGCATATTAAGATATAAGTAACTGATATGCATATTAAAGTAATCATTTTCTTGTTTTTTTATTTGTTGTATAGATTATTTAAAGATGTCAGACTTCAGTGGAAGTATTTAGGCCCTTATTTAACAAGGAATAGCGACAGGTAGCGACTGGTGAGTGGCCGGTAATGACGGGCCCCGCCACGAGAACGCCGGCTCCCCACCACAATCACACATTTATCAAGGCAATTCTGCTTAGCGACTGAGATAGCGCCAGATATTCCAGCCTCAGCCCACAGCGCCAGCGTCCGACCTTGAACAGCGACAGGTATGACCTTTCGCTACCTGGCGCTCTCCAATGCATTTCAATGGAACAATCTTTAAATATTCATAATTAATTATTATTTATTTATTTTTTTTAAATGTGAAAAATTCTGTGACCACTTCTGCCATTTTAAATAATTGTTTTAAGCTAAAAAAATAATTAAAAAAAAAATTACAGAAATGATATTACAGGTCTAATATTAATGTATTCATATTACAAAATTATTTTAAAAAGTTTTTTTTTTGGTTTCCAAAAATATGGTTGTTTGGGGGTTAAAAAACTACTTTTAACCCATCGCTCTGGGGTTTAAACATGCATTTTACAGCGCAAGAATTTTTTGAGCGTGATTTGTTAATGAATATGGTGGAAGCCAGTCGCTCTGACCAGTCGCTATCATGCGCTCCCATACAGCGCAGAACCTGTCAAATGGCGACTCCTCACCCAATATTCAACATTACGGCAAACTGACTGAGTCGCTATCAACTACCGAACAACGGCCAAGCACAGCGACTACTAATGGGCGCTCTGAAAATGCCGCTACAGTCGCTCAACTGTCGCTACCTGCCGCTATTAATGAATCGGCCTCTTAGTCAGGTAGTTATACATTTTAAAGGTCAAAAGTAACAATAGTACATAGTACAATCTAAAAGTTACACAGAATTCCCATCTTTAGGGCCACTTAGGCTGGCGGTAGCCTCTAGCATGCAGCCCACCTCACCTGGATCCTATACACTCCTTCTTCCAAAACCAACCTTCACTCTTTGCTGCCCAAGCCCCCCCCCCCCCATACCTGGCTAGCAGCATCACTTATGACATAGCCTTCCTTGCTCATGATCTGTTCCTGCAATGCTATAGCATTAATTAATCAACAAAGAAGATCTTGGGGGTGGGGCTAAGAATCTCATTGGCTGGTCAGGGCCTGTAAATTCCCCCGAATTCTAGCCCCAGTCCGCCTCTGGTTGCAGGCCTGGAGTTATGGATTCCTCACATCAAACTCACCACGGTGGTCCAAACACCTCAAGAATAAAAGTGCATGCTCCACAACATGCTACCACGGGAAGACAGCTTCACAGCCCCATTAGGAAGAGGTCCCCATCTAGCCTGGCAGCCGCAGGTTGTTGTGTGTGAAGCACAGGAGCTGTGTTTTGACTAATCTATATGCGTGTCTTAAATTCCTTTTTTTGTAAGTGCATTTTAGCATTTTCTTAAAGCATTTCCTTTACTGGGGTACTCTACTTTTGCTTCCTCTTAATCCCTTTTCTGGGCGCTAGTAACTATCAGATGGTTCCAGTGCATATAGAGTAATTGGATGGACCTAATGAATGGCGTTGAGGAATCTCTTGTGTCTTTAAAGTGGACCTAAACCGGATTACATACGTGCTGAAAGCTGATGTGCAAGTTGGTGCATGGTAAGAGTTTTGGATTCGCCTCAGGTGGAGGTGTGTGTGTACATGTTGAATACCTACCACACAGCAACGACACGTGACAACGATTCTGAAAATACATCCTGCAGGCTTTGGCTATCTCTGGTGGCAACAGTGCACTGTCCATCATGCTGGTTGGCTCCCGAAGAACAGACGGGCAGGCTGATTCATCATTAGCGGCAGGTAGCGACAGATGAGCGTCTGTAGCAGGCATTTTCAGAGCGCCCGCTAGTAGTCGCAGTGCTCGGCCGTGAGTCGCTAGTTTATAGCGACTCAGTCGCTGTTCAGTAATGTTGAATACATTGTGAGGAGTCGCTATTTGACCAGTACAGCACTGTATGGGAGCGCATGTTAGCGACTGGTCATAGCGACTGACTCACACCATATTCAGCAAAAAAACAGCCTCACAAAACTGTGGCGCTGAAAAATGCTTGTTTGAAGCCCAGAGCGCAGGAGGCGGTGTGTTTAAAGTGTGTTTTCCAGCATCTATCCACTAGTAACAAAGCGAAAACATATGGAATTACATTGTAACAACATTGTAACATGAACACTTTAATGGCAGACCTGTAATGTCATTTCGTAAGAAATATATAAAAATTTAAAAAAATGTGAAAAAACTGCTTTTTCAATGTCAGAAGAGGTCACAGCATAATTTGAGATTTTTTTAAAATAAAAAACCCTGTTTAAAGAAAAGGTTTGTCCATTGAAATGTATGGGAGAGCAACAGGTAGCGAGAGGTCATACCTGGCGCTGTGCAAGGCTGAACGCCGGCGCTGTTCGCTGAGGCTCTGAAAATGATGAATCGGACGCTACATGGCGTTATCCCAGTCGCTAAACAGATTCTGCTTGATAAATGTGTAATTTCGTGCTGTGTCCGGCGTTCACCAGTCGCTATCAGTCGCTACCTCTCATTAACCAGCCACTACCTGACGCTATCCCTTCTTAAATAAGGGCCTACTTTGGCTGCAGGGGGTGCATCACATAATCTTCCACCATGATTTGCCATTTTCATGGTGGACAGTTGTATGCATGTAGAGGCCAAGTCATGGCGGGTTACTGTGCACTTACTCTCCAACTTCCTGTCCCCTTTATACACTAACAAACAAACCCCCCCCCAGTAATAGTTACAACCCCCAACTGACATACACACGGGTTTGAGGGAAGGGGATTCCGGCGCGAAAAGAAGACGGAGGAGGAGGGAAGGGCCAACAATGGCTTATATACCCCGCCTACCCCTCATTACGCTGCTCCACCCTCCCAGTGACCAGCGGGCAGGTAAGTATAAATATATTTTTGAATATTAAAACACAGCGCTAAAAAATATTTCAGACCAACTATTCATAAAAATTCCTTGTAAGATAATTGCTACAACGTGCTTGACTTTCCATCCAGTCAAAGTCCAAAACAAAAATAAATAAATATAATGCACAGAGCAATAGATAATTGTCCTTAAAACAAACAATTCAGCTTCCAAGCGATATCCCACGGTGCATGCACAATGTAAAACTCTTCTTAGCACATGTGCCCACCACTGATTGAAAATGCGCTTACCAGATATAATAAATCAAAATGCCTTATGGTGATTTCCACAGTATGGAATAGCCCCGTGGTTTTTGATCCAGCAATAAACTCCAGCAAAGTTCAATCGCATAAATAACTTAAGTTATCTTAGGGTAGTCCTTCCTTTCCCGATCCCACTACGGCCAAAAGCTTTTGATAAAGTTGCGACGTAGCAACGAAACGCGTTAGGCAGGAGGATTAAGGCGGTTTCATAAGGAAAGGACTTTGTTGGGTAACTTGGAAACCTTTAGCCTGTTATTCCTACTAACGGCCGTAGTGGGATCGAGAAAGGAAGGACTACCCTAAAATAACTTAAGTTTGAACTTTGCTGGAGTTTATTGCTGGATCTAAAACCACGAGGCGATTCCACACTGTGGAAACCACGAGGCGATTCCACACTGTGGAAATCACCATAAGGCATTTTGATTTATTATATCTGGAAAGCTCATTTTCAATCGGTGGTGGGCACGTGTGCTGAGAAGAGTTTTACATTGTGCATGCACCGTGGGATATCACTTAGAAGCTGAATTGTTCGTTTTAAGGACAATTATCTATTGCTCTGCGAATTATATTTATTTATAAATATATTTTTGGTATGATCAAACTGATAGAGATCGTGCACAATTGCACTAGTAAATTATGGTGTCAATTAAGTGTAACTGAAACATGCGCAAGTCAGCAAATGGTTAATATTCCAAGCCATTTCCCTTAGAAACTTAACTCACTGATATTGAACCATTTGTGGGTTTATTTTAAAGCTGAGTTTTTAGCTGTATCTGGTAGGCACAATAAAAAACGGGATTTTGGCACTTCCCGATTTTGAAACAATATCACACTATTTTTGTGTTTTTATCTTTCCTTCCCCCGCATGTATATGAGTCTATGGGAAATTATTTGATTATTGTAATTATAGATTCATGAATGGAGGAAAAGGAGGTTTTATTTCAAGTGGATCCACGCTGTGATTGCCTATCTAAGTAAAGCCTACAATCATTTTATTCTGGTGATGGGCCCTGGTGCACGAAGTGTTTGAAATGTGTTGCATGACACATTGAGGTGATCCAATCAAGTATTTTGAAAAGAAAAAAATATTTTAGACTGCCTTTTTTCCAATTTATATGATCAAGATTGTTGATTTATTTACTTGTGCTGAGCATAACCATAGATTATTCTATGGTTCCCTTTTCTTCATAAATATATTTTTGCTTACACTGTCCAGTTAAACACATAGCTTCCAAGAATTTTGACCCAGACCCTCAATATATGAGATCATATATTAATTGCTGCTTTTGCTACTAGGGTAATCCAGCATTATCTACATCCTGTCTGCTCAACCTGCACGAAATCCCGTGATCTGCCTGCTGTCTCATCTAGGCTAATCATGTGACCTTAATTTGTGCTTAATTTCATGAGCTCTTAATTTGTGAAGATATCACGCCATGTGTTTTCATTTGCTTGCTTTCATGTTATAAATCTTTGGAGTGGAAGAGATTTAAGGAGTTCTGAAAGATAAGGAGTATTTAAAAGCTACTAATATTGCTCAAATATACCCTAATTGATGAAAGGCACGCAGAAGTTTTGTGACACCCTAAAGAGGATCTAAACTATCTTGCAAGTTGTTCATTTGTATCTGGTACGTGATTTAATAGATGGTGGTGGGAGTTGTCACCAATTAGCATCCTTGTTGGAAATACACACAAGAGGTGGATTTGTTATAATCAAGAGGAAAAGTGTTTTTGTATTGAAGGAGAAAGTAATGTCCCGCGGAGTGGTGATGTGTTCAACATACAATTAATTAATTTTGCAATACAGACTGATCCAACACAGTTTGAGTACTCCAGCGAGGACTTTTAAGTTTAATAATTATTTCTGATTTAATTTTTATTTAACCTATCTTTCACTAATTAATATGTGTTGTAAGCGCGGTGTTTGATGAAATTAATGGTTTTATCACTAGTTCACTATATAATCATGTGACCTGCTGGCAACCAATAACATACATTCTGGCAGACTCTGATTGTGAAACAAACTAGCAAGAGTAAAAGGAAGAAGAAACCACTATGGTTTACTAGGGAAGTCAGCACTATCATAAAATATAAGAAGTCTGCCTATAAGAAGTATAAAGTAAGTGGAAGTGTAGCTGACAGAGAGGCGTATAAAATTAAACAGAGGGAAGCAAAACTGATTATAAGTACTGCTAAAGGGCAAAAGGAGGAAGAAATGGCCAAATCTATGAAGAGGGGAGATAAAACCTTTTTCCGATATATTGGTGACAGAAAGAAGAAAAACAATGCAGTCTCAAAAATTAGAAATAGGGAAAATAAATATATTGAGGGAGATAAGGCTGTGGCTGACCATCTGAATAGCGACTTTTGTTCGGTATTTTCAGATAGTAGCAGGCACGGCCATAGCACAGCATCCCGCTGGGAGGGCACAGCTCCGGAGTTTCTGGAGGCTGATGTCCTATCCGAGCTGGCACATCTAAAGGTAAGTAAGGCGATGGGTCCAGATGGAATCCACCCCAGAGTTCTAAGGGAACTTAGGTTTGTGATTGCAGCCCCTCTGACTGATTTACTTAACCATTTCCCTTTCAACTGGTGAGGTTCCAGATGATTGGAGAATGGCCAATGTCGTACCAATCCATAAAAAGGGGAGTAGAGAAGAAGCCAGTAATTACAGGCCAGTTATTTTAACATCTATAGTGGTCAAATTAATGGAAACACTCTTAAAAAAACAGATAATTTCCCATCTAAAAATTAATGACCTGTTGGACCCAAAACAGCACGGCTTTACTGAGGACAGATCATGTCAGACCAATCTTATTGATTTCTTTGACAATGTCACTAAAGTGTTAGATGGAGGTGGTGCTGTGGATATCGCCTATCTGGATTTTAGCAAAGCCTTTGACACTGTACCATATAAGGAGCTCATAGATAAGTTATTGAAGGTAGGACTCAATCCCTGGATAGTTCAGTGGATTTCCAGTTGGCTGAGGGATCGGTATCAGGGTGTTGTTGTAAATGGTGTGCAATCTGAACAAAGGCGAGTTACAAGTGGTGTGCCGCAGGGCTCTGTCCTGGGCCCCATTCTTTTTAATATATTTGTAAGTGACATAGGAGAAGACTTGGTAGGAAGAGTTTGTCTGTTTGCTGATGATACAAAGGTTAGTAATAGGGTGGATATTCCTGGAGGTGTCTGCAACATGGAAAATGATTTAGCTTTACTGGATAGATGGTCAAAACTGTGGAAACTAGAGTTTAATGTCTCTAAATGTAAAATCATGCACTTGGGTAGAAGGAATCCCTGCTCTGAGTACCGTATGGGCAGCACTGTGTTAGCCAGGACCTCGGAGGAGAGAGATTTAGGGGTACTGATTACTGATAGCTGCAAGATGAGTGGACAGTGTAGCCAGGCAGTGGGAAAAGCAAGCAGGATGCTCGGCTGCATAGCTCGAGGCATCACCAGCAGGAAGAGGGAGGTTGTGATGCTGCTGTATAGAGCCCTGGTAAGGCCACAGCTAGAATACTGTGTGCAGTTCTGGAGACCTTACCTGCAAAAAGACATTATTCAAACAGAACGTGTCCAAAGGCGGGCAACAAAAATGGTGGAAAGACTTAAACTTAAAACTTATCAGGAGAGACTTAAAGAACTTAATTTGTACAGTCTGGAGGAAAGAAGGGAGAGGGGGGACATGATTGAGACCTTTAAATATGTGAAAGGATTAAATAAGGTTCAGGAGGGAAGTGTTTTTAAGAAGAAGCTTAATGATAGAACAAGGGGGCACAACCTGAAGCTAGTCGGGGGGAAGATCAGGAGCAATGTTAGAAAATATTATTTTACAGAAAGAGTAGTAGATGCTTGGAACAAACTTCCAGCAGAGGTAGTTGAAACATCAACAGTCACTGAATTTAAACATGCCTGGGATAAGCACACATCTATCCTAAGATAAAGAGTACATACAGTATACACATAAGGGCAGACTAGATGGACCGTATGGTCTCCTTCTGCTGTCAACCTTCTATGTTTCTATGTTTCAAATGGTCACTGAAGGTTCATGTGGCTAGTGCTGACGTCACTGGAGAATAGGGGGGGGGGGATGGACCCTTTACTGTGCTCTTTGTGCATAGTCCACCCATAAAGAACAGGTTGAATTTCTGAAGGGCTTGTATACTGAACAGACTTGATCAGGGCCGGATTAAGTGTGGTGGAGGCCCCTGGGCAGAAAATCTGTTGGAGGCCCCAGATACAGTATTGTTTTTTCCTTTAAAATAATAGTCCAGCCAAGTAACTGAATGGTGGTTGTCTGGCACCCACCTACTTACTGGAACGTCAGCTTGAGTCCCTTGTGCCACCCTTGTGTGGGTGCGTGTTGCTCGGGAACCCCTGATTTGCCATTCTGGGTGGGGTGTAGTGGGCCAGCTGGTCCAGCAGAAAACAGTTCCCAGCATTGAGCTGCCAATGGCTGTGTTTGGTGGCTTATGTGCAGTGAGAAGCCGCTGAATGAACGATCTGCACGCACCCATCACTGTAGCTTTGCTGCTCTAGAGTGTCCCTCCTGTCTGTGGTGGCTTTGGCTGCAGATTTGCAAAAACAAAAAGGCATGCCCAGGCGTGGGGGGGTGCCAATAGCTTTGTTGCTGGACCAAGAAAAGCCTCCTGGACCAGGAGAAACCCAAAGGTTGGTGGAGGCCCCCTTTGCATGGCAAGTGGTGGAGGCCCCGGGGCTAGAGCCCCTTGCGCCCACCTCATAATCCGGCCCTGGCCTTGATCCCACAAAATGCAGGCATCTGATATCCAGCTGTTCTTCTTCTGTCAGAGCGGACAGTCCGACTCCGGCTGGATCCACCCTTGCAGTCATATCAATGGAAGTTCAGCTTTCATTGCGCTGATTTCATCAGTGCATCACCTCAATGTTTACTCAAGCTGGTTTCACACCTAGCGATTGTGAGGAATTGTGAGGAACACACAAGGCTCGATTCAGAGACACATTCGTCCGGACTTCCGTAGCTGTCTGTGAAAGTTTTGGTGGGTGTTTGTCATTTTTTGGCTTTTTTTCGTATATTTTTCACTCGCACGAACGTTTGAGAACATGCGTATATGCTCTTTCGATAATGGTGCCAAAATCGGAAGATTTTCGTTACTTCAGGAGCTTTTTCCCACCAAATCGGAAATGTTTCGTCCGTTCAGAATTTTTTCGTTATTGCAATGGGCTTGCGATTAATTCAGAGAGCTGATTGCCGATGGTCCCACACCTCATAAATTCGTTTCAGGGCAAAAACATTCCCGGCACCTTTTTGACTACGGGAGCGCGAGCCAGCCATGGACGAGGCTACTGCCTTTGAGGAGCATGAGGATCTGCAACTCATGGGCATTGAGATCGTCCGGAGGGCAGAGACCAGATTGCACCGGCGGCGACGCATGGACATCAATAGCATGCATGACACTGAGCTGTTCGAGCTGACCAGGCTTAATCGCGCTTCCCTCCATAAATTATATAGTGAGCTGCAGCCATGGTTAGCCCGCACCACAAGGAAGGGGCAAGCAATTTCAGGTATGACCAAGATGCTTGGCTGCCTGCAATTTTTGGCGAACGGCTCGTTCCAGAGGCTGGGTGCCCTCTCCGTGGGGATTTCACAGCCTACGCTGAGCCGCGCGCTATCCCAATTTTTGGAAGGCATGGCTACCATAACTCGGAAATATATTTGTTTCCCTGAGGATATGGTAGCCAGAAACGCCATTAAGCTGGCATTTTTGAATATCGCCGACATGCCCAATGTCATGGGTGCTATTGACTGCTCCCACGTTGCCCTCGTCCCTCCGTCAAGCGACGAGTATATATACAGGCAAGTTTTGGCTTCCATTGTCTCTAAATATTTGTGTGTCCCTCCTTTGCTCAATCACATTATTCGTTTGCTTCATTGGCAATAGTCCCTCCTTTCCAGAAAAGCTTCCTTGTGACTAATCTCGCCATTTGTAGTAACTTTCATTGCCAATAGTCCCTCCTTTACAGAAAAGCTTCCTTGTGACTAATCTCGCCATTTGTAGTAACTTTCATTGGCAATAGTCCCTCCTTTACAGAAAAGCTTCCTTGTGACTAATCTCGCCATTTGTAGTAACTTTCATTGCCAATAGTCCCTCCTTTACAGAAAAGCTTCCTTGTGACTAATCTCGCCATTTGTAGTAACTTTCATTGGCAATAGTCCCTCCTTTACAGAAAAGCTTCCTTGTGTCTAATCTCGCCATTTGTAGTAGCTTTCATTGCCAATAGTCCCTCCTTTCCAGAAAAGCTTCCTTGTGACTAATCTCGCCATTTGTAGTAACTTTCATTGCCAATAGTCCCTCCTTTACAGAAAAGCTTCCTTGTGACTAATCTCGCCATTTGTAGTAACTTTCATTGGCAATAGTCCCTCCTTTACAGAAAAGCTTCCTTGTGTCTAATCTCGCCATTTGTAGTAGCTTTCATTGCCAATAGTCCCTCCTTTACAGAAAAGCTTCCTTGTGACTAATCTCGCCATTTGTAGTAACTTTCATTGCCAATAGTCCCTCCTTTACAGAAAAGCTTCCTTGTGACTAATCTCGCCATTTGTAGTAACTTTCATTGCCAATAGTCCCTCCTTTTGTTTAGTCCCTCTAGGTTAATATACTCTCAGATTTTACATCTTCCCTCATTGCAATCACTCCCTCCTTGCTAATGCTCCCTCCTTGCCAAGAGTGTATGTGCACCAACGGCCCTTATTTATAAATTAGTCCCAAACTTAGTTATTTCAAATTAAAACATTTGTAAGTGTCCTTTTAATAGAACAAGTAAGACTGTCAAGGCTTAAACATTGATCTTCTTTTACATGTTACATTTTGACATAGGCTGTTTGAAGTGTGCGTTGGATTTGTTTACTAAACGTAATTTTTTTGTGGTTTCTGTTTCCTTTTTCACCAGAAATCGCAAAATGGGCCATTCGCTGAATGTGCAAGCGGTGGTGGCCCAGGACCTGCGCTTTCTGAGCGTCCTGGCAGGCTACCCTGGCTCAGCCCATGATGCGTATATCCTGCGCAGATCTGGATTATTCCGCCGGTTTGAGTCAGGGGAATTTGCGGGTGCATGGCTCCTTGGTAAGTTGGCTCAAATTATCGCTTTGGATTCTATATGTATGGCAAAGTTTTAGGTTGGATTTACCTTTCATAAACGCTGCCTTGCCCCTCACCTTGTGAACATGTGTAAGCACACTGTAACCATTAGATTAGACAAACTCCATTTGCTGCAAAATTGTTTTGCCTGCATTGTTTTAATTAATAAGTGTAATGTGAGGCCAAGTCTGAAACAGCCTTCTAAACCATTTTCTTTCTAAATCTGTTATTGACTTTACCAGAGAGTCAGCGCCATCTTTGCTTACATGCATTTAACTTACTGAGTAGAGGTGAGCGGGATTAAGTGCAGGGGCCGGCTTACACCGGTTTTTGAGTAAGGCAAGAATTATAAAGGGGCAGGTCAAGTTAGACCATACTACATTGTTCTGCAGCACAGGCAGGAAACAATATCTGCTAACAGTCTGCCTGATTGCCCACCATCCCCAGTATTATTTGCCTACTTTGGACCCACATCTATCACATATGTTTAATTCTTGGTTTAGCATCTGCAATCTGTATGCTCATGTTTGTGTGACAATGTCACATACCTCTTTTATTTTTATTGCAGTAGTAATGTTGCGTGGCAATGTATGATTTACTGTTATTAATTTTTTGTTTTTTTTGGGCTTATTTAGGAGATTTGGGGTATCCACTACTGCCGTGGCTCATGACTCCGGTCCTCCGGCCACAAACTCCAGCACAAGAGGCCTATAACCGTGCACATCGAAAGACCAGGGCAGTGGTGGAGAGGGCCTTTGGACTCCTCAAGACCCGGTTTCGGTGCTTGGACCACACTGGGGGCTCCCTGCAGTATGACCCGAAAAAGGTCATTGACATTATAATGGCATGTGCCGCGCTCCATAATTTAGCCATTATGCAAAGGGTCCCCCGATATCTGGATTGCCCACCCTCTCCACCCTCCGATGAGGCAGACGACGCCTATGTGGGCCAGCCAAGTGCGTCTGGGCAAGCCGTGCGGGCAAATTTAATAGCCACACATTTTTCCTAATTTAGTTTTTAGTTTAATTTGTGTTTTTTTTTTTTTGGTTTGTTTGGCTATGTTTAATTTCATTATGAAGTAAACAATAATGAATTTGTGCAACCCAAAAAAAAAAACTATGTTTGAGTATTTATTTGTAGACCTTGGTTATTGTTTGTTTTGGTGCCAACTTGAACTCATATTTCTATATCAAAACACCACACACATGAGCTTGTTCAAACCAAAATGTTTACTACTTAGTAAAAGGTATATGTGAGACAAACAGAATCGGAGGTGAGTGCCCCTCACATACTTTGGGCCAACACCTGTACATGCAATTATGTTCAATACATTTGTACACAAAATAAATAGCACAAAATTAATCCCTCTCCTGCTTGCCCACATTTGCCACCGACACAGGTTGAAAGCAAACCTAGCTATGCCACATCTACACCTGTAAGTCAGTGGGCCACCCAAACAAGAACACCCAGTCCCAATCCAAATCCAGTACAATCACAGCCAGGGTCCAAGGTCTTTGATGTTGAGGCCAGAATGTCACCCAATCATGCCGCCAAACATGAGGAGCCACCACAAATGTTATTGTGGCCATGGCAGCCGCGCAACACCTTAAGTGGCCGATTCACTGAGTCTTGGACTCTGGCATTGGCTACTGGGCTACCTCAGGCCTTGAATGAGCTATATGGTGGATAATCAAAAGCAACCGAGCAAGAACAGCGCAAAATCTGTGATTTTTAGCCCTCACCAGACAAGTCAATCCAGTGGGTAGGTTTCGCAAAGATATGGACCAGATTCATGGCTAACACACCTTAATATGTGTGATGCCCATAGAACCCAGGTTGGGGCCCTTGGTGGGGGGGGGCCATAACATGGGCCTGTGTGGCATTCAGAATCTGCAACTGTTCCAAAATGTGTCTTTGGTTAGTGTGCATTTCGGCCATGCCTGACCTAATTTCTGAAGTCAAGTTGGCCATGTGGCTGTTATGGGTCCTCAATTCAGTCAGCACGGCACTGAAGGTAGTATTTAGGGACTCTAATTGGCCCCTAATATGCTCCTGATTTTGTTGGTTTTGGCAGCGAAAAAGGCGCCTCTCATGGTGCCATGCTGACTCCATCATCTGCACGCCCCTCCCCTGGGAAACTGGGCGACGTTGCTGAGTACGCCGCCCAATTCCCCGGGTTGTGGGGCGTGCAGATGATGTTGCTCGAGGACCCCCAACAGCCACAGGTCTGCTCGCCAAATCCTCAGCAGCAGATCTGAAACTGGGGACTGGAGGGTCAGTCTCTGCATGCTGCCCACGATGTGCAGGCAGCATGCAGCCAGCTTCACTCTGCTGCTGTGGATTTGGCGGAGACACATTTTGGGACAGTTGCAGATTCTGTCCCAGGGGAAGATCTTCAGAATCTCCTATGAAGCTTCCATCTTCCTCCTGCTCCTGGATTTGCTCCATCAGTGTGTGGCTCTGTTGGGGACATGTAAAAAAAAACAGGTTCAGTGTGTGGAATACCTATAAAAACCACACAAGCCAAACATGGCAAGCTACATGCATACACAACAGCCTCAAAATACACTTACCGTAGACATCGGATCCTGGGTCCTATGCAGCGCGGAAGAAGACGGACGCGGTAACATGGCAGAGGAGTCCCCACTAGCTGAGGGATGATGCTGGCCTGCTTTTGAAGAAAAACAGTGATTAATACACACAACTATGCATAGTTTATGATTAAGAACACATATGGTAATCCAAGAAACGTGGCAAAGCAGTAAGGGCCCCTCCCACAACGTGGCCACTTGGCATTCCCTAGGAATCCCATTACATTAGTGCATGGATTGTTAAACCAGACTAGACACATCACGTGTCTCAAACCAAACATGCAAAGAATGGCTGATGTGTGAGTTGCAACATCCCTTTAAGGGGAGGAAGTTAACACACTAAGGTGGGAAAAAACACTTACAATATGATTCTGGTGGGGAACATTTGTATGGCATAAAACCTTCCTAGAAAACCATCTTAATCAGTTGTGCAACTAAACCAGCTCCAACCAAATTGACCAACAGGCAAAGATGTTATTGTGGCGTGTGCTTCTCAATTAATACATAGCACCCATTCCTTTTCTACACTTCAAAGTGACATATTTGTCACACATTTCATTAAACATCATGTATGTGGATGTCAATTTGCACATTACCAGGCCACACCCATGACACTCCCTAGTCAAAGTGAGCACTCCTAACAAACCCACCCCCTAGAGCCATGTGCTTAGCTAGCCCTTGCTCCCACCCCCTAGAGCCATGTGCTTAGCTAGCCCTTGCTCCCACCCCCTAGAGCCATGTGCTTAGCTAGCCCTTGCTCCCACCCCCTAGAGCCATGTGCTTAGCTAGCCCTTGCTCCCACCCCCTAGAGCCATGTGCTTAGCTAGCCCTTGCTCCCACCCCCTAGAGCCATGTGCTTAGCTAGCCCTTGCTCCCACCCCCTAGAGCCATGTGCTTAGCTAGCCCTTGCTCCCACCCCCTAGAGCCATGTGCTTAGCTAGCCCTTGCTCCCACCCCCTAGAGCCATGTGCTTAGCTAGCCCTTGCTCCCACCCCCTAGAGCCATGTGCTTAGCTAGCCCTTGCTCCCACCCCCTACAGCCATGTGCTTAGCTAGCCCTTGCTCCCACCCCCTAGAGCCATGTGCTTAGGTAGCCCGTGCTGCGTATGTGTATGTTTCAATACACTTGTGTGGTCATTCAGACATTACTAACCTGCAGGAATTGGTGGGTTGTCGGTGTCCTGCTGGCCCGAGTGTCCCTCTAAGGCCACGGGATGTAATAAGGACAGCACCATCTCCTCAGCCGGTGTAAAGCGCATTTTGGTTGGGAAACCTCCGCCAGTTGTTTCACTGAAAAACATAGTAAGCATAATTAAGCGCACTGATGGACAGACAAGAATAATAAAAACCCAAACATTAGCTATGTACCTGTGCATCCGCCTTAGATTCTCTTTCTTCCGCACTGCATATTTCAGGTCCGAAATCTTCCGTTGAATCTGGTCCATATCTTTACGTTCCTCACCCGCTGCATTGACTTGCCTGGTGAGTTCTTCAAAAATCTCGGTTTTGCGCTGTTTACTGGTGTGTTTTGATCTTCTACCATATAGCTCATCAAAATGTAAGGTGAGCCCAGTAGCCAATGCCAGAGTTTGGGACTCAGCAAAACGGCCACCCAAGTGTCCTCTGCGCAAGTTGCTCCCTCTTCGGGGTGGTTGTGGCTCCTCACTGCTTGGTTGCAAATGGGGTGACATTCTGGCCTGGGGGGATGGAGGAGACCTCAAGGACTGGAGGCTGGCTGTTGATCTTACTGGACTTGGGAAGGGACTGGGTGTTCTTGGCTGGGTGGACCCTGAAGTTGCAGGTGTAGATGTGGCATAGGGTGAATGCATGCCAACCTGTGCCGGAGGATAATGTGGGCGAGCAAGAGAGGGCGTTGGCGACCTTGAGCTGCTGCTGTGGGTCTGTGGGGCCTTGGAGGTGGTTGGCTGGGTCTGTGGGCCCTTGGAGGTGGTTGGCTGGGTCTGTGGGGCCTTGGAGGTGGTTTGCTTGGCCTTAGTTTTTGAGCCACGTGCGGGGGGGGAGGGGGCTGTTGGCCTTTGGCGGCTTTTCGGGCTTCTGGAGCGTGTTCTGGTTTGGCCCCTGCGGCGCCTTGGGCCCCTGCTGCGGCTTCTGGACCGGGAGGTGGTTCGGCCCCTGCGGCGCCTTGGGCCCCTGCTGCGGCTTCTGGACCGGGAGGTGGTTCGGCCCCTGCTGCGGCTTCTGGACCGGGAGGTGGTTCGGCCCCTGCTGCGGCTTCTGGCCCGGTGTTTTTGGCCTTTGCCTATGGCCTTGGTGCCACGTGGGGGGGGTGATGTGGGGCAGGGTGGGGTGGGGCTTCGTCCCCTCTTACCCATCTGTGGGCCAGGAGTTTTAGCAGCCTTGGTTACCTTGCTCCTTGGTTGTGGTGGTGCTGCAACCTCCTTTTTTGCCGCAGCCTTGGTGGTAGCCCTTAGTCGGGCTTTAGGCTCTTGCGACCTTGTTTGCGGACCCACGCCCTGCTCAGCCTGCTTGCTCTGCTTCTTAGCTGGAAGTTTTCTTTTTGGTGCCATTTTGTGTGGACTCTCAAAGAGAATGAGCTGTGTGTGCAGGGACCTTTAAATAAGGTCTCCGGCGTGTGACGCCTACGCGTTCGCTTACGCGCACGTCCGGCCGTTCGCACGGCCGTGCGAAACCCGGAAACCGCTGGGGCCGTGCTTATCTGCTGCCTAGAAGAAGAAGAAAGATGGCGCCCACTATCTTCACCCGCCAACAAGAAGAGATAATCATGCTTGTAAGTGTCTTTTAACGACTTTGCTTGGATTGTTAATTGTTGCTCTACATGTTAAGGATGCGCAAAAAGTTATCTTTTTGTTAAAGCTTTGGTTCGACTACATGCACAACCAAGCGCACGCCACACACGTGCCAAACGACAGTGCTGCCATATTTGAAAGTTAACTTAGCCTAAAAGTGTGTGTGTGTATGTGTTCATGTGATTGAACCAAATAATGTATTGTTGCCTCTTCTACATATGCATTTCTGAGTTCTTGCTATGTTTGTTTTTTGTTTTGCAGACCATGCTGGAGCGCAGGTACGACTACCTGCCCAACTCGTTTGCCAAACGAAACGTCGCCCTGGAGATCATCTCGGAGATACAACACCAGACCGACACCACCTTCACCCACACACAGATCATGCAGCATTGGTCGGACCTGAAGCAACTGCACATGCCCCGGGTGCGGAGGTTTTTTGGAATCCATTTCCCAAGTAAGTACATAGCGCTTGCATGCAAGATGTAACTAGGACAGAATTTAGGCCTTTTATTTATAATGCCTTCTCTTTTGTAGTGTTGGAAATGGATTACAGAATTCGCCGCACCCGGAGGCGCCCAGGCCGACCAGTGCTGCATGATTCTGCAGCTGGGAGTGAAGGTGGTGGATCTCCAGGGCGACGGGCCGACCCCTCCTCTGTGGCCTCCTCAGACCAGCCCCTGGACCTTACCACAGAGGAGGGGCGGCACAGCGTGGGCAGGCAGTCGTACCCTGCCACGCATGCGGGATCCTCTGGTATGTCACTCTCCATGTCTACACCCAAACATATAATTGCTAGCTCCTGATATCACCAAACTGAATCCTTTATTCTGTCTTTGTAGATGTTTCTGTTGCGGGTGAAGTAGTGGGTGAGGAGGCAGCAGATAGGAGCCCACAAGACCCTGGAGAAGGTGAGTGATGTGACCCAGACTTAGCTAAAAACATTTGAGGACTGCGGAATCAGACATCCAAACTAACCATTTGGCCCATGTTTCAACAGGCACTTCTTCACAGCAGAGCCAGGAACCAGGACCTCAGGGTGTTGTCCCCAACGAGCCATCTCTCGGCCACCAACCAAGTAAGTAGTCATGGCATTATAAAGATTTCTGTCTAAATTCCCATGAACACCAAAACACATAATGCCCTAGTCAATGCCAATATAAGAGGGACCTGTGGCCACTGAATTAGCTTAATTAGTTGCCCAACTGTCCTGTGGCCACTGAATTAGCTTAATTAGTTGCCCAACTGTCCTGTGGCCACTGAATTAGCTTAATTAGTTGCCCAACTGTCCTGTGGCCACTGAATTAGCTTAATTAGTTGCCCAACTGTCCTGTGGCCACTGAATTAGCTTAATTAGTTGCCCAACTGTCCTGTGGCCACTGAATTAGCTTAATTAGTTGCCCAACTGTCCTGTGGCCACTGAATTAGCTTAATGACCTGTGGCCACTTCCTAACCTTAATTCCTGTCATTAATGACATCTGTGCATTATAGTTAATTTGTTTATTAAAATACATTAAAACCACAGGTGAGAAACATGTATTGTTCTCCGAATAATTTGTTTGTCTGATTTTTTGGCAGGGACCACAAGACAGCGACTTGCTGATATGAATCGGAGGGTCCTTGAGTTGGTGGCCGATCTGCAGGCGATGCGGGACACGTTGGGGACAACAGAAGAGGAAGACTAGTGTCCTGGTTCCTGGCCCTGTAGATTTGTAAATAGTTTGATTTGTACATAGTTTTATTGGTTAAACACCCAAGTTTTTTGTATATAGTTTTATTGTTTTAAAAAAGGTTTTTATTGTATATAGTTTTTAAAGTTTTTAACAAAAAATTAGTGTATATATTTTTAAGAACCAACCAACAATTTGTATATAGTTTTTAATTTTTTAGGGCCAAAGTTGGGCCAAACATTTTTACCAAAAATGGCAATTGACCAATAAATTCCCAAAAAGGAAAAAAACATGTTGTCCCATTTATTTCCACACATACATTTAACAAAAACAAGGGGCCAATGACATATTTGAAAAGCAACATTGTGATGTCCCTGAAGTGATTTGGGTAAGTTTTAGGGTGTGAAAATGGAAGAAGAAACAAGGCGCTAAGTGATTTGGGTAAGTTTTAGGGACCTAAAATGGATGAAGAAACTAGGCGCTAAGTGATTTGGGTAAGTTTTAGGGTGTGAAAATGGAAGAAGAAACAAGGCGCTAAGTGATTTGGGTAAGTTTTAGGGACCTAAAATGGAAGAAGAAACAAGGCGCTAAGTGATTTGGGTAAGTTTTAGGGACCTAAAATGGAAGAAGAAACAAGGCGCTAAGTGATTTGGGTAAGTTTTAGGGACCTAAAATGGAAGAAGAAACAAGGCGCTAAGTGATTTGGGTAAGTTTTAGGGTGTGAAAATGGAAGAAGAAACAAGGCGCTAAGTGATTTGGGTAAGTTTTAGGGACCTAAAATGGAAGAAGAAACAAGGCGCTAAGTGATTTGGGTAAGTTTTAGGGACCTAAAATGGAAGAAGAAACAAGGCGCTAAGTGATTTGGGTAAGTTTTAGGGTGTGAAAATGGAAGAAGAAACAAGGCGCTAAGTGATTTGGGTAAGTTTTAGGGTGTGAAAATGGAAGAAGAAACAAGGCGCTAAGTGATTTGGGTAAGTTTTAGGGACCTAAAATGGAAGAAGAAACAAGGCGCTAAGTGATTTGGGTAAGTTTTAGGGACCTAAAATGGAAGAAGAAACAAGGCGCTAAGTGATTTGGTTACGTTTTAGGGACCTAAAATGGAAGAAGAAACAAGGCGCTAAGTGATTTTGGTAAGTTTTAGGGTGTGAAAATGGAAGAAGAAACAAGGCGCTAAGTGATTTGGGTAAGTTTTAGGGACCTAAAATGGAAGAAGAAACAAGGCGCTAAGTGATTTGGGTAAGTTTTAGGGTGTGAAAATGGAAGAAGAAACAAGGCGCTAAGTGATTTGGGTAAGTTTTAGGGACCTAAAATGGAAGAAGAAACAAGGCGCTAAGTGATTTGGGTAAGTTTTAGGGACCTAAAATGGAAGAAGAAACAAGGCGCTAAGTGATTTGGTTACGTTTTAGGGACCTAAAATGGAAGAAGAAACAAGGCGCTAAGTGATTTTGGTAAGTTTTAGGGTGTGAAAATGGAAGAAGAAACAAGGCGCTAAGTGATTTGGGTAAGTTTTAGGGACCTAAAATGGAAGAAGAAACAAGGCGCTAAGTGATTTGGGTAAGTTTTAGGGACCTAAAATGGAAGAAGAAACAAGGCGCTAAGTGATTTGGGTAAGTTTTAGGGACCTAAAATGGAAGAAGAAACTAGGCGCTAAGTGATTTGGGTAAGTTTTAGGGTGTGAAAATGGAAGAAGAAACAAGGCGCTAAGTGATTTGGGTAAGTTTTAGGGTGTGAAAATGGAAGAAGAAACAAGGCGCTAAGTGATTTGGGTAAGTTTTAGGGACCTAAAATGGAAGAAGAAACAAGGCGCTAAGTGATTTGGGTAAGTTTTAGGGACCTAAAATGGATGAAGAAACTAGGCGCTAAGTGATTTGGGTAAGTTTTAGGGTGTGAAAATGGAAGAAGAAACAAGGCGCTAAGTGATTTGGGTAAGTTTTAGGGACCTAAAATGGAAGAAGAAACAAGGCGCTAAGTGATTTGGGTAAGTTTTAGGGACCTAAAATGGAAGAAGAAACTAGGCGCTAAGTGATTTGGGTAAGTTTTAGGGTGTGAAAATGGAAGAAGAAACAAAGCGCGAAGTGGTTAGGGTGAGCTTTAAGGGACCTCAAGGGAAAAGGCAGGATAGCGCGAAGTGGTTAGGGTGAGCTTTAAGGGACCTCAAGGGAAAAGGCAGGATAGCGCGAAGTGGTTAGGGTGAGCTTTAAGGGACCTCAAGGGAAAAGGCAGGATAGCGCGAAGTGGTTAGGGTGAGCTTTAAGGGACCTCAAGGGAAAAGGCAGGATAGCGCGAAGTGGTTAGGGTGAGCTTTAAGGGACCTCAAGGGAAAAGGCAGGATAGCGCAAAGTGGTTAGGGTGAGCTTTAAGGGACCTCAAGGGAAAAGGCAGGATAGCGCAAAGTGGTTAGGGTGAGCTTTAAGGGACCTCAAGGGAAAAGGCAGGATAGCGCAAAGTGGTTAGGGTGAGTTTAGTGATGGAAGTGAAATTATGTAGGCGAGCACTTTAATGAGAGAAGTTTGTAGTGCGCAGGCGCAATATCGTAAGAATTTCGTCTGGCCAGATATTTTAGGAAAAAATGAAGCAGGATGTAGCGGGAAAATGATAGGATTCGTGTGAGGATACGATGGGAAAAGGGCAAAAACGAAAGGCTACGTTGGTAGTTGTGAAAAATGAATCTGAACATTTTCGATGGAAAATGACAGCCTCGTCTGCGTACTCTGGCATACGAGCACACGGACGCGCTACGGAAGGTTTACGAAGCATGCATAGAATCGCTCGAACGTTCATGCGAGAGCGGGAAATTTTGAAAATCTTACGACGTCGGCACCAAAGCGAAAGTTTTTAGGTGTCTCTCTGAATCGAGCCTACAGTGTGGAATTGCTAGCGCCACTCCCTCCAGATGCTGGTAAGACTTTTGTGGGGTGATGTGATTGCTCTGCAAATGCAGAAATGAAAGGGTGCATAGGTTACTATGGAAAGCAGGGGTGATCAGAAATGCTCCACAATCGCCCCACCGTTAAAGGAGCCTCAGAGATGCTTATTTCAGAGGGGGGTGGTCCCATCAGAGAGAAACCACCTGGACACACACTGTCAACACTCTGCTTGACAGCAGAAGCACCTCAGCAGCTTGAACTATGTAGGCGAGAAGCTTGGTGAGTATACATGTTTTTTTTTTATATTTAGCTAAATTGGCCTTTTTAGGAAGACAGATGCAGACACAGAATATACGGATTCATGTGGCTCAGTCATAGCTGCTAAATTTAGCCAGAGACCACAGAATATTTCCTGGAATCAGCTTGTGGTAGAGATTGAATCGTCACTGTCAATTTTTTTGTGTGACAGCTAGATATTAATCAGCCTACCAGCCAGTGTACCAGGCATATTATATGGAAACACCATGGCTTGGAGGAAAATGAATGGCCTCCGGCGAAGCCAGGATACCAGCCTCTATTCCTTTGGCGCAGGTCGGGTGCTCTTTTAGGGGTTTCCTAGGTATCTTCACGAAGTTGATGCGCAGCCCAGGTCCTGCTGCCGACTGCTAACTAGTAATGCGGATCTACAGTCATTTTTGACTGTAGTTCTGCTTTGATAGGTCCTGCTGGTGAAGTCCAGTAAGCTCCTAAGCTGGTCTGCGGTGGAAGCTCAAGGGCATCTTCTGCTATTTCTTGATTAGCCAAGATAAAGACTGAATCACATTGCACATCTTAAATAACAGGAAAGGGACTCATTTAACTGTCCACTTCCATCTAATTACTGTTGCAGGTGTAATGTGTTTGTAATAGACCATTTTTCTATTTTAAAGTGTTTCTGTGTAAGCCTCAAAAAGTTCCTTCCTATGTCCTGATTCTAATACTAGTCCAAAGAGGACAATCCACTTTAGGCTCTTCCTACTGTATGTGATGACCAAATACTTTCTGTTTCATAAATGTGCTCTATACCTTGTACCCTTGAATAGGAGGCTTTTTTGGACTCTTTTAGACCACTATATTAAGCCTAACAAGTCAGATGTGATGGATGTGTAAATATTAGAGGAGTGCTACATACCTGGCTGATTCTTTCTCGTCGCATGGCCACAAAGGTGAAAAGCGATGATGTGCATGGCTCCACCTACTGCAAAGAATCATGGGTAAATCCTATTATTCTTGGTCTGTATGTGTCATGTAAATAATCTCTGTTGTAATTCTTTTTTAGTCCTTGCTCTGCATGTTCAAAGCATTTTCTCTGACTCTCAAGGGTTGTGAGTACAGTATGTGAATGTTATTACTTTCCGTATCGCCTGCTCCTGTGTGTGGATTTATGAGAGATTTTGGCTACATATAATGGGTTAAACAGGCACTGCCATTAGAACCATAAACATATGAGGTGGACTGGCCATAGGGGGCACAAGGAGAAGCACTGCTTTGGGGCCAAGTGGGCCTAATGCCTCGTCATGTGCATTTCAGTCCTTTTCTAATACCCCCTCAGGTCTCCACAGTCTCTCTCCATTTACTGTATCCTTACCCCAATACACTCCAGCCCACATTTTGGAACTAAAATGCTTATAGCCCCAGCATCATGGCTAGGGATGAGCGAATCAATCCAGACGCACGAAAAATTTGATTCTGAATGAATCCGAATTTCCCAGCGATTCGATCGATCGAAGTTTTCCTTAAAACTCAATGACAGGCATTCTAAGATGGTGGACGGACATGTTCAGACATGTCCCCAGGGGCAAGTGACGAGTGACAAGTCACATGCAGCCTATCAGCAGCCAGGAAGCCCGGTGACGTCACCGTGCTATATAAAGCGGCGGCCATTTTCCTTTTGCGCAGTTCAGACTTGCATGCAGAGAAAACGGTGCTAGCTGCAGGGAGGGACAGACAATTAGTCATAGTTAGGTGAGAGTTAGCGATAGCTAGAGACAATTACAGATAGGTAAAGAGAGAGACAGATAGTTAGGGAGATTTAGAGTGGTAGACAGAGCTAGGGAAAGATAGATTTAAAACCGGAACAATCCAGCAGCATACAAGTCACAGTGACAGGGTGCTTAGTACTATGATTCATATTTCATAATAACTGGGTTAATGTTAATATATTTGGTTTGATTTAAATACAGCTGCACACTGTGCATGCCATGCACATGCTATTTAACCCTTTCTGCTATTTAGCCCTGAACGCTATTTTAACCCTATCTGTTAAACAAAAGCATTTCTCATATTTGGATTGCACCCTATCTGTTATACAACATAAGCATTGTTCAGCATCAGCTTTATTAAGCTACTTCAGTTTGCACTTCCTTTTTGACAGCTTTCAATAAACTAGGCCGCAGGGCACCCCAAAGCTGCACCTTGCACCCTATCTGTTATACAACATAAGCATTGAATAGCATCAGCTTTATTAAGCTACTTCAGTTTGTACTTGCTTTTTGACTGCTTTCAATAAAGTAGGCCGCAGGGCACCTCAAAGCTGCACCTTGCACCCTATCTGTTATACAACATAAGCGTTGATCAGCATCAGCTTTATTAAGCTACTTCAGTTTGCACTTGCTTTTTGACTGCTTTCAATAAACTAGGCCGCAGGGCACCCCAAAGCTGCACCATGCACCCTATCTGTTAAACAACATAAACGTTGATCAGCATCAGCTGCTTTATTAAGCTACTTCAGTTTGCACTTGTTTTTGACTGCTTTCAATAAACCAGGCCGCAGGGCACCCCAAAGCTGCACCTTACCCTATCTGTTATACAACATAAGCGTTGATCAGCATCAGCTTTATTTAGCTACTTCAGTTTGCACTTGCTTTTTGACTGCTTTCAATAAACCAGGTCGCAGGTCACCCCAAAGCTGCACCTTGCACCCTATCTGTTATACAACATAAGCGTTGTTCAGCATCAGCTTTATTAAGCTACTTCAGTTTGCACTTGTTTTTGACTGCTTTCAATAAACCAGGCCGCAGGGCACCCCAAAGCTGCACCTTCCACCCTATCTTTTATACAACATAAGCGTTGATCAGCATCAGCTGCTTTATTAAGCTACTTCAGTTTGCACTTGTTTTTGACCGCTTTCAATAAACCAGGCCGCAGGGCACCCCAAAGCTGCACCTTGCACCCTATCTGTTATACAACATAATCGTTGTTCAGCATCAGCTTTATTAAGCTACTTCAGTTTGCACTTGCTTTTGACTGCTTTCAATAAACCAGGCCGCAGGGCACCCCAAAGCTGCACCTTCCACCCTATCTGTTATACAACATAAGCGTTGATCAGCATCAGCTGTTTTATTAAGCTACTTCAGTTTGCACTTGCTTTTTGACTGCTTTTAATAAACCAGGCCGCAGGGCACCCCAAAGCTGCACATTGCACCCTATCTATTTATACTAAATAAGCAAATACATAAAAATGTCAGGCAGACAAGTGCCAGGATGTTCAAAGAGGAGTGACAGAGGCCAAGATTCAGCAGGCAGAGGTCGCAGCAGACTAGGGGCAAGTGGCAGCAGGAGTCACGGTGAGAGACCTGATCTGCCAGTATCTGTTAGCGGTCGTGTCTCCACCAGTAACGCATCTGCCGTGGTAGATTGGTTAACGCGCTCATCAACATCATCACAAGTTACGTCTGTGACCCCCAGTCTGGGGTCGGTAGGTTCCTCTGACACAACCCTGAGTTGGCATGCCCCGAGAGCAGTCCCTGTCCTCCCATTGCCTCTGTCCTACACCGTTCCCTCCCCCAGCGACGTATCCTATGCTTTGGGTTCAGCTCCACTCTTTAGTGAGGAGGACGATCAGATAGAGGACAGTCAGCGGCTACTGCCCAGCCATGAAATGGAGGTGAGGAGGACGATCAGATAGAGGACAGTCAGCGGCTACTGCCCAGCCATGAAATGGAGGTGGCTTTTTTAGCTCGGCAGACAAATAGTGATGTGTCGTGGGTGTTGCGAGCTTTCCAGCTCCTGCACCAGACACTGAGGAAACCGAGAACATCAGTGACGTACAGCCACAACTCGGTGATGATGATGATGATGAAGCCGATCGCACTTGGGAGCCGGGTGATGAAGGGGCTTCATCGTCATCATCAGGAGAAGAGGGGTGCAGGTTGCCCCGGAGTCAGCAGCTCAGGCAGCAAGGTGTTAGCAGCATGGTTGGCAGTCAGCATGGGGGCACAATTGTAAAGCCTGGAGCCAAACGGGGCCGGGGTAGAGCACCTGCTGCACGGAGGCTACCTTATCGGGAGGTAGTGGAGCAGGGGTTCCTGGAGTTGACGACAATAGCAGTAAATCAGTGAGGCCTGTTGGTGGGAAAAGTAGCTACTCGGCAGTGTGGCAGTTTTTCCTGAAGCACCCTCAGGAGGGTAACATGGCCACATGCAAGATATGTAGGCAGAAGGTGAAGCATGGCCAGGGTCCAAATGTTGGCACCACGGCCCTGCGTCAACATATGATGCGTCACCATAAAGCGACCTGGGAGAACCGAGGCTCCCAAGGGGTGGTCCAGCCTGCTTCCTCACCAAGTGGCACGCCACTCCCAATTTCTGCCAGCCAAGGCTCCAGCACCTCAGCCAAAGGCAGCTGTGCGTCATACCCATCCTCTGTCGCTCCTGCTCCTCCTCCTCCTCCAAGTCATGCATCCCGCCAGCAATCCATCAGCGAAGCCATGTCCAAGAGACAGCAGTATGCGCCCACTCATCCTACGGCGCAGAAGCTGAATGAGCTCCTGTTCAAGTTGCTGGTGCTGCAGTCGCTCCCTTTTCAGGTGGTGGACTCTGCACCTTTCAGAGAACTGATGGCTTGTGCCGAGCCGAGGTGGAGAGTCCCAAGCCATCATTTCTTTGCCAAGAAGGCAGTACCAGCGCCGCACACTTTTGTTGAACAGAAGGTGAGCCAGTCCTTGAGTCTGTCGGTGTGTAGCAAAGTGCATGGCAGCACCAACGTCTGGAGCTGTAACTACGGTCAGGGACAGTACATGTCATTTACGGCCCACTGGGTGAATGTGGTCCCTTTGCAGCAGCAGCAGCAACTTGGACAGGTCACGCCACTTCGGCCTCCGCGCTCCCTGCCCGTTGGGCCTGTGACACCATGCGACTCAGCCTCCTCATCCTCCGCCATCGCCTCACCCTCCACTGTAGGCTCAAGTCTCAGTGCCCCTCCAGTCTACCATGTGTGTAGGGCACGGAGGTGTCACGCAGTGCTTCACATGGTTTGTCTTGGCGTACGGAGTCACACAGGGGAGGAATTGCTTAAATTTATTCATCAGGAAATCCAAACATGGCTTACTCCAAGAAAACTTAAAATGGGAATCATGGTTACCGACAATGGGAAGAACATTTTGTCTGTGCTGCGCCAAGGAAGGCTGACCCGTGCCCCCTGCATGGCTCACGTCTTCAATCTGGTTGTCAAGCGGTTTCTGAAGTGATCCCCCCATATGCAAGACATCCTAACAACTTCAAGGAAACTTTGCATGCACTTCAGACACTCATACACCGCCAAACACACCCTTCTTGAGCTACAGCGTCAGAACGGTATCCCTCAACATAGTCTGATTTGCGATGTTTCCACCCGTTGGAATGCCACCCTTCACATGTTGGACCGATTATATGCACAGAGAAAAGCCACCACGGGTTTCCTGATGATCCAAACGGATAAGGGGACTCCCCTGTGTAACTTCAATGTCAACCAGTGGCAGCTCATACGTGACACCTGCCGTTTGCTCAGGCCCTTTGAGGAAGCCACTTTATTTGTCAGTCGGCAGGGTTACGGGATGAACAACGTAATTCCACTGCTTCATGTACTACAGCACATGTTGGAAACCATGGCTGGTCAGGGCACTGGAGACATGGGGTCTACATCTTACAGCCACATGAACCCCGTTGGAGCTGAACTGGAGGAGGAGGAGGAGGAAGAGGAGGAGGAGGGGCACAGTGAAGCACAGTTTAGGCTTGGCGAAATGGCTGGTTTATCTAGTCAGCGGACAGGAGAGGAGGAGCAGGAGCAGCCAGAGGAGCTAGAGGGTTTTGAGGAAGGTGAGACAGAGGACCCGGACACACCGTGGATGTATGCAGTGGAGATGGAGACAGGTAGTCCCTCCTAGTCACTTGTGCAAATGGCAGGAAGCATGCTCACGTGCTTGCGTAGTGACCCCAGAATTGTTTCCATTTGTCGCCGGGATGACTTCTGGCTGTCCACCTTATTGGACCCTCGCTTCCGGCACAAAATGGGGGCATTTTTTAAACCCGCCGAGAGGGAGGACAAACTGAACTACTACAAAGACATTCTACATAGTCAGTTGGCCGATGCCAATCTGCGCCATGGTCCATACTCTCGCAGGTCTGACTCGGGGGGACCTCTGCGCTCACCTTCCACTGCCATGGCTGCTGGCGGGGTTGGCAGGAGCAGCAGCAGCAGCTCCATCAGCAGCAGCCTCAGTCTTCAGTCGCTAATGAGTAGCTTTCTACACCCACATAGTGAGGCTACTCATGAGCAGCAGGAAGACCTGGAGCAGGACCTCAACCAGCAGGTCATGTCATACCTTGACATGACCATGCCAACACACCTTGAGGATCCGCTGGATTTCTGGGCATCCAAACTTGGCTTGTGGCCGCAACTAGCAGAGTTTGCCCTGGAAAAGCTGTCCTGCGCGGCAAGTAGCGTGCCATCTGAGCGGGTGTTTAGTGCGGCGGGGGCCATAGTTACGGCGAGGAGAACTTGTCTGTCAACTAAAAATGTGGAGAGACTCACCTTTGTCAAAATGAATCAGGGATGGATCAGCCAGGATTTCCACCCACCAATGGCTGATGCATGCAACTAGATTCAGCATGGTGCCACATTTTACACTTTCCAAATGGTGCAAAACATATTTATGTCTTTAGGCCAATTTTTGGGCTCCTGCTGATGCCAACTCCAGGGTGTGCCTTCCAAACAATTTTTGGCCTCTTGCTGATGCCAACTTCAGGGTGTGCCTTTCAGCCAATTTTTGGCCTCCTGCTGCTGCTGCTTGCAACTCCAGGGTGGGATTCATCCAATTTTTGGGCTCCTGCTGCCAACTCCAGTGTCTCTTTCAAGCTATGTTTGGGCTTTTGCTGCTGCTGCTTGCAACTCCAGGGTGTGATTCATCCAATTTTTGGGCTCCTGCTGCCAACTCCAGTGTCTCTTTCAAGCTATGTTTGGGCTGCTGCTGCTGCTGCTTGCAACTCCAGGGTGTGATTCATCCAGCTTTTGGCTCCTGCTGCCAACTCCAATGTCTCTTTCAAGCTATGTCTGGGCTGCTGCAGCTGCTGCTTGCAACTCCAGGGTGTGATTCATCCAATTTTTGGGCTCCTGCTGCCAACTCCAGTGTCCCTTTCAGCCAATGTTTGGGCTCCTGCTGCTGCTGCTGTTTGAAACTCCAGGGTGTGATTCATCCAATTTTTGGGCTCCTGCTGCCAACTCCAGTGTCTCTTTCAAGCTATGTTTGGGCTTCTGCTTGCAACTCCAGGGTGTGATTCATCCAATTTTTGGGCTCCTACTGCCAACTCCAGTGTCTCTTTCAAGCTATGTTTGGGCTCCTGCTGCCAACTCCAGTGTCTCTTTCAAGCTATGTTTGGGCCGCCACTGCTGCTGCTGCTTGCAACTTCAGGGTGTGATTCATCCAATTTTTGGGCTCCTGCTGCCAACTCCAGTGTCTCTTTAAAGCAATGTTTGGGCTCCTGCTGCTGCTTGCAACTCCAGGGTGTGATTCATCCAATTATTGGGCTCCAGCTGCAAACTCCAGTGTCTCTTTAAAGTAATGTTTGGGCTGCTGCTGCTGCTGCTTGCAACTCCAGGGTGTGATTCATCCAATTTTTGGGCTCCTGCTGCCAACTCCAGTGTCTATTTCAAGCTATGTTTGGGCTTTTGCTGTTGCTGCTTGCAACTCCAGGGTGTGATTCATCCAATTTTTGGGTTCCTGCTGCCAACTCCAGTGTCTCTTTCAAGCTATGTTTGGGCTGCTGCTGTTGCTTGCAACTCCAGGGTGTGATTCATCCAGTTTTTGGGCTCCTGCTGCCAACTCCAATGTCTCTTTCAAGCTATGTCTGGGCTGCTGCAGCTGCTGCTTGCAACTCCAGGGTGTGATTCATCCAATTTTTGGGCTCCTGCTGCCAACTCCAGTGTCCCTTTCAGCCAATGTTTGGGCTCCTGCTGCTGCTGCTTGAAACTCCAGGGTGTGATTCATCCAATGTTTGGGCTCCTGCTGCCAACTCCAGTGTCTCTTTCAAGCTATGTTTGGGCTTCTGCTTGCAACTCCAGGGTGTGATTCATCCAATTTTTGGGCTCCTACTGCCAACTCCAGTGTCTCTTTCAAGCTATGTTTGGGCTCCTGCTGCCAACTCCAGTGTCTCTTTCAAGCTATGTTTGGGCCGCCACTGCTGCTGCTGCTTGCAACTTCAGGGTATGATTCATCCAATGTTTGGGCTCCTGCTGCCAACTCCAGTGTCTCTTTAAAGCAATGTTTGGGCTGCTGCTGCTGCTGCTTGCAACTCCAGGGTGTGATTCATCCAATTTTTGGGCTCCAGCTGCAAACTCCAGTGTCTCTTTAAAGTAATGTTTGGGCTGCTGCTGCTGCTGCTTGCAACTCCAGGGTGTGATTCATCCAATTTTTGGGCTCCTGCTGCCAACTCCAGTGTCTATTTCAAGCTATGTTTGGGCTTTTGCTGTTGCTGCTTGCAACTCCAGGGTGTGATTCATCCAATTTTTGGGCTCCTGCTGCCAACTCCAGTGTCTCTTTCAAGCTATGTTTGGGCTGCTGCTGTTGCTTGCAACTCCAGGGTGTGATTACTCCAATTTGTGGGCTCCTGCGGCCCACTCCAGTGTCTCTTTCAAGCTATGTTTGGGCTGCTGCTGCTGCTGCTGCTTGCAACTCTAGGGTGTGATTCATCCAATTTTTGGGCTCCTGAAGCCAACTCCAGTGTTACTTTAAAGTAATGTTTGGGCTCCTGCTGCTGCTTGCAACTCCAGGGTGTGATTCATCCAATTTTTGGGCTCCTGCTGCCAACTCCAGTGTCTCTTTAAAGCAATGTTTGGGCTGCTGCTGCTGCTTGCGACTCCAGGGTGTGATTCATCCAATTTTTGGGCTCCTGCTGCCAACTCCAGTGTCTCTTTCAAGCTATGTTTGGGCTCCTGCTGCTGCTGCTTGCAGCTCCAGGGTGTGATTCATCCAATTTTTGGGCTCCTGCTGCCAACTCCAGTGTCTCTTTCAAGCTATGTTTGGGCCGCTGCTGCTTGCAACTCCAGGGTGTGATTCATCCAATTTTTGGGCTCCTACTGCCAACTCCAGTGTCTCTTTCAAGCTATGTTTGGGCTGCTGCTTGCAACTCCGGGGATTGATTCATCCAATATTTGGGCTCCTGCTGCCTACTACAGTGTCTCTTTAAAGCAATGTTTGGGCTCCTGCTGCTGCTTGCAACTCCAGGGTGTGATTCATCCAATTTTTGGGCTCTTGCTGCCAACTCCAGTGTCTCTTTAAAGCAATGTTTGGGCTCCTGCTGCTGCTTGCAACTCCAGGGTGTGATTCATCCAATTTTTGGGCTCCTGCTGCCAACTCCGGTGTCTCTTTAAAGCAATGTTTGGGCTCCTGCTGATGCTTGCAACTCCAGGGTGTGATTCATCCAATTTTTGGGCTCCTGCTGCCAACTCCAGTGTATCTTTCAAGCTATGTTTGGGCTCCTGCTGCTGCTTGCAATGCCAGGGTGTGATTCATCCAATTTTTGGGCTCCTGCTGCCAACTCCAGTGTCTCTTTCAAGCTATGTTTGGGCTGCTGCTGCTTGCAACTCCAGGTTGTGATTCATCCAATTTTTGGGATCCTGCTGCCAACTCCAGTGTCTCTTTCAAGCTTTGTTTGGGCTGCTGCTACTGCTGCTGCTTGCAACTCCAGGGTGTGATTCATCCAATTTTTGGGCTCCTGCTGCCAACTCCAGTGTCTCTTTCAAGCTATGCTTGGGCTCCTGCGGCTGCTGCTTGCATCTCCAGGGTGTCATTCAGCCAATTTTTGGGCTCCTGCTGCTCCTGCTGCCAACTCCAGGGTGTCTTTCAGCCAATATTTGGGCTCCTGCTGCTGCCAGCTCCAGGGTGTGTTTTTCAGGCAATATAGGGGCCCCTCATAGTAATGCCACCTCAACTCTCTGCAATTGTGCCGCTCTGTGATTCTAATAGCGATGCCTCTGATCTGCATGTCCTAATTATTTACAGTATCATTTCACTAACCCAGCACGCATCCTATGCGTGTTTCAGCAAGGAAGAATGGTTTACAACCCTATTGAGGCTCCTGGAAGCTCAGAAATGCCGTTTTTAATAGCGATTCGTCGCGAATAAATTCGGGTTGAAGCGATTTTTGTCGGAAAAGTCGGCGAATCAGTCGAATCGAATTTTCCAAAAGTTCGCTCATCTCTAATCATGGCTGTGGGGGTCATATCCACTACTGAAACTGTATCTGTTCCTACAATACGAAAGTTTCATTACCATCTCTTTAAGAGTGGTCATTTACACCTCTGCTCTAGATCTGCCCCTGCAGTGCTAAATCCAGTGCCTCCAATGACAAACATACTTGCTGACTGACTCAAAAACACCCAGGGGGCCAAGGCTCAGCAGCTCATGGGATGGTCATGGGCTGGCCGGGTCCAGTAAATTCCTGGGTTGAATTGGACACATGGATGGCACGTTGGGCTGAACACATGGATAATCACGTTGGCTGGTTACACAGATAACACAAGTGGATTACTGAATAACAAAGTGGACTCACAGTGCAGGGTTAGATACAAGAAGCCCACCGAAAAATCCTCATCCTATCATGGTGCAGGAAAAACTTCTAGCTTTTCTAGGTGCCCTCAGGAATGCCAAACAGAGCTGTGGCCCCACACACAGGTTGGAGGGTCAACCCTGAAGTGAACAAAGGTAAGCAGTAATGATACACAGATCTGTTTCAACCTTTGTTTCAGGCATGTTATGACAGGCAGGTCAAATAGGACAAATAAAAAACACAACTTTCCTTACTTTCTCCCCAAAATGATTAGCTTTAACATGTTGATTGAGCATAGCCAATTAGATAAGTGGCTATTGGTGGACAGATTTGTTATATTGTTATTCTTTGTAATCGCAGCATTTGTTTTATATACTACATATCCAGCAGTGGTAAAGCAATGGATGTAAAGGTATCCTCTATGAAAGACAACAAGTATCTGCTGTTGGGAAATATCCTTCTTGCAATCTGAGTTTACAAAAGAAACGAGCATTGTGATGACATTGTTGGATGACAAATGTACTGTACATATGACTGGCACAAGTAACATAGACTATGACGAATAAGGATACCGGGAAACTTCAGCTAAAACAGTTTTTTCCAAGTAGCTTGTGACCCAACAATGAAAATGAGATACTCTACATAAGAAAACCAAAGCCCAACTTACCTTGATTTCTACTGTAGATGGCATGACATGTACATCCGAGCTTGGACAGCACCTGTACTTGAGATGCCACGCACACTGCCTGTAATTGGGATGCCTCACACTGTCTGTAATTGGGATGCCTCACACTGCCTGTATTTGGGATGCTTCACACTGCCTGTAATTGGGATGCTTCACACTGCCTGTATTTGGGATGCTTCACACAGCCTGTAATTGGGATGCCTCACACTGCCTGTATTTGGGATGCTTCACACTACCTGTATTTGAGATGCCTCACAGTGCCTGTTATTGGGATGCCTCACACTGCCTGTTATTGGGATGCCTCACACTGCCTGTTATTGGGATGCCTCACAGTGCCTGTTATTGGGATGCCTCACAGTGCCTGTTATTGGGATGCCTCACAGTGCCTGTTATTGGGATGCCTCACAGTGCCTGTTATTGGGATGCCTCACACTGCCTATAATTGAGATGCCACACACTGCCTGTAATTGTGATGCCTTACACTGCCTGTAATGTGGGATGCTCCTCATTGCCTTTAACCCTTCTATTGCCAGCCACGTACATTTTACGTGGTTGCCTCTCCAACCGTTAAACGCCAGCCAATGTGCCTGACTTTCCCCAGTAATAACAAAAAAAGTAAAAAGACACTTACCTGACCCCTCGTTCGATCCGGCCGGGTCTCCTCTTCAGCCAGAGGGGCTCCGATCGCCCATCGGGGCTCCTCCAGCTGCAGGGGAGTGCCCAAAATAGGGTCCCCCCCCCCGTTTCAGCAGCCGCCCGGTTTCCTGCAAAAAAAAAAAAAAAATGACAGTTACCTACCTTTGTCCCCGCCGGCTCCCGCAGGCCCTCCTCTTCACAGGGGGGGGCGCTCCGATCACCCCCCCTCGCTCTTCCATCTTCTGGAGGGGGCATAACAGCCCTCCTCCCTCCGCAGCTTCCGATGGCGGCCTTCATCTTGGATCCTGGCCCCGCCCCTTTGGCGTCATCGGGGCACCCGGCGGTTCAGCTGTCAGATGCCAGTGACGGCTCGACAGAGGAGGAGGGAGGTAGGCGATGCCTCCCCCCTCCTCTGCCCAGCCGTCACTGACATCAGATCGCCGCGGGACACAGGAAATGAAGATCGGATGTGAGTAAAGTAAACATTTTTTTTTTTTAATAAAGTTATTTAAAAAAGTGTCTGTGTCTTTTTTTTACATTTAACCCTTTGTGAGCTGGTAAGGGGTCCATGTGACCCCTATACCAGTTCACAGGGCTCGGGGGTCTGGCAAGTCACCTGCGGCTAGCGGGTGACTTGCCATTAACCCCTGGCCCCCTAAATTAACTGCCTCCCCAAAGCCCAGGGGGGGGCAGAAGAGCCGTGGCCCTAGGCTATGACGGCTTGTAGCCGGCAGGGCCAGGGGCCACTAAAGCTGGCCCCTGCGCCCTGTTCTACAAGCCCCCATAGCTGGTCACAGGCTGGTTACGCCTCACGCCATTTTTTGGGAGATTTTTAAGGGTTGGGAGGGGGGACCCTATGTCATTTTTTTTTATTAACCCTATGTTACCTGTAACCCAGTAGGTATAAAAGGCTTCCAGCAGCAGCAGGAGAGCAGAAGCCTAAGTGATCAGCGTGGGACACAGGGATGGATGGGAGGTAAGTATTAAAAAAAATAATTAAAAAAAAAATTTTTTTTTTATAAAGTTATTTTTAAATTGTGTCTCTGTGTGTTTTTTTTTTTTACTTTTAACCCTTTGTGAACTGGTAAGGGATTTATGAGTCCCCTTATACCAGTTCACAAGGCTCTGGGTCTGGCAAGTCACCTGCGACTAGTGGGTGACTTGCCATTAACCCCGAGACCCCCCATTACCTGCCTCCCAAAAAAACCCTTAAAATTCCCCCAAGAAATGGTGCCCCCCCCCCCCCCCCCCGTGAAGGGGGACCCCACACCATTTTTTTTTTATTTAACCCTTTATTATGTGGATAGTAGTTGTATTTTATTTGTAAATGTTATAAAGTGCTCTTTTCAGTTTAGGGGATCACCTGGACAGGAACGGGGGGCTACCAATACATATGTGGTATCATTGTAATCGGGAGAAATGGGGCTTTCACATGCAATATGGTTTTCTTTAATAAAATAAATGTTTTTGTTAAAATAAAGGAGACAATTTAAAAAATATATATATTTTTTATTTTTTTTTTACTTATTTATTTAAAAATATTTAAAAAAGTAGAAAAAATACAAACAAGACATTTCATGTTAAAGCCTAAACAATGCCACAAAAAGAAAATATGCCATTTTCTTGGAAATGCCTGCAAAAATCACAGTTAAACATCACGCAAAATGGTGAAAAATATCCTGTCAGCAGAGGGTGACAAAATCTCAAGTAGACTGGCAGTCAAAAGGTTACAGGTACCTATGCATGTTGGGTATTGTTCTGCTTGGGGGACCTTGCGCTTTCAGATTTAGCTTGTTTTTTCATATTTGCATATTGATATTTTAGGAAAAGGTTTTTTTTTATTCTGCTTTTTTATAATTTTTTTTGTGAAACCCTGTGCAACCTAAGAATTCTTCGAGATATTACTTCCAGAAAGATGAGCCCACTACAACAAGCTGGGTACGCTTAGAAAGCTTAACATGTGTACTTTCAGGGAATATATGGTTTATGGGGGATATTCCAAATGTAAAGGGTTGGTTTGGTAGAAAAAGCACAAGGTGCGCACTTCAGAGCTTCCACTGCAGAGCTGAAATTTTGAAGTAAAATTACCGTTATGCGCATGCTTTACTTTGGTGTGTTTGGCAACTCTTCCCTTGACAGTAACTATGCATGTTGGGTATCATTCTGTTTGGGGGATGTTGCTTTTTCAGATTTTCAGTTTTTTTCTGGTTTGCATATAGTTTTTTTTAGGAAAATTTGGTTTTGATTCTGCTTTTCTTATTCATTTTTAGGGAAACCCTGTGCAACCAAAGAATACATTGAGGGATTACTTCCAGAAAACTGCACCCATGTCAACAAGCCTGGTACGCCTAGAAAGCTTGAGGTCTATACTTCTAGGGAATATATAGTTTGTTGGGGGTATTTCAAATGTAAAGGGTTGTTTTTCTTGAAAAACTGCAAGGTACGCATATTGCATAGCATAGTTGTATTTTATGTGAAAATCTCCTAAAGCGTTGTTTCAGTTTGGGGGAGTCTCCTGGGCAGGAGCGGGGGGCTACCGATACATATGTGGTACTGCTGTAACCGGGAGAAATTGGGGTTTCACACGCAATAAGATTTTATTGACAAACACTATTGACAAAAAAAACACTACAAATTGTAAAAAATAGTTTTTTTTTTTTTTTTTGCACAATTTTCACCCAAAAATATTGAGAATACACTTATAAAATGACAAACAAAACATTTCATGATAAAGCTCAGGCTCTGCTGAAAAAAACAATATATCACTTTCCTGGTAAATCCCTGGAAATCCCTTCAAAAATCACAGTCGAACATGGGGAGCGCAAAATAATCTGGCAACAAAGGGTGACAAAATCTCAAGGTAGGCTGGCACTTAAAGGGTTAATGTGGAATGCCACTCACTGCCTGTAATGTGGGGTCTGTAATGGGGTGATTGGGGGGATTCTGCACACTGTCTGTAATAGAGTGATTGGGACGGGTGCTTTAGCCCACTTACATACAGTAAGGTAAAATAAAGCATCTGGTCAGAGTGCACCAATGAGCAATAGCATCATGCCAGATAGGCCAAATCAGACTATATACATATATTACATATATTTACAGTCATGACGAGCATCAGGAAAAGACAATAAGCACAACACGCGATCGCAGCCTTCAGAAAGTCCTGAGGCCTGGAAACGTGGGCATTATTGTGTGATCACAGTGCTTACTATTAGAGATGAGCGAACTTTTGAAAAATTCGATTCGACTGATTCGACGAATTTTCCGACAAAAATCGTTTCGACCCGAATTTATTCGCGACGAATCGCTATTAAAAACGGCCATTTCTGAGCCTCCTAGAGCCTCAATAGGGTTGTAAACATTGCTTTAAAGAGACACTGGAGTTGGCAGCAGCAGGAGCCCAAAAATTGGATGAATCACACCCTGGAGTTGCAAGCAGCAGCAGGAGCCCAAACATTGGCTGAAAGAGACACTGGAGTTGGCTGCAGGAGCCCAAAAATTGAATGAATCACACCCTGGAGTTTGAAGCAGCAGCAGGAGCCCAAACATAGGTTTGAAAGAGACACTGGAGTTGGCTGCAGGAGCCCAAAGATTGGATGAATCACGCCCTGCAGTTGCAAGCAGCAGCAGCAGGAGCCCAAATATTACTTTAAAGAGACACTGGATTTGGCAGCGGGAGCCCAAAATTGGACGAATCACACCCTGGAGTTGGCAGCAGCAGCAGGAGCCCAAACATTACTTTAAAGAGACACTGGGGTTGGCTTCAGGAGCCCAAAAATTGGATGAATCACACCCTGGAGTTGGCAGCAGCAGGAGCCCAAACATTACTTTAAAGAGACACTGGAGTTGGCTTCAGGAGCCAAAAAATTGGATGATTCACACCCTGGAGTTGGCAGCAGCAGCAGGAGCCCAAATATTACTTTAAAGAGACACTGGGGTTGGCTTCAGGAGCCCAAAAATTGGATGAATCACACCCTGGAGTTGGCAGCAGCAGCGGGAGCCCAAACATTACTTTAAAGAGACACTGGAGTTGGCTTCAGGAGCTAAAAAATTGGATGATTCACACCCTGGAATTGGCAGCAGCAGCAGGAGCCCAAACATTACTTTAAAGAGACACTGGGGTTGGCTTCAGGAGCCCAAAAATTGGATGAATCACACTCTGTAGTTGGCAGCAGCAGCAGCAGCAGGAGCCCAAACATTACTTTAAAGAGACACTGGGGTTGGCTTCAGGAGCCCAAAAATTGGATAAATCACACCCTGGAGTTGGCAGCAGCAGCAGGAGCCCAAAAATTGGCCTAAAGACATAAATATGTTTTGCACCATTTGTAAAGTGTGAAACGTGGCACCATGCTGAATCTAGTCGCATGCATCAGGCATTGGTGGGTGGAAATCCTGGCTGATCCATCCCTGATTCATTTTGACAAAGGTGAGTCTCTCCACATTTTTAGTTGACAGACGAGTTCTCCTCGCTGTAACTATGGCCCCCGCCGCACTAAACACCCGCTCAGATGGCACGCTACTTGCCGGGCAGGACAGCTTTTCCAGGGCAAACTCTGCTAGTTGCGGCCACAAATCAAGTTTGGCTGCCCAGAAGTCCAGCGGATCCTCAAGGTGTGTTGGCATGGTCATGTCAAAGATGACATGACCTGCTGGTTCAGGTCCTGCTCCAGGTCTGCCTGCTGCTCATGAGTAGCCTCACTATGCGGGAGTAGAAAGCTACTCATTAGCGACTGAAGACTGAGGCTGCTGCTGATGGAGCTGCTGCTGCTGCTCCTGCCAACCCCCCCAGCAGCCATGACAGTGGAAGGTGAGCGCAGAGGTCCCTTCGAGTCAGACCTGCGAGAGTATGGACCATGGCGCAGATAGGCATCAGCCAACTGCCTAAGTAGAATGTCTTTGTAGTAGTTCAGTTTGTCCTCCCTCTCGGTGGGTTTAAAAAATGCCCCCATTTTGTGCCGGAAGCGAGGGTCCAATAAGGTGGACAGCCAGAAGTCATCCCGCCGACAGATGGAAACAATTCTGGGGTCACTGCGCAAGCACGTGAGCATGCTTCCTGCCATTTGCGCAAGTGACTCGGATGGACTACCTGTCTCCATCTCCACTGCATACTGCCACGGTGTGCCCGGGTCCTCTGTCTCGCTTTCCTCAAAAACCTCTAGCTCCTCTGGCTGCTCCTGCTCCTCCTCTCCTGTCCGCTGACTAGATAAACCAGCCATTTCGCCAAGCCTAAACTGTGTTTCGCTGGGCAATTCCGCCTCCTCTTCCTCCTCCAGTTCAGCTCCAACGTTGTTCATGAGGCCGTAAGATGTAAACGCCATGTCTCCAGTGCCCTGACCAGCCATGGTTTCCAACATGTGCTGTAGTACATGAAGCAGTGGAATCACGTCGTTCATCCCGTAATCCTGCCGACTGACAAATAAAGTGGCTTCCTCAAAGGGCCTGAGCAAACGGCAGGTGTCACGTATGAGCTGCCACTGGTTGACATTGAAGTTACACAGGGGAGTCCCCCTATCTGCTTGGACCATCAGGAAATCCGTGATGGCTTTTCTCTGTTCATATAATCGGTCCAACATGTGAAGGGTGGAATTCCAACGGGTGGAAACATCGCAAATCAGACTATGTTGGGGGATACCATTCTGACGCTGTAGCTCAAGAAGGGTGTGTTTGGCGGTGTATGAGTGGCTGAAGTGCATGCAAAGTTTCCTTGAAGTTGTTAGGATGTCTTGCAGATGGGGGGAGCACTTCAGAAACCGCTTGACAACCAGATTGAAGACGTGAGCCATGCAGGGGGCATGGGTCAGGCTTCCTTGGCGCAGCGCAGACAAAATGTTCTTCCCATTGTCAGTAACCATGATTCCCATTTTAAGTTTTCTTGGAGTAAGCCATGTTCGGATTTCCTGATGAATACATTTAAGAAGTTCCTCCCCTGTGTGACTCCGTTCGCCAAGACAAACCATGTGAAGCACTGCGTGACACCTCCGTGCCCTGCACACATGGTAGACTGGAGGGGCACTGAGACTTGAGCCTACAGTGGAGGGTGAGGAGATGGCGGAGGATGAGGAGGCCGAGTCGCACGGTGTCACAGGCCCAACGGGCAGGGAGCGCGGAGGCCGAAGCGGCGTGACTTGTCCAAGTTGCTGCTGCTGCAAAGGGACCACATTCACCCAGTGGGCCGTAAACGACATGTACTGTCCCTGACCGTGCCCTGCACACATGGTAGACTGGAGGGGCACTGAGACTTGAGCCTACAGTGGAGGGTGAGGAGATGGCGGAGGATGAGGAGGCCGAGTTGCACGGTGTCACAGGCCCAACGGGCAGGGAGCGCGGAGGCCGAAGCGGCGTGACTTGTCCAAGTTGCTGCTGCTGCAAAGGGACCACATTCACCCAGTGGGCCGTAAACGACATGTACTGTCCCTGACCGTAGTTACAGCTCCAGACGTCGGCGCTGCCATGCACTTTGCTACACACCGACAGGCTCAAGGACTGGCCCACCTTCTGTTCACCAAAAGTGTGCAGCGCTGGTACTGCCTTCTTGGCAAAGAAATGACGGCTTGGGACTCTCCACCTCGGCTTGGCACAAGCCATCAGTTCTCTGAAGGGTGCAGAGTCCACCACCTGAAAAGGGAGCGACTGCAGCACCAGCAACTTGGACAGGAGCACATTCAGCTTCTGCGCCGTAGGATGAGTGGGCGCATACTGCTGTCTCTTGGACATGGCTTCGCTGATGGATTGCTGGCGGGATGCATGACTTGGAGGAGGAGGAGGAGGAGCAGGAGCGACAGAGGATGGGTATGACGCACAGCTGCCTTCGGCTGAGGTGCTGGAGCCTTGGCTGGCAGAAATTGGGAGCGGCGTGCCACTCGGTGAGGAAGCAGTCTGGCCCACCTCTCCGGAGCCTAGGTTCTCCCAGGCCGCTTTATGGTGACGCTGCATATGTTGACGCAGGGCCGTGGTGCCAACATTTGGACCCTGGCCACGCTTCACCTTCTGCCTACATATCTTGCATGTGGCCATGTTACCCTCCTGCGGATGCTTCAGGAAAAACTGCCACACTGCCGAGTAGCTACTTTTCCCACCAGGCTTTACAATTGTGCCCCCAGGGCTGCCTGCCAACCACGCTGCTAACACCTTGCTGCCTGAGCTGCTGACTCCGGGGCAACCTGCGCCCCTCTTCTCCTGATGATGACGATGAAGCCCCTTCATCACCCGGTTCCCAAGTGCGATCGGCTTCATCGTCATCATCATTATCACCGAGTTGTGGCTGTACGTCACTGATGTTCGTGGATTCGTCAACAGTGTCTGGCGCAGGAGCTGGAACGCTCGCAGCACCCATGACACTGTCCACATCACTATTTGTCTGCCTAGCTAAAGAAGCCACCTCCATTTCTTGGCTGGGCAGTAGCTGTTGACTGTCCTCTATCTGATCGTCCTCCTCACTAAAGAGTGGAGCTGAACCCAAAGCAGTACTACTATGCACAGCAAAAGTGTCTTTATCAGGCCTAATTTCTATTAGAATAAGTGCACAGGGTTATAGTATTAAATAGAGGCTGGTGTAGTCACAGAATGGGATGCCCCAACAACCAGAGAGCACCTGTGAGCAGTACTACTATGCACAGCAAAAGTGTCTTTATCAGGCCTAATTTCTATTAGAATAAGTGCAAAGGGTTATAGTATTAAATAGAGGCAGGTGTAGTCACAGAATGGGATGCCCCAACAACCAGAGAGCACCTGTGAGCAGTACTACTATGCACAGAAAACGTGTCTTTATCAGGCCAAATTTCTATTAGAATAAGTGCAAAGGGTTATAGTATTAAATAGAGGCAGGTGTAGTCACAAAATGGGATGCCCCAACAACCAGAGAGCACCTGTGAGCAGTACTACTATGCACAGCAAAAGTGTCTTTATCAGGCCTAATTTCTATTAGAATAAGTGCAAAGGGTTATAGTATTAAATAGAGGCTGGTGTAGTCACAGAATGGGATGCCCCAACAACCAGAGAGCACCTGCGAGCAGTACTACTATGCACAGCAAAAGTGTGTTTATCAGGCCAAATTTCTATTAGAATAAGTGCAAAGGGTTATAGTATTAAATAGAGGCTGGGGTAGTCACAGAATGGGATGCCTCACAGCAGACTTGAGATCAGTTCAGTATATATGCACAGTAAGTGTATAAGCAGCCTGAAAACGCTAACAAAGCCAGTCAGCCAGCCAGTAACACTCAGGCTGGATGAAAAATAAAAAAATCTCCCTGTGACTGCCTCCGATTTTTCCTAACTTTCCCTTCTTCTCGCTGACTCCCTGCCTTTCTCCTGCCTTTCTTCTGTCTGTCCCTGTCTGTCCCTGGCTCTCTGTCTCTCCCTCACTACAGCAGCGTCCTGTCTCTCACGAATGCAATAGAGAAATGAGGAAAAGCAAGATGTCCGCCGCCTTAAATAGCGCTGTGACATCACCGGGCTTGCTGGCTGCTGATAGGCTGCATGTGACTGCCCCAGCTTGCACTGGCGCGGGGTAGATGTCTGGACATGTCCCGTCCGCCATCTTAGAATGCCTGTAATGTAAATGAATGGATGTTAAAGGAAAACTTCGAGCGATCGAATCGCGGGGAAATTCGGATTCGATCCGAAACGAATTTTTCATGAAATTCGGATCGAATCCGGGTTCGTCCGGATCGATTCGCTCATCCCTACTTACTATCAATTCTGGTAACAAGTTCATATGTGTGCTGTGCTTATTGTCTTATCTGATACTCGTCATGACTGTAAATATATGTATATTGTCTGATTTGGCCTATCTGGCATGATGCTATTGCTCATTGGTGCACTCTGCTTTATTGTACCTTACTGTATGTATTGTTTCACTATATTCCTTAACTGAATTGGTCAGAGCCAACTATTTCTGATTGTACTGAGGCATACACTCTTCAGGATAGCTTCTGTGACCCCTCATAGATTATCATGGTTATTACCAAGTTGTACATAGTTGTCTATACTAATAGTGGATAGTGCTACTGTTAAAATCCTCTACATTATTTTATCTGGGTGCGTCTTATGGACGGGTGTGTCTTATGGGGTGAGAAATCTGGTAGTTGATATTATGGGGCTGATTTATCAAGCACTATGAGGGTGTGTGCCACATGGATGCACACTGGCGTACATCGTCATAGGTAAAAAGCACACTTATCAATGTTCGCTCACATTTGCCCACACCAGTGCACTGTATAGCATGCATTGTGTACAGTGTATAGCATGCATTGTGTACAGTGTACAGCAATGCAGCACCTATCAATGTGCATGCTTTTTCTGGTATAGGGCTCTCCATTCCCATAGGATATAATAGACAAGTTAGACAGCAAGTTATTTTACTTGTATTCTAAGCATACAGTACGTCCTGCTCCATCTATAATACTTACACGTGGGTAATCCTCCGCCAGATGGCGCTGTTCACTGCAGACATGCAAAAACAGGCTCCTCCCGGCCCTTCATATACCCAGGGACCTCCCACAAATCCCCAGATTTCTCTGCAGTGCTGACTGCGAAGACATGAAGTATCAACTCTCTCGCAGGTGAGCGGGGCTATTACAGCCTGCGGCCCTGTGAGACTATTCCCACCCATCCTCTTCGATAAGATGTGCCTCCCAGCCTGGGCTGCGCTGGTCGGGTGAAGGTAGGCAGCACCATGTGTGCTTATGGAGCAACGCTCCACCGCAATCCCCCACCATAGGGTAGGCGGTCAAGGCTGATGGTGAGCCTTCAGGGGATGCCCCTCCCGCATCATTGCCCCAAGCCCCATTTAGCGGTGGACCCTATGTTAACGGGTCGCCTTCTTCCCTCGTTCCCCCCTTAGTCAGGGGGAAAAGAAAGGGGGGGGGGGTTGTGTGTATAGCGGCCTCAGTGTATACTTACACGCTTATGACTGTGCTTCACTGTGGCTTGTGGCTTATGACTGTGCTTCACTGGGATCGGGGATCAGAGCCACACTCTTACATTACTGTTTACTGCAGCACTAGTAGTCTGCCTTCTGCTCGCACCGCACGTACGGCAGCGGCTCGCGGACGCCCTGGCGTCTCCTTCTTCCCTCCTTTCCCTTATTAGCCTTATCGGCTCTTCATAGGTTGCGCTGGCTTGAGCGCCTGTCTTAATCAGTATCACTGTCACAGACCAGGATTCTTCCCCGACGGGGAGCCGCAGGAGAGCCTGAGTACAGATCTCGCTGTACCTGCCCCGGCTCCGAGCGCCATTTTTAATAGGCTTTTCTGCTTTTTACTTTCTCCTTTCCGTACCACCATTGGCTGGTTGCTTTACGAGCTTCGCGCTCGCTGGAGAGGGGCGTGGTTTCGGCTTGGCGCGCTACGTGTCACGATCGGCTCAGGCCCGCCCTCCGAGGTTCTTTCGGTGCCATTTTCTTCTCCCGCGCGCGTGGTGAAGATCGTCCTCTCCTCTCTGTATGTAAGTGCCCTCGCGGGCGACTTTTCTTTACTCTTATCCCCATTGCGCATGGCTCTGACATCCTGTTTCCCCTTATGTCTTTCAGACCGCGGATTCAAGTGGCTTCTCCCTGCCCAGCATAGCTCCCGGTCGTGACCATAAAAAATTACTCCCACTTCCCAGCGGGTTATTGGGGCATCCAGGGTAGCTTACAGCGTCAATCCCTACGGGCATATTGTGCCGATTAAATCACTATATGGAGGCATCTCAGGATATTGTGAACGGGGTTCCTTCGGGACAAGCCCGGCTGTGTGTAGCTTGTGGGGTCTTACCTAGCAGCGGTGACAATGCACGGGTCTGTGTTCCTTGTGCACAGCAGGCGCTATCGGTGCTTCCCGTCTCCTCTGAGGCTGGGCCTGCACCTCGCCGCACTTCACCTACTCCCCCAAGCCTGAGTCTAACCCCCAATACCAGTGGGGATTCTCATCCTGATCTGGCCACGAGGCTGGCTAGTGTTGAAAACTTGCTTGCTAATTCCTTAGCGCGTAAAGCCACCGCCCAGAGGCGGCACTTGAACCCTGAATCAGCCCTCTTCCCTGTAGAACCTGATGATTTGTTGCATTCCTATGCCCATATCCCCTCGGACGAAGGGGAACTGTTCTCTGACTCAGGGTCATATGAGTCTGGCTCCGAGCATTGATCCTCGGATGATGTTGATAGACTGCTGGTTCAGATCTTTGAGGTTCTGTCCCTCTCTCCCCCTGCTGCGGCTCCCCGGCAAAGGGGTGATCTTTTTCATACTGCTAAAGCTCGTTTGCAATTTCCCGAGCAGACCCATTTCAATAGCCTCGTGCTTAAAGAATGGGAACACCCCAGCAGACTTCATGGGGTCCCTAAGAGCATGGATAGGAAATATCCTTTCCCTGCTGACTTGGTTAAGTGCTGGTCATCGCCGCCCGAGGTCGATGCTCCTATTCTAGGGTTGTCCAACACCTCTATTATGCACTCCCCTGACACTACTACGCTACGGGACTCTGAGGACCGGCGTGTTGACCAACTGGCATGTCATGCCTTTGCATTTGGGGGAGTGACTCTGCGCCCGGTTTGTGCCTTTACTGCGGTAGCGCTCAGGGCCAGGAGTGCTCTCGATGGCACAGATGAGTTGCCTCCTGATACTGTCAACGCTCTGTCCAGCTGTGATGCGGTTGTGAACTTTATCCTGTCTGCATCGGACGATGCTATTAAGATGTATGCCAGGTCATCTGCCCTGGTGGTTGCTATACGCCGCGCGGTCTGGTTGCGCCAGTGGGCCGCAGACAATGCCGCCAAGAAAGCCCTCACGGGGCTGCCATTTAAAGGGCTACGCTTGTTTGGGGATCGATTAGACCTCTTTGCCCAGGGAGGCAAGTTACCCCAGCGCAGGCGACAGACTCGGCCTTTTCGTGGCCAAGGCTCCCTATCAACCCCCTATCGTGGGGCCAAGCAGGGTAGAGCAGGGTAGAGGGGCGTCCTTCGCAGGGGCCCGCGCTGATTCCTGGAACAGGAACAGAGGACGCCGTTCAGGTTCCTCCTGGGGAACCAAACCCAAAGCCCCTCCCAAGGCCCCCCAGGCATGAGGGGGCGCCCTCACCCGTCAGGGTGGGGGGACGTCTACAGCACTTCAAGCACATCTGGCGGCGCCACGTCTCAGACCGGTGAATTCAGGAGGTAGTGTCCTCCGGCTACAAAATAGAATTTGCTGTACGGCCCCCCACCAGGTTCATTGGGTCTCGAATCCCTCAAGACCCTGCCTCAGCTCAGGTCTTGTTGCTGGCCGTGCAGGGTCTCATGGATCTAGGGGTCATTTGCAAGGTCCCCCCTGGAGACAGGGGAAAAGGGTTCTACTCAAACCTTTTCACAGTACCCAAGAAGGATGGGTCAGTCAGGCCCATTCTGGATTTAAAAATCCTCAACAAATTTGTCAAGAACAAACACTTTCGCATGGAAACTCTGCGCTCGGCCATTGGCTCACTGAGTCCAGGGGACTTTATGACGTCCGTAGACATCAAGGATGCTTACCTGCACGTCCCGGTGTTTCCGGGACACCAAAGGTTTCTCAGATTTGCACTAAAAGATCAGCATTATCAATTTGTGGCCCTACCATTCGGCCTAACGTCGGCCCCCAGGGTGTTCACCAAGGTGCTGGCAGGGGTGATGTCCCTGATACGGATAAGGGGCATACGCGTGCTGCCCTACCTGGACAATATTCTCATCACCTCTCGGTCTCTGCGGCAGGCAGAGTTGGACACTCGGCTGGTAGTGTCCACCCTGGAGTCCTTCGGCTGGGTGATCAATTACCCCAAGTCATCCCTGTCCCCCTCCTCGGTGACTCCGTTCCTGGGAATGATTCTGGATACGGTTCAGTCAAGGATATTCCTTCCTCAACAGAAGGTGGAAGCTCTGACAGCGCAGGCGAGGTTCCTGCTCTCGAACCCACAGTTCTCCATCCGGCAGGGAATGCAATTGGTGGGCCTGATGGTGGCGAGCTTCGAGGCGGTGCCCTTTGCCCAGTTCCATTTGAGACCTCTGCAGCTTCACCTTCTGTCAGTATGGGACAAGAACCCTGCGTCCTTGGACGGTTCTGTGTGCTTCCCCCCTCGGTCAGACAGTCCCTTGCGTGGTGGCTGGACCACAGGAACTTGACAGGGGGCAGGTCTTTTCTGACCCCATCCTGGGAGACGGATGCCAGTCTGTCAGGTTGGGGAGGATTCTGGAAGTCTCTGCGCTTCCAGGGGACGTGGGGCCCTCAGGAGGCCCATTTACCCATCAACATTCTGGAATTACGGGCAGTCAGGTTGGTACTGGAGCGATTGACCCAACACCTGAGGGGTCTGTCAGTCCAAGTTCGCTCAGACAACAGAACAGCGGTTGCCTACATCAATCATCAGGGAGAGACCCGGAGCAAGGGTGCTCTCCAAGAAGTGTCTCAGATTCTGACATGGGCGGAGGCCAATGTTCAATGCATTTCGGCTGTTTACATCCCGGGGGTGGAGAACCTGCTGGCGGACGCCCTGAGCAGGGGAATGTCCCGTCAGGGGGAGTGGTCCCTCTGCAACAAGGTATTCCAGTCCCTGTGTCAGACAGAATTTTAACCCAATGGTCAACAGGCCAGAGAGTCACACAAAGGAGCACCGCCAATTTAAGTTCATACTGAATTTATTGAATCAATACAAAAACAAACACATTTAAAAACCACAACTACAATACACAGAAGTTAAAACCACCTCCACCTGCCCTGAAACGTGCATAAGCACCTGTCCTAGCAATGCCCATATATAATGTAGAATCTCAGAGAAATAATGGCCTGAGCCTCTTCTCTATATCAGATAAACACTCCCTAGTATTTAAATAGATAAGTACTTTTGTGCCGGCACAAAGATGAATTTGAAAAATTAATAATATATAACGATATATAATGTGTGAAAAACCTATACCTAATAAACCCTTTATCTCAAAGTGACATGTGCATTGTGCAAAATGACCCACACTCTATTTACTTAATTAGAAAAAATACAGGATTACATGCATCAAAGAATCAAAATCAAGACACCTCAAAATAAAATGGCCTTCATAGCTGTGCAATTATAACTGTGTGAAAATACAAAAATACAACAAGTAACAAATATTAAAGAGGGGAGATACTCAGCTGTATGACAGTATAAGGATCAATCTCCAGGGAGGACAGTCAGGGCGGGAGGCTGCTCCACCTGCGCTTCGCGGTCTGAAAACCGCTTCTTGCTTGGGTGCGGGGACCTTTGTTGTGGGTTCCCGCTCTTATATATCACGGAGGGAAGGAGGGAGGGAGGGGGAGAGGCGGGGCAGGAGGTCCGTCATGTGACGCCAGGTGAATGTGCGTCACCGCCGTCACCGCCGCCGGAGCCGGCCGCGTCGAAAAGCGTTGTCAAGGACGCGCCTGCGCTTGACAACGCATAGATGGAATGGTGCGCATCTGCCAGTGCGCAGGGGGCCCGCTGTACCGAGTACCCCCGCACACGTCAGCGCGCACGGCACGTCACATGAGGCGCATCGCCGCCGCCGCCCCAGCCAGCCATGACGTAAGGTGCTGAGAGCCCGTAACCACGGACGCTCCTGCGCCCAGCAACAGCCGTCCTGCAGCCCATCTCACCACCCCGCCCCAAGACCTCCGTCTGTGCTATTGCAGTGTGGAAGGACGCGCGCTCCCCAGTATAAAACATGTAAGGGTGCGCGCGTGCTGCCCACATACCACAGGCACCTGAGTCCAGGCGCCTGTGAAAGGAATGCAATTTTGCAACAGATCCCGCAGAGACATACAGAAGAGCTGTTAAAAACATATTTACACATATCATACACAATCATAAGTTGTATTCCAGACTACATAATCAAGTATTAATCATGTATCTAAGCTAAGAGGACCTATCTACAGAATCCCCTCGATTCAAAGAGGAAAAGTTAATTGATTTCGTATCGAAAATCGTAAGTTTGGGTGGGTGTTAGTCATTTTTTCCTGTTTTTTTGGCCATTTCCGACTCGCACGAGCCTACGTACGAATGCGTATATGCTCTTACGATCAGCGGAAGTTCGTTCCTAAATTTTAGGATCAAAACGTAAAACATAGGATCAAATCCTAAAACTTACGATCAAAACGTAAAACTTAGGATAATTGGATGTGTTTAGGTGTGATTCAGAGAAACCTCTAAACGCGTTTTAAAAGAAAGCCACAGCCGACACCTTTTAGCAGCCGGATTGCTGTTCGTGAACAGGTTTTTTGGCTATGTGGAGGAGTCTGCGCGTCTTGTGCTCCAATGAACTGCATGTATCAGCATGGCCGAGGCCATTAATTGTATGGCAATGCATGCCTGATTTAATACATTTCATGTATGCCTTATAAAATCATTTTAATGTGGACCTTAATTAGTCCTTTGCATGTTAACCTTTATTTTGCAATATATTTGCGTTAATTAAAGAAACTTATGTCCTTTGTTATTTATTTTAAAATTGATGTACTACAATAATATTTTTAGATAGCTTTTATTGGTGTAGTTGTTTACCTTTGCTTTGTTTAATTATTTAAGCACATCTTTGGTCAGATGCATCACACTTACTGAGGAGAGGAGAGCAGGATAAAGTGCAGGATGTGGGTTACTGCTGTATTTTGCCCCCAGAGCTGGGGGCACGGACAGTCACAAGGCCCTTTCAGTTTGCAGGCTGCCCGAGAATACCTGAGTCGCCATCTTGGCTGTTTCTAGACTCATAACATGCAGAAGTTGCTGGGTGTTTTTTAATATTTGAGAGCAATCTGTATGTAGAGGGTGTGGGTAACCACACACAAAAAATTTAAGTTGTACCATTTGAAGCCAAAATAATAAAATTAAATCAACAAGTAAAAAATGCAAGTTAACTAAAAATTAAACAAAGTAAGATTTTATTATGCAAATGCATTCATTAATGGTTGGTTTCTTCAAAATGAATGAAATAAAGAAAAAAAAGACCAAATATTTAGAATGCACTTTAATGAGCTAAGTTTGTAGTGCGCAGCCGCAAGATCAGAAGGATTTACATCCAGACAAAAAAGGAAAAAGGGCAAAACCAATGTTGCAACCTGAGAAATGAAACGGAAAATTCAGGATGGAAACTGACATAGGTCTGATTCCCGAACTGCCATACGAACGGACGTATATTTTAGGATAGAAACGTATTTGCTTATAGAATCACTCGCAAGTTCATACGAACGCACGAGCGGACGTGAAAAATAGGATGATCGTGACCCAAATCCAAGCTGTTACATGTTTCTTTGAATCAACCCATATGTCATGTAAATGTATCAGAGTTACTGGCATTTGCCATTCCAGTTAAATGTCAAATAGGGGGACAAATGACACCAAGTTAGTACCCTGTGGTTATTTACATCCTTGAGGTCTATGGCCCATCTGAATTCTTGTCCAACTAAATCGCCGGATCTTTGTTGATGAATCACCATATCCTTGTTGATAAATGAGTTGATGACAACATTCCTTTTCCGTGGGAGCACTTCCGAGGTTGGTATCTACAACATCTCTCATGGGATCCTGCTGCCCTAGTGTCCTCTCTGGCCAGAATATATAACTCCTTCGGGGTGAGTGAATTTGTGCCCCCTACCTGTGAAGAAACAAGCAACAAAAACCATAAAGCAAAGATGGATCACGCTCCAAATCTGCATTAACCCAGTGTGTCTTGTGAGGGGCCCAACACCTGAGGGGTCTGTCAGTCCAAGTTCGCTCAGACAACAGAACGGCGGTTGCCTACATCAATCATCAGCAAGGGTGCTCTCCAAGAAGTGTCTCAGATTCTGACATGGGCGGAGGCCAATGTTCAATGCATTTCGGCTGTTTACATCCCGGGGGTGGAGAACCTGCTGGCGGACGCCCTGAGCAGGGGAATGTCCCGTCTGCAACAAGGTATTCCAGTCCCTGTGTCACAGTTGGGGTCTACCGGATGTGGATCTGTTTGCTTCCCGTCACAATCACAAGCTCCCGGCCTTTGTCTCCCTGTCTCAGGATCCTCTGGCCATGGCCACGGATGCCCTGTCCATGTCTTGGAGGGAGTTTCGACTCCTGTATGCGTTTCCACCGTTTCCCCTTCTGGTGAGGGTTCTACGCAAGATTGCTCTGGAAGGGGTACCTGTGATTCTGGTGGCCCCCAGGTGGCCAAGAAGAGTGTGGTTCGCAGACGTGGTTCAAATGGCAGTAGATCAGTATGATCTGCCAAGCGTACCAGATCTGCTAACCCAAGGGTCATTACGCCATCCCAATTTACAAACGCTGGCTTTGACGGCCTGGCTGCTGAAACCTCCATCTTGATGGAGAAGGGGTTGTCTGCCTCTGTGGTGGCTACTATGGTGCAGGCCAGGAAGAAGACTTCTTCTGCTATTTATTATAGAGTATGGCATTCCTACATTGACTGGTGTGAGTCCAGGTCTCTTCCCTGCCGAGAATTCTCCGTCCCTAGGGTCCTGGAGCTGAAGGGTCAGGTTTCTGCCCTATCTATCTTCTTTCAGAAGACCTTTGCTCAGCATCACCTGATTAAGACCTTCTTCCAGGGGTTCACTCACGTGCGTCCCCCTCGAAAGCCTACGGTCCCTGTTTGGGATTTGAATTTGGTTTTGTCTGCCTTGCAGGGTGCTCCCTTTGAGCCTATTCAAGATGCTGCTCTGGTCGTTCTCACTCTCAAGGTTGTCTTCTTGGTGGCTATTACTTCAGTTAGGCGTGTGTCAGAGCTGGCCGCTATCTATTCAGCCTCCATACTATGAGCGACACCAGGACAAGGTGGTGTTCTGCTTCAAACGGGACTTTCTGCCAAAAGTGGTTTCGGCTTTTCATTTGAACCAGGATATTGTTCTTCCTTCCCTGTGTCCCAATCCTCGAAACGACAAGGAGCGGGTTCTGCATTCCTTGGACGTAGTCAGGTGCTTGAAGTATTACCTGGTTGTCACTAAGGCCTTCAGGAAGACTGATGCTCTCTTTGTTGTGCCTTCGGGGCCTAGGAAGGGTTTGGCTCCCGCCAAGTCTACCATCAGTAAATGGATTCGTCAGGATGTGATTCAGGCCTATTCTACTAAGGGGAGGTCTCCCCCTTTCCGCCTTAGGGCTCATTCCACTCGTGCTATTGGTGCCTCTTGGGCTTTTCAGCAACAGGCCTCTGTTGAACAAGTTTGCAAGGCCGCTACTTGGTCTTCTGTTCACACCTTTTCAAAGTTTTACAAAGTTGATGTTCGGGCCTCAGCTGATGCTGCTTTTGGCCGTAAGGTTTTACAGGCGGTTGTAGTTTGAACTACGTGCTGTTGCCTTTGTTGTTGGGATCCCACCCTACTTTATGGACACTGCTATTGGATGTCCCACGTGTAAGTATTATAGATGGAGCAGGACGTACTGTATGCTTAGAATAATACAATTCTGTGAAATACTCACCTGTAGAATTGGTATTATACGCATACAGTACGTCCTGCTCCACCCCACCCTGGTTTCACCTTGTTCTGGATCCCCTGTATGGTGATTGTTACCATTGTTATCATTGTTATTATTACCAGTTTGGTGGATGGTTTCTCCTGGCTTCTTTTCTCACTGCTTTTCAATGCTGGGGATTTGTGGGAGGTCCCTGGGTATATGAAGGGCCTGGAGGAGCCTGTTTTTGCATGTCTGCAGCGAGCAGCGCCCTCTGGCGGAGGATTACCCACGTGTAAGTATTATATATGGAGCAGGACATACTGTATGCGTATAATACCAATTCTACAGGTGAGTATTTCACAGAATTGTATTTTTTGTATTTTCATTTAAATCAAAATGTATCCATGGCCTTGGGAACACGAGAGGAGCACAATATTATTATTATTATTGTTTATTTATATAGCGCCATCATCTTCCATAGCGCTTTACAAAGTAGTAATTACAGACAGGGTAGAAACATACGGTACATATACTATTTCAAATGCAGTTTTACAGATTTGACAGTGGATATTCTGAGTACAAGACACAATAGGAGAGAGAGCCCTGCCCTTGCGAGCTTACAGTCTAAAGGAAGAGGGGTGAAGACGAGGGGGAAGGATCACAAACAGTCAGTATTGAGCTTTGTGGCATGTGCCCGTTTAGAAGACTGGTTAGGCCAGATTATATGCTTGTCTGAATAAGTGAGTTTTAAGGGCACCTTTGAAGGTTTTGAGTGTTGTGGAGTGGCGGATTGGGTGCGGGAGGGCATTCCAGAAGATTGAAGTTGCACGTGAGAAGTCCTGGAGGCGGGCGTGAGAGGAGGTGACCAGGGTGGAGGACAGGAGAAGGTCGGTAGCAGAGCATAAGCTGCGTCTAGGTTGATACTGTTGGATTAGAGATGAGATGTAGGGAGGGGCCTGGTTGAACAGGATTCGCTGTGGGACTGGCAGCCAGTGTAGGGATTGGCAGAGAGGCACAGAACTGGAGGAGCGAGAGGAGAGATGGATGAGGTGAGCAGCAGAGTTCAGGATAGATTGGAGGGGTGCCAGTCTGTTAGTTGGTAAGCCACAAAGAAGGATGTTGCAGTAATCCAGACGGGATATGACCAGGGCATGCACTAGCATTTTAGTGGTGTCAGGTGAGAGGAAAGGACAGATGCGGGAGATGTTTTTAAATTGGAGGCGACAGGAGGTGGCCAGGGAGTGAATATGTGGTTTGAAAGAGAGGGCAGAGTCCAGAATGACTCCCAGGCACCGAGCTTGGGGAGTTGCTGTTATTGTGCAATTGTTGACAGAAATAGATGTGTTAGAGAGGGGAGGGGAGTTAGAGGGTGGGAAAATGACCAGTTCTGTCTTGTCCATGTTTAGCTTGAGGTGGCGAGATGACATGAATGAAGAAATAGCTGCAAGGCAGTTGGGGAGGCCAGATAAGAGAGAGGAGAGATTGGGGCCTGAGAGATATATCTGAGTGTCATCCGCATAGAAGTGGTATTGGAAGCCTAGTGAAGTTATAAGTTTGCCAAGGCCATGGGTGTAGACTGAGAAAAGTAGGGGGCCTAGGACAGAACCTTGCGGCACACCAACAGAAAGAGAACGGGAGGAAGAAACTGTGTTAGAATAGGATACACTGAATGATCTGTCAGAGAGGTAAGAGGTGAGCCAAGAGAGTGCAAGACCTTGAACCCCGAGAGAGGAGAGAATATCAAGAAGCAGAGAGTGGTCGACAGTGTCAAAGGCTGAGGAGAGGTCAAGAAGGATGAGGATGGAGTAGTGACCTTTGCTTTTGGCATTGAGCAGATCATTGGTGACTTTGGTGAGGGCAGTTTCAGTGGAGTGGTTGCGGCGGAATCCTGATTTTAAGGGGTCAAATAAGTTGTTAGTGGATAAGTATTGTGACAGTTCTGAGTGGACATGTTGTTCAAGAAGTTTGGAGGAGAAAGGGAGTAGTGAGATAGGTCGATAGCTAGAGAGGGCAGAGGGGTCGAGAGAGGGTTTCTTGATAATCGAAGTAATAACTGCATGTTTGTAGGAAGAAGGAAAGGTGCCAGTGGAGAGAGAAAGGTTGAATATGGAGGTTAAGGCTGGAGTGAGGGATGGAGACAGTGGAGGAATAAGGTGGGATGGAATAGGATCGAGGGAGCAGGTAGTCAGGTGGGCTCTAGAAATGAGAGATTTGTCAAAAAATGTTTATACTTCCCTGGATTTTTTTTTTTATCACCATTATGTTAGTCACATATGTAGTATATATATTATTATTTTTTAGTTTTTAAAGAGGACGTCAAAGCACTTCGTACCACTTCACCCAGTCCTTTCACCCCTTATGCTAAGTCCATTTTTGGGTGGGAAATCTGCAAGGAAGCTGAAGTTGGGACCTTGAGGGACAGGTCAGTCCCCCAATCCCATTCAGCAGTATGACTGTACTGGTCTGTCACCCAAGTCCAACTATCACTCACGTTGGGCAAGATTTCAGCTGTCAGGTAAGTTGTTTGATTATTTTATTTCCAAAAATCGGCTTAGCATATGTGGAGGCAGGGGAGTCTTGGGGCTACAAAAAGCTAGGACTCTTTAAATTGTTAGTTGTTGTTCCTAAGTAACACCACCTTGCTGGAATAGTGATAAATATAGCATCCTCATCAGTCCCAGTGACTGGAGCATTCCAACCCTCAACATGCCCCCTCCATTGAAATAAATGGAGTAGTTGTGGCCAGAATCATGAGTGATGCAAGGAGTCAAATGAGAAAGGCGACCATGGGCTGTGGTCATGAGTGTGCATGGCCTATACAGTCCCTTTAAATACATCATTTGCAGTTGTACATGCATCAGCTGCATGTATTTTCATGCATAAGCTGGTGGTAGGATATAATATTGGGCCAATAGTGAGATCTCGGGCAGGCTCTTTATTAATCAACTATTTGCCCTATCTATGGCAGAGCAATTGTCCTTTTGTGCATTTATGTGGGTTTGGTATCAATAAAATTACAGCATATATTTTTATATATTGGTGTAAACATTGTGGGTGGTGCAACATTCAAGTAGAGTGTAGGTAGATAGTATGTGATGTTGTTTAAAAAGAATAAAACCTAAAATAATTAATTCAATAAACATAATAAAAATAATAACACATTATGGTGGTTATTTAAGAAAGGCTAAGGCCACGTAGTGCCAGATGAGTGTCAGGTGAATGTCAGGTCCCAGACAAAAAGGTGTATTTATCAAGTCAAAAATCCAGAGCACCTGTGATAGTGGCAGGTAGTGTCCCATTTATCAACAGCACCGGCGATGGGATGAGCACCAGCGCTGAGTTTCTTACAGTTTCCTACAGTTCCAAATAGCACCAGATGCTCACCCTGCATTGCGTGGCCTGATCCCATGCATTCCAATGGGCTGGGAGAGTTACAATTATTTGAGCATTTTAGTTGAATTTTTTTGGACTAGTGCATGTGCCATGGGATCACTGGGCTGGTTGGGATTATTTTTATATTAATTTTTAGCACTTTTTTTGTGCTGCAAATTTGTGATTTGGGCCATGATACAGATATGTCATGCTAGTCTAATGCTAGTCTAATGTCCCTAATGCAATTCCCATTTTTAATAAAAAAAACATGAAAAAAAATAGGGAATCCAACAGGCGCTGTGTGCCTGAATTCCCTTTTTTGAGAGCCTCTTGGAGCGCCTGGTATTTTTTAAATAAATTTTGTCAGCTTTCGGCGTTCGGATGCCTGGCCAGGAACACTACAGCTGACAGCGCCGGCAACCGGAATGATGCACATGCTACTGATCGTCGCGGCCAAGGGCTTAAGTGGCGCCCGCACAAATAATAATAAATTAGCCTCCCCATTTGAGTACTGGAAAGAATTACATTTTTTGTTTGAATATTAAAAAACAATTCATAGCTTCTTTAGATGATGACCCAGATCCACGATCATTTCATGACTAGTCTACTGCAACACTGTTCAATGACTCTCCTCCAGTTTATTCAAAACTCTGCTTCTCAACACATCCACCTCTCCTCTCCCTGCTCCTGTGCTGCTACCCTTTGTTACTGGCTAATAGAGATGAGCGAGTAGTGAAATATTCGAAATTTCGAATTTCGATTCGAATAGACCGCGTTGCTCGACTACTCGACCGAATATCGAATCCCATTATAGTCTATGGGAAAAAAATGCTCGACACTTGGAAATCTCAATTCGACCACTTGGAGGTCACCAAGTCCACCCTGAAACATCAGAAAATGATGCCAACACTGCTGGAATGCAACTGGGACAGCAGGGGAAGCATGTCTGGGTGCATATAACGCGCCCAAGTCGCACTATTACGCCACTATCACAGCCACTCAACAATACACTCCAAACACAATATAACTTCTATGTAAAGTGAGACAAGACAAGGAAACCTTCTTTCCTCTACATTGCCATGGACCCCAAGCCAAACTGTACAAAAAAGAAGAACAAAATTCTGCACCCCTTAAAATCACGTTGCCTAATGACAACCACAGATGGCATAGGCAAGGGGGAAAACAAATAGACCCCACCCCAAATTGTCATTGTGTGTGTGTGTGAGATGTGGTCAGACATGTCCTCTTGTGTCATTGTGTCACCCCAGCAGTAAGGGAAGCTTAAAGGAGGAGGTATGTTACAGTGTGTTACCCCAGCAGTAAGGGAAGCTTACAGGAGGAGGTTTGTTACAGTGTGTTACCCCAGCAGTAAGGGAAGCTTACAGGAGGAGGTTTGTTACATTGGTAGCTGGTATATATGGTGGTAAATGCGATATTCTGAGCTTCTGGGGCCCTGCCTGCCTACATATGGGCTATATACTGTTCAGCGTAGTAGCCCTAATAAGGGCTCTCAATGACTCTCTTGTCTTCTGGTAGCTGGTATATATGGTGGTAAATGCATTATTCTGAACTTCTGAGGCCCTGCCTGCCTACATAGGATATGAGCTATATACTGTTCAGCGTAGTAGCCCTAATAAGGGCTCTTAATGACTCTCTTGTCTTCTGGTAGCTGGTATATATGGTGGTAAATGCGAGATTCTGAGCTTCTAGGGCCCTGCCTGCCTACATAGGATATGAGCTATATACTGTTCAGCGTAGTAGCCCTAATAAGGGCTCTTAATGACTCTCTTGTCTTCTGGTAGCTGGTATATATGGTGGTAAAAGCGATATTCTGAGCTTCTGGGGCCCTGCCTGACTACATAGGATATGAGCTATATACTGTTCAGCATAGCAGCACTAATAAGGGATTAAGGACTCTCTTGTCTTCTGGTAGCTGGTATATATGGTGGTAAAAGCGATATTCTGAGCTTCTGGGGCCCTGCCTGACTACATAGAATATGAGCTATATACTGTTCAGCGTAGTAGCCCTAATAAGGGCTCTTAATGACTCTCTTGTCTTCTGGTAGCTGGTATATATGGTGGTAAAAGCGATATTCTGAGCTTCTGGGGCCCTGCCTGCCTACATAGGATATGAGCTATATACTGTTCAGCGTAGTAGCCCTAATAAGGGCTCTTAATGACTCTCTTGTCTTCTGGTAGCTGGTATATATGGTGGTAAAAGCGATATTCTGAGCTTCTGGGGCCCTGCCTGCCTACATAGGATATGAGCTATATACTGTTCAACATAGCAGCACTAATAAGGGATTAAGGACTCTCTTGTCTTCTGGTAGCTGGTATATATGGTGGTAAAAGCGATATTCTGAGCTTCTGGGGCCCTGCCTGACTACATAGGATATGAGCTATATACTGTTCAACATAGCAGCACTAATAAGGGATTAAGGACTCTCTTGTCTTCTGGTAGCTGGTATATATGGTGGTAAAAGCGATATTCTGAGCTTCTGGGGCCCTGCCTGCCTACATAGGATATGAGCTATATACTGTTCAGCGTAGTAGCCCTAATAAGGGCTCTTAATGACTCTCTTGTCTTCTGGTAGCTGGTATATATGGTGGTAAAAGCGATATTCTGAGCTTCTGGGGCCCTGCCTGCCTACATAGGATATGAGCTATATACTGTTCAGCGTAGTAGCCCTAATAAGGGCTCTTAATGACTCTCTTGTCTTCTGGTAGCTGGTATATATGGTGGTAAAAGCGATATTCTGAGCTTCTGGGGCCCTGCCTGCCTACATAGGATATGAGCTATATACTGTTCAACATAGCAGCACTAATAAGGGATTAAGGACTCTCTTGTCTTCTGGTAGCTGGTATATATGGTGGTAAAAGCGATATTCTGAGCTTCTGGGGCCCTGCCTGCCTACATAGGATATGAGCTATATACTGTTCAGCGTAGTAGCCCTAATAAGGGCTCTTAATGACTCTCTTGTCTTCTGGTAGCTGGTATATATGGTGGTAAAAGCGATATTCTGAGCTTCTGGGGCCCTGCCTGACTACATAGAATATGAGCTATATACTGTTCAGCGTAGTAGCCCTAATAAGGGCTCTTAATGACTCTCTTGTCTTCTGGTAGCTGGTATATATGGTGGTAAAAGCGATATTCTGAGCTTCTGGGGCCCTGCCTGACTACATAGCATATGAGCTATATACTGTTCAGCGTAGTAGCCCTAATAAGGGCTCTTAATGACTCTCTTGTCTTCTGGTAGCTGGTATATATGGTGGTAAATGCGAGATTCTGAGCTTCTAGGGCCCTGCCTGCCTACATATGAGCCATATACCGTTCAGCGTAGTAGCCCTAATAAGGGCTCTTAATGACTCTCTTGTCTTCTGGTAGCTGGTATAGATGGTGGTAAATGCGATATTCCGAGCTTCTGGGGCCCTGCCAGCGACAGCCTGTCTTTCCCTGCTGTGAGAGTCTGTCCCTCACTAAGTTCAAGCTGCTAATGCTGACGAAGAGGAAGTGCTGAGTTTTGTATATTCGAGGTCACATGGTTTTTCCAGCCAATGCGTGTAGACGCCGTTTTCGCGATGCCAGCGTCCTCCCAGGACCTGTCCCACCCCCCCTGCATGGTGATTGGTGTAAAAAACGCGCCAGGGAAGGTGGGAGGGGAAACGAATTGTGAGTGCGCCATCGCCGCTGTACTCGATCGAAATCGAGTATGACGAACAGCGTAGTATTCGATCGAATACCGGCTCGGTCGAATACTACTCGCTCATCTCTACTGGCTAATAATTTAATTTTAAATTCTAAGTTTAAAGTAGACTAAAACCTGTGATTTTCACTATCCCTGGTTTTAGTTCATACTCTTGGGGCATTTGGTGTACCCTACTATGTGAACCCCCCACCGGTCGCCCAATAGACATACCTTGCCGGCGTTTCCACAGCGCAGACGCGACTCTGCACCAATTAGCTTTTTTGGCTGCTCGTAACTGAAAGGGATCTTAGCTGCAATTGTGATCAGTGTGTGGCATCCCCTTCATCCCTCTGCGGATGGGCACAGATCTGGAAAAATGCAGGAGATGCTGCCACTGGCCACGTACACCTTGTGGGTTTATGGCTTGATAAGAACATTGGGTAACTGGTGGGGTTTCACACAGCTGAGCATCCTATATCCGGATAGTGCTGGACCTAGTGTCTTTTGGAGGCTATGTCCAGTTTTTTCTTTCACTTTGACCGTAAACTATCTCTCTAGGCCTCTTCCAAAGATACCAGCAGAGATGTAGCCTCCCATCCTAAAGACGACCCCCGCTCATGTAACATGCATGTTGTGATGCCCAGCGGGACACCAGCCTTCTGTAAGCAGACAACCCTCCACTGCCGCTTCTGCCTATAGTCAAGCCCCTGTTTGCCGAGACGCTAGGTATGCCTCACCAGACACGGTTGCCCCCAAGTCTTAATAGGCGCAAAGGATGGCTGCTTATGGTGAAGGCCGATGAACCACAAGGGTATTCCGAAGCCGAGGTCGTTCACAGGTAGTCAATCCGGAGGGTGCGTCAGAGTATAGGGATGAGACAGGTACGTAGTCAGGGGTAGCCAAAGGGTCAAGCCGGGAGGTCAGAGATCGCGGGGGTATCCAGAGGGGCAGGCAGGTTTATGGTCAGACAAAGCAGAGGTCGGTACAGGCAGCGGACAGGAATGGTCGATCAAGCCGGGTTGGAAAAAGATAGTAACTAACAGAATCACACCCTAATCACAAGCGACTATCACGGGCACTGAGTGCTGGGCTGACATATTTATTGGGGAATTGACCAATGGCCACCCTCGGGGGGAGTGTATGTGCTGATTGGTGCAACTTACTAACACTGTGAGTGATTGGAGGCACTATCCAGGTGCTGGTCAGTCTTGGCAGCAAGGCTGATCAGCCCCTGATTCCCATCAGGTGTGGAAGACTCTGCGCTGCCTGCCACTCGCAGCACAGCGCCTCCTAGTGGCGAAATTTACAGACTGCGGGGCGCGCGCCTGCACTGCTAGAGAGGGGCGAGGGAGGCTGCCAGAGTGACGCGCCGCGCTCCCAGCAGCAGGAGTGCTGCATCGCCCAGCAGACGCTCGCCGCCGGCCCCCTGGCAGAGGTAAGTCCATTACACATGTATCCTGCAAAGTTATGTTCCCCAGCATATTGCATGTTTTTCCCTAGTCCTTAGTCCAGTCCTGAGTATTCTGTGTGCTGCACTATTGTGAAAACTGAGATAAGAGCTGACGTAACTTTACACTGTGGCTTTCCGGCACAGGAGGAACTTGATGGAGTTATTTCACTGGAACATCCTGTGTTTATATGCTTGTGCGCAAAAACCACAGCAGCCAAAACACATGACGCATGGACAGTAAATGAGAATGCTATATCTGCCTGTGTTTTGCGTATGCTAAATAAGGCACATCCCAGGAACATAGATGACCAGGGGGTCAGGGCAGGCATCAGCAGCAATGCTTTCCCTGTACTGCAGCCTCTCTTATTTGTACTGCTGTCTGCCACACTGCCCCTCTCATTGTCCTGTTATATTGTCATACTGTCATGCAGTAACAAATTATCTGTGCTGCCATCTGCTCCTTCTCCAGAATTGGCCCGGGAAGTACAAATGATTTAGTTTTTTTATTATTTATTTACTTCTTCAAAGGTAATAATAAATTAAATTCTAAAAGTACAGGAGTAACAGAGAAAGGGGGGGGGGGGGGAAGAGCACATTTTGTCATTACAGCGTACCAAAGGCCCAACAGACAAATTATATTATCATAATTAGTGTTGAGCGGATCCAACTTGCAAAATTCGGCATGGATCTCTGGACCCGAACACGGATTTCATATTGAGATCCGTGCAGTGGTTCGGTGTGCGGGCCAGACCCAGAAGAAGGTTGTTTGGCTGCTGTGCAGGGCATGACTGGCCATGGCTGTTATTGGCAAAGCGTGTCCCGTGCCAGTATCTCCTATAAAGATGATGGGGTTGATACTGCCACAGTGTCTGCTATAAAGATGATGGGGTTGATACTGCCACAGTATCTGCTATAAAGATGATCGGGGTGAAACTGCCACAGTGTCTGCGGCAGATTTTGTTAGATAGATATTTTATTGAATGAACAATAGCCTTTTTATTTTTAATCAGATTTTTACAGGTTTTAACTGTTTTACTAAATGCGGTTTTTATATTTTCATATTTTTTGGTATTTTTTTGACATTTTTGATTAGATGTAATTTTTATCTTATGAACAATTGCCTGACATTTTATTTTTTAATTGTATTTTTTCACTATTTTTAACTATTTTAATGCATCCCATTAAACATTTGAAACTGCCTGCAGGTTTATTTTTTTATATTTTTGGGTAATTATTTTGGCATTTTCGGATACAATTTTTATCTAATAAACAATAGTCTGACTTTTTATTTTTTTATGGTATTTCTTCAGGTTTTAACTGTTTTACGTAATGCGGCTTTTTAAAGCATCTTATTTAACTGTGGGTTTATTGTTTTATATTTTTTAGTAATTTCTTTTTGGTTAGATACAACTTTTATCTAATTAACAATAACCTGACCTTTTATTTTTTAATTGTATTTTTTCAGGATTTAACTGTTTTAATTAAAGGCATCCAATTTAACATTAAAACTGTCGGTTTATTTTTTGGTAATTTTTTGGTAATTGTTTTGGCATTTTTGGTTAGATACAATTTTTATCTAACGAACAATAGCCTGACTATTTATTTTTTAATTATATATTTTTTAAAGGCATCCCTTCTAACATGGAAACTGCCTGCAGGTTTATTGTTTTATATTTTTGGGTAATATTTTTGGCATTTTTCGTTAAATACAATTTGTATCTACTGTATGTTGTCCGATTTGTTTTCTCACATTCCCCTGTTTTATTGAATGTTTTTTAATGAATTTTTTTTAATACTTCCTACATTTAAAAAAAACGTGAGGTCGCCCCCAAAGGCTACCAGCCCAGGCACCAGCATAAAGGCTTGTAACCCAGGGCCATGCTATTGGCAGCCCCTGTCCCTGCAAGTTACATGCCCTTATGCCCTTTGGTATGGGCTCGGGGCTCATCCAGGGGTGCACCCCTGGAAGAACCTTGTGCCCACACCAATCGGCACCAGGCTCTTTCGTGCCCCCAATGACCCAAATGGGGGTGCGGGTAATGTATCATTTTACTGGCAGAGCACCCGCCAAGCCTGGCAGGTGCCATGCCAGCTCCTGACCCAAGTGAAAAAGAAATAAGACACCATACGCAGAGATGGGTTTCCCGGGAACAGTTCCTCGCCTCTCCTTTTTTCCCAACAGGTGGTGTTCGACCAGGAGCCAGTTCTGAGTGGAGTTGCTGGTCGGGGCATCAGAACGGAGGGATGAAGGCATCCACATGGCGACAGGTGGTCGTTCAGTAGCATCAGGGGCAGAGGGGACAGGATTGTCTTCCAGGTCGGCAACAGTGGCTCCAGGGTCGGCGGCAGCGTCAGGACATCCAACGGGAAGTGGGTCACTGGGCCAGTTGGGCATGGTAACTTATATATACAGTATATATATATAATATATATATATTTTTTTCTGATACTTACATTAGGGCACTGAGGAAGCCATTACAAGCGAAACATGTTTGCCCTGATTGCGCTGATCAACACACCAGTAAGATAAATAAGATTCAATGTATTGCCTCAATGTGGTGCTGCTATATGAATTACCAGTGAATATAATTTGCTGCTCTAGATTGTAATATATAAATCGACCTAATTTTATGTAAGTGTATGTCTTCTAACAATATTTGTAACAATGTTTGGATCTAAATAGATCCCCTTTATTATGAAATATAACAAATAAAGAGATAATCATGTTTTAAAAACACTGGTGAGGTGTGGTAACCTAATCCCCAACAATCTAATTGTATCAATTTATTATGAGTGTAAGGGAACTGTTAGCCAGATGGGAGGCCGCGGAGACGGGGGTAGCCATGGAGCCGAGAGCAGTCTGGGACCTGGAAGCGGCTTTGGCAGCAGTGGCTGGGGCGCCGGCAAGCGTCACCTGCAGTGCAACAGGGGATGGCATCAGTGACAGGGTGCATGGACGGTAAGGATGGGGACCCGGGGTCAGGAAGGGTCGGGGGGACCAGAGAGACCCATGACTATCTCAGACTTTTCAAAAGGGCACACATATGTATGTTTCAAGGGTCCTTTGGGGGGTCATCTGAAGCTGGAAGTTAGGGAGAAAATATGGCGGTGGGAATATGTGGACATCTTTACGCTGCTGCCTCGAACGTTTCGGGATCGAGAGGTAGGAAAGGGGTAAAAAGCATTGAAAGGAGGAGGATGATGATAGAAGGCCCTTTCGACTGATCCTGAGGACATTCGGGAACTGGCTGCAGTCCTTTTCTAAACTGCCGAGTGTGGGAAAAAGAACCCAGAGAACTGCTCACTGCTATTTTGCTACATAGATGCCATTTGGGAAGCCAATCTGGTATACGGGGGGCTCAGCATGGTTACGTTACGACAAGCAGTTTTCGGCAGTGGATGACGGTAAGGGCTGACCTGGGGTGTCCCACCCCAGGTCAGAGACATTGAGCTTTGGCTTAGGGTGATGAACTCAAGGGGGGTGTGCTCCGCCTAGAGCAGTTCCTCGCCCTTTCAGGTCAGCACCAACTCTGCTGCTGGTACATCCATATGGTTTGTGCCTGTTGGGGTGTTTCTTCAAGGGGGGGTAATACGTGGATCGATCGACAGGGGGCACTACAGTGGGAGGCCATAAGCCACACAGTCTGCAATGTGGGGGGATTCTGTCACACAGTCTGCTATGGGGGGGGGTTGGGGAGATTGTTTCACACAGTCTGCTATGGGGTGATAGGGGGATTCTGTCACAGTCTGCTATGAGAGTAATGGGGAGATTCTGTCAAACAGTCTGTTATGGGGGTGATGGGGAGATTCTGTCACACAGTCTGCTATGAGAGTAATGGGGAGATTCTGTCAAACAGTCTGTTATGGGGGTGATGGGGAGATTCGGTCACACAATCTGCTAATTCTTAAGTCTTGAGACTTGCTATAAAAAGTTTATTCTGTCTTACAAGTGAATTTGATGTATACTGCATTCAACTTCTGTAATCCATGCATTGTGTTGCATTAAATTGAATGAATAGAGAATAAAATACACAAAACACACTGCAACAAGATTACAGAGAGCTGGGTTTTTTTTTGTTTTGCAAGTACGTCAGCTGAACTGCTTCACTGAATGTGAATCATTTATAAACCTTTATGAGACTTCTGTTTAAACTAAAAATAACAGAAAGTGCCTCCACATTCTCTGTCTTGTGACAGTGTGTACATGTCTAGAACACAGCAAGATTTGAATTCCAGTTCTGTAATTAAGCATCACAGGTGGATAGTTTTGTCATTTCTAGGGGGTTACAGAATGAAAAGAGTTTTTAAACTGTCAAAATACACAATAACACAAAGGGCTTTATTCATCAAGGGATAGTGACAGGTAGTGCCTTGTAAGCGACAAGTAGTGACAGGTAGCGTCAGGTGAACGCCGGCCGCGACACGCAATACCACATTTATGAAGGCGATTCTGGTGGGCGCCTCTTACAGCGACACGTAGCGACCGATTCATCATCACAGACAGCCCAGCGGATCCCAGTGGCGCTCTGGCTTTCAGAGCACCTGGTATTACCTGTCGCTACCTGTCGCTTTCCCGTACATTTCAATGGACGTTACTTTTCTTCTGTTTAAACAGGGTTTTCTTTTAATAATTTTTTTTTGTTTTGTATCAATTCATTGTGTGCCCTCTCCTAGCCAATTTAAATACATTTCGGAAAACGTTTTAGATTTTTGATTTTTTTATGCAGAATTGTCATTACAGGTCTAGTATTAAAGTGTTAATGTCACAATGTAATTCCATATGTTTTCGCTTTGTTACTCGACCCCATTGGCAATATAAATGATCTGATGTCTTCAAAGTGTCTTGACAGCAAACATCATCTTCTACGTGCAACATTAGCAATAGGGCTACATGAGTTCGGGGGAGAAGGGCATGTCACTGCTTTACTTCCCTATTTAACAGCTGCACACAGTACATCCGATATCTTTTATTAGCATGAACATAACATCTAAAAAAAAACAATAAATACACATAAATATACCAGATGCCAGGAGAAGTGTTACCTATACACCCTGCATCAAGTCAAGCTTGTATCCAGGGGTGTAACTATGGGGGGCGCATGGGGAGTGACCTGACCGGGGCCCAGGAGGTCAGGGGGCCATCATTGTTGCTCTTCCACCTTATTTATTACATTTTGCATCACTTGGCATCATTTAGAGATAGGAAGCATCATTTTTCTTTCCTGTTTCAAACTCCCCAAACCTGGCTTGCTTGGCCCTGCTGCCTCTCCGGTTTAAAATTTGTTGTTGTTTCGAGAGAAACATCAGAAAAGGTCTGATGTTCCTCTGTAAGTTGTATAGCTGCATCCGGTTGAGTTAAAAGACAGAAAAGGGTTTACTTTAATATTAGCACCAGGGCCCCAACACATTTAGTTCCGCCGCTGCTCTTTTTTTTTCTGGAAGGGGGCGGCTGATATTGAACTTGCTATTCTGCTTTTATAGGAGAGAAGTGCATAACTCAAATGGCCAGTCCTCATAGCTAGTCTGAGCTGCAGTAGCAGCCATTCTTTTGATAGATGACTTTACCCATCATGCACTCTCATGTTGGCAGATGGTAGGAGTGTTTAATGCTACTGTTTGCCATAGGTTGGATTAGGAACCAATCAGTCACAACTGACTAGTTGTTCCTTATAAAAGTGAGAAGGCAATCTCGATAACCTGTCATCCCTGGATTTGATTTATTCTGGTAGAAGAAAACCACAATAATTCTTATATGGATTTTTAGTGTTAGACATTTTTGGGACAGAGCTACTTTAACATGTTAATGTTAAATAGAGATGAGCGAGTAGTGAAATATTCGAAATTTCGAATTTCGATTCGAATAGACCGCGTTACTCGACTACTCGACCGATTATCGAATCCCATTATAGTCTATGGGAAAAAAATGCTCGCCACTTGGAAATCTCAATTCGACCACTTGGAGGTCACCAAGTCCACCCTGAAACATCAGAAAATGATGCCAACACTGCTGGAATGCAACTGGGACAGCAGGGGAAGCATGTCTGGGTGCATATAACGCGCCCAAGTCGCACTATTACGCCACTATCACAGCCACTCAACAATACACTCCAAACACAATATAACTTCTACGTAAAGTGAGACAAGACAAGGAAACCTTCTTTCCTCTACATTGCCATGGACCCCAAGCCAAACTGTACAAAAAAGAAGAACAAAATTCTGCACCCCTTAAAATCACGTTGCCTAATGTATACTGCCGTATACTGCCAGAAGGTGAAATGGTGCCTATACGCACCGGGTATATAACAGGGTTTTGTTGGTAAAGAGGACACAAAACAGTAGTGCCAAATATAAATATATTTTTTAGGAGAACACCTGGCTATACAGCCGTATACTGACAGAAGGTGAAATGGTGCCTATACGCACTGGGTATATAACAGGGTTTTGTTGGTAAAGAGGACACAAAACAGTAGTGCCAAATATAAATATATTTTTTAGGAGAACACCTGGCTATACAGCCGTATACTGCCAGAAGGTGAAATGGTGCCTATACGCACCGGGTATAAAACAGTGTTTTGTTGGCACAGAGGACACAAAACAGTAGTGCAAAATATAGTTTTGTATATAGGTGCTAATACACCACTGAAGTCTTTCTGTCCCTATTCCAGCAGCAGCAGCTACCCCTCACTAAAGCAGCCGTTTTGTGCAGAGTGTATATAGTTTTGTATATAGGTGCTAATACACCACTGAAGTCTTTCTGTCCCTATTCCAGCAGCAGCTACCCCTCACTAAAGCAGCCGTTTTGAGCAGAGTGTATACAGTTTTGTATATAGGTGGTAATACACCACTGAAGTCTTTCTGTCCCTATTCCAGCAGCAGCTACCCCTCACTAAAGCAGCCGTTTTGAGCAGAGTGTATATAGTTTTGTATATAGGTGCTAATACACCACTGAAGTCTTTCTGTCCCTATTCCAGCAGCAGCTACCCCTCACTAAAGCAGCCGTTATGAGCAGAGTGTATATAGTTTTGTATATAGGTGGTAATACACCACTGAAGTCTTTCTGTCCCTATTCCAGCAGCAGCTACCCCTCACTAAAGCAGCCGTTGTGTGCAGTGTGTATATAGCTAGAATGAGCTATATACCGTTCAGCATAGTAGCCCTAATAAGGACTCTCAATGACTCTCTTATCTTCTGGTAGCTGGTATATATGGTGGTAAATGCGATATTCTGAGCTTCTGGGGCCCTGCCTGCCTACATATGAGCTATATACTGTTCAGCATAGTAGCCCTAATAAGGGCTCTCAATGACTCTCTTGTCTTCTGGTAGCTGGTATATATGGTGGTAAATGCGATATTCTGAGCTTCTGGGGCCCTGCCTGCCTACATATGAGCTATATACTGTTCAACATAGTAGCCCTAATAAGGGCTCTCAATGACTCTCTTGTCTTCTGGAAGCTGGTATATATGGTGGTAAATGCGATATTCTGAGCTTCTGGGGCCCTGCCTGCCTACATATGAGCTATATACTGTTCAACATAGTAGCCCTAATAATAAGGACTCTCAATGACTCTCTTGTCTTCTGGTAGCTGGTATATATGGTGGTAAATGCGATATTCTGAGCTTCTGGGGCCCTGCCTGCCTACATATGAACTATATACTGTTCAGCATAGTAGCCCTAATAATAAGGACTCTCAATGACTCTCTTGTCTTCTGGTAGCTGGTATATATGGTGGTAAATGCGATATTCTGAGCTTCTGGGGCCCTGCCTGGCTACATATGAGCTATATACTGTTCAACATAGTAGCCCTAATAAGGGCTCTCAATGACTCTCTTGTCTTCTGGTAGCTGGTATATATGGTGGTAAATGCGATATTCTGAGCTTCTGGGGCCCTGCCTGTCTACATATGAGCTATATACCGTTCAGCATAGTAGCCCTAATAAGGGCTCTCAATGACTCTCTTGTCTTCTGGAAGCTGGTATATATGGTGGTAAATGCGATATTCTGAGCTTCTGGGGCCCTGCCTGCCTACATATGAGCTATATACTGTTCAACATAGTAGCCCTAATAAGGGCTCTCAATGACTCTCTTGTCTTCTGGAAGCTGGTATATATGGTGGTAAATGCGATATTCTGAGCTTCTGGGGCCCTGCCTGCCTACATATGAGCTATATACTGTTCAACATAGTAGCCGTAATAAGGGCTCTCAATGACTCTCTTGTCTTCTGGTAGCTGGTATATATGGTGGTAAATGCGATATTCTGAGCTTCTGGGGCCCTGCCTGCCTACATATGAGCTATATACTGTTCAACATAGTAGCCCTAATAAGGACTCTCAATGACTCTCTTGTCTTCTGGTAGCTGGTATATATGGTGGTAAATGCGATATTCTGAGCTTCTGGGGCCCTGCCTGCCTACATATGAGCTATATACTGTTCAACATAGTAGCCCTAATAAGGGCTCTCAATGACTCTCTTGTCTTCAGGTAGCTGGTATATATGGTGGTAAATGCGATATTCTGAGCTTCTGGGGCCCTGCCTGCCTACATATGAGCTATATACTGTTCAGCATAGTAGCCCTAATAAGGGCTCTCAATGACTCTCTTGCCTTCTGGTAGCTGGTATATATGGTGGTAAATGCGATATTCTGAGCTTCTGGGGCCCTGCCTGCCTACATATGAGCTATATACTGTTCAACATAGTAGCCCTAATAAGGGCTCTCAATGACTCTCTTGTCTTCTGGAAGCTGGTATATATGGTGGTAAATGCGATATTCTGAGCTTCTGGGGCCCTGCCTGCCTACATATGAGCTATATACTGTTCAACATAGTAGCCCTAATAAGGGCTCTCAATGACTCTCTTGTCTTCTGGTAGCTGGTATATATGGTGGTAAATGCGATATTCTGAGCTTCTGGGGCCCTGCCTGCCTACATATGAGCTATATACTGTTCAACATAGTAGCCCTAATAAGGGCTCTCAATGACTCTCTTGTCTTCTGGTAGCTGGTATATATGGTGGTAAATGCGATATTCTGAGCTTCTGGGGCCCTGCCTGCCTACATATGAGCTATATACTGTTCAACATAGTAGCCCTAATAAGGGCTCTCAATGACTCTCCTGTCTTCTGGTAGCTGGTATATATGGTGGTAAATGCGATATTCTGAGCTTCTGGGGCCCTGCCTGCCTACATATGGGCTATATACCGTTCAGCATAGTAGCCCTAATAAGGGCTCTCAATGACTCTCTTGTCTTCTGGTAGCTGGTATATATGGTGGTAAATGCGATATTCTGAGCTTCTGGGGCCCTGCCTGCCTACATATGAGCTATATACTGTTCAACATAGTAGCCCTAATAAAAAGGACTCTCAATGACTCTCTTGTCTTCTGGTAGCTGGTATATATGGTGGTAAATGCGATATTCTGAGCTTCTGGGGCCCTGCCTGCCTACATATGGGCTATATACTGTTCAGCATAGCAGCCCTAATAATAAGGACTCTCAATGACTCTCTTGTCTTCTGGTAGCTGGTATATATGGTGGTAAATGCGATATTCTGAGCTTCTGGGGCCCTGCCTGCCTACATATGAGCTATATACTGTTCAGCATAGTAGCCCTAATAAGGGCTCTCAATGACTCTCTTGTCTTCTGGTAGCTGGTATATATGGTGGTAAATGCGATATTCTGAGCTTCTGGGGCCCTGCCTGCCTACATATGGGCTATATACTGTTCAGCATAGTAGCCCTAATAATAAGGACTCTCAATGACTCTCTTGTCTTCTGGTAGCTGGTAATTATGGTGGTAAATGCGATATTCTGAGCTTCTGGGGCCCTGCCTGCCTACATATGAGCTATATACTGTTCAGCATAGTAGCCCTAATAAGGGCTCTCAATGACTCTCTTGTCTTCTGGTAGCTGGTATATATGGTGGTAAATGCGATATTCTGAGCTTCTGGGGCCCTGCCTGCCTACATATGAGCTATATACTGTTCAACATAGTAGCCCTAATAAGGGCTCTCAATGACTCTCTTGTCTTCTGGTAGCTGGTATATATGGTGGTAAATGCGATATTCTGAGCTTCTGGGGCCCTGCCTGCCTACATATGAGCTATATACTGTTCAACATAGTAGCCCTAATAAGGGCTCTCAATGACTCTCTTGTCTTCTGGTAGCTGGTATATATGGTGGTAAATGCGATATTCTGAGCTTCTGGGGCCCTGCCTGCCTACATATGAGCTATATACTGTTCAACATAGTAGCCCTAATAAGGGCTCTCAATGACTCTCTTGTCTTCTGGTAGCTGGTATATATGGTGGTAAATGCGATATTCTGAGCTTCTGGGGCCCTGCCTGCCTACATATGGGCTATATACTGTTCAGCATAGTAGCCCTAATAAGGGCTCTCAATGACTCTCTTGTCTTCTGGTAGCTGGTATATATGGTGGTAAATGCGATATTCTGAGCTTCTGGGGCCCTGCCTGCCTACATATGAGCTATATACTGTTCAACATAGTAGCCCTAATAATAAGGACTCTCAATGACTCTCTTGTCTTCTGGTAGCTGGTATATATGGTGGTAAATGCGATATTCTGAGCTTCTGGGGCCCTGCCTGCCTACATATGAGCTATATACTGTTCAGCATAGTAGCCCTAATAATAAGGACTCTCAATGACTCTCTTGTCTTCTGGTAGCTGGTATATATGGTGGTAAATGCGATATTCTGAGCTTCTGGGGCCCTGCCTGCCTACATATGAGCTATATACTGTTCAACATAGTAGCCCTAATAAGGGCTCTCAATGACTCTCTTGTCTTCTGGATGCTGGTATATATGGTTGTAAATGCGATATTCTGAGCTTCTGGGGCCCTGCCTGCCTACATATGAGCTATATACTGTTCAACATAGTAGCCGTAATAAGGGCTCTCAATGACTCTCTTGTCTTCTGGTAGCTGGTATATATGGTGGTAAATGCGATATTCTGAGCTTCTGGGGCCCTGCCTGCCTACATATGAGCTATATACTGTTCAACATAGTAGCCCTAATAAGGACTCTCAATGACTCTCTTGTCTTCTGGTAGCTGGTATATATGGTGGTAAATGCGATATTCTGAGCTTCTGGGGCCCTGCCTGCCTACATATGAGCTATATACTGTTCAACATAGTAGCCCTAATAAGGGCTCTCAATGACTCTCTTGTCTTCAGGTAGCTGGTATATATGGTGGTAAATGCGATATTCTGAGCTTCTGGGGCCCTGCCTGCCTACATATGAGCTATATACTGTTCAGCATAGTAGCCCTAATAAGGGCTCTCAATGACTCTCTTGCCTTCTGGTAGCTGGTATATATGGTGGTAAATGCGATATTCTGAGCTTCTGGGGCCCTGCCTGCCTACATATGAGCTATATACTGTTCAACATAGTAGCCCTAATAAGGGCTCTCAATGACTCTCTTGTCTTCTGGAAGCTGGTATATATGGTGGTAAATGCGATATTCTGAGCTTCTGGGGCCCTGCCTGCCTACATATGAGCTATATACTGTTCAACATAGTAGCCCTAATAAGGGCTCTCAATGACTCTCTTGTCTTCTGGTAGCTGGTATATATGGTGGTAAATGCGATATTCTGAGCTTCTGGGGCCCTGCCTGCCTACATATGAGCTATATACTGTTCAACATAGTAGCCCTAATAAGGGCTCTCAATGACTCTCTTGTCTTCTGGTAGCTGGTATATATGGTGGTAAATGCGATATTCTGAGCTTCTGGGGCCCTGCCTGCCTACATATGAGCTATATACTGTTCAACATAGTAGCCCTAATAAGGGCTCTCAATGACTCTCCTGTCTTCTGGTAGCTGGTATATATGGTGGTAAATGCGATATTCTGAGCTTCTGGGGCCCTGCCTGCCTACATATGGGCTATATACCGTTCAGCATAGTAGCCCTAATAAGGGCTCTCAATGACTCTCTTGTCTTCTGGTAGCTGGTATATATGGTGGTAAATGCGATATTCTGAGCTTCTGGGGCCCTGCCTGCCTACATATGAGCTATATACTGTTCAACATAGTAGCCCTAATAAAAAGGACTCTCAATGACTCTCTTGTCTTCTGGTAGCTGGTATATATGGTGGTAAATGCGATATTCTGAGCTTCTGGGGCCCTGCCTGCCTACATATGGGCTATATACTGTTCAGCATAGCAGCCCTAATAATAAGGACTCTCAATGACTCTCTTGTCTTCTGGTAGCTGGTATATATGGTGGTAAATGCGATATTCTGAGCTTCTGGGGCCCTGCCTGCCTACATATGAGCTATATACTGTTCAGCATAGTAGCCCTAATAAGGGCTCTCAATGACTCTCTTGTCTTCTGGTAGCTGGTATATATGGTGGTAAATGCGATATTCTGAGCTTCTGGGGCCCTGCCTGCCTACATATGGGCTATATACTGTTCAGCATAGTAGCCCTAATAATAAGGACTCTCAATGACTCTCTTGTCTTCTGGTAGCTGGTAATTATGGTGGTAAATGCGATATTCTGAGCTTCTGGGGCCCTGCCTGCCTACATATGAGCTATATACTGTTCAGCATAGTAGCCCTAATAAGGGCTCTCAATGACTCTCTTGTCTTCTGGTAGCTGGTATATATGGTGGTAAATGCGATATTCTGAGCTTCTGGGGCCCTGCCTGCCTACATATGAGCTATATACTGTTCAACATAGTAGCCCTAATAAGGGCTCTCAATGACTCTCTTGTCTTCTGGTAGCTGGTATATATGGTGGTAAATGCGATATTCTGAGCTTCTGGGGCCCTGCCTGCCTACATATGAGCTATATACTGTTCAACATAGTAGCCCTAATAAGGGCTCTCAATGACTCTCTTGTCTTCTGGTAGCTGGTATATATGGTGGTAAATGCGATATTCTGAGCTTCTGGGGCCCTGCCTGCCTACATATGAGCTATATACTGTTCAACATAGTAGCCCTAATAAGGGCTCTCAATGACTCTCTTGTCTTCTGGTAGCTGGTATATATGGTGGTAAATGCGATATTCTGAGCTTCTGGGGCCCTGCCTGCCTACATATGGGCTATATACTGTTCAGCATAGTAGCCCTAATAAGGGCTCTCAATGACTCTCTTGTCTTCTGGTAGCTGGTATATATGGTGGTAAATGCGATATTCTGAGCTTCTGGGGCCCTGCCTGCCTACATATGAGCTATATACTGTTCAGCATAGTAGCCCTAATAATAAGGACTCTCAATGACTCTCTTGTCTTCTGGTAGCTGGTATATATGGTGGTAAATGCGATATTCTGAGCTTCTGGGGCCCTGCCTGCCTACATATGAGCTATATACTGTTCAACATAGTAGCCCTAATAAGGGCTCTCAATGACTCTCTTGTCTTCTGGATGCTGGTATATATGGTTGTAAATGCGATATTCTGAGCTTCTGGGGCCCTGCCTGCCTACATATGAGCTATATACTGTTCAACATAGTAGCCCTAATAAGGGCTCTCAATGACTCTCTTGTCTTCTGGTAGCTGGTATATATGGTGGTAAATGCGATATTCTGAGCTTCTGGGGCCCTGCCTGCCTACATATGAGCTATATACTGTTCAACATAGTAGCCCTAATAAGGGCTCTCAATGACTCTCTTGTCTTCTGGTAGCTGGTATATATGGTGGTAAATGCGATATTCTGAGCTTCTGGGGCCCTACCTGCCTACATATGGGCTATATACTGTTCAACATAGTAGCCCTAATAAGGGCTCTCAATGACTCTCTTGTCTTCAGGTAGCTGGTATATATGGTGGTAAATGCGATATTCTGAGCTTCTGGGGCCCTGCCTGCCTACATATGAGCTATATACTGTTCAGCATAGTAGCCCTAATAAGGGCTCTCAATGACTCTCTTGTCTTCTGGTAGCTGGTATATATGGTGGTAAATGCGATATTCTGAGCTTCTGGGGCCCTGCCTGCCTACATATGAGCTATATACTGTTCAGCATAGTAGCCCTAATAATAAGGACTCTCAATGACTCTCTTGTCTTCTGGTAGCTGGTATATATGGTGGTAAATGCGATATTCTGAGCTTCTGGGTAGGGATGAGCGAATCGATCCGGACGAACCCGGATGCGATCCGAATTTCAGGAAAAATTCGATTCGGATCGAATCCGAATTTCCCCGCGATTCGATCGCTCGAAGTTTTCCTTTAACATCCATTCATTTACATTACAGGCATTCTAAGATGGCGGACGGGACATGTCCAGACATCAACCCCGCGCCAGTGCAAGCTGGGACAGTCACATGCAGCCTATCAGCAGCCAGCCGGCCATCTTGCTTTCCAGCATCATTTCTCTATTGCATTCGTGACAGACAGAACGCTGTGTAGCTGAGGGAGAGACAGACAGTTAGACAGGCAGGGACAGACAGGGACAGGCTGGAGACAGGCAGGAGACAGACAGGAGACAGACAGAAAGTAAACGAAAAACAGGGAAAGGAAGGGAAAATCGGAGGCTGTCAGTTTTTTTTTTTTTTTCATCCAGCCTGCTTTGTTAGCGTTTTCAGGCTGCTTACACTAACTAACAGTGCATATATACTGAACTGATCTTAAGTCTGCTGTGAGGCATCCCATTCTGTGACTACACCAGCCTCTATTTAATAGCATAATAACCATTTGCACTTATTCTCATAGAAATCAGGCCTGATAAAGACACTTTTGCTGGGCATAGCACTACTGGTTTTTGTGGCATCCCATTCTGTGACAACACCAGCCTCTATTTAATAGCATAATAACCATTTGCACTTATTCTCATAGAAATCAGGCCTGATAAAGACACTTTTGCTGTGCATGCTCTCTGGTTTTTGTGGCATCCCATTCTGTGACAACACCAGCCTCTATTTAATAGCATAATAACCATTTGCACTTATTCTCATAGAAATCAGGCCTAATAAAGACACTTTTGCTGTGCATGCTCTCTGGTTTTTGTGGCATCCCATTCTGTGACAACACCAGCCTCTATTTAATAGCATAATAACCATTTGCACTTATTCTCATAGAAATCAGGCCTGATAAAGACACTTTTGCTGGGCATAGTACTACTGGATCTTTTTTGGGGGCATCCCATTCTGTGACTAAAGCAGCCTCTGTTTAGGACCATATAAGCATTTGCTCTTATCATATTTGAAATTAGCCTGATAAAGACACTTTTGCTGGGCATAGTACTACTGGATCTTTTTTGGGGGCATCCCATTCTGTGACTAAAGCAGCCTCTGTTTAAGACCATATAAGCATTTGCTCTTATCATATTTGAAATTAGCCTGATAAAGACACTTTTGCTGGGCATAGTACTACTGGATCTTTTTTGGGGGCATCCCATTCTGTGACTAAAGCAGCCTCTGTTTAAGACCATATAAGCATTTGCTCTTATCATATTTGAAATTAGCCTGATAAAGACACTTTTGCTGGGCATAGTACTACTGGATCTTTTTTGGGGGCATCCTATTCTGTGACAACACCAGCCTCTATTTAATAGCATATTAACCATTTGCACTTATTCTCATAGAAATCAGGCCTGATAAAGACACTTTTGCTGTGCATGCTCTCTGGTTTTTGTGGCATCCCATTCTGTGACAACACCAGCCTCTATTTAATAGCATAATAACCATTTGCACTTATTCTCATAGAAATCAGGCCTGATAAAGACACTTTTGCTGTGCATGCTCTCTGGTTTTTGTGGCATCCCATTCTGTGACAACACCAGCCTCTATTTAATAGCATAATAACCATTTGCACTTATTCTCATAGAAATCAGGCCTGATAAAGACACTTTTGCTGGGCATAGTACTACTGGATCTTTTTTGGGGGCATCCCATTCTGTGACAACACCAGCCTCTATTTAATAGCATAATAACCATTTGCACTTATTCTCATAGAAATCAGGCCTGATAAAGACACTTTTGCTGGGCATAATACTAATGGATCTTTTTTGGGGGCATCCCATTCTGTGACAACACCAGCCTCTATTTAATAGCATAATAACCATTTGCACTTATTCTCATAGAAATCAGGCCTGATAAAGACACTTTTGCTGGGCATAGTACTACTGGATCTTTTTTGGGGGCATCCCATTCTGTGACTAAAGCAGCCTCTGTTTAAGACCATATAAGCATTTGCTCTTATCATATTTGAAATTAGCCTGATAAAGACACTTTTGCTGGGCATAGTACTACTGGATCTTTTTTGGGGGCATCCCATTCTGTGACTAAAGCAGCCTCTGTTTAAGACCATATAAGCATTTGCTCTTATCATATTTGAAATTAGCCTGATAAAGACACTTTTGCTGGGCATAGTACTACTGGATCTTTTTTGGGGGCATCCCATTCTGTGACTAAAGCAGCCTCTGTTTAAGACCATATAAGCATTTGCTCTTATCATATTTGAAATTAGCCTGATAAAGACACTTTTGCTGGGCATAGTACTACTGGATCTTTTTTGGGGGCATCCCATTCTGTGACTAAAGCAGCCTCTGTTTAAGACCATATAAGCATTTGCTCTTATCATATTTGAAATTAGCCTGATAAAGACACTTTTGCTGGGCATAGTACTACTGGATCTTTTTTGGGGGCATCACATTCTGTGACAACACCAGCCTCTATTTAATAGCATAATAACCATTTGCACTTATTCTCATAGAAATCAGGCCTGATAAAGACACTTTTGCTGGGCATAGTACTACTGGATCTTTTTTGGGGGCATCCCATTCTGTGACTAAAGCAGCCTCTGTTTAAGACCATATAAGCATTTGCTCTTATCATATTTGAAATTAGCCTGATAAAGACACTTTTGCTGGGCATAGTACTACTGGATCTTTTTTGGGGGCATCCCATTCTGTGACTAAAGCAGCCTCTGTTTAAGACCATATAAGCATTTGCTCTTATCATATTTGAAATTAGCCTGATAAAGACACTTTTGCTGGGCATAGTACTACTGGATCTTTTTTGGGGGCATCCCATTCTGTGACTAAAGCAGCCTCTGTTTAAGACCATATAAGCATTTGCTCTTATCATATTTGAAATTAGCCTGATAAAGACACTTTTGCTGGGCATAGTACTACTGGATCTTTTTTGGGGGCATCCCATTCTGTGACTAAAGCAGCCTCTGTTTAAGACCATATAAGCATTTGCTCTTATCATATTTGAAATTAGCCTGATAAAGACACTTTTGCTGGGCATAGTACTACTGGATCTTTTTTGGGGGCATCACATTCTGTGACAACACCAGCCTCTATTTAATAGCATAATAACCATTTGCACTTATTCTCATAGAAATCAGGCCTGATAAAGACACTTTTGCTGTGCATGCTCTCTGGTTTTTGTGGCATCCCATTCTGTGACAACACCAGCCTCTATTTAATAGCATAATAACCATTTGCACTTATTCTCATAGAAATCAGGCCTGATAAAGACACTTTTGCTGTGCATGCTCTCTGGTTTTTGTGGCATCCCATTCTGTGACAACACCAGCCTCTATTTAATAGCATAATAACCATTTGCACTTATTCTCATAGAAATCAGGCCTGATAAAGACACTTTTGCTGGGCATAGTACTACTGGATCTTTTTTGGGGGCATCCCATTCTGTGACAACACCAGCCTCTATTTAATAGCATAATAACCATTTGCACTTATTCTCATAGAAATCAGGCCTGATAAAGACACTTTTGCTGGGCATAGTACTACTGGATCTTTTTTGGGGGCATCCCATTCTGTGATAACACCAGCCTCTATTTAATAGCATAATAACCATTTGCACTTATTCTCATAGAAATCAGGCCTGATAAAGACACTTTTGCTGGGTATAGTACTACTGGATCTTTTTTGGGGGCATCCCATTCTGTGACTAAAGCAGCCTCTGTTTAAGACCATATAAGCATTTGCTCTTATCATATTTGAAATTAGCCTGATAAAGACACTTTTGCTGGGCATAGTACTACTGGATCTTTTTTGGGGGCATCCCATTCTGTGACTAAAGCAGCCTCTGTTTAAGACCATATAAGCATTTGCTCTTATCATATTTGAAATTAGCCTGATAAAGACACTTTTGCTGGGCATAGTACTACTGGATCTTTTTTGGGGGCATCCCATTCTGTGACTAAAGCAGCCTCTGTTTAAGACCATATAAGCATTTGCTCTTATCATATTTGAAATTAGCCTGATAAAGACACTTTTGCTGGGCATAGTACTACTGGATCTTTTTTGGGGGCATCCCATTCTGTGACAACACCAGCCTCTATTTAATAGCATAATAACCATTTGCACTTATTCTCATAGAAATCAGGCCTGATAAAGACACTTTTGCTGTGCATGCTCTCTGGTTTTTGTGGCATCCCATTCTGTGACAACACCAGCCTCTATTTAATAGCATAATAACCATTTGCACTTATTCTCATAGAAATCAGGGCTGATAAAGACACTTTTGCTGGGCATAGTACTACTGGATCTTTTTTGGGGGCATCCCATTCTGTGACAACACCAGCCTCTATTTAATAGCATAATAACCATTTGCACTTATTCTCATAGAAATCAGGCCTGATAAAGACACTTTTGCTGGGCATAGTACTACTGGATCTTTTTTGGGGGCATCCCATTCTGTGACTAAAGCAGCCTCTGTTTAAGACCATATAAACATTTGCTCTTATCATATTTGAAATTAGCCTGATAAAGACACTTTTGCTGGGCATAGTACTACTGGATCTTTTTTGGGGGCATCCCATTCTGTGACTAAAGCAGCCTCTGTTTAAGACCATATAAGCATTTGCTCTTATCATATTTGAAATTAGCCTGATAAAGACACTTTTGCTGGGCATAGTACTACTGGATCTTTTTTGGGGGCATCCCATTCTGTGACTAAAGCAGCCTCTGTTTAAGACCATATAAGCATTTGCTCTTATCATATTTGAAATTAGCCTGATAAAGACACTTTTGCTGGGCATAGTACTACTGGATCTTTTTTGGGGGCATCCCATTCTGTGACAACACCAGCCTCTATTTAATAGCATAATAACCATTTGCACTTATTCTCATAGAAATCAGGCCTGATAAAGACACTTTTGCTGTGCATGCTCTCTGGTTTTTGTGGCATCCCATTCTGTGACAACACCAGCCTCTATTTAATAGCATAATAACCATTTGCACTTATTCTCATAGAAATCAGGCCTGATAAAGACACTTTTGCTGGGCATAGTACTACTGGATCTTTTTTGGGGGCATCCCATTCTGTGACTAAAGCAGCCTCTGTTTAAGACCATATAAGCATTTGGTCTTATCATATTTGAAATTAGCCTGATAAAGACACTTTTGCTGGGCATAGTACTACTGGATCTTTTTTGGGGGCATCCCATTCTGTGACAACACCAGCCTCTATTTAATAGCATAATAACCATTTGCACTTATTCTCATAGAAATCAGGCCTGATAAAGACACTTTTGCTGTGCATGCTCTCTGGTTTTTGTGGCATCCCATTCTGTGACAACACCAGCCTCTATTTAATAGCATAATAACCATTTGCACTTATTCTCATAGAAATCAGGCCTGATAAAGACACTTTTGCTGGGCATAGTACTACTGGATCTTTTTTGGGGGCATCCCATTCTGTGACAACACCAGCCTCTATTTAATAGCATAATAACCATTTGCACTTATTCTCATAGAAATCAGGCCTGATAAAGACACTTTTGCTGGGCATAGTACTACTGGATCTTTTTTGGGGGCATCCCATTCTGTGACTAAAGCAGCCTCTGTTTAAGACCATATAAGCATTTGCTCTTATCATATTTGAAATTAGCCTGATAAAGACACTTTTGCTGGGCATAGTACTACTGGATCTTTTTTGGGGGCATCCCATTCTGTGACTAAAGCAGCCTCTGTTTAAGACCATATAAGCATTTGCTCTTATCATATTTGAAATTAGCCTGATAAAGACACTTTTGCTGGGCATAGTACTACTGGATCTTTTTTGGGGGCATCCCATTCTGTGACTAAAGCAGCCTCTGTTTAAGACCATATAACCATTTGCTCTTATTATATTTATATTATAAGACACTTTTGCTGGGCATAGGCTTACTGCTGCCTGCCAGGTGCACTTCTGTTGAGGCATCCCATTCTGTAACATAGCATACCCCTCTTTATTTACACTAAGCAGCTCTCTTATTTACACTAAGCAGGCCTGTTGGAGGCTGAGTGTTACTGCTCACTTTTGGTGTGCATTATATTCTGTTTCATATAGACCCACCGCTGCCCGGGGGATCTTAAAATATCACCTACTACCACGCCAGTTAGACTATGTCGGGCAGACAAGTGCCTGGAAGTGAAAAGAGGAGTGGCAGAGGCCAAGATTCCGCAGGCAGAGCTCGCATCAGACTGGGGGCCAGTAGCAGCAGGAGTCACGCTGAGAGACCTAATCTGCCAGTATCTGCTAGCGGTCGGGTCTCCACCAGTAACGCATCTGCCGTGGTAGATTGGTTGACGCGCTCATCAACAACATCATCACAACTTACGTCTGAGACCCCCAGTCTAGGGTCGGTAGGTTCCTCTGACACAACCCTGAGTTGGCATGCCCCGAGAGCAGTCCCTGTCCTCCCATTGCCTCTGTCCTACGCCGTTCCCTCCCCCAGCGACGTATCCTATGCTTTGGGTTCAGCTCCACTCTTTAGTGAGGAGGACCATCAGATAGAGGACAGTCAGCAGCTACTGCCCAGCCAAGAAATGGAGGTGGCTTCTCTAGCTAGGCAGACAAATAATGATGTGGACAGTGTCGTGGGTGCTGCGAGCGTTCCAGCTCCTGCGCCAGACACTGTTGACGAATCCACGAACATCAGTGACGTACAGCCACAACTCGGTGATGATGATGATGACGACGATGAAGCCGATCGCACTTGGGAGCCGGGTGATGAAGCGGCTTCATCGTCATCATCAGGAGAAGAGGGGCGCAGGTTGCCCCGGAGTCAGCAGCTGAGGCAGCAAGGTGGTAGCAGTCAGCATGGGGGCACAATTCCAAAGGCTGGAGCCGGCCGGGGCCGGGGCCGGGGTAGAGCACCTGCTGTGCGGCAGTCTACCTTATCGGGAGGTAGTGGAGCAGGGGTTCCTGGAGTTGGCAACAGCAGCAGTGAATCAGTGAGGCCAGGGGGTGGGAAAAGTAGCTACTCGGCAGTGTGGCAGTTTTTCCTGAGGCATCCGCAGGAGGGTAACATGGCCACATGCAAGATATGTAGGCAAAAGGTGAAGCGTGGCCAGGGTCCAAATGTTGGCACCACGGCCCTGCGTCAACATATGATGCGTCACCATAAAACGACCTGGGAGAACCGAGGCTCCCAAGGGGTGGTCCAGTCTGCTTCCTCACCAAGTGAGCTCCCAATTTCTGCCAGCCAAGGCTCCAGCACCTCAGCCGAAGGCAGCTGTGCGTCATACCCATCCTCTGTCGCTCCTGCTCCTCCTCCTCCAAGTCATGCATCCCGCCAGCAATCCATCAGCGAAGCCATGTCCAAGAGACAGCAGTATGCGCCCACTCATCCTACGGCGCAGAAGCTGAATGTGCTCCTGTCCAAGTTGCTGGTGCTGCAGTCGCTCCCTTTTCAGGTGGTGGAATCTGCACCTTTCAGAGAACTGATGGCTTGTGCCGAGCCGAGGTGGAGAGTCCCAAGCCGCCATTTCTTTGCCAAGAAGGCAGTACCAGCGCTGCACACTTTTGTTGAACAGAAGGTGGGCCAGTCCTTGAGCCTGTCGGTGTGTAGCAAAATACATGGCAGCGCCGACATCTGGAGCTGTAACTACGGTCAGGGGCAGTACATGTCGTTTACGGCCCACTGGGTGAATGTGGTCCCTTTGCAGCAGCAACTTGGACAGGTCACGCCGCTTCGGCCTCCGCGCTCTCTGCCCATTGGGCCTGTGACACCGTGCGACTCGGCCTCCTCATCCTCCGCCATCTCCTCACCCTCCACTGTAGGCTCAAGTCTCAGTGCCCCTCCAGTCTACCATGTGTGCAGGGCACGGAGGTGTCACGCAGTGCTTCACATGGTTTGTCTTGGCGAACGGAGTCACACAGGGGAGGAACTGCTTAAATGTATTCATCAGGAAATCCAAACATGGCTTACTCCGAGAAAACTTAAAATGGGAATCATGGTTACCGACAATGGGAAGAACATTTTGTCTGCGCTGCGCCAAGGAAGCCTGACCCATGCCCCCTGCATGGCTCACGTCTTCAATCTGGTTGTCAAGCGGTTTCTGAAGTGTTCCCCCCATCTGCAGGACATCCTAACAACTTCAAGGAAACTTTGCATGCACTTCAGCCACTCCTACACCGCCAAACACACCCTTCTTGAGCTACAGCGTCAGAATGGTATCCCCCAACATAGTCTGATTTGCGATGTTTCCACCCGTTGGAATTCCACCCTTCACATGTTGGACCGATTATATGAACAGAGAAAAGCCATCACGGATTTCCTGATGATCCAAGCAGATAGGGGGACTCCCCTGTGTAACTTCAATGTCAACCAGTGGCAGCTCATACGTGACACCTGCCATTTGCTCAGGCCCTTTGAGGAAGCCACTTTATTTGTCAGTCGGCAGGATTACGGGATGAACGACGTGATTCCACTGCTTCATGTACTACAGCACATGTTGGAAACCATGGCTGGTCATGGCACTGGAGACATGGCGTTTACATCTTACGGCCACATGAACCCCGTTGGAGCTGAACTGGAGGAGGAGGAGGAAGAGGAGGAGGAGGAGTGGCCCAGCGAAACACAGTTTAGGCTTGGCGAAATGGCTGGTTTATCTAGTCAGCGGACAGGAGAGGAGGAGCAGGAGCAGCCAGAGGAGCTAGAGGTTTTTGAGGAAGGCGAGACAGAGGACCCGGGCACACCGTGGCAGTATGCAGTGGAGATGGAGACAGGTAGTCCATCCGAGTCACTTGCGCAAATGGCACGAAGCATGCTCACGTGCTTGCGTAGTGACCCCAGAATTGTTTCCATCTGTTGGCGGGATGACTTCTGGCTGTCCACCTTATTGGACCCTCGCTTCCGGCACAAAATGGGGGCATTTTTTAAACCCACCGAGAGGGAGGACAAACTCAACTACTACAAAGACATTCTACGTAGGCAGTTGGCCGATGCCTATCTGCGCCATGGTCCATACTCTCGCAGGTCTGACTCGAGGGGACCTCTGCACTCACCTTCCACTGCCATGGCCGCTGGGGGGGTTGGCAGGAGCAGCAGCAGCAGCTCCATCAGCAGCAGCAGCCTCAGTCTTCAGTCGCTAATGAGTAGCTTTCTACACCCGCATAGTGAGGCTACTCATGAGCAGCAGGAAGACCTGGAGCAGGACCTCAACCAGCAGGTCATGTCATACTTTGACATGACCATGCCAACACACCTTGAGGATCCGCTGGACTTCTGGGCAGCCAAACTTGATTTGTGGCCGCAACTAGCAGAGTTTGCCCTGGAAAAGCTGTCCTGCCCGGCAAGTAGCGTGCCATCTGAGCGGGTGTTTAGTGCGGCGGGGGCCATAGTTACGGCGAGGAGAACTCGTCTGTCAACTAAAAATGTGGAGAGACTCACCTTTGTCAAAATGAATCAGGGATGGATCAGCCAGGATTTCCACCCACCAATGCCTGATGCATGCGACTAGATTCAGCATGGTGCCACGTTTTACACTTTCCAAATGGTGCAAAACATATTTATGTCTTTAGGCCATTTTTTGGGCTCCTGCTGCTGCTGCTGCCAACTTCTGCCAACTCCAGGGTGTGATTCATCCAATTGTTGGGCTCCTGAAGCCAACCCCAGTGTCACTTTAAAGTAATATTTGGGCTCCTGCTGCTGCTGCTGCTGTCAACTCCTGCCAACTCCAGGGTGTGATTCATCCAATTTTTGGGCTCCTGAAGCCAACTCCAGTGTATATTTGGGCTCCTGCTGCTGCTGCTGCCAACTTCTGCCAACTCCAGGGTGTGATTCATCCAATTTTTGGGCTCCTGAAGCCAACTCCAGTGTATATTTGGGCTCCTGCTGCTGCTGCTGCTGCCAACTTCTGCCAACTCCAGGGTGTGATTCATCCAATTTTTGGGCTCCTGAAGCCAACTCCAGTGTATATTTGGGCTCCTGCTGCTGCTGCTGCCAACTCCAGGGTGTGATTCATCCAATTTTTGGGCTCCTGAGGCCAACCCCAGGGTCTCTTTAATGTAATATTTGGGCTCCTGCTGCTGCTGCTGCTGTCAACTCCTGCCAACTCCAGGGTGTGATTCATACAATTTTTGGGCTCCTGAAGCCAACTCCATTGTATATTTGGGCTCCTGCTGCTGCTGCTGCCAACTCCAGGGTGTGATTCATCCAATTTTTGGGCTCCTGAGGCCAACCCCAGGGTCTCTTTAATGTAATATTTGGGCTCCTGCTGCTGCTGTCAACTCCTGCCAACTGCAGGGTGTGATTCATCCAATTTTTGGGCTCCTGAAGCCAACTCCAGTGTATATTTGGGCTCCTGCTGCTGCCAACTCCAGGGTGTGATTCATCCAATTTTTGGGCTCCTGAGGCCAACCCCAGGGTCTCTTTAATGTAATATTTGGGCTCCTGCTGCTGCTGTCAACTCCTGCCAACTGCAGGGTGTGATTCATCCAATTTTTGGGCTCCTGAAGCCAACTCCAGTGTATATTTGGGCTTCTGCTGCTGCTACTGTCAACTCCTGCCAACTCCAGGGTGTGATTCATCCAATTTTTGGGCTCCTGAAGCCAACTCCAGTGTATATTTGGGCTCCTGCTGCTGCTGCTGCCAACTCCAGGGTGTCATTCATCCAATTTTTGGGCTCCTGAGGCCAACCCCAGGGTCTCTTTAATGTAATATTTGGGCTCCTGCTGCTGCTGTCAACTCCTGCCAACTGCAGGGTGTGATTCATCCAATTTTTGGGCTCCTGAAGCCAACTCCAGTGTATATTTGGGCTCCTGCTGCTGCTACTGTCAACTCCTGCCAACTCCAGGGTGTGATTCATCCAATTTTTGGGCTCCTGAAGCCAACTCCAGTGTATATTTGGGCTCCTGCTGCTGCTGCTGCCAACTCCAGGGTGTGATTCATCCAATTTTTGGGCTCCTGAGGCCAACCCCAGGGTCTCTTTAATGTAATATTTGGGCTCCTGCTGCTGCTACTGCCAACTCCTGCCAACTCCAGGGTGTGATTCATCGAATTTTTGGGCTCCTGAAGCCAACTCCAGTGTATATTTGGGCTCCTGCTGCTGCTGCTGCCAACTCCAGGGTGTGATTCATCCAATTTTTGGGCTCCTGAAGCCAACTCCAGTGTATATTTGGGCTCCTGCTGCTGCTGCTGCTGCCAACTTCTGCCAACTCCAGGGTGTGATTCATCCAATTTTTGGGCTCCTGAAGCCAACTCCAGTGTATATTTGGGCTCCTGCTGCTGCTGCTGCCAACTTCTGCCAACTCCAGGGTGTGATTCATCCAATTTTTGGGCTCCTGAAGCCAACTCCAGTGTATATTTGGGCTCCTGCTGCTGCTGCTGCCAACTTCTGCCAACTCCAGGGTGTGATTCATCCAATTTTTGGGCTCCTGAAGCCAACTCCAGTGTATATTTGGGCTCCTGCTGCTGCTACTGTCAACTCCTGCCAACTCCAGGGTGTGATTCATCCAATTTTTGGGCTCCTGAAGCCAACTCCAGTGTATATTTGGGCTCCTGCTGCTGCTGCTGCCAACTCCAGGGTGTGATTCATCCAACTTTTGGGCTCCTGAAGCCAACTCCAGTGTATATTTGGGCTCCTGCTGCTGCTGCTGCCAACTTCTGCCAACTCCAGGGTGTGATTCATCCAATTTTTGGGCTCCTGAAGCCAACTCCAGTGTATATTTGGGCTCCTGCTGCTGCTGCTGCCAACTTCTGCCAACTGCAGGGTGTGATTCATCCAATTTTTGGGCTCCTGAAGCCAACTCCAGTGTATATTTGGGCTCCTGCTGCTGCTACTGTCAACTCCTGCCAACTCCAGGGTGTGATTCATCCAATTTTTGGGCTCCTGAAGCCAACTCCAGTGTATATTTGGGCTCCTGCTGCTGCTGCTGCCAACTTCTGCCAACTCCAGGGTGTGATTCATCCAATTTTTGGGCTCCTGAAGCCAACTCCAGTGTATATTTGGGCTCCTGCTGCTGCTGCTGCCAACTCCAGGGTGTGATTCATCCAATTTTTGGGCTCCTGAGGCCAACCCCAGGGTCTCTTTAATGTAATATTTGGGCTCCTGCTGCTGCTGCTGCTGTCAACTCCTGCCAACTCCAGGGTGTGATTCATCCAATTTTTGGGCTCCTGAAGCCAACTCCAGTGTATATTTGGGCTCCTGCTGCTGCTACTGCCAACTCCTGCCAACTCCAGGGTGTGATTCATCCAATTTTTGGGCTCCTGAAGCCAACTCCAGTGTATATTTGGGCTCCTGCTGCTGCTGCTGCTGCCAACTTCTGCCAACTCCAGGGTGTGATTCATCCAATTTTTGGGCTCCTGAAGCCAACTCCAGTGTATATTTGGGCTCCTGCTGCTGCTGCTGCTGCCAACTCCTGCCAACTCCAGGGTGTGATTCATCCAATTTTTGGGCTCCTGAAGCCATCTCCAGTGTATATTTGGGCTCCTGCTGCTGCTGCTGCCAACTCCAGGGTGTGATTCATCCAATTTTTGGGCTCCTGAAGCCAACTCCAGTGTATATTTGGGCTCCTGCTGCTGCTACTGTCAACTCCTGCCAACTCCAGGGTGTGATTCATCCAATTTTTGGGCTCCTGAAGCCAACTCTAGTGTATATTTGGGCTCCTGCTGCTGCTGCTGCCAACTCCAGGGTGTGATTCATCCAATTTTTGGGCTCCTGAGGCCAACCCCAGGGTCTCTTTAATGTAATATTTGGGCTCCTGCTGCTGCTACTGTCAACTCCTGCCAACTCCAGGGTGTGATTCATCCAATTTTTGGGCTCCTGAAGCCAACTCCAGTGTATATTTGGGCTCCTGCTGCTGCTGCTGCCAACTCCAGGGTGTGATTCATCCAATTTTTGGGATCCTGAGGCCAACCCCAGGGTCTCTTTAATGTAATATTTGGGCTCCTGCTGCTGCTGCTGCTGTCAACTCCTGCCAACTCCAGGGTGTGATTCATCCAATTTTTGGGCTCCTGCTGCTGCCAACTCCAGTGTCTCTTTAAAGCAATGTTTGGGCTCCTTCTGCCCCTCATAGTGATGCCACTTCAACTCTCTGCAATTGTGCCGCTCTGCGATTCTATTAGCGATGCCTCTGATCTGCATGTGATATTTATTCAAAGTAATATTTAACTAACCCAGCACGCATCCTGTGCGTGTTACAGCAAGGCAGAATGGTTTACAACCCTATTGAGGCTCTAGGAGGCTCAGAAATAGCCGTTTTTAATAGCGATTCGTCGCGAATTTATTCGGGTCGAAACGATTTTTGTCGGAAAATTCGGCGAATCAGTCGAATCGAATTTTTCAAAAGTTCGCTCATCTCTACTTCTGGGGCCCTGCCTGCCTACATATGAGCTATATACTGTTCAACATAGTAGCCCTAATAATAAGGACTCTCAATGACTCTCTTGTCTTCTGGTAGCTGGTATATATGGTGGTAAATGCGATATTATGAGCTTCTGGGGCCCTGCCTGCCTACATATGGGCTATATACTGTTCAGCATAGTAGCCCTAATAATAAGGACTCTCAATGACTCTCTTGTCTTCTGGTAGCTGGTATATATGGTGGTAAATGCGATATTCTGAGCTTCTGGGGCCCTGCCTGCCTACATATGAGCTATATACTGTTCAGCATAGTAGCCCTAATAAGGGCTCTCAATGACTCTCTTGTCTTCTGGTAGCTGGTATATATGGTGGTAAATGCGATATTCTGAGCTTCTGGGGCCCTGCCTGCCTACATATGAGCTATATACTGTTCAGCATAGTAGCCCTAATAATAAGGACTCTCAATGACTCTCTTGTCTTCTGGTAGCTGGTATATATGGTGGTAAATGCGATATTCTGAGCTTCTGGGGCCCTGCCTGCCTACATATGAGCTATATACTGTTCAGCATAGTAGCCCTAATAAGGGCTCTCAATGACTCTCTTGTCTTCTGGTAGCTGGTATATATGGTGGTAAATGCGATATTCTGAGCTTCTGGGGCCCTGCCTGCCTACATATGAGCTATATACTGTTCAACATAGTAGCCCTAATAAGGGCTCTCAATGACTCTCTTGTCTTCTGGTAGCTGGTATATATGGTGGTAAATGCGATATTCTGAGCTTCTGGGGCCCTGCCTGCCTACATATGAGCTATATACTGTTCAACATAGTAGCCCTAATAAGGGCTCTCAATGACTCTCTTGTCTTCTGGTAGCTGGTATATATGGTGGTAAATGCGATATTCTGAGCTTCTGGGGCCCTGCCTGCCTACATATGAGCTATATACTGTTCAACATAGTAGCCCTAATAATAAGGACTCTCAATGACTCTCTTGTCTTCTGGTAGCTGGTATATATGGTGGTAAATGCGATATTCTGAGCTTCTGGGGCCCTGCCTGCCTACATATGACCTATATACTGTTTAGCATAGTAGCCCTAATAATAAGGACTCTCAATGACTCTCTTGTCTTCTGGTAGCTGGTATATATGGTGGTAAATGCGATATTCTGAGCTTCTGGGGCCCTGCCTGCCTACATATGAGCTATATACTGTTCAACATAGTAGCCCTAATAAGGGCTCTCAATGACTCTCTTGTCTTCTGGTAGCTGGTATATATGGTGGTAAATGCGATATTCTGAGCTTCTGGGGCCCTGCCTGCCTACATATGAGCTATATACTGTTCAACATAGTAGCCCTAATAATAAGGACTCTCAATGACTCTCTTGTCTTCTGGTAGCTGGTATATATGGTGGTAAATGCGATATTCTGAGCTTCTGGGGCCCTGCCTGCCTACATATGAGCTATATACAGTTTAGCATAGTAGCCCTAATAATAAGGACTCTCAATGACTCTCTTGTCTTCTGGTAGCTGGTATATATGGTGGTAAATGCGATATTCTGAGCTTCTGGGGCCCTGCCTGCCTACATATGAGCTATATACTGTTCAACATAGTAGCCCTAATAATAAGGACTCTCAATGACTCTCTTGTCTTCTGGTAGCTGGTATATATGGTGGTAAATACGATATTCTGAGCTTCTGGGGCCCTGCCTGCCTACATATGAGCTATATACTGTTCAGCATAGTAGCCCTAATAATAAGGACTCTCAATGACTCTCTTGTCTTCTGGTAGCTGGTATATATGGTGGTAAATGCGATATTCTGAGCTTCTGGGGCCCTGCCTGCCTACATATGGGCTATATACTGTTCAGCATAGTAGCCCTAATAATAAGGACTCTCAATGACTCTCTTGTCTTCTGGTAGCTGGTATATATGGTGGTAAATGCGATATTCTGAGCTTCTGGGGCCCTGCCTGCCTACATATGAGCTATATACTGTTCAGCATAGTAGCCCTAATAAGGGCTCTCAATGACTCTCTTGTCTTCTGGTAGCTGGTATATATGGTGGTAAATGCGATATTCTGAGCTTCTGGGGCCCTGCCTGCCTACATATGAGCTATATACTGTTCAACATAGTAGCCCTAATAATAAGGACTCTCAATGACTCTCTTGTCTTCTGGTAGCTGGTATATATGGTGGTAAATGCGATATTCTGAGCTTCTGGGGCCCTGCCTGCCTACATATGAGCTATATACTGTTCAGCATAGTAGCCCTAATAATAAGGACTCTCAATGACTCTCTTGTCTTCTGGTAGCTGGTATATATGGTGGTAAATGCGATATTCTGAGCTTCTGGGGCCCTGCCTGCCTACATATGAGCTATATACTGTTCAACATAGTAGCCCTAATAAGGGCTCTCAATGACACTCTTGTCTTCTGGATGCTGGTATATATGGTTGTAAATGCGATATTCTGAGCTTCTGGGGCCCTGCCTGCCTACATATGAGCTATATACTGTTCAGCATAGTAGCCCTAATAAGGGATCTCAATGACTCTCTTGTCTTCTGGTAGCTGGTATATATGGTGGTAAATGCGATATTCTGAGCTTCTGGGGCCCTGCCTGCCTACATATGAGCTATATACTGTTCAACATAGTAGCCCTAATAAGGGCTCTCAATGACTCTCTTGTCTTCTGGTAGCTGGTATATATGGTGGTAAATGTGATATTCTGAGCTTCTGGGGCCCTGCCTGCCTACATATGAGCTATATACTGTTCAACATAGTAGCCCTAATAATAAGGACTCTCAATGACTCTCTTGTCTTCTGGTAGCTGGTATATATGGTGGTAAATGCAATATTCTGAGCTTCTGGGGCCCTGCCTGCCTACATATGAGCTATATACTGTTCAGCATAGTAGCCCTAATAATAAGGACTCTCAATGACTCTCTTGTCTTCTGGTAGCTGGTATATATGGTGGTAAATGCGATATTCTGAGCTTCTGGGGCCCTGCCTGCCTACATATGAGCTATATACTGTTCAACATAGTAGCCCTAATAAGGGCTCTCAATGACTCTCTTGTCTTCTGGAAGCTGGTATATATGGTGGTAAATGCGATATTCTGAGCTTCTGGGGCCCTGCCTGCCTACATATGAGCTATATACTGTTCAACATAGTAGCCCTAATAAGGGCTCTCAATGACTCTCTTGTCTTCTGGTAGCTGGTATATATGGTGGTAAATGCGATATTCTGAGCTTCTGGGGCCCTGCCTGCCTACATATGAGCTATATACTGTTCAACATAGTAGCCCTAATAATAAGGACTCTCAATGACTCTCTTGTCTTCTGGTAGCTGGTATATATGGTGGTAAATGCGATACTCTGAGCTTCTGGGGCCCTGCCTGCCTACATATGAGCTATATACTGTTCAACATAGTAGCCCTAATAATAAGGACTCTCAATGACTCTCTTGTCTTCTGGTAGCTGGTATATATGGTGGTAAATGCGATATTCTGAGCTTCTGGGGCCCTGCCTGCCTACATATGAGCTATATACTGTTCAGCATAGTAGCCCTAATAAGGGCTCTCAATGACTCTCTTGTCTTCTGGTAGCTGGTATATATGGTGGTAAATGCGATATTCTGAGCTTCTGGGGCCCTGCCTGCCTACATATGAGCTATATACTGTTCAGCATAGTAGCCCTAATAAGGGCTCTCAATGACTCTCTTGTCTTCTGGTAGCTGGTATATATGGTGGTAAATGCGATATTCTGAGCTTCTGGGGCCCTGCCTGCCTACATATGGGCTATATACTGTTCAGCATAGTAGCCCTAATAATAAGGACTCTCAATGACTCTCTTGTCTTCTGGTAGCTGGTATATATGGTGGTAAATGCGATATTCTGAGCTTCTGGGGCCCTGCCTGCCTACATATGAGCTATATACTGTTCAGCATAGTAGCCCTAATAAGGGCTCTCAATGACTCTCTTGTCTTCTGGTAGCTGGTATATATGGTGGTAAATGCGATATTCTGAGCTTCTGGGGCCCTGCCTGCCTACATATGAGCTATATACTGTTCAACATAGTAGCCCTAATAAGGGCTCTCAATGACTCTCTTGTCTTCTGGTAGCTGGTATATATGGTGGTAAATGCGATATTCTGAGCTTCTGGGGCCCTGCCTGCCTACATATGAGCTATATACTGTTCAACATAGTAGCCCTAATAAGGGCTCTCAATGACTCTCTTGTCTTCTGGTAGCTGGTATATATGGTGGTAAATGCGATATTCTGAGCTTCTGGGGCCCTGCCTGCCTACATATGAGCTATATACTGTTCAACATAGTAGCCCTAATAATAAGGACTCTCAATGACTCTCTTGTCTTCTGGTAGCTGGTATATATGGTGGTAAATGCGATATTCTGAGCGTCTGGGGCCCTGCCTGCCTACATATGACCTATATACTGTTTAGCATAGTAGCCCTAATAATAAGGACTCTCAATGACTCTCTTGTCTTCTGGTAGCTGGTATATATGGTGGTAAATGCGATATTCTGAGCTTCTGGGGCCCTGCCTGCCTACATATGAGCTATATACTGTTCAACATAGTAGCCCTAATAAGGGCTCTCAATGACTCTCTTGTCTTCTGGTAGCTGGTATATATGGTGGTAAATGCGATATTCTGAGCTTCTGGGGCCCTGCCTGCCTACATATGAGCTATATACTGTTCAACATAGTAGCCCTAATAATAAGGACTCTCAATGACTCTCTTGTCTTCTGGTAGCTGGTATATATGGTGGTAAATGCGATATTCTGAGCTTCTGGGGCCCTGCCTGCCTACATATGAGCTATATACTGTTTAGCATAGTAGCCCTAATAATAAGGACTCTCAATGACTCTCTTGTCTTCTGGTAGCTGGTATATATGGTGGTAAATGCGATATTCTGAGCTTCTGGGGCCCTGCCTGCCTACATATGAGCTATATACTGTTCAACATAGTAGCCCTAATAATAAGGACTCTCAATGACTCTCTTGTCTTCTGGTAGCTGGTATATATGGTGGTAAATGCGATATTCTGAGCTTCTGGGGCCCTGCCTGCCTACATATGAGCTATATACTGTTCAGCATAGTAGCCCTAATAATAAGGACTCTCAATGACTCTCTTGTCTTCTGGTAGCTGGTATATATGGTGGTAAATGCAATATTCTGAGCTTCTGGGGCCCTGCCTGCCTACATATGGGCTATATACTGTTCAGCATAGTAGCCCTAATAATAAGGACTCTCAATGACTCTCTTGTCTTCTGGTAGCTGGTATATATGGTGGTAAATGTGATATTCTGAGCTTCTGGGGCCCTGCCTGCCTACATATGAGCTATATACTGTTCAGCATAGTAGCCCTAATAAGGGCTCTCAATGACTCTCTTGTCTTCTGGTAGCTGGTATATATGGTGGTAAATGCGATATTCTGAGCTTCTGGGGCCCTGCCTGCCTACATATGAGCTATATACTGTTCAACATAGTAGCCCTAATAATAAGGACTCTCAATGACTCTCTTGTCTTCTGGTAGCTGGTATATATGGTGGTAAATGCGATATTCTGAGCTTCTGGGGCCCTGCCTGCCTACATATGAGCTATATACTGTTCAACATAGTAGCCCTAATAAGGGCTCTCAATGACTCTCTTGTCTTCTGGTAGCTGGTATATATGGTGGTAAATGTGATATTCTGAGCTTCTGGGGCCCTGCCTGCCTACATATGAGCTATATACTGTTCAACATAGTAGCCCTAATAATAAGGACTCTCAATGACTCTCTTGTCTTCTGGTAGCTGGTATATATGGTGGTAAATGCAATATTCTGAGCTTCTGGGGCCCTGCCTGCCTACATATGAGCTATATACTGTTCAGCATAGTAGCCCTAATAATAAGGACTCTCAATGACTCTCTTGTCTTCTGGTAGCTGGTATATATGGTGGTAAATGCGATATTCTGAGCTTCTGGGGCCCTGCCTGCCTACATATGAGCTATATACTGTTCAACATAGTAGCCCTAATAAGGGCTCTCAATGACTCTCTTGTCTTCTGGAAGCTGGTATATATGGTGGTAAATGCGATATTCTGAGCTTCTGGGGCCCTGCCTGCCTACATATGAGCTATATACTGTTCAACATAGTAGCCCTAATAAGGGCTCTCAATGACTCTCTTGTCTTCTGGTAGCTGGTATATATGGTGGTAAATGCGATATTCTGAGCTTCTGGGGCCCTGCCTGCCTACATATGAGCTATATACTGTTCAACATAGTAGCCCTAATAATAAGGACTCTCAATGACTCTCTTGTCTTCTGGTAGCTGGTATATATGGTGGTAAATGCGATACTCTGAGCTTCTGGGGCCCTGCCTGCCTACATATGAGCTATATACTGTTCAACATAGTAGCCCTAATAATAAGGACTCTCAATGACTCTCTTGTCTTCTGGTAGCTGGTATATATGGTGGTAAATGCGATACTCTGAGCTTCTGGGGCCCTGCCTGCCTACATATGAGCTATATACTGTTCAACATAGTAGCCCTAATAATAAGGACTCTCAATGACTCTCTTGTCTTCTGGTAGCTGGTATATATGGTGATAAATGCGATACTCTGAGCTTCTGGGGCCCTGCCTGCCTACATATGAGCTATATACTGTTCAACATAGTAGCCCTAATAAGGGCTCTCAATGACACTCTTGTCTTCTGGATGCTGGTATATATGGTTGTAAATGCGATATTCTGAGCTTCTGGGGCCCTGCCTGCCTACATATGAGCTATATACTGTTCAGCATAGTAGCCCTAATAAGGGCTCTCAATGACTCTCTTGTCTTCTGGTAGCTGGTATATATGGTGGTAAATGCGATATTCTGAGCTTCTGGGGCCCTGCCTGCCTACATATGAGCTATATACTGTTCAACATAGTAGCCCTAATAAGGGCTCTCAATGACTCTCTTGTCTTCTGGTAGCTGGTATATATGGTGGTAAATGTGATATTCTGAGCTTCTGGGGCCCTGCCTGCCTACATATGAGCTATATACTGTTCAACATAGTAGCCCTAATAATAAGGACTCTCAATGACTCTCTTGTCTTCTGGTAGCTGGTATATATGGTGGTAAATGCAATATTCTGAGCTTCTGGGGCCCTGCCTGCCTACATATGAGCTATATACTGTTCAGCATAGTAGCCCTAATAATAAGGACTCTCAATGACTCTCTTGTCTTCTGGTAGCTGGTATATATGGTGGTAAATGCGATATTCTGAGCTTCTGGGGCCCTGCCTGCCTACATATGAGCTATATACTGTTCAACATAGTAGCCCTAATAAGGGCTCTCAATGACTCTCTTGTCTTCTGGAAGCTGGTATATATGGTGGTAAATGCGATATTCTGAGCTTCTGGGGCCCTGCCTGCCTACATATGAGCTATATACTGTTCAACATAGTAGCCCTAATAAGGGCTCTCAATGACTCTCTTGTCTTCTGGTAGCTGGTATATATGGTGGTAAATGCGATATTCTGAGCTTCTGGGGCCCTGCCTGCCTACATATGAGCTATATACTGTTCAACATAGTAGCCCTAATAATAAGGACTCTCAATGACTCTCTTGTCTTCTGGTAGCTGGTATATATGGTGGTAAATGCGATACTCTGAGCTTCTGGGGCCCTGCCTGCCTACATATGAGCTATATACTGTTCAACATAGTAGCCCTAATAATAAGGACTCTCAATGACTCTCTTGTCTTCTGGTAGCTGGTATATATGGTGGTAAATGCGATATTCTGAGCTTCTGGGGCCCTGCCTGCCTACATATGAGCTATATACTGTTCAGCATAGTAGCCCTAATAAGGGCTCTCAATGACTCTCTTGTCTTCTGGTAGCTGGTATATATGGTGGTAAATGCGATATTCTGAGCTTCTGGGGCCCTGCCTGCCTACATATGAGCTATATACTGTTCAGCATAGTAGCCCTAATAAGGGCTCTCAATGACTCTCTTGTCTTCTGGTAGCTGGTATATATGGTGGTAAATGCAATATTCTGAGCTTCTGGGGCCCTGCCTGCCTACATATGAGCTATATACCGTTCAGCATAGTAGCCCTAATAAGGGCTCTCAATTACTCTCTTGTCTTCTGGTAGCTGGTATATATGGTGGTAAATGCGATATTCTGAGCTTCTGGGGCCCTGCCTGCCTACATATGAGCTATATACTGTTCAACATAGTAGCCCTAATAATAAGGACTCTCAATGACTCTTGTCTTCTGGTAGCTGGTATATATGGTGGTAAATGCAATATTCTGAGCTTCTGGGGCCCTGCCTGCCTACATATGAGCTATATACTGTTCAGCATAGTAGCCCTAATAATAAGGACTCTCAATGACTCTCTTGTCTTCTGGTAGCTGGTATATATGGTGGTAAATGCGATATTCTGAGCTTCTGGGGCCCTGCCTGCCTACATATGAGCTATATACTGTTCAACATAGTAGCCCTAATAAGGGCTCTCAATGACTCTCTTGTCTTCTGGAAGCTGGTATATATGGTGGTAAATGCGATATTCTGAGCTTCTGGGGCCCTGCCTGCCTACATATGAGCTATATACTGTTCAACATAGTAGCCCTAATAAGGGCTCTCAATGACTCTCTTGTCTTCTGGTAGCTGGTATATATGGTGGTAAATGCGATATTCTGAGCTTCTGGGGCCCTGCCTGCCTACATATGAGCTATATACTGTTCAACATAGTAGCCCTAATAATAAGGACTCTCAATGACTCTCTTGTCTTCTGGTAGCTGGTATATATGGTGGTAAATGCGATACTCTGAGCTTCTGGGGCCCTGCCTGCCTACATATGAGCTATATACTGTTCAACATAGTAGCCCTAATAATAAGGACTCTCAATGACTCTCTTGTCTTCTGGTAGCTGGTATATATGGTGGTAAATGCGATACTCTGAGCTTCTGGGGCCCTGCCTGCCTACATATGAGCTATATACTGTTCAACATAGTAGCCCTAATAATAAGGACTCTCAATGACTCTCTTGTCTTCTGGTAGCTGGTATATATGGTGATAAATGCGATACTCTGAGCTTCTGGGGCCCTGCCTGCCTACATATGAGCTATATACTGTTCAACATAGTAGCCCTAATAAGGGCTCTCAATGACACTCTTGTCTTCTGGATGCTGGTATATATGGTTGTAAATGCGATATTCTGAGCTTCTGGGGCCCTGCCTGCCTACATATGAGCTATATACTGTTCAGCATAGTAGCCCTAATAAGGGCTCTCAATGACTCTCTTGTCTTCTGGTAGCTGGTATATATGGTGGTAAATGCGATATTCTGAGCTTCTGGGGCCCTGCCTGCCTACATATGAGCTATATACTGTTCAACATAGTAGCCCTAATAAGGGCTCTCAATGACTCTCTTGTCTTCTGGTAGCTGGTATATATGGTGGTGAATGTGATATTCTGAGCTTCTGGGGCCCTGCCTGCCTACATATGAGCTATATACTGTTCAACATAGTAGCCCTAATAATAAGGACTCTCAATGACTCTCTTGTCTTCTGGTAGCTGGTATATATGGTGGTAAATGCAATATTCTGAGCTTCTGGGGCCCTGCCTGCCTACATATGAGCTATATACTGTTCAGCATAGTAGCCCTAATAATAAGGACTCTCAATGACTCTCTTGTCTTCTGGTAGCTGGTATATATGGTGGTAAATGCGATATTCTGAGCTTCTGGGGCCCTGCCTGCCTACATATGAGCTATATACTGTTCAACATAGTAGCCCTAATAAGGGCTCTCAATGACTCTCTTGTCTTCTGGAAGCTGGTATATATGGTGGTAAATGCGATATTCTGAGCTTCTGGGGCCCTGCCTGCCTACATATGAGCTATATACTGTTCAACATAGTAGCCCTAATAAGGGCTCTCAATGACTCTCTTGTCTTCTGGTAGCTGGTATATATGGTGGTAAATGCGATATTCTGAGCTTCTGGGGCCCTGCCTGCCTACATATGAGCTATATACTGTTCAACATAGTAGCCCTAATAATAAGGACTCTCAATGACTCTCTTGTCTTCTGGTAGCTGGTATATATGGTGGTAAATGCGATACTCTGAGCTTCTGGGGCCCTGCCTGCCTACATATGAGCTATATACTGTTCAACATAGTAGCCCTAATAATAAGGACTCTCAATGACTCTCTTGTCTTCTGGTAGCTGGTATATATGGTGGTAAATGCGATATTCTGAGCTTCTGGGGCCCTGCCTGCCTACATATGAGCTATATACTGTTCAGCATAGTAGCCCTAATAAGGGCTCTCAATGACTCTCTTGTCTTCTGGTAGCTGGTATATATGGTGGTAAATGCGATATTCTGAGCTTCTGGGGCCCTGCCTGCCTACATATGAGCTATATACTGTTCAGCATAGTAGCCCTAATAAGGGCTCTCAATGACTCTCTTGTCTTCTGGTAGCTGGTATATATGGTGGTAAATGCAATATTCTGAGCTTCTGGGGCCCTGCCTGCCTACATATGAGCTATATACCGTTCAGCATAGTAGCCCTAATAAGGGCTCTCAATTACTCTCTTGTCTTCTGGTAGCTGGTATATATGGTGGTAAATGCGATATTCTGAGCTTCTGGGGCCCTGCCTGCCTACATATGAGCTATATACTGTTCAACATAGTAGCCCTAATAATAAGGACTCTCAATGACTCTTGTCTTCTGGTAGCTGGTATATATGGTGGTAAATGCGATATTCTGAGCTTCTGGGGCCCTGCCTGCCTACATATGAGCTATATACTGTTCAGCATAGTAGCCCTAATAATAAGCACTCTCAATGACTCTCTTGTCTTCTGGTAGCTGGTATATATGGTGGTAAATGCGATATTCTGAGCTTCTGGGGCCCTGCCTGCCTACATATGAGCTATATACTGTTCAACATAGTAGCCCTAATAATAAGGACTCTCAATGACTCTCTTGTCTTCTGGTAGCTGGTATATATGGTGGTAAATGCGATATTCTGAGCTTCTGGGGCCCTGCCTGCCTACATATGGGCTATAAATGTAAACAATACTAATAATAATAATAATATTATTACTATTATCTCCTGGCTGGTGCAAGCCAAATGTAAACAATATCAATATGATATACTGAAATATTATATTCAATATCTCCTGAATGGCTCTCCAAATGTAAACAAGAGAATATAATAATAATATTAATATCTCCTGAATGGCTCTTAGCCAAATGTAAACAATTATATATCTCCTGCCTGCCGCTCGGCAAATGTAAACAATATTATAACTAGATATTAATAATATTGTGTATATATTTATCCTGCCCGGCTCGACTAAAATAGGCAACACATATACCAATATTGTCAATATCTGGCCAATGATCACGCAATGGATACACGCATAAGACTATAAGACTAGGTTCTTTTGACTTCTGGTAAATGCAAGAGACACTGAGACGCGTAGTAAATAGAGAGGTATATTGTAGTACAAGCAAAACAAAATGGCAAAAGACAATACAATTTACTTTACATGCAACCACAGATATATTAACCCCTAATGGGTGGATTTACAGCACCAATACCATACTGACAGACAATTCACACAAGGAACTTACAATGAATCATGCAGAAAAGAAAAGAGCCACACAAGTTAAATGGACACCCCAATACAGCAATATTCCCTGATAGCACTAACCAGTGTTAGCTATGGCTAAGTTACCTGCCTCAGTCAATCGTTTCCCCCAGCGCTATTCCAGGGCCCTTCTCCTGTACAAGCAGTCTCCGGTCCAAGCCTCCTCCTCCCTTCTGCCTCCTCTCCTAATTATACTAAAAGTGGGCTTCTGGTATTCCTTTGATCTTTTATGACCCTAGTCTTCTCCTAATCTGGCTTCTCAATCTTGTCCCAGCCCTGCTATATTGTCGCAGGATGCTGTCCTATCTGATTGGAATACAATTCCTGCCCGGCCACCTGTGCATGCTGGTATTGTAAACTATTTGCTGTATATTCCTATACTTAAATATGCAACATTATTAGCAATATTGATTTTCCATAAAGGCCCATTATTTACAGATTCGCCCACTAGAGACAGAGATATATATATATATATATATTATATCTATATATATCGAGGTCTCTCAAATATATAAAACATAAGTCTTAAAAGTGATTCAAATTTGCTGAGACTGATGGGACCCGATATATATCAACACAAAGCTATGACAACCTACAGTATCTCAAGTTACAGTCCGAATCCTTCAGCCACCACACACTGTTTTAATGCCACACCCTCTTCAACAGATCATCAAACATATTTCATATTTTTACACCATCCATAACTGCTTATGTGATTTTGGGTGACCAAATCTGGTGACATCCGGATTTATTCACTGCTGCTGGTATTGACAGACATCAGTCGACTTCCATTGTATGTTGCAGACAATGCTTTATCAGCTGTCACTGAGTCTCCAAGGCCTGTATTATCAACGAAGTGGGTGCACAAGGTGACAGTGCATATTGTTATGAGTGCACTGCATAGTCCATCATGTTATGGGTGCACATCATCAGAACTGCCCATGGTTTCATGGTGCACAGCATCAGAACTGCCCATATTGTCATGGGTGCATATCATTAGAACAGTCCATATTGTTATGGGTGCACATGTACTTTGACAGTTCACACAGACCATAAGGAGTTACAGCAACAGTACATCTGCAATATTAGAAGCAATCGGTGATATACTCTCCAACACAGTGATACACAGCAGACTCCAAGAAATAGATTTTTGGTCACAGAGCATAAACATAATGCAACATAGCAAACGGCGTATTACGGTGGAAATGTCTGAAAGAAAACCTTGAACAAAAGAAAGTGTGACTCTGTAGATGTGGCTTCGAGGATTCAAGCTTTAACCAAAGAACAATAAGGTTGCCACTATGCTATATCAATAATCCCCTCCGTCTCCGCAAACTCAAATCAAGGGCATATCTGGGCTATCTATGGAAAATCTGTTAAAAAGTTATGTTTACAACAATAAAACAAACATCCCTAAGGTATTAGGTCCACCTAATGCAGACCTCGTGTATTGACAATATTGTACAATACTAAATGGTAACCTTCGCCCACTTCATACCATTTCAACGTGAAGAAACAAACAAACAGATAGTTTCAAATTGTGTGCCTGTGTACAAACTACCAAAAAAAAGTTACTTAGCAAAAAAATGGTTCCCACTCCAATAACATAACAGGAAAAAAAGCTTACAAGCACACAATTTAAAATGATTGATCCAATGAACAGGCTAAAATATGAATTTTAACCTTTTCATTGTTCATTGTAAAAGGAAAAAAAAGCTTAAAAACTGGTTCCCAATGTATTGTCACTGGAAAGACACTGGCTGTATAGAAATGCTAATGATAATGCCTGTGAGTGACACTGCAGCCCCAGCAACAGAGCATTCCACACAGCCTGTCAGTGACACCTGGGAGAACTCCTACATACACTAGGCTGGTACTAGTAGATTAAATATGCGCAATCCGTAAAATATAGCGCAATCACAAAAAAATACTAAATTTACACTTTAATGGAAATCAGGGATATCCGAAACCCTGTCCATGCCAGCTTAGCAGTTCAGGTCTTTTAACTAAAAAAACAAAAATGAATTTAGATTTTTGATAACCTGACTGCTTTCATCAAATTAATTTTTGAGGCTTATCCTAAACGTGTGCACATAAAAAAAAAAACCCAACACAAAAAAGCCCACGTTAAGGTCCTCAAAACCTAATTGAAAAATCAAAGCGTTAATCAGAGACTTAGCCGGGATTTTATCCAATGGACCGAAAGACAAAACACATAGAATTAATAACACCTAACTGGGTGCCTATCTAAAACTTTTTGTCTAAGCCTTGGCTCATCTGACATTCTTCTGTTCCCCGACATACTTACCTCTTCTCTTATGGCCATAACCTGTTGGATCAGTGAGCTCATATCACTCCTCAACTGCAGATTTTCTGCCATAAGGTATTCATTTCTGGCTCTTAACCATTTCACTGGGACACACTTTACCGGTTTTCTCTGACTATAATGCTCCCTAGCAAATTTCTTTTAGTTAACGCTCCCTGTCCCAAATCTAGCAGAGTACACCATCGTCTGCCTTTTGTGGGTTCTATAGGTCTGGACTTTATTGCTACACATTGGTTTTGCAGAGGGGCAGAGCCTGGAAATGTGATCCGCTTGGCCACAAGAGTGGCACTTCACACTTCTAGCTCTCTTTACATTGTCTCTGCACGGTACAGCAGGGTTAATTAGTCTAGGCCTTGCATTTTGTAATGGGGACTTTGAGACTGCCATTTGAGCTTGTGTGACTGCACTAACCTTTGGGGCTACCTTTGGGTAATTTTCACTCCTACAATTACCCTGCAACTCCGAGTCTATATGCTTATTTGGTGAAGACCCACATGAAACCTCCTCAGCAGCACCAGGAAATGCATCTCTCTGTCTCCTGATATCCACAGACACAAGTTCAACTTCTTTTTCTGTGGCTATCAGCTTTTCTGACATTGCCTGATTGTTCATGCGCAATTCTCTGCTCTCAGCTCTCAGCTGCTCCACAATTGCACCCAAACTTTCAGTAGATGCCCTCATGGCTCCTAGCGCTTTATCCAGGGAGTTTACCTCCTCTTTGAGGCTTTCATTTTGTATTTTCACCAAAACAAACTCCTTTGCAATCCAAACTGCCCCATAAATCAAAAAGCGTTTGCCCTCAGATTTGGAGATTTGCTTAGCAGCAATGCATTTAGATACATAATCCTGGGCTTCAGCCCATGGGTTACTGGATCCCTGCATTGCTTTAATAATCCCCTCTGCATTCTTTATCTTGTTCATCTTTTTTGCAAGACCCTCCATGTCTATACAATAAGGCACTTCAAACCAATTGCAACACTTTAAAATATGCTGTAGTTACCAATAGCAACAGCGGTCTGTGAACTATAGAAATTGAATTGCACAATGTATTATATACCACAATACACTCAATATTCACCACGACACAGTGCTCTGCAAATACACAAGATGCCTCCTGCCTGGCGCTTAGCCAAATGTAAACAATACTACTAATAATAATAATATTATTACTATTATCTCCTGGCTGGTGCAAGCCAAATGTAAACAATATCAATATGATATACTGAAATATTATATTCAATATCTCCTGAATGGCTCTCCAAATGTAAACAAGAGAATATAATAATAATATTAATATCTCCTGAATGGCTCTTAGCCAAATGTAAACAATTATATATCTCCTGCCTGCCGCTCGGCAAATGTAAACAATATTATAACTAGATATTAATAATATTGTGTATATATTTATCCTGCCCGGCTCGACTAAAATAGGCAACACATATACCAATATTGTCAATATCTGGCCAATGATCACGCAATGGATACACGCATAAGACTATAAGACTAGGTTCTTTTGACTTCTGGTAAATGCAAGAGACACTGAGACGCGTAGTAAATAGAGAGATATATTGTAGTACAAGCAAAACAAAATGGCAAAAGACAATACAATTTACTTTACATGCAACCACAGATATATTAACCCCTAATGGGTGGATTTACAGCACCAATACCATACTGACAGACAATTCACACAAGGAACTTACAATGAATCATGCAGAAAAGAAAAGAGCCACACAAGTTAAATGGACACCCCAATACAGCAATATTCCCTGATAGCACTAACCAGTGTTAGCTATGGCTAAGTTACCTGCCTCAGTCAATCGTCTCCCCCAGCGCTATTCCAGGGCCCTTCTCCTGTACAAGCAGTCTCCGGTCCAAGCCTCCTCCTCCCTTCTGCCTCCTCTCCTAATTATACTAAAAGTGGGCTTCTGGTATTCCTTTGATCTTTTATGACCCTAGTCTTCTCCTAATCTGGCTTCTCAATCTTGTCCCAGCCCTGCTATATTGTCGCAGGATGCTGTCCTATCTGATTGGAATACAATTCCTGCCCGGCCACCTGTGCATGCTGGTATTTTAAACTATTTGCTGTATATTCCTATACTTAAATATGCAACATTATTAGCAATATTGATTTTCCATAAAGGCCCATTATTTACATATACTGTTCAGCATAGTAGCCCTAATAATAAGGACTCTCAATGACTCTCTTGTCTTCTGGTAGCTGGTATATATGGTGGCAAATGCGATATTCTGAGCTTCTGGGGCCCTGCCTGCCTACATATGAGCTATATACTGTTCAGCATAGTAGCCCTAATAAGGGCTCTCAATGACTCTCTTGTCTTCTGGTAGCTGGTATATATGGTGGTAAATGCGATATTCTGAGCTTCTGGGGCCCTGCCTGCCTACATATGAGCTATATACCGTTCAGCATAGTAGCCCTAATAAGGGCTCTCAATGACTCTCTTGTCTTCTGGTAGCTGGTATATATGGTGGTAAATGCGATATTCTGAGCTTCTGGGGCCCTGCCTGCCTACATATGAGCTATATACTGTTCAGCATAGTAGCCCTAATAAGGGCTCTCAATGACTCTCTTGTCTTCTGGTAGCTGGTATATATGGTGGTAAATGCGATATTCTGAGCTTCTGGGGCCCTGCCTGCCTACATATGAGCTATATACCGTTCAGCATAGTAGCCCTAATAAGGGCTCTTAATGACTCTCTTGTCTTCTGGTAGCTGGTATATATGGTGGTAAATGCGATATTCTGAGCTTCTGGGGCCCTGCCTGCCTACATATGGGCTATATACCGTTCAGCATAGTAGCCCTAATAAGGGCTCCTAATGACTCTCTTGTCTTCTGGTAGCTGGTATATATGGTGGTAAATGCGATATTCCGAGCTTCTGGGGCCCTGCCAGCTACAGCCTGTCTTTCCCTGCTGTGAGCGTCTATCCCTCACTAAGTTCAAGCTGCTAATGCTGACGAAGAGGAAGTGCTGACTTTTGTAGATTCGAGGTCACATGGTTTTTCCAGCCAATGCGTCTAGACGCCGTTCTCGCGATGCCAGCGTCCTCCCAGGACCTGTCCCACCCCCCCTGCATGGTGATTGGTGTAAAAAACGCGCCAGGGAAGGTGTGAGGGGAAACGAATTGTGAGTGCGCCATCGCCGCTGTACTCGATCGAAATCGAGTATGACGAATAGCGTAGTATTCGATCGAATACCGACTCGGTCGAATACTACTCGCTCATCTCTAATGTTAAACATTACAGGAGCAGTGGACCTATCATGTTTATTAATACAATGCTTTGCTACATGTGAAGTCCTGGAAGTGTACTCCTGCCGGTAGTCTCCAATATGTTCAGCAATTCAAACAAATGTTTTATGCGATTGTGAAGTCACTTTTACTGTATGGCAGTGAAACGTGGAAGAATATCAGGATAGTAACTCGTAATCCTTCACAAAATCCTAAATGAACAACTTTGGAATGAAGCAAGACAAAGACCAGTTGAACTAAAGATAGAACAGTCAAAGTGGAAGGGGATAGGTCACACTCTAAGAAAACCACACAGTCCCATAACAAGATAAGCATTAGAATGGGACCCCCCAGGCTAGCGGAGAAGAGGGAGACCAAGAGAAACATGTAGAACAATTGATAGGGAAATAAAGGAAATGCGCAAAACATGGGACGAGATAAAATGAAAGCAGCAATGAAAGGACAGGATCCAATGTAGACTCTTCGTGGAAGACATATGTGCCACTTAAACACTAAAGGAATCTGGCTGGCTGACTACTTTTACAGGAAAGGACTGTTAAGCTGTAACTGCCTTTCTCCTGTAAAGCAGTGGCATTACGTAGTCATGCATCTACCCAAAGCATTGCAGAGTTGCTTCTGGGAGCATCTAGAAACATTGGAAAAATTTGAAGAAAAAAAAAATATCAATAAGCCATTTTTCCAGCATAGGCCATCTAAGGAGACAGGCCATTAGAGTGCAGCAATCCTCCCTTGTTAAATCACATAGATAAAAGAATAAAAAGCAAGTTGGTGTATAAGCAAGCATATCAGACAACCACACCAATGTGTGTTGACTTAATGTAGTATGGTTTTCTTCTGAACTACATAAGCAGGAGTAGCGCTGCATCCTGAGGAGCACATGCCGTCACTCAGGCAACAGCTAAAGATCCCTACCATTCAGCTGCTGGCACTGGGGCTGGGGGTGGTTACATATCATTGCAGTTTCCTTTTCTATCTTAATTCCCTGAATAGAATAAGTTTTAATAAAACAAAACACACAGATAAAATGCCTTTGAATGCCCAGCTCCAGTCCAAACATTTTCCCAATTATTAATAGATGGATGAGGAAGGCTTAAAGCCATTCAATTAAATGTTTCACTATACATAGTTAAAAACTAGGATATTCCTTACTGAATATACTAAATATACCTCCACAAAATACGAATCAGTTACTTAATGTATACATTAACAGAAAGAATGGTCCCAATGCATTAAAAAACATTCAAACATTTAAAACCATTTTTGATATACAAAATATTTTTATTGAACACATAATTAAATAAACACACAAAACCACACTAAAAACTAACAACTATCACCACAGGAACAAAACAGCTAATCAATATACACACAGGGTGTTGAATTCCTACTCCCTCTACATTCCTAAATAGCATAACCATTACAATATACAGTAGTGCTGAATGCAGTGGTATGAATTGCAGAAAACCCCATTGCAGCTTTTGTTAAGTCTTTAATTTGAACAATGTACCTAACACATAGGAGAAAACTAAGGAAACTTATTTTACAGACACTTTTATGCCCACACTCTACACCCAGCTGTGTGAGTATATACATGAACATGCTTTAACACTAGCTATGCTGCACTAAATGCTGGCATAAAATGGAGGCAATTGCTTCAAAAGATCATGTAAATAGACGCAAGGTCAAAAACATATACGTGGATCCTAAACAATAAACAAGGAAAGTGAAAACAATTCCAGAACTATTTCAGGATGATCTTGGTACGCAAAGCTCAGTATCTGAAAAAAAGAAAAGGAAAATAATTGTTAAAGTCTACAGAATGCAAAACATAACCTATATATGAACATAAGCAATACATGTTATGTCAAGCTCCTCCTTGTAATATATGAAGATTTCTCAAAGAGCTCTAATTGTGGAAATATCCCATTAACTTACCTTGTTATATCTGCCCTCCCCCTTCCTTGCAGCAGAATCTAGAAGCAGAAACTTGGTACTGACTTCTTGCCTGAACTGATTGCCCTAGCAGAAAAAAACACCAATCATAGTGCTTGTAGCGATAACCCTTATCGCCGGAGGGCTTCACCGCCCGAGACGTCCTTTTCCCAATCGTAAGAGGTGCTGCTGGAATTCCAGAGTCGTCCGTGAGAAAACAGGAACAGCCCTTACAAGGGCTAGTGAATTGTAATATAGCGTTTCCCCCAATAAGAGACAGAACTCAGTATTGAGGGTGAAGGTGAAGTGTTTTTATTAGTGCCATTCTAGGCCTTATATACACAAGTCTCCTATTGCATGACACACACACCGACCAATAGCAGCAGGGCACACAATCCCTCAACTCTGCCGGTGACGCAATCAGTAGAACAATAGCAGGCTGTAATACAATCAATCAGGACAATGCCATTGACTGTGACGTAATCAACAATACACAATGGCAGTCAAAATACAATGACATTGCCTGTAACAGTATCAAAATACAATGACCTAATTAAGAAAAGGCCAGTGAATGACCCGGTGGGCAACTGAATAGTGATGACATCCAAAAGACAGAGCGTATGTCACAATGCCCCCTTTTTGTGGAACACCCGGCAGACCCGGATTGACCCTGTTCGGGTTAACGTGGGGCTGTCCGGACTCTTGTTATGGGCAGAGTTCTGAGTAAGGACAAGTCTGCACATAGTGAGTAACCGGACTAAACATTGACGTGGGCTGTACATAGGAATCGGTCATGGGTGGGGTCCAAACATTGGGATATTGTGGCGTTGGTGAGTTCAGCACCAAAGTCCTTGGTTGGATGTGTGCACAGGTGCTTTGCTTTCTTATAGCTGGTCCAAGTTTCAATCTCTTTCCATGGTAGCTGATCGGAGAATCCACAATCTTCTGCACATTTACATCATCGTAAAAGTAGACAAAACCATAACCCTTAGAAACGCCAGAGGCATCCCTAATAATTTTGACATTCTTTACAGCGCCATACTTTGAAAAAACATCCTTAATTTCAGGCTGATTAATCCGATGGCCAATGCCCCCAACAAAAATAGTGTTTGGCATAAGTTTCCCTTCTGGAAGGACGTAACCTGACGGCTGATCCTCTTCTTGACTTCGTGTAACAGACATGACGTGATGCAGTCGAAACCCCTGGGTCTCCCCGACCAGTGGGCTGGAGTTGGCAGCTCGGGCTGGAGCCTGGGTTGTAACAGGGTTGACGCTGGCTGGTCCAGAGGTAGCGTAGGCAGAAGTCATTGGTCCTAGATCATTTCCCAATAGTACTTCTGCTGGTAAGTTGTCCATAATCCCACCTGTACCCTGCCGGATCCAGCGCCCCAGTCAAGATGTACTTGGGCGGTGGGGAGTCGAAACACAGCTCCTCCCGCCACCCTTACTGCAACGGCGTGTCCAGTGCGGTCTTTGTTCTTGACCAAATGAGGTTGGAGCAAGGTAAGTGTGGCTCCGGTGTCGCGTAATCCTTGCGCGGTGCGCCCATTGACTCGTACCTCCTGGCAATGGTGCTGTCGGTTGTCTTGGATGGCCGCTTGTACGGGATCAGCTTCATACAGTACCCCCAGATACTCTTCCGAACTGCTCTCAGCTTCCAAACAGTGTGCCACAGGAGTACGGGAGGTGGACGGTTGCTTTTGTCCCCACGTGTTTCGGGGAGGCTCTAGGGCGCAATCACTGCGATAATGTCCCCATTGTTTGCAACGATGGCACTGAACTGTGGAGCGGTTCGGTTGCTGCGCTGGCCTATGTGGCCCAGAGTCACGAGTTGGCGCTGAAGCCACAGGTGCTTGAAATTTGATGGGAGGTTGTGGTTTTGGAGCGGACTGTTCTGTCCGGCGAGCATCTGTGTACTCGTCGGCTAGACGAGCAGCCTCAGGTAGCATTAGAGGCCTCCGGTCACGTACCCACTCTCTTAGCTCTGGTTGAAGGGCATTGAGAAAATGTTCTAGTAAAAACAACTGTAATACATCCTCAGCGGTTGTGGCTTTGCATCCAGTGACCCAGTGTGATGCTGTACGATGGAGGCGACATGCCCACTCCAAGTAAGAATCCCCTCCCTTCTTTTGGGATTCCCAAAATCGTCGCCTGTAGGCTTCCGGGGTGACAGCGTACCGGGCTAACAAAGCCTCCTTTACCAGATGGTAGTGTGGTAAGTCCGCATCAGGGATGGCCCGGAAAGCATCGGAAGCTTTCCCAGATAGTTTCCCTGATAATATGGTGACCCATTCCTCCGTGGGTACCCGGTGTAAAGCGCACTGCCGTTCAAAATCGGCCAAAAATCCGTCAATCTCGTCATCACTTTCCTGGAAGGACTTAAATGCTGCAAATGGAATCTTTCTCCCCCCAGTGTAACTGAGGCTGAGAGGCTGCTGGGTTGAAAGTCTTTTTAGTTAAAAAAATAAAGTTTTTATTAGTGCCATTCTAGGCCTTATACTCACAAGTCTCCTATTGCATGACACACACACCGACCAATAGCAGCAGGGCACACAATCCCTCAACTCTGCCGGTGACGCAATCAGTAGAACAATAGCAGGCTGTAATACAATCAATCAGGACAATGCCATTGACTGTGACGTAATCAACAATACACAATGGCAGTCAAAATACAATGACATTGCCTGTAACAGTATCAAAATACAATGACCTAATTAAGAAAAGGCCAGTGAATGACCCGGTGGGCAACTGAATAGTGATGACATCCAAAAGACAGAGCGTATGTCACAGTGCTCATAGTGGGTCTATAACTCTGCCCCCGGTGCCCATCTGTGTATTGCAGCATTGCGATTAGGGGGGTCATGCTAAATATTTGGTGAAGCCAGTGTGACTTGTGATGTGGATTGCAACCTGCATTTGCACTAAAAAGTGCAAAAAATGTTTTTTCTACCTTTTTTCCCCAAAATGACCTGTACCTGTGATGGGGCACTTTTACATTTAAGGTCCATTTTTTCAATGAGGTAAGGATATTTGTTTTTAAGCTGGGAAACAACAGAACCCTAGGAGCTAAAACATGGTGAAATGAGCACCATGCCCAGTGAATGCAAATTAAAAAAAAATAAATGAAAACTTCAAAATTACTTTTCTCCCCTTTGTGGGGTGGGGGAGCCTTTTTGAAAATGAAAAAAAAAGAAAATGAGGACAATTGTGAGCTTTAGGGCTAAGTGATTTTATGTAGTCGCCTGGACAATCCCTTTAAAAATCAATAATTACATGTTAGACAAATAAAGGAGGGGTTACTTATATAACCTGTGTGGACTAAATTCCAACCATGGTTACTGCAAGAAAGAATAATCAAGTGTGAGGAATAGGGCAAATATTATATTTCATTTTATTGCTGATGCCCGGCTCTCCCCTTTAAAATTCAAGGCTAGCAGGAAAAGGAAGTCCATATATGGGCACGAGGTTCTGACACTCAGAAAAGGCAGTTTGAGGATGAAAGCCCTCTTGCGGCTCACCTAACACCTTGGTCAGACAGCCAGGGGTCAGCATCCTTCACTGGGGAGGTGTGATAGCATATGGGGCTTCAAAACAATTCCCCAGGACCTGTGTCTGGGAGGAGGGAGGATGAAGGGGCAGAGATCGAGACATACAGGGTGTCCCTGGGCCAGCGGTTGTCATTCTCTATAGGGAAGTTGCGCGGCATGCATGCTGGAGGTGCCCGTCATCTATAAGCTTTTGACATACCCCCTTGTGGGAGCCCATCATCCCTATTCTACATCTGAATTTTAAGGTAACTATGACTGTTGTATCGCTGTGTGTAACTCACTGCAACCTGTAACCCACTTCTCAGAACTACATTTGTATTCATTCATATGCCATCATAGCCAAATTTTTGTAATCACTGCCTAGTGTGCTCATTGCATTAAAACCTATATTTAACTTGCACAATCTTTTTGCCTTATCTAAGAATCTGTATCCGCGGCATTGCTGGGCCTGATAGTCCCGGTAGGTGGGCGAACGGATGGTGCTTTGGGAAAGAACAAACATTTTTTATTGCAATAGTAAAAATACTCACTCAAATTTGATTTTTAGTTCACATCCAAAGTTAAACTTGCTTCACCAAATAATTAGCATTGTCCCTAATGGCAGGATTTTCCCAAAAAAGTTCTTTATGTTAAAGTGGGCCAACACCAACACCCAGGGGTGATCGGCCCGGGAATCTATAAGATTCCCGGGCCGATCACCTCAAACACCGCGGGACAGCCGAGATCGGGATGTCCCGCGTGGTGTAACCCCCCCAAAACCCCCGAAAAACCTTACCTCTCCAGCCGCTGCTTCCGCCGCCGCCGCCTCACTCGCGCTCCTCTAGACGTGCGCACGCCCGCGCCGGCCGTATCTGAATGGCCAGCGCGGGCGCGCACACGTCAAAAGTGACGCGCGGGAGGCGGCGGCGGGCGCGATCCCTTGTCCGTCGACGGACGTCACTTGTCCATCGGCAGGCATTGGACAGCGCAGTCACGTGGGAGCGTGGAGAGGTGAGTTTTCGGGGTGTTTGGGGGGGTTTCAGGCAGTGGGGCACCCCCGATCGGGGTGCCCCGGGGAAGTGGACCAATACCCAGGATAGTCAAAATCCTGGGTGTTGGTCCACTTTAAGTATACAGCAGTAAGCTCCTAGCACATCACCTAAACTTAGGGACTTTTAACTCCTAAAACTGTCAGTGGGGAGATCTTCATGGACATACAGTTTGTTGTCACCGTTGTATTGTTACAGTGCTAAAACAAGATATCAGAATGCTAAAACATATTTTATGTTTATATTACTATTTATTTCATGCTTACCTGCATTGCTAACCACCACATCATTAAACCCCAACACCATAAAGAAATAACTTCTAGAGATATCTGACCTACAATAGAAAAGGATATAAAATTGTTCAGCACATTTCTAACTGTAATATTGAAGCTGAAGCACCTAGAAGTAGTTACACTGTTATTGTGGATGTGATTATCGTGCCAAGACCTAAAGCCAATTGTCTACCTTGGGAAGAATTAAAACCTGGCTGTAAGCAGAGACCCTATCTCCCAACATTAGTGTCTGGCTCCACTGATGCTCTTATGTCTGGATAGAAACATACAATGGCACAAATATTCTAAATGGTATATAGTGAATAATATTATTGTCAAAGATAATAGCCCAGTTTGTAGGTGTAGGTTTCCTTTTATTTTTTTAACCACTTCCCGACACAGTAAGATTTGCCATGACTTTAGTTTAAATGACTCCAAGGAGACTATGGCCTTGATTCAGAGCCAGCTGGAATTTCTATAAGGGCTGGTAACCCAGGGCTAAGAGATCGCGCCAGCAGGGCCCTAGCCCTGTTTTACCGCCCCTTATGCCCTTCGGTGTGTATGGGTTCAGGGCTCAGCTGATGGGCACCGTGCCCTTTCGCACCCTGGCATCACAAATGAGGGTGCAGATAACTGAGTGGGTTACCTGCATGTCACCTGGAATTCCAGTGACTTATCAGCCGGTGACATGTTGGCCTCCTCCTAAAAAAAGACAACCCACAAATACATTTCTTTAATCCAAACTTGATTACCTACCATTCCCATCTTCTTTCTTCTATCCTGCGCCACATGCCTCCCTGTTCTGTCCTCTGCTGGATCATCCTTTGTCCTCTTTGGGCAGCAGTGACGATCAATACTGACAGCGGCCGCAGTCCACTGGAGAATGGGGACAAAAGGTCCCCCTTCTTTCTTCCTCACTTCATAGCGGGGGACTGGGTGTGGGGCAGGGCAGAGAAGCCTTTTATACAGAAAGTCCCCCATGTGACTACATACATCACAGGAGGAGAGACATGAAAGAGGGTTTCCCTAGGAAGCCCTCTCCATACCCCTCCCATCCTCTGATGTCTAAGTCACATGGGAAGATCCCTGAGAGGCCCTGTCTCTCACTAGAAAATGGCCGCTCCCACAGCCAGGTTGAACCGGGTTGAACCTGTGTTCCCCTTACGAAATGCCAAATGCCGGTAGATTGTCTACTGTTCTTACCTTTCCTCAAGTCAACAGTACAGACGTGGCTCTCATCCATTCAGCTTCTCTGGCCACGCATATTAATGTAGCTGAATAATAATAATAAATAATGAAGCTGAATAGAATCCCAGCTGCACACACAATCGGCAAGCAGCATCATTCGCATCATTTGGATTTGCGCAGCCTCGCACAGCCATTCAATTACGGCGGGTGTGACCACACACAGCCAGGAAAGGGTGCGAGTGATGCCGCTGCCAGCTGCACATAAGCCTTGGGCTTGTTGGTGAGGTAAGCATACCGGGCGACTGGTTTCAGACAGCAGGGTTTTTTTTGGTAAATATAAAAGAAAAAATTTAAATATCGTCCTAAGTGTGACTTTCTGAATGGCAGACGAGGGCACGCCACAGCTAAAAGCTTAGCAGGGGATGCGGCTGACTGTGCTAGGTTGCTTAGCCATTCAGGCGGCTTAGCCGTAGGGAGCCGAATCATTGCTGTCATTTACAAATACATCAGCACTCAGCAGCACAACCCTGCCAGCGTGCCTGTTTTTATCTGGTGCACAGCTTGATACTCACATGTTATTTTACCAGTTTTTGTTTATTGTTTAATTAAAATGTTGCCTATGGATAGTGGAACAGAGGAGCATGAAAATAGGTTCAATGCAAAAGCATTCAGTATAAATATGGATTGAATATATCGGAGAACACATTACTAGTCTACAAAGTACACCAAAAAAACAGCAGACTGCAGCACACTAGTGCTTCTATGGCTAACATAGTGGCATTTGAAATGGTGCACTGTTAGAATTTTTGTATAATAGGCCCTAAATATTGCTGAAAGGGCAGTAGGACAATAACCCAAGATAGAACTGGTACATTGGGCATTTTCAGTTGTGCAAGTCAAAGCATTACAATGTGCTGAAACATCCTTACAATAGAATATTCTTCATTTCATAAAGGTATAGTAACAACTGGGAGACAAATACAAAGGATGAGTAGAAGCTTACTGGCTGCATTAGGAGAGTCAGTCGAAGTGTTTCCATGGAAAGAGGTAGCTGTGAAAACAGTGAGTTGTGGCAAAACAGTAAATTAGGCAATTGCATTGTTAGAAAAAGCTACACAATAAACAAATCGAATGCTTGTCAAGGCAACACTCTGCTATAATGCATTCATGGCACTTGGATGGATTTATCAAGCATCAGTGCCTGTTAATACCACTCAACACCCATATTTTTGCCTTAGCAGTGTGCAATTTAACAAACAAATAACAGGCAGGTCCTGGAGACGAAACGCGTTGGGCGTGGCCTCACCACGCTGGATCTTAGCCTCGTTACCCACGGCCGGGGTAACGCGGCATTTAATCCTGTTGATGCAAGCTCGTTTGAGGGGATTCTGTAAGGCAACGCTCTCCTCCCATATTTTAAAGAAAGTGTCTGATGTGGATACGTGCGCATTTTATCTTCATTCCGGTAAGCGCAATAAAGTTGCGGTTTTAAAACTTTAAAGCAGTATCACGCTATGTGTTTCTTTTGGTCTTTCCCTATTCATATTTTATGATCCCTAAACAAATTAATGGAGATCTGAAGGAGAATCTTGATATTTATAACAACAACTGAGGAGATATTCAATTTTGGAAAGTGTAATGCTGTATCACAAGAGTGTTTCTGGTACGTGCATTTAAAATCTGGTGCTGGGATACACAGTGAATTGTGAGCACAAGTGGTGATTGTTACCCTTGATTGTGGAATTTAAGGATCTAAATATCCAATCATTACTTCCACCACGCGGAGTCACGCTGTATATTATATAGCATTGTATTCTAAATAACAGGCAGTGCCAATGCGGCCAATAGCCTGCTTCTAATTTATCAGTAACACCATATAGTTTGTAGTGCCGGGCGCTCTTGTTCAAGCTGCTGTTTACAGTGGCACTGTAGGTGACATCCCATAGAGCCAGAACTGTATTGAAGTGGTTCTTGCTTATGAATAATATTACAAATATTTTTTGTACAGAACTTTCATTGTGGCTTGAAAATAATGATGTGTGAACCCAAACCGTCAACTTCAGCCAGAAGTTTGGTCTGGCTTCTGGTCCAAACACGGAAAAAGCTGGTTGATGGGCTGCTGAGAATCTCATCAACCAGCTTCACCTGAAGGATATGAAGCTGCTGTAAAACCTACCTCAGCTCCGCAATCTTCTTCCTGTCAGCGGCAGCAGTGAGAACACTCCTAGTGGCAGTAATGCCAACTGGATGGTGGTATAGGAACACAAATGAGAGAAGCAGAATTTTAATTAAGCTCAGAATTATAGAGCAGAATTGCCCTTTAGGATGAGCCAGGTGGCAAAAGATAGATTTGGGGAAAAACAGAAAACGAATCCGAATTTCCCCGCGATTCGATCGCTCGAAGTTTTCCTTTAACATCCATTCATTTACATTACAGGCATTCTAAGATGGCGGACGGGACATGTCCAGACATCAACCCCGCGCCAGTGCAAGCTGGGACAGTCACATGCAGCCTATCAGCAGCCAGCAAGCCCGGTGACGTCACAGCGGTATTTAAGGCCGGCCATCTTGCTTTCCAGCCTCATTTCTCTATTGCATTCGTGAGAGACAGAACGCTGTGTAGCTGAGGGAGAGACAGACAGTTAGACAGGCAGGGACAGACAGGGACAGGCTGGAGACAGGCAGGAGACAGACAGGAGACAGACAGAAAGTAAGCGTAAAACAGGGAAAGGAAGGGAAAATCGGAGGCTGTCAGTTTTTTTTTTTTTTTTCATCCAGCCTGAGTGTTTGTTACTGGCTGGCTGACAGGCTTTGTTAGCGTTTTCAGGCTGCTTATACTAACTAACTGTGCATATATACTGAACTGATCTTAAGTCTGCTGTGAGGCATCCCATTCTGTGACTACACCAGCCTCTATTTAATAGCATAATAACCATTTGCACTTATTCTCATAGAAATCAGGCCTGATAAAGACACTTTTGCTGTGCATGCTCTCTGGTTTTTGTGGCATCCCATTCTGTGACAACACCAGCCTCTATTTAATAGCATAATAACCATTTGCACTTATTCTCATAGAAATTAGGCCTGATAAAGACACTTTTGCTGTGCATGCTCTCTGGTTTTTGTGGCATCCCATTCTGTGACAACACCAGCCTCTATTTAATAGCATAATAACCATTTGCACTTATTCTCATAGAAATCAGGCCTGATAAAGACACTTTTGCTGTGCATGCTCTCTGGTTTTTGTGGCATCCCATTCTGTGACAACACCAGCCTCTATTTAATAGCATAATAACCATTTGCACTTATTCTCATAGAAATTAGGCCTGATAAAGACACTTTTGCTGTGCATGCTCTCTGGTTTTTGTGGCATCCCATACTGTGACAACACCAGCCTCTATTTAATAGCATAATAACCATTTGCACTTATTCTCATAGAAATCAGGCCTGATAAAGACACTTTTGCTGTGCATGCTCTCTGGTTTTTGTGGCATCCCATTCTGTGACAACACCAGCCTCTATTTAATAGCATAATAACCATTTGCACTTATTCTCATAGAAATTAGGCCTGATAAAGACACTTTTGCTGTGCATGCTCTCTGGTTTTTGTGGCATCCCATTCTGTGACAACACCAGCCTCTATTTAATAGCATATTAACCATTTGCACTTATTCTCATAGAAATAAGGCCTGATAAAGACACTTTTGCTGTGCATGCTCTCTGGTTTTTGTGGCATCCCATTCTGTGACAACACCTGCCTCTATTTAATAGCATAATAACCATTTGCACTTATTCTCATAGAAATCAGGCCTGATAAAGACACTTTTGCTGTGCATGCTCTCTGGTTTTTGTGGCATCCCATTCTGTGACAACACCAGCCTCTATTTAATAGCATAATAACCATTTGCACTTATTCTCATAGAAATTAGGCCTGATAAAGACACTTTTGCTGTGCATGCTCTCTGGTTTTTGTGGCATCCCATTCTGTGACAACACCAGCCTCTATTTAATAGCATAATAACCATTTGCACTTATTCTCATAGAAATTAGGCCTGATAAAGACACTTTTGCTGTGCATGCTCTCTGGTTTTTGTGGCATCCCATTCTGTGACAACACCAGCCTCTATTTAATAGCATAATAACCATTTGCACTTATTCTCATAGAAATCAGGCCTGATAAAGACACTTTTGCTGTGCATGCTCTCTGGTTTTTGTGGCATCCCATTCTGTGACTACACTAGCCTCTATTTAATAGCATAATAACCATTTGCACTTATTCTCATAGAAATCAGGCCTGATAAAGACACTTTTGCTGTGCATGCTCTCTGGTTTTTGTGGCATCCCATTCTGTGACAACACCAGCCTCTATTTAATAGCATAATAACCATTTGCACTTATTCTCATAGAAATCAGGCCTGATAAAGACACTTTTGCTGTGCATGCTCTCTGGTTTTTGTGGCATCCCATTCTGTGACAACACCAGCCTCTATTTAATAGCATAATAACCATTTGCACTTATTCTCATAGAAATTAGGCCTGATAAAGACACTTTTGCTGTGCATGCTCTCTGGTTTTTGTGGCATCCCATTCTGTGACAACACCAGCCTCTATTTAATAGCATAATAACCATTTGCACTTATTCTCATAGAAATTAGGCCTGATAAAGACACTTTTGCTGTGCATGCTCTCTGGTTTTTGTGGCATCCCATTCTGTGACTACACCAGCCTCTATTTAATAGCATAATAACCATTTGCACTTATTCTCATAGAAATCAGGCCTGATAAAGACACTTTTGCTGTGCATGCTCTCTGGTTTTTGTGGCATCCCATTCTGTGACTACACCAGCCTCTATTTAATAGCATAATAACCATTTGCACTTATTCTCATAGAAATTAGGCCTGATAAAGACACTTTTGCTGTGCATGCTCTCTGGTTTTTGTGGCATCCCATTCTGTGACTACACCAGCCTCTATTTAATAGCATAATAACCATTTGCACTTATTCTCATAGAAATCAGGCCTGATAAAGACACTTTTGCTGTGCATGCTCTCTGGTTTTTGTGGCATCCCATTCTGTGACTACACCAGCCTCTATTTAATAGCATAATAACCATTTGCACTTATTCTCATAGAAATCAGGCCTGATAAAGACACTTTTGCTGTGCATGCTCTCTGGTTTTTGTGGCATCCCATTCTGTGACTACACCAGCCTCTATTTAATAGCATAATAACCATATACACTTATTCTCATAGAAATCAGGCCTGATAAAGACACTTTTGCTGTGCATGCTCTCTGGTTTTTGTGGCATCCCATTCTGTGACTACACCAGCCTCTATTTAATAGCATAATAACCATTTGCACTTATTCTCATAGAAATTAGGCCTGATAAAGACACTTTTGCTGTGCATGCTCTCTGGTTTTTGTGGCATCCCATTCTGTGACAACACCAGCCTCTATTTAATAGCATAATAACCATTTGCACTTATTCTCATAGAAATTAGGCCTGATAAAGACACTTTTGCTGTGCATGCTCTCTGGTTTTTGTGGCATCCCATTCTGTGACTACACCAGCCTCTATTTAATAGCATAATAACCATTTGCACTTATTCTCATAGAAATCAGGCCTGATAAAGACACTTTTGCTGTGCATGCTCTCTGGTTTTTGTGGCATCCCATTCTGTGACTACACCAGCCTCTATTTAATAGCATAATAACCATTTGCACTTATTCTCATAGAAATCAGGCCTGATAAAGACACTTTTGCTGTGCATGCTCTCTGGTTTTTGTGGCATCCCATTCTGTGACAACACCAGCCTCTATTTAATAGCATAATAACCATTTGCACTTATTCTCATAGAAATTAGGCCTGATAAAGACACTTTTGCTGTGCATGCTCTCTGGTTTTTGTGGCATCCCATTCTGTGACTACACCAGCCTCTATTTAATAGCATAATAACCATTTGCACTTATTCTCATAGAGTCAGGCCTGATAAAGACACTTTTGCTGTGCATGCTCTCTGGTTTTTGTGGCATCCCATTCTGTGACAACACCAGCCTCTATTTAATAGCATAATAACCATTTGCACTTATTCTCATAGAAATTAGGCCTGATAAAGACACTTTTGCTGTGCATGCTCTCTGGTTTTTGTGGCATCCCATTCTGTGACAACACCAGCCTCTATTTAAAAGCATAATAATCATTTGCACTTATTCTCATAGAAATTAGGCCTGATAAAGACACTTTTGCTGTGCATGCTCTCTGGTTTTTGTGGCATCCCATTCTGTAACTACACCAGCCTCTATTTAATAGCATAATAACCATTTGCACTTATTCTCATAGAAATCAGGCCTGATAAAGACACTTTTGCTGTGCATGCTCTCTGGTTTTTGTGGCATCCCATTCTGTGACTACACCAGCCTCTATTTAATAGCATAATAACCATTTGCACTTATTCTCATAGAAATCAGGCCTGATAAAGACACTTTTGCTGTGCATGCTCTCTGGTTTTTGTGGCATCCCATTCTGTGACTACACCAGCCTCTATTTAATAGCATAATAACCATTTGCACTTATTCTCATAGAAATCAGGCCTGATAAAGACACTTTTGCTGTGCATGCTCTCTGGTTTTTGTGGCATCCCATTCTGTGACTACACCAGCCTCTATTTAATAGCATAATAACCATATACACTTATTCTCATAGAAATCAGGCCTGATAAAGACACTTTTGCTGTGCATGCTCTCTGGTTTTTGTGGCATCCCATTCTGTGACTACAACAGCCTCTATTTAATAGCATAATAACCATATACACTTATTCTCATAGAAATCAGGCCTGATAAAGACACTTTTGCTGTGCATGCTCTCTGGTTTTTGTGGCATCCCATTCTGTGACTACACCAGCCTCTATTTAATAGCATAATAACCATTTGCACTTATTCTCATAGAAATTAGGCCTGATAAAGACACTTTTGCTGTGCATGCTCTCTGGTTTTTGTGGCATCCCATTCTGTGACAACACCAGCCTCTATTTAATAGCATAATAACCATTTGCACTTATTCTCATAGAAATCAGGCCTGATAAAGACACTTTTGCTGTGCATGCTCTCTGGTTTTTGTGGCATCCCATTCTGTGACTACACCAGCCTCTATTTAATAGCATAATAACCATTTGCACTTATTCTCATAGAAATCAGGCCTGATAAAGACACTTTTGCTGTGCATGCTCTCTGGTTTTTGTGGCATCCCATTCTGTGACAACACCAGCCTCTATTTAATAGCATAATAACCATTTGCACTTATTCTCATAGAAATTAGGCCTAATAAAGACACTTTTGCTGTGCATGCTCTCTGGTTTTTGTGGCATCCCATTCTGTGACTACACCAGCCTCTATTTAATAGCATAATAACCATTTGCACTTATTCTCATAGAGTCAGGCCTGATAAAGACACTTTTGCTGTGCATGCTCTCTGGTTTTTGTGGCATCCCATTCTGTGACAACACCAGCCTCTATTTAATAGCATAATAACCATTTGCACTTATTCTCATAGAAATTAGGCCTGATAAAGACACTTTTGCTGTGCATGCTCTCTGGTTTTTGTGGCATCCCATTCTGTGACAACACCAGCCTCTATTTAATAGCATAATAACCATTTGCACTTATTCTCATAGAAATTAGGCCTGATAAAGACACTTTTGCTGTGCATGCTCTCTGGTTTTTGTGGCATCCCATTCTGTAACTACACCAGCCTCTATTTAATAGCATAATAACCATTTGCACTTATTCTCATAGAAATCAGGCCTGATAAAGACACTTTTGCTGTGCATGCTCTCTGGTTTTTGTGGCATCCCATTCTGTGACTACACCAGCCTCTATTTAATAGCATAATAACCATTTGCACTTATTCTCATAGAAATCAGGCCTGATAAAGACACTTTTGCTGTGCATGCTCTCTGGTTTTTGTGGCATCCCATTCTGTGACTACACCAGCCTCTATTTAATAGCATAATAACCATTTGCACTTATTCTCATAGAAATTAGGCCTGATAAAGACACTTTTGCTGTGCATGCTCTCTGGTTTTTGTGGCATCCCATTCTGTGACAACACCAGCCTCTATTTAATAGCATAATAACCATTTGCACTTATTCTCATAGAAATCAGGCCTGATAAAGACACTTTTGCTGTGCATGCTCTCTGGTTTTTGTGGCATCCCATTCTGTGACAACACCAGCCTCTATTTAATAGCATAATAACCATTTGCACTTATTCTCATAGAAATTAGGCCTGATAAAGACACTTTTGCTGTGCATGCTCTCTGGTTTTTGTGGCATCCCATTCTGTAACTACACCAGCCTCTATTTAATAGCATAATAACCATTTGCACTTATTCTCATAGAAATCAGGCCTGATAAAGACACTTTTGCTGTGCATGCTCTCTGGTTTTTGTGGCATCCCATTCTGTGACTACACCAGCCTCTATTTAATAGCATAATAACCATTTGCACTTATTCTCATAGAAATCAGGCCTGATAAAGACACTTTTGCTGTGCATGCTCTCTGGTTTTTGTGGCATCCCATTCTGTGACAACACCAGCCTCTATTTAATAGCATAATAACCATTTGCACTTATTCTCATAGAAATCAGGCCTGATAAAGACACTTTTGCTGTGCATGCTCTCTGGTTTTTGTGGCATCCCATTCTGTGACAACACCAGCCTCTATTTAATAGCATAATAACCATTTGCACTTATTCTCATAGAAATTAGGCCTGATAAAGACACTTTTGCTGTGCATGCTCTCTGGTTTTTGTGGCATCCCATTCTGTGACAACACCAGCCTCTATTTAATAGCATAATAACCATTTGCACTTATTCTCATAGAAATTAGGCCTGATAAAGACACTTTTGCTGTGCATGCTCTCTGGTTTTTGTGGCATCCCATTCTGTGACAACACCAGCCTCTATGTAATAGCATAATAACCATTTGCACTTATTCTCATAGAAATTAGGCCTGATAAAGACACTTTTGCTGTGCATGCTCTCTGGTTTTTGTGGCATCCCATTCTGTGACTACACCAGCCTCTATTTAATAGCATAATAACCATTTGCACTTATTCTCATAGAAATCAGGCCTGATAAAGACACTTTTGCTGTGCATGCTCTCTGTTTTTTTGTGGCATCCCATTCTGTGACTACACCAGCCTCTATTTAATAGCATAATAACCATTTGCACTTATTCTCATAGAAATTAGGCCTGATAAAGACACTTTTGCTGTGCATGCTCTCTGGTTTTTGTGGCATCCCATTCTGTGACAACACCAGCCTCTATTTAATAGCATAATAACCATTTGCACTTATTCTCATAGAAATCAGGCCTGATAAAGACACTTTTGCTGGGCATAGCACTACTGGTCCCAGCCAGGTCCACTTCTTTTTTTGGGGCATCCCATTCTGTGACTATAGCAGCCTCTGTTAAAGACCATATAACCATTTGCTCTTATTATATTTGAAATTAGCCTGATAAAGACACTTTTGCTGGGCATAGCACTACTGGACCCTGCAAGGGCATCCCATTCTGTGACTATAGCAGCCTCTGTTAAAGACCATATAACCATTTGCTCTTATTATATTTGAAATTAGCCTGATAAAGACACTTTTGCTCGGCATAGTACTTCTGGACCCTGCAAGGGCATCCCATTCTGTGACTATAGCAGCCTCTGTTTAAGACCATATAACCATTTGCTCTTATTATATTTGAAATTAGGCCTGATAAAGACACTTTTGACGGGCATAGCACTACTGGATCCTGCCAGGGCATCCCATTCTGTGACTATAGCAGCCTCTGTTTAAGATCATATAACCATTTGCTCTTATTATATTTGAAACTAGGCCTGATAAAGACACTTTTGCTGGGCATAGCACTACTTGTCCCTGCCAGGTGTACTTACTGCTGGTTTTTAGGGCATCCCATTCTGTGACTACACCAGCCTCTATTTAAGAACCTAACCATTTGCACCTATTCTAATTGAAATTAGGCATGATAAAGACACTTTTGCTGTGCATAGTCTTACTGCTGCCTGCCAGGTGTTCTCTGGTTTTTGGGACATCCCATTCTGTAACATACCATTAGCCTCTGCATTAACTGTAAGCTGCACAGTTATTTAAAGAAATTTGGCCTGTATGAGCCTGCTAACACACTGCTGCTGTGTGCATATATACTGATCTCAAGTCTGCTTTGGGGCATCCCATTCTGTAACATACCATTAGCCTCTGCATTTACTGTAAGCTGCACAGTTATTTAAAGAAATTTGGCCTGTATGAGCCTGCTAACACACTGCTGCTGTGTGCATATATACTGATCTCAAGTCTGCTTGGGGCATCCCATTCTGTAACATAACATAACCTACCTACCATACTAAGCAGCTCTCTTATTTAAACTAAGCAGGCCTCTTGGAGGCTGATTGTCCACTTTTGGGTGTGCATTTATATTCGGTTTCATATACAGTGGGGTATCCCAATTTGTAAGATAACCTACCCCAACCATGTAAACTAAATAGGCCTGTTGCAGCCTGAGTTTCTCTGCTTGCGTATGGCCTGCATTACAATCTGTCTCTTTCAATGACACTGCTGCCTGGGGTATCCCAATTTGTAAGATAACCTACCCCAACCATGTAAACTAAAGGTTATGTCCTTCCAGAAGGAAAACTTATGCCGAACACTATTTTTGTTAGGGGCATTGACCTTTGGATTGATCGGCATGAAATTAAGGTTTTTTTTTCAAAGTATGGCGCTGTAAAGAAGGTCAAAATTATGTCTCATACTTGGATTATTGTTACTTTTTGTTCAGCTTGAAATATACCAGGCCACACGGGCATCCCAAGGCACATGCTATTTTAACCCTATCTGGTATACAACATAAGCGTTGATCAGGATCAGCTTCATTAAGCTACTTCAGTTTGCACTTCCTTTTGGACTGCTTTCATGTAACCAGGCCGCAGGGCACCCCAAAGCTGCACCTTGCACCCTACCTGTTTATACTAAATAAGCATCTACAGCCTCAGCTTTATTAAGTTATTGCATTTTGAATTGGTTTTGGACTGCTTTAAATACACCAGGCCGCAGGGCATCCCAAACCTGCATGTTGCACCCCATCTGTTATACTAAATAAGCGTTGATCAGCATCAGTTTTATTAAGCTATTGCATTTTGCATTGGTTTTTGTACTGCTGCCAAAACACTAGCCCATATGGGCATCCCAAACCAGCACATGTCACCCTATCTGTTATACAAAATAAGCTTCTACAGGCCCTTTTTTTATTTATTTATTTTTATTTATATAGAGCTGTAATAGCTTATATTAATTTGTGAGGTAAATTTGCCATTTTGCAGCATAATATAGAGCAGCCCCTGTGTAAATCTGAGGGGCAATAGCTTATATAGTGAGGTAAATTTGCCATTTTGCTTCGTTATATAGAGCAGGCCCTGTGTAAATCTGAGGGGCAATAGCTTATATTGTGAGGTAAATTTGCCATTTTGCAGCATAATATAGAGCAGCCCCTGTGTAAATCTGAGGGGCAATAGTTTATATTATGAGGTAAATTCATGGTTTTGCACCATTATATGGAGCAGGCCCTGTGTAAATCTGAGGGGCAATAGCTTATATTGTGAGGTAAATTTGCCATTTTGCTTCATTATATAGAGCAGCCCAGTTGCCATCGAAATCAACTACTGTCCGGCCAGTACAGCTTTTCCAGGGCAAACTCTGCTAGTTGCGGACATAAGTCAAGTTTGGCTTCCCAGCAAATCCAGTGGATCCTGAAGGTGTGTTGGCATGGTCATGTCAAGGTATGACATGACCTGCTGTTTGAGGTCCAGCTCCAGGTCTTCCTGCTGCTCATGAGTAGACTAACTATGCGGGTGTAGAAAGCTACTCACTAGCGACTGAAGACTGAGGCTGCTGCTGATGGAGCTGCTGCTGCTGCTGCTCCTTCCACCCCCCCAGCAGCCATGGCAGTGGAAGGTGATCGCAGAGGTCCCCCCGAGTCAGACCTGCGGGAGTATGGGCCATGGCACAGATAGACATCGCCCAACTGACTACGTGGGATGTCTCTGTAGTAGGTCAGTTTTTCCTCCCTCTCAGTGGGCGTAAAAAATGCCCCCATTTTGTGCCGGAAGCGAGGGTCCAATAAGTTGGAGAGCCAGAAGTCTTCCCGCTGACAAATGGAGACAATTCTGCGCTCACTAGTACGCAAGCATGTGAGCATGCATCGTGCCATTTGTGCAAGTGACTCGGAGGGACTACCTGTCTCCATCTCCACTGTAAACTGCCACGGTGTGTCTGGGTCCTCTGTCTCGCCTTCCTCACAACCCTCTAGCTCCTGTGGCTGCACCTCCTCTCCTGTCAGATGACTAGATAAAATGGTAATTTTGTGAAACCTAAACTGTGGTTTGCTGTGCCCCACCCCCTCCTCCTCCTCCACTTCAGCCCCCACAGGCTTCATGTGGCTGTGAAATGTATGTGCCATGTCTCCAGTGCCCTGACCAGCCATGCTTTCCAACATGTGTTGTAGTACATGAAGCAGTGGAATCTCATCGTTCATCTCATAGTCCTTGCAACTGACTAATAATGTAGCTTCCTCAAAGGGCCTGAGCAAACGGTCGGTGTCACGTATGAGCTGCCAACGGTTTACATTGAATTTACACAGGGGTGTCCCCCTATCCGTTTGGATCATCCAGAAATCCGTGATGGCTTTTCTCTGTTCCTATAGTGCAGTGGTCCTCAACCCTGTCCTCAAGGCCCACCAACATGTCATGTTTTTTGGATCTCCAAATAGCCAGCTCTATTGCTCTGCAGCTGCACTAATTACTCCACCTGAGCATCTTTGTGGAGATCTGCAAAGCCTGGCCTGTTGGTGGGCCTTGAGGACAGGGTTGGGGACCACTGCTATAGTGGATCCTGCATATGGAGGGTGGAATTCCAACGGGTGGAAACATCGCAAATCAGACTATGGTGGGGTACACCGTTGTGACGCTGAGGCTCAATAAGGTTGTGCTTGGTGGTGTAGGAGTGCCAGAAGTGCATGCTAACTTTCTTTCCTGTTGTTCGGATGTCTTTCAGATGGGGGCAAGACTTCAAAACTAGACTGAACACGTGTGCCATGTCAGGACGCATGACTCTGGCTTCCTTGTCGCAGCGCAAACAAGATGTTCTTCCAAGTGTCAGTCACCATGGGTCCAAATTTGCAGTTTTCGTGGATTAAGCAATGCTTTCATGGATTGAGTTCTCATTTTTAGTAGTTCCTCCCATCTGATGGTCAAGGAAAACCATGTGAAGAACAGCGTGAAACCACAATCACCAAGGGGGCCTAAAAGGATATATATTGTCCACCATGAGTCTATAGTTACAGCTCCAGGCGTAGACAACACTGTGCACTTTGGTACACACTGACAGGCTAAAGGACTGGCCCACCTTCTGTTCAACAACCATGCCATGTGACTCTCCACCTCGGCTCGGCACAAGCCATCAGTTCTCTGAAAGGTCCACCACTGGGTAATGCAGCAGGCTGGACTTATGGTGACGCTGTCTGAGAGGAGAAATCCCTCAGACATCAAGATTAAAAATTCCAAGAATTTTTGAAGGCTAATTATTCAGAGGCAAATGATAGCTAGTTGTTTCTGATTTAATTGCAAGGTGGAAACACACCCTCAAACAAAACTTCACTTTCGCAATACTATTGCATTTGTCTATTCATAATTTTATGTATATACACTAACTAACCTACTTTTTCTCCACAGGATGCTGCATGGAACACTGCCACATCGCTGAGTAGCTGATTTTTCCTACCAACAGTCCGCAATAATTCGCTGCTGCTGCCGCCGCCACCGCCGCAGACTCCAGGGACCCTCTTCCACTACCTCGGCTTGCAACACCTCCTCCCACGACACTCTCCTCATCACTAATTGCCGGATAGTGGAAGAAGAGGCGAGTGTCTCCTCCACTTCTTGGCTGGGCAGTAGCTGCTGAATTTTATGATTATCAGATCTTGGATATCAGATCAATGGATAGTGGAGCTGAACCCAAAGCATAACAGACAGACAGTTGACTGGGGGTGTCAGATGCCACTTGTGATGCAGTGGACTGCTTTTGCAGCACTTTGAGACAAAGTTGCTTCATTGGCTGACACAATGACTGGTAAAGCTGTGGAACATATGGTTGAAAAGCAAGAATAACCATTTGTTTTTATATGAAAAAGACCCTGGTTTATACAGACTTTTTTTTTCCAGAGACTGCCCTGCGTGGAAATGAATGGCACATGGATCAGCCAAGCTTTCCTCCCAACAATGCCTGATGTATTCCAGTAGATTGATGACGGGGCCAGACCAAGAAAGATGGATCGTGCAAAACAGATTTAAGGCGCTGCTCTCCAGTTACAGACATTCCTCCGCATCGGACCACAAGTAAGTATTGATAAAAAATCCTTTACGTTACTCTTACTTTTTATTAATATTCTTCGTATAAGACGGATCATACATGATTCCAGATTAAAAATTCCAAGAATTTTTGAGGGCTAATTAGTCAGAGGCAATGATACCTTCTTGTTTCTGATTTAATTAAAAGGTGGAAACACACCCTCAAACAAAACTTCACTTTGGCAAACTTTTGCATTTGTTTATTCATAATTTTATGTAGATATTACTAACTAAGCTACTTTTTCTCCACATGACTCTCCACAGGGTGTGATTCATCCAATTTTTGGGCTCCTGAAGCCAACTCCAGTGTCTCTTTAAAGTAATATTTGGGCTCCTGCTGCTGCTGCTGCCAACTCCAGGGTGTGATTCATCCAATTTTTGGGCTCCTGAAGCCAACCCCAGGGTCTCTTTAAAGTAATATTTGGGCTCCTGCTGCTGCTGCCAACTCCAGGGTGTGATTCATCCAATTTTTGGGCTCCTGAAGCCAACTCCAGTGTCTCTTTAAAGTAATATTTGGGCTCCTGCTGCTGCTGCTGCCAACTTCTGCCAACTCCAGGGTGTGATTCATCCAATTTTTGGGCTCCTGAAGCCAACCCCAGGGTCTGTTTAAAGTAATATTTGGGCTCCTGCTGCTGCTGCCAACTCCAGGGTGTGATTCATCCAATTTTTGGGCTCCTGAAGCCAACCCCAGGGTCTCTTTAAAGTAATATTTGGGCTCCTGCTGCTGCTACTGCCAACTTCTGCCAACTCCAGGGTGTGATTCATCCAATTTTTGGGCTCCTGAAGCCAACCCCAGGGTCTCTTTAAATTAATACTTGGGCTCCTGCTGCTGCTGCTGCCAACTTCTGCCAACTCCAGGGTGTGATTCATCCAATTTTTGGGCTCCTGAAGCCAACCCCAGGGTCTGTTTAAAGTAATGTTTGGGCTCCTGCTGCTGCTGCCAACTCCAGGGTGTGATTCATCCAATTTTTGGGCTCCTGAAGCCAACCCCAGGGTCTCTTTAAAGTAATATTTGGGCTCCTGCTGCTGCTGCCAACTACAGGGTGTGATTCATCCAATTTTTGGGCTCCTGAAGCCAACTCCAGTGTCTCTTTAAAGTAATATTTGGGCTCCTGCTGCTGCTGCTGCCAACTTCTGCCAACTCCAGGGTGTGATTCATCCAATTTTTGGGCTCCTGAAGCCAACCCCAGGGTCTGTTTGAAGTAATGTTTGGGCTCCTGCTGCTGCTGCCAACTCCAGGGTGTGATTCATCCAATTTTTGGGCTCCTGAAGCCAACCCCAGGGTCTCTTTAAAGTAATATTTGGGCTCCTGCTGCTGCTGCTGTCAACTCCTGCCAACTCCAGGGTGTGATTCATCCAATTTTTGGGCTCCTGAAGCCAACCCCAGGGTCTCTTTAAAGTAATATTTGGGCTCCTGCTGCTGCTACTGCCAACTTCTGCCAACTCCAGGGTGTGATTCATCCAATTTTTGGGCTCCTGAAGCCAACCCCAGGGTCTCTTTAAAGTAATATTTGGGCTCCTGCTGCTGCTACTGCCAACTTCTGCCAACTCCAGGGTGTGATTCATCCAATTTTTGGGCTCCTGAAGCCAACCCCAGGGTCTCTTTAAAGTAATATTTGGGCTCCTGCTGCTGCTGCTGCCAACTTCTGCCAACTCCAGGGTGTGATTCATCCAATTTTTGGGCTCCTGAAGCCAACCCCAGGGTCTGTTTAAAGTAATGTTTGGGCTCCTGCTGCTGCTGCCAACTCCAGGGTGTGATTCATCCATTTTTTGGGCTCCTGAAGCCAACCCCAGGGTCTCTTTAAAGTAATATTTGGGCTCCTGCTGCTGCTGCCAACTCCAGGGTGTGATTCATCCAATTTTTGGGCTCCTGAAGCCAACCCCAGGGTCTCTTTAAAGTAATATTTGGGCTCCTGCTGCTGCTACTGCCAACTTCTGCCAACTCCAGGGTGTGATTCATCCAATTTTTGGGCTCCTGAAGCCAACCCCAGGGTCTCTTTAAAGTAATATTTGGGCTCCTGCTGCTGCTGCTGCCAACTTCTGCCAACTCCAGGGTGTGATTCATCCAATTTTTGGGCTCCTGAAGCCAACCCCAGGGTCTGTTTAAAGTAATGTTTGGGCTCCTGCTGCTGCTGCCAACTCCAGGGTGTGATTCATCCAATTTTTGGGCTCCTGAAGCCAACCCCAGGGTCTCTTTAAAGTAATATTTGGGCTCCTGCTGCTGCTGCCAACTCCAGGGTGTGATTCATCCAATTTTTGGGCTCCTGAAGCCAACTCCAGTGTCTCTTTAAAGTAATATTTGGGCTCCTGCTGCTGCTGCTGCCAACTTCTGCCAACTCCAGGGTGTGATTCATCCAATTTTTGGGCTCCTGAAGCCAACCCCAGGGTCTGTTTGAAGTAATGTTTGGGCTCCTGCTGCTGCTGCCAACTCCAGGGTGTGATTCATCCAATTTTTGGGCTCCTGAAGCCAACCCCAGGGTCTCTTTAAAGTAATATTTGGGCTCCTGCTGCTGCTGCTGTCAACTCCTGCCAACTCCAGGGTGTGATTCATCCAATTTTTGGGCTCCTGAAGCCAACCCCAGGGTCTCTTTAAAGTAATATTTGGGCTCCTGCTGCTGCTACTGCCAACTTCTGCCAACTCCAGGGTGTGATTCATCCAATTTTTGGGCTCCTGAAGCCAACCCCAGGGTCTCTTTAAAGTAATATTTGGGCTCCTGCTGCTGCTACTGCCAACTTCTGCCAACTCCAGGGTGTGATTCATCCAATTTTTGGGCTCCTGAAGCCAACCCCAGGGTCTCTTTAAAGTAATATTTGGGCTCCTGCTGCTGCTGCTGCCAACTTCTGCCAACTCCAGGGTGTGATTCATCCAATTTTTGGGCTCCTGAAGCCAACCCCAGGGTCTGTTTAAAGTAATGTTTGGGCTCCTGCTGCTGCTGCCAACTCCAGGGTGTGATTCATCCAATTTTTGGGCTCCTGAAGCCAACCCCAGGGTCTCTTTAAAGTAATATTTGGGCTCCTGCTGCTGCTGCCAACTCCAGGGTGTGATTCATCCAATTTTTGGGCTCCTGAAGCCAACTCCAGTGTCTCTTTAAAGTAATATTTGGGCTCCTGCTGCTGCTGCTGCCAACTTCTGCCAACTCCGGGGTGTGATTCATCCAATTTTTGGGCTCCTGAAGCCAACCCCAGGGTCTGTTTAAAGTAATGGTTGGGCTCCTGCTGCTGCTGCCAACTCCAGGGTGTGATTCATCCAATTTTTGGGCTCCTGAAGCTAACCCCAGGGTCTCTTTAAAGTAATATTTTGGCTCCTGCTGCTGCTGCTGTCAACTCCTGCCAACTCCAGGGTGTGATTCATCCAATTTTTGGGCTCCTGAAGCCAACCCCAGGGTCTCTTTAAAGTAATATTTGGGCTCCTGCTGCTGCTACTGCCAACTTCTGCCAACTCCAGGGTGTGATTCATCCAATTTTTGGGCTCCTGAAGCCAACCCCAGGGTCTCTTTAAAGTAATATTTGGGCTCCTGCTGCTGCTACTGCCAACTTCTGCCAACTCCAGGGTGTGATTCATCCAATTTTTGGGCTCCTGAAGCCAACCCCAGGGTCTCTTTAAAGTAATATTTGGGCTCCTGCTGCTGCTGCTGCCAACTTCTGCCAACTCCAGGGTGTGATTCATCCAATTTTTGGGCTCCTGAAGCCAACCCCAGGGTCTCTTTAAAGTAATATTTGGGCTCCTGCTGCTGCTACTGCCAACTTCTGCCAACTCCAGGGTGTGATTCATCCAATTTTTGGGCTCCTGAAGCCAACCCCAGGGTCTCTTTAAAGTAATATTTGGGCTCCTGCTGCTGCTGCCAACTCCAGGGTGTGATTCATCCAATTTTTGGGCTCCTGAAGCCAACTCCAGTGTCTCTTTAAAGTAATATTTGGGCTCCTGCTGCTGCTGCTGCCAACTTCTGCCAACTCCAGGGTGTGATTCATCCAATTTTTGGGCTCCTGAAGCCAACCCCAGGGTCTCTTTAAAGTAATGTTTGGGCTCCTGCTGCTGCTGCCAACTCCAGGGTGTGATTCATCCAATTTTTGGGCTCCTGAAGCCAACTCCAGTGTCTCTTTAAAGTAATATTTGGGCTCCTGCTGCTGCTGCTGCCAACTTCTGCCAACTCCAGGGTGTGATTCATCCAATTTTTGGGCTCCTGAAGCCAACCCCAGGGTCTCTTTAAAGTAATGTTTGGGCTCCTGCTGCTGCTGCCAACTCCAGGGTGTGATTCATCCAATTTTTGGGCTCCTGAAGCCAACCCCAGGGTCTCTTTAAAGTAATATTTGGGCTCCTGCTGCTGCTGCCAACTCCAGGGTGTGATTCATCCAATTTTTGGGCTCCTGAAGCCAACCTCAGGGTCTCTTTAAAGTAATGTTTGGGCTCCTGCTGCTGCTGCTGCCAACTCCAGGGTGTGATTCATCCAATTTTTGGGCTCCTGCTGCTGCCAACTCCAGTGTCTCTTTAAAGCAATGTTTGGGCTCCTTCTGCCCCTCATAGTGATGCCACTTCAACTCTCTGCAATTGTGCCGCTCTGCGATTCTATTAGCGATGCCTCTGATCTGCATGTGATATTTCTTCAAAGTATTATTTAACTAACCCAGCACGCATCCTGTGCGTGTTACAGCAAGGCAGAATGGTTTACAACCCTATTGAGGCTCTAGGAGGCTCAGAAATAGCCGTTTTTAATAGCGATTCGTCGCGAATTTATTCGGGTCGAAACGATTTTTGTCGGAAAATTCGGCGAATCAGTCGAATCGAATTTTTCAAAAGTTCGCTCATCTCTAGTTGGGACCAAACCTCTGCTCAATGTTTTGAGCAGAGGTTTAGCCAGAGGGATAGACAGGGAGATCATCCATAACCATGCTAAGGGAAAGTTTGAAGTAGCCTCATAAGACGTCTGGTGGGGCTACTACACAGACGAGGCCCGGATGCAGTTGAAAGTGAGTAGGAGGACAAGGCTGTAGTGAAGAAGAGCAGAGCTGAATTGCAGATAGAGAAATTGAGAAGACTGAGGTTCAGGGAGTCCATGCTAAGAGGAGAGGACCCTGGCAGGAATGTGAGAAAGCATCCCTTAGGAGTAGAGAGGGTCCAAAGGGACTGACAGGCCATGAGGAGGAAGCAGCTGTGTCTGAGACTCCAGAAAGGTGTGGCTTCCCCTGTCTGAGGCCTCTGCCCTGCAGTGACTTCTGGCGGAGGAGGTCTGGTGTTGGGAGAACGGTCTGGGCTCGGATGAAATAGAGGATGTCCATGTGTTTTTCTTTCTAGCAGCCGATGGCCCATCTGCTGCAGTCAGTTATCCCATGTCCCAGTCTGGGATACCCCATAGACTGCTCATGTGATGAATACCTTCTTCTCCAATATCTACAGTATACCCTACTAGAAGAAACTAATCTTGCCTTCAAAAGTGTGTCAATGACTTAGGATGAAAAACCTATATGTTCTAAGATTGACTTTTCACCAGCCATGCCAGCCAAGATAGAGGTTTCAGGATGGGATGAAGTAGAGGTCCCCATGATGGCAGGTCCAGGGAAGGAGTGTCTTTTGACAGATTCACCATATCTGCATTGCAGACTCTCCTATTTATCTATTTAGATCAATTACAGTCATAGTTATCTACTCTGACCACAGACAACAGAGAAGGTGATGCATCTGCATAAGAGGAGGAAAGGTTCTGTACACTGTGTTGAACTGAGACTGAGGTGACACTAGGGTATCCAGTCCAGTTATTCTTCCCACAAGGTTCATTACTTTTCTGTTGAGTCTGGAATGGACAGATCCAAATCTAGAGTGCCCCAATGATTGCAGGTGGAGTTGAATATCTCTTGGTTCAGATCCCACTTTTCCTGTACCTCTTGACGACTTAGAAAGTCTGTTGATGAATTCTCTATTCTTAGGTTATGTACGGTGGATATTGCTAGTACATGGGCTTTTGTGGAGTCAGCTACTAGGGATGAGCGAATCGATCCGGACGAACCCGGATTCGATCCGAATTTCAGGAAAAATTCGATTCGGATCGAATCCGAATTTCCCCGCGATTCGATCACTCGAAGTTTTCCTTTAACATCCATTCATTTACATTTACAGGCATTCTAAGATGGCGGACGGGACATGTCTGGACATGTATCCCGCGCCAGTGCAAGCTGGGGCAGTCACATGCAGCCTATCAGCAGCCAGCAAGCCCGGTGACGTCACACAGCGGTATTTAACGGCGGCCATCTTGCTTTTCCTCATTTCTCTATTGCATTCGTGAGAGACAGAACGCTGTGTAGCTGAGGGACAGACAGTTAGACAGGCAGGGACAGACAGGGACAGACAGGGACAGGCTGGAGACAGGCAGGAGACAGACAGGAGACAGACAGAAAGCCAGGGAAAGGTAGGAAAAAACGGAGGCTGTGACAGGGAGATTTTTTTTTTTTTCATCCAGCCTGAGTGTTACTAGCTGGCTGACAGGCTTTGTTAGCGTTTTCAGGCTGCTTATAGTAACTAACTGTGCATATATACTGAACTGATCTTAAGTCTGCTGTGAGGCATCCCATTCTGTGACTACAGCAGCCTCTGTTTAAGACCATATAAGCATTTGCTCTTATCATATTTGAAATTAGGCCTGATAAAGACACTTTTGCTGGGCAAAGCACTACTGGACCCTGCCAGGTGCACTCCTATTTGGGGCATCCCATTCTGTGACTACAGCAGCCTCTGTTTAAGACCATATAAGCATTTGCTCTTATCATATTTGAAATTAGGCCTGATAAAGACACTTTTGCTGGGCATAGCACTACTGGACCCTGCCAGGTGCACTCCTATTTGGGGCATCCCATTCTGTGACTACAGCAGCCTCTGTTTAAGACCATATAAGCATTTGCTCTTATCATATTTGAAATTAGGCCTGATAAAGACACTTTTGCTGGGCATAGCACTACTGGACCCTGCCAGGTGCACTCCTATTTGGGGCATCCCATTCTGTGACTAAAGCAGCCTCTGTTTAAGACCATATAAGCATTTGCTCTTATCATATTTGAAATTAGGCCTGATAAAGACACTTTTGCTGGGCAAAGCACTACTGGACCCTGCCAGGTGCACTCCTATTTGGGGCATCCCATTCTGTGACTACAGCAGCCTCTGTTTAAGACCATATAAGCATTTGCTCTTATCATATTTGAAATTAGGCCTGATAAAGACACTTTTGCTGGGCATAGCACTACTGGACCCTGCCAGGTGCACTCCTATTTAGGGCATCCCATTCTGTGACTACAGCAGCCTCTGTTTAAGACCATATAAGCATTTGCTCTTATCATATTTGAAATTAGGCCTGATAAAGACACTTTTGCTGGGCAAAGCACTACTGGACCCTGCCAGGTGCACTCCTATTTGGGGCATCCCATTCTGTGACTACAGCAGCCTCTGTTTAAGACCATATAAGCATTTGCTCTTATCATATTTGAAATTAGGCCTGATAAAGACACTTTTGCTGGGCAAAGCACTACTGGACCCTGCCAGGTGCACTCCTATTTGGGGCATCCCATTCTGTGACTACAGCAGCCTCTGTTTAAGACCATATAAGCATTTGCTCTTATCATATTTGAAATTAGGCCTGATAAAGACACTTTTGCTGGGCATAGCACTACTGGACCCTGCCAGGTGCACTCCTATTTGGGGCATCCCATTCTGTGACTACAGCAGCCTCTGTTTAAGACCATATAAGCATTTGCTCTTATCATATTTGAAATTAGGCCTGATAAAGACACTTTTGCTGGGCATAGCACTACTGGACCCTGCCAGGTGCACTCCTATTTGGGGCATCCCATTCTGTGACTACAGCAGCCTCTGTTTAAGACCATATAAGCATTTGCTCTTATCATATTTGAAATTAGGCCTGATAAAGACACTTTTGCTGGGCAAAGCACTACTGGACCCTGCCAGGTGCACTCCTATTTGGGGCATCCCATTCTGTGACTACAGCAGCCTCTGTTTAAGACCATATAAGCATTTGCTCTTATCATATTTGAAATTAGGCCTGATAAAGACACTTTTGCTGGGCAAAGCACTACTGGACCCTGCCAGGTGCACTCCTATTTGGGGCATCCCATTCTGTGACTACAGCAGCCTCTGTTTAAGACCATATAAGCATTTGCTCTTATCATATTTGAAATTAGGCCTGATAAAGACACTTTTGCTGGGCATAGCACTACTGGACCCTGCCAGGTGCACTCCTATTTGGGGCATCCCATTCTGTGACTACAGCAGCCTCTGTTTAAGACCATATAAGCATTTGCTCTTATCATATTTGAAATTAGGCCTGATAAAGACACTTTTGCTGGGCAAAGCACTACTGGACCCTGCCAGGTGCACTCCTATTTGGGGCATCCCATTCTGTGACTACAGCAGCCTCTGTTTAAGACCATATAAGCATTTGCTCTTATCATATTTGAAATTAGGCCTGATAAAGACACTTTTGCTGGGCATAGCACTACTGGACCCTGCCAGGTGCACTCCTATTTGGGGCATCCCATTCTGTGACTACAGCAGCCTCTGTTTAAGACCATATAAGCATTTGCTCTTATCATATTTGAAATTAGGCCTGATAAAGACACTTTTGCTGGGCATAGCACTACTGGACCCTGCCAGGTGCACTCCTATTTGGGGCATCCCATTCTGTGACTAAAGCAGCCTCTGTTTAAGACCATATAAGCATTTGCTCTTATCATATTTGAAATTAGGCCTGATAAAGACACTTTTGCTGGGCAAAGCACTACTGGACCCTGCCAGGTGCACTCCTATTTGGGGCATCCCATTCTGTGACTACAGCAGCCTCTGTTTAAGACCATATAAGCATTTGCTCTTATCATATTTGAAATTAGGCCTGATAAAGACACTTTTGCTGGGCAAAGCACTACTGGACCCTGCCAGGTGCACTCCTATTTGGGGCATCCCATTCTGTGACTACAGCAGCCTCTGTTTAAGACCATATAAGCATTTGCTCTTATCATATTTGAAATTAGGCCTGATAAAGACACTTTTGCTGGGCATAGCACTACTGGACCCTGCCAGGTGCACTCCTATTTGGGGCATCCCATTCTGTGACTAAAGCAGCCTCTGTTTAAGACCATATAAGCATTTGCTCTTATCATATTTGAAATTAGGCCTGATAAAGACACTTTTGCTGGGCAAAGCACTACTGGACCCTGCCAGGTGCACTCCTATTTGGGGCATCCCATTCTGTGACTACAGCAGCCTCTGTTTAAGACCATATAAGCATTTGCTCTTATCATATTTGAAATTAGGCCTGATAAAGACACTTTTGCTGGGCAAAGCACTACTGGACCCTGCCAGGTGCACTCCTATTTGGGGCATCCCATTCTGTGACTACAGCAGCCTCTGTTTAAGACCATATAAGCATTTGCTCTTATCATATTTGAAATTAGGCCTGATAAAGACACTTTTGCTGGGCATAGCACTACTGGACCCTGCCAGGTGCACTCCTATTTGGGGCATCCCATTCTGTGACTAAAGCAGCCTCTGTTTAAGACCATATAAGCATTTGCTCTTATCATATTTGAAATTAGGCCTGATGAAGACACTTTTGCTGGGCAAAGCACTACTGGACCCTGCCAGGTGCACTCCTATTTGGGGCATCCCATTCTGTGACTACAGCAGCCTCTGTTTAAGACCATATAAGCATTTGCTCTTATCATATTTGAAATTAGGCCTGATAAAGACACTTTTGCTGGGCAAAGCACTACTGGACCCTGCCAGGTGCACTCCTATTTGGGGCATCCCATTCTGTGACTACAGCAGCCTCTGTTTAAGACCATATAAGCATTTGCTCTTATCATATTTGAAATTAGGCCTGATAAAGACACTTTTGCTGGGCATAGCACTACTGGACCCTGCCAGGTGCACTCCTATTTGGGGCATCCCATTCTGTGACTACAGCAGCCTCTGTTTAAGACCATATAAGCATTTGCTCTTATCATATTTGAAATTAGGCCTGATAAAGACACTTTTGCTGGGCATAGCACTACTGGACCCTGCCAGGTGCACTCCTATTTGGGGCATCCCATTCTGTGACTAAAGCAGCCTCTGTTTAAGACCATATAAGCATTTGCTCTTATCATATTTGAAATTAGGCCTGATAAAGACACTTTTGCTGGGCAAAGCACTACTGGACCCTGCCAGGTGCACTCCTATTTGGGGCATTCCATTCTGTGACTACAGCAGCCTCTGTTTAAGACCATATAAGCATTTGCTCTTATCATATTTGAAATTAGGCCTGATAAAGACACTTTTGCTGGGCAAAGCACTACTGGACCCTGCCAGGTGCACTCCTATTTGGGGCATCCCATTCTGTGACTACAGCAGCCTCTGTTTAAGACCATATAAGCATTTGCTCTTATCATATTTGAAATTAGGCCTGATAAAGACACTTTTGCTGGGCATAGCACTACTGGACCCTGCCAGGTGCACTCCTATTTGGGGCATCCCATTCTGTGACTACAGCAGCCTCTGTTTAAGACCATATAAGCATTTGCTCTTATCATATTTGAAATTAGGCCTGATAAAGACACTTTTGCTGGGCAAAGCACTACTGGACCCTGCCAGGTGCACTCCTATTTGGGGCATCCCATTCTGTGACTACAGCAGCCTCTGTTTAAGACCATATAAGCATTTGCTCTTATCATATTTGAAATTAGGCCTGATAAAGACACTTTTGCTGGGCAAAGCACTACTGGACCCTGCCAGGTGCACTCCTATTTGGGGCATCCCATTCTGTGACTACAGCAGCCTCTGTTTAAGACCATATAAGCATTTGCTCTTATCATATTTGAAATTAGGCCTGATAAAGACACTTTTGCTGGGCAAAGCACTACTGGACCCTGCCAGGTGCACTCCTATTTGGGGCATCCCATTCTGTGACTACAGCAGCCTCTGTTTAAGACCATATAAGCATTTGCTCTTATCATATTTGAAATTAGGCCTGATAAAGACACTTTTGCTGGGCATAGCACTACTGGACCCTGCCAGGTGCACTCCTATTTGGGGCATCCCATTCTGTGACTACAGCAGCCTCTGTTTAAGACCATATAAGCATTTGCTCTTATCATATTTGAAATTAGGCCTGATAAAGACACTTTTGCTGGGCATAGCACTACTGGACCCTGCCAGGTGCACTCCTATTTGGGGCATCCCATTCTGTGACTAAAGCAGCCTCTGTTTAAGACCATATAAGCATTTGCTCTTATCATATTTGAAATTAGGCCTGATAACGACACTTTTGCTGGGCATAGCACTACTGGACCCTGCCAGGTGCACTCCTATTTGGGGCATCCCATTCTGTGACTAAAGCAGCCTCTGTTTAAGACCATATAAGCATTTGCTCTTATCATATTTGAAATTAGGCCTGATAAAGACACTTTTGCTGGGCAAAGCACTACTGGACCCTGCCAGGTGCACTCCTATTTGGGGCATCCCATTCTGTGACTACAGCAGCCTCTGTTTAAGACCATATAAGCATTTGCTCTTATCATATTTGAAATTAGGCCTGATAAAGACACTTTTGCTGGGCATAGCACTACTGGACCCTGCCAGGTGCACTCCTATTTGGGGCATCCCATTCTGTGACTACAGCAGCCTCTGTTTAAGACCATATAAGCATTTGCTCTTATCATATTTGAAATTAGGCCTGATAAAGACACTTTTGCTGGGCATAGCACTACTGGACCCTGCCAGGTGCACTCCTATTTGGGGCATCCCATTCTGTGACTACAGCAGCCTCTGTTTAAGACCATATAAGCATTTGCTCTTATCATATTTGAAATTAGGCCTGATAAAGACACTTTTGCTGGGCATAGCACTACTGGACCCTGCCAGGTGCACTCCTATTTGGGGCATCCCATTCTGTGACTACAGCAGCCTCTGTTTAAGACCATATAAGCATTTGCTCTTATCATATTTGAAATTAGGCCTGATAAAGACACTTTTGCTGGGCATAGCACTACTGGACCCTGCCAGGTGCACTCCTATTTGGGGCATCCCATTCTGTGACTACAGCAGCCTCTGTTTAAGACCATATAAGCATTTGCTCTTATCATATTTGAAATTAGGCCTGATAAAGACACTTTTGCTGGGCAAAGCACTACTGGACCCTGCCAGGTGCACTCCTATTTGGGGCATCCCATTCTGTGACTACAGCAGCCTCTGTTTAAGACCATATAAGCATTTGCTCTTATCATATTTGAAATTAGGCCTGATAAAGACACTTTTGCTGGGCAAAGCACTACTGGACCCTGCCAGGTGCACTCCTATTTGGGGCATCCCATTCTGTGACTACAGCAGCCTCTGTTTAAGACCATATAAGCATTTGCTCTTATCATATTTGAAATTAGGCCTGATAAAGACACTTTTGCTGGGCAAAGCACTACTGGACCCTGCCAGGTGCACTCCTATTTGGGGCATCCCATTCTGTGACTACAGCAGCCTCTGTTTAAGACCATATAAGCATTTGCTCTTATCATATTTGAAATTAGGCCTGATAAAGACACTTTTGCTGGGCAAAGCACTACTGGACCCTGCCAGGTGCACTCCTATTTGGGGCATCCCATTCTGTGACTACAGCAGCCTCTGTTTAAGACCGTATAAGCATTTGCTCTTATCATATTTGAAATTAGCCTGATAAAGACACTTTTGCTGGGCATAGTACTACTGGATCTTTTTTGGGGGGCATCCCATTCTGTGACTAAAGCAGCCTCTGTTTAAGACCGTATAAGCATTTGCTCTTATCATATTTGAAATTAGCCTGATAAAGACACTTTTGCTGGGCATAGCACTACTTGTCCCTGCCAGGGCATCCCATTCTGTGACTAAAGCAGCCTCTGTTTAAGACCATATAAGCATTTGCTCTTATCATATTTGAAATTAGCCTGATAAAGACACTTTTGCTGGGCATAGTACTACTGGATCTTTTTTGGGGGCATCCCATTCTGTGACTAAAGCAGCCTCTGTTTAAGACCATATAAGCATTTGCTCTTATTATATTTATATTATAAGACACTTTTGCTGGGCATAGGCTTACTGCTGCCTGCCAGGTGCACTTCTGTTGAGGCATCCCATTCTGTAACATAGCATACCCCTCTTTATTTACACTAAGCAGCTCTCTTATTTACACTAAGCAGGCCTGTTGGAGGCTGAGTGTTACTGCTCACTTTTGGTGTGCATTATATTCTGTTTCATATAGACCCACCGCTGCCCGGGGGATCTTAAAATATCACCTACTCCCACGCCAGTTAGACTATGTCGGGCAGACAAGTGCCTGGAAGTGAAAAGAGGAGTGGCAGAGGCCAAGATTCCGCAGGCAGAGCTCGCATCAGACTGGGGGCCAGTAGCAGCAGGAGTCACGCTGAGAGACCTAATCTGCCAGTATCTGCTAGCGGTCGGGTCTCCACCAGTAACGCATCTGCCGTGGTAGATTGGTTGACGCGCTCATCAACAACATCATCACAACTTACGTCTGAGACCCCCAGTCTAGGGTCGGTAGGTTCCTCTGACACAACCCTGAGTTGGCATGCCCCGAGAGCAGTCCCTGTCCTCCCATTGCCTCTGTCCTACGCCGTTCCCTCCCCCAGCGACGTATCCTATGCTTTGGGTTCAGCTCCACTCTTTAGTGAGGAGGACCATCAGATAGAGGACAGTCAGCAGCTACTGCCCAGCCAAGAAATGGAGGTGGCTTCTCTAGCTAGGCAGACAGATAGTGATGTGGACAGTGTCGTGGGTGCTGCGAGCGTTCCAGCTCCTGCGCCAGACACTGTTGACGAATCCACGAACATCAGTGACGTACAGCCACAACTCAGTGATGATGATGATGACGATGAAGCCGATCGCACTTGGGAGCCGGGTGATGAAGGGGCTTCATCGTCATCATCAGGAGAAGAGGGGCGCAGGTTGCCCCGGAGTCAGCAGCTGAGGCAGCAAGGTGGTAGCAGTCAGCATGGGGGCACAATTCCAAAGGCTGGAGCCGGCCGGGGCCGGGGCCGGGGTAGAGCACCTGCTGTGCGGCAGTCTACCTTATCGGGAGGTAGTGGAGCAGGGGTTCCTGGAGTTGGCAACAGCAGCAGTGAATCAGTGAGGCCAGGGGGTGGGAAAAGTAGCTACTCGGCAGTGTGGCAGTTTTTCCTGAGGCATCCGCAGGAGGGTAACATGGCCACATGCAAGATATGTAGGCAAAAGGTGAAGCGTGGCCAGGGTCCAAATGTTGGCACCACGGCCCTGCGTCAACATATGATGCGTCACCATAAAACGACCTGGGAGAACCGAGGCTCCCAAGGGGTGGTCCAGTCTGCTTCCTCACCAAGTGAGCTCCCAATTTCTGCCAGCCAAGGCTCCAGCACCTCAGCCGAAGGCAGCTGTGCGTCATACCCATCCTCTGTCGCTCCTGCTCCTCCTCCTCCTCCAAGTCATGCATCCCGCCAGCAATCCATCAGCGAAGCCATGTCCAAGAGACAGCAGTATGCGCCCACTCATCCTACGGCGCAGAAGCTGAATGTGCTCCTGTCCAAGTTGCTGGTGCTGCAGTCGCTCCCTTTTCAGGTGGTGGAATCTGCACCTTTCAGAGAACTGATGGCTTGTGCCGAGCCGAGGTGGAGAGTCCCAAGCCGTCATTTCTTTGCCAAGAAGGCAGTGCCAGCGCTGCACACTTTTGTTGAACAGAAGGTGGGCCAGTCCTTGAGCCTGTCGGTGTGTAGCAAAATACATGGCAGCGCCGACATCTGGAGCTGTAACTACGGTCAGGGGCAGTACATGTCGTTTACGGCCCACTGGGTGAATGTGGTCCCTTTGCAGCAGCAACTTGGACAGGTCACGCCGCTTCGGCCTCCGCGCTCTCTGCCCATTGGGCCTGTGACACCGTGCGACTCGGCCTCCTCATCCTCCGCCATCTCCTCACCCTCCACTGTAGGCTCAAGTCTCAGTGCCCCTCCAGTCTACCATGTGTGCAGGGCACGGAGGTGTCACGCAGTGCTTCACATGGTTTGTCTTGGCGAACGGAGTCACACAGGGGAGGAACTGCTTAAATGTATTCATCAGGAAATCCAAACATGGCTTACTCCGAGAAAACTTAAAATGGGAATCATGGTTACCGACAATGGGAAGAACATTTTGTCTGCGCTGCGCCAAGGAAGCCTGACCCATGCCCCCTGCATGGCTCACGTCTTCAATCTGGTTGTCAAGCGGTTTCTGAAGTGTTCCCCCCATCTGCAGGACATCCTAACAACTTCACGGAAACTTTGCATGCACTTCAGCCACTCCTACACCGCCAAACACACCCTTCTTGAGCTACAGCGTCAGAATGGTATCCCCCAACATAGTCTGATTTGCGATGTTTCCACCCGTTGGAATTCCACCCTTCACATGTTGGACCGATTATATGAACAGAGAAAAGCCATCACGGATTTCCTGATGATCCAAGCAGATAGGGGGACTCCCCTGTGTAACTTCAATGTCAACCAGTGGCAGCTCATACGTGACACCTGCCGTTTGCTCAGGCCCTTTGAGGAAGCCACTTTATTTGTCAGTCGGCAGGATTACGGGATGAACGACGTGATTCCACTGCTTCATGTACTACAGCACATGTTGGAAACCATGGCTGGTCAGGGCACTGGAGACATGGCGTTTACATCTTACGGCCACATGAACCCCGTTGGAGCTGAACTGGAGGAGGAGGAGGAGGAAGAGGAGGAGGAGGAGTTGCCCAGCGAAACACAGTTTAGGCTTGGCGAAATGGCTGGTTTATCTAGTCAGCGGACAGGAGAGGAGGAGCAGGAGCAGCCAGAGGAGCTAGAGGTTTTTGAGGAAGGAGAGACAGAGGACCCGGGCACACCGTGGCAGTATGCAGTGGAGATGGAGACAGGTAGTCCATCCGAGTCACTTGCGCAAATGGCACGAAGCATGCTCACGTGCTTGCGTAGTGACCCCAGAATTGTTTCCATCTGTCGGCGGGATGACTTCTGGCTGTCCACCTTATTGGACCCTCGCTTCCGGCACAAAATGGGGGCATTTTTTAAACCCACCGAGAGGGAGGACAAACTCAACTACTACAAAGACATTCTACGTAGGCAGTTGGCTGATGCCTATCTGCGCCATGGTCCATACTCTCGCAGGTCTGACTCGAGGGGACCTCTGCGCTCACCTTCCACTGCCATGGCCGCTGGGGGGGTTGGCAGCAGCAGCAGCAGAAGCTCCATCAGCAGCAGCAGCCTCAGTCTTCAGTCGCTAATGAGTAGCTTTCTACACCCGCATAGTGAGGCTACTCATGAGCAGCAGGAAGACCTGGAGCAGGACCTGAACCAGCAGGTCATGTCATACTTTGACATGACCATGCCAACACACCTTGAGGATCCGCTGGACTTCTGGGCAGCCAAACTTGATTTGTGGCCGCAACTAGCAGAGTTTGCCCTGGAAAAGCTGTCCTGCCCGGCAAGTAGCGTGCCATCTGAGCGGGTGTTTAGTGCGGCGGGGGCCATAGTTACGGCGAGGAGAACTCGTCTGTCAACTAAAAATGTGGAGAGACTCACCTTTGTCAAAATGAATCAGGGATGGATCAGCCAGGATTTCCACCCACCAATGCCTGATGCATGCGACTAGATTCAGCATGGTGCCACGTTTTACACTTTCCAAATGGTGCAAAACATATTTATGTCTTTAGGCCATTTTTTGGGCTCCTGCTGCTGCTACTGTCAACTCCTGCCAACTCCAGGGTGTGATTCATCCAATTTTTGGGCTCCTGAGGCCAACTCCAGTGTATATTTGGGCTCCTGCTGCTGCTGCTGCCAACTTCTACCAACTCCAGGGTGTGATTCATCCAATTTTTGGGCTCCTGAAGCCAACTCCAGTGTATATTTGGGCTCCTGCTGCTGCTACTTTCAACTCCTGCCAACTCCAGGGTGTGATTCATCCAATTTTTGGGCTCCTGAAGCCAACTCCAGTGTATATTTGGGCTCCTGCTGCTGCTGCTGCCAACTTCTGCCAACTCCAGGGTGTGATTCATCCAATTTTTGGGCTCCTGAAGCCAACTCCAGTGTATATTTGGGCTCCTGCTGCTGCTACTGTCAACTCCTGCCAACTCCAGGGTGTGATTCATCCAATTTTTGGGCTCCTGAGGCCAACTCCAGTGTATATTTGGGCTCCTGCTGCTGCTGCTGCCAACTTCTGCCAACTCCAGGGTGTGATTCATCCAATTTTTGGGCTCCTGAAGCCAACTCCAGTGTATATTTGGGCTCCTGCTGCTGCTACTGTCAACTTCTGCCAACTCCAGGGTGTGATTCATCCAATTTTTGGGCTCCTGAGGCCAACTCCAGTGTATATTTGGGCTCCTGCTGCTGCTGCTGCCAACTTCTGCCAACTCCAGGGTGTGATTCATCCAATTTTTGGGCTCCTGAAGCCAACTCCAGTGTATATTTGGGCTCCTGCTGCTGCTACTGTCAACTCCTGCCAACTCCAGGGTGTGATTCATCCAATTTTTGGGCTCCTGAAGCCAACTCCAGTGTATATTTGGGCTCCTGCTGCTGCTGCTGCCAACTTCTGCCAACTCCAGGGTGTGATTCATCCAATTTTTGGGCTCCTGAGGCCAACTCCAGTGTATATTTGGGCTCCTGCTGCTGCTGCTGCCAACTTCTGCCAACTCCAGGGTGTGATTCATCCAATTTTTGGGCTCCTGAAGCCAACTCCAGTGTATATTTGGGCTCCTGCTGCTGCTGCTGCCAACTTCTGCCAACTCCAGGGTGTGATTCATCCAATTTTTGGGCTCCTGAAGCCAACTCCAGTATATATTTGGGCTCCTGCTGCTGCTGCTGCCAACTCCTGCCAACTCCAGGGTGTGATTCATCCAATTTTTGGGCTCCTGCTGCTGCTGCTGCCAACTTCTGCCAACTCCAGGGTGTGATTCATCCAATTTTTGGGCTCCTGAAGCCAACTCCAGTGTATATTTGGGCTCCTGCTGCTGCTACTGTCAACTCCTGCCAACTCCAGGGTGTGATTCATCCAATTTTTGGGCTCCTGAAGCCAACTCCAGTGTATATTTGGGCTCCTGCTGCTGCTGCTGCCAACTTCTGCCAACTCCAGGGTGTGATTCATCCAATTTTTGGGCTCCTGAAGCCAACTCCAGTGTATATTTGGGCTCCTGCTGCTGCTACTGTCAACTCCTGCCAACTCCAGGGTGTGATTCATCCAATTTTTGGGCTCCTGAAGCCAACTCCAGTGTATATTTGGGCTCCTGCTGCTGCTGCTGCTGCCAACTTCTGCCAACTCCAGGGTGTGATTCATCCAATTTTTGGGCTCCTGAAGCCAACTCCAGTATATATTTGGGCTCCTGCTGCTGCTGCTGCCAACTCCTGCCAACTCCAGGGTGTGATTCATCCAATTTTTGGGCTCCTGCTGCTGCTGCCAACTTCTGCCAACTCCAGGGTGTGATTCATCCAATTTTTGGGCTCCTGAAGCCAACTCCAGTGTATATTTGGGCTCCTGCTGCTGCTGCTGCCAACTTCTGCCAACTCCAGGGTGTGATTCATCCAATTTTTGGGCTCCTGAAGCCAACTCCAGTGTATATTTGGGCTCCTGCTGCTGCTACTGTCAACTCCTGCCAACTCCAGGGTGTGATTCATCCAATTTTTGGGCTCCTGAGGCCAACTCCAGTGTATATTTGGGCTCCTGCTGCTGCTGCTGCCAACTTCTGCCAACTCCAGGGTGTGATTCATCCAATTTTTGGGCTCCTGAAGCCAACTCCAGTGTATATTTGGGCTCCTGCCGCTGCTACTGTCAACTCCTGCCAACTCCAGGGTGTGATTCATCCAATTTTTGGGCTCCTGAAGCCAACTCCAGTGTATATTTGGGCTCCTGCTGCTGCTGCTGCCAACTTCTGCCAACTCCAGGGTGTGATTCATCCAATTTTTGGGCTCCTGAAGCCAACTCCAGTGTATATTTGGGCTCCTGCTGCTGCTACTGTCAACTCCTGCCAACTCCAGGGTGTGATTCATCCAATTTTTGGGCTCCTGAGGCCAACTCCAGTGTATATTTGGGCTCCTGCTGCTGCTGCTGCCAACTTCTGCCAACTCCAGGGTGTGATTCATCCAATTTTTGGGCTCCTGAAGCCAACTCCAGTGTATATTTGGGCTCCTGCTGCTGCTACTGTCAACTCCTGCCAACTCCAGGGTGTGATTCATCCAATTTTTGGGCTCCTGAGGCCAACTCCAGTGTATATTTGGGCTCCTGCTGCTGCTGCTGCCAACTTCTGCCAACTCCAGGGTGTGATTCATCCAATTTTTGGGCTCCTGAAGCCAACTCCAGTGTATATTTGGGCTCCTGCTGCTGCTACTGTCAACTCCTGCCAACTCCAGGGTGTGATTCATCCAATTTTTGGGCTCCTGAAGCCAACTCCAGTGTATACTTGGGCTCCTGCTGCTGCTGCTGCCAACTTCTGCCAACTCCAGGGTGTGATTCATCCAATTTTTGGGCTCCTGAGGCCAACTCCAGTGTATATTTGGGCTCCTGCTGCTGCTGCTGCCAACTTCTGCCAACTCCAGGGTGTGATTCATCCAATTTTTGGGCTCCTGAAGCCAACTCCAGTGTATATTTGGGCTCCTGCTGCTGCTGCTGCCAACTTCTGCCAACTCCAGGGTGTGATTCATCCAATTTTTGGGCTCCTGAAGCCAACTCCAGTATATATTTGGGCTCCTGCTGCTGCTGCTGCCAACTCCTGCCAACTCCAGGGTGTGATTCATCCAATTTTTGGGCTCCTGCTGCTGCTGCTGCCAACTTCTGCCAACTCCAGGGTGTGATTCATCCAATTTTTGGGCTCCTGAGGCCAACTCCAGTGTATATTTGGGCTCCTGCTGCTGCTGCTGCCAACTTCTGCCAACTCCAGGGTGTGATTCATCCAATTTTTGGGCTCCTGAAGCCAACTCCAGTGTATATTTGGGCTCCTGCTGCTGCTGCTGCCAACTTCTGCCAACTCCAGGGTGTGATTCATCCAATTTTTGGGCTCCTGAAGCCAACTCCAGTATATATTTGGGCTCCTGCTGCTGCTGCTGCCAACTCCTGCCAACTCCAGGGTGTGATTCATCCAATTTTTGGGCTCCTGCTGCTGCTGCTGCCAACTTCTGCCAACTCCAGGGTGTGATTCATCCAATTTTTGGGCTCCTGAAGCCAACTCCAGTCTATATTTGGGCTCCTGCTGCTGCTACTGTCAACTCCTGCCAACTCCAGGGTGTGATTCATCCAATTTTTGGGCTCCTGAAGCCAACTCCAGTGTATATTTGGGCTCCTGCTGCTGCTGCTGCCAACTTCTGCCAACTCCAGGGTGTGATTCATCCAATTTTTGGGCTCCTGAAGCCAACTCCAGTGTATATTTGGGCTCCTGCTGCTGCTACTGTCAACTCCTGCCAACTCCAGGGTGTGATTCATCCAATTTTTGGGCTCCTGAAGCCAACTCCAGTGTATATTTGGGCTCCTGCTGCTGCTGCTGCCAACTTCTGCCAACTCCAGGGTGTGATTCATCCAATTTTTGGGCTCCTGAAGCCAACTCCAGTATATATTTGGGCTCCTGCTGCTGCTGCTGCCAACTCCTGCCAACTCCAGGGTGTGATTCATCCAATTTTTGGGCTCCTGCTGCTGCTGCTGCCAACTTCTGCCAACTCCAGGGTGTGATTCATCCAATTTTTGGGCTCCTGAAGCCAACTCCAGTGTATATTTGGGCTCCTGCCGCTGCTACTGTCAACTCCTGCCAACTCCAGGGTGTGATTCATCCAATTTTTGGGCTCCTGAAGCCAACTCCAGTGTATATTTGGGCTCCTGCTGCTGCTGCTGCCAACTTCTGCCAACTCCAGGGTGTGATTCATCCAATTTTTGGGCTCCTGAGGCCAACTCCAGTGTATATTTGGGCTCCTGCTGCTGCTGCTGCCAACTTCTGCCAACTCCAGGGTGTGATTCATCCAATTTTTGGGCTCCTGAAGCCAACTCCAGTGTATATTTGGGCTCCTGCTGCTGCTACTGTCAACTTCTGCCAACTCCAGGGTGTGATTCATCCAATTTTTGGGCTCCTGAGGCCAACTCCAGTGTATATTTGGGCTCCTGCTGCTGCTGCTGCCAACTTCTGCCAACTCCAGGGTGTGATTCATCCAATTTTTGGGCTCCTGAAGCCAACTCCAGTGTATATTTGGGCTCCTGCTGCTGCTACTGTCAACTCCTGCCAACTCCAGGGTGTGATTCATCCAATTTTTGGGCTCCTGAAGCCAACTCCAGTGTATATTTGGGCTCCTGCTGCTGCTGCTGCCAACTTCTGCCAACTCCAGGGTGTGATTCATCCAATTTTTGGGCTCCTGAGGCCAACTCCAGTGTATATTTGGGCTCCTGCTGCTGCTGCTGCCAACTTCTGCCAACTCCAGGGTGTGATTCATCCAATTTTTGGGCTCCTGAAGCCAACTCCAGTGTATATTTGGGCTCCTGCTGCTGCTGCTGCCAACTTCTGCCAACTCCAGGGTGTGATTCATCCAATTTTTGGGCTCCTGAAGCCAACTCCAGTATATATTTGGGCTCCTGCTGCTGCTGCTGCCAACTCCTGCCAACTCCAGGGTGTGATTCATCCAATTTTTGGGCTCCTGCTGCTGCTGCTGCCAACTTCTGCCAACTCCAGGGTGTGATTCATCCAATTTTTGGGCTCCTGAAGCCAACTCCAGTGTATATTTGGGCTCCTGCTGCTGCTACTGTCAACTCCTGCCAACTCCAGGGTGTGATTCATCCAATTTTTGGGCTCCTGAAGCCAACTCCAGTGTATATTTGGGCTCCTGCTGCTGCTGCTGCCAACTTCTGCCAACTCCAGGGTGTGATTCATCCAATTTTTGGGCTCCTGAAGCCAACTCCAGTGTATATTTGGGCTCCTGCTGCTGCTACTGTCAACTCCTGCCAACTCCAGGGTGTGATTCATCCAATTTTTGGGCTCCTGAAGCCAACTCCAGTGTATATTTGGGCTCCTGCTGCTGCTGCTGCTGCCAACTTCTGCCAACTCCAGGGTGTGATTCATCCAATTTTTGGGCTCCTGAAGCCAACTCCAGTATATATTTGGGCTCCTGCTGCTGCTGCTGCCAACTCCTGCCAACTCCAGGGTGTGATTCATCCAATTTTTGGGCTCCTGCTGCTGCTGCCAACTTCTGCCAACTCCAGGGTGTGATTCATCCAATTTTTGGGCTCCTGAAGCCAACTCCAGTGTATATTTGGGCTCCTGCTGCTGCTGCTGCCAACTTCTGCCAACTCCAGGGTGTGATTCATCCAATTTTTGGGCTCCTGAAGCCAACTCCAGTGTATATTTGGGCTCCTGCTGCTGCTACTGTCAACTCCTGCCAACTCCAGGGTGTGATTCATCCAATTTTTGGGCTCCTGAGGCCAACTCCAGTGTATATTTGGGCTCCTGCTGCTGCTGCTGCCAACTTCTGCCAACTCCAGGGTGTGATTCATCCAATTTTTGGGCTCCTGAAGCCAACTCCAGTGTATATTTGGGCTCCTGCCGCTGCTACTGTCAACTCCTGCCAACTCCAGGGTGTGATTCATCCAATTTTTGGGCTCCTGAAGCCAACTCCAGTGTATATTTGGGCTCCTGCTGCTGCTGCTGCCAACTTCTGCCAACTCCAGGGTGTGATTCATCCAATTTTTGGGCTCCTGAAGCCAACTCCAGTGTATATTTGGGCTCCTGCTGCTGCTACTGTCAACTCCTGCCAACTCCAGGGTGTGATTCATCCAATTTTTGGGCTCCTGAGGCCAACTCCAGTGTATATTTGGGCTCCTGCTGCTGCTGCTGCCAACTTCTGCCAACTCCAGGGTGTGATTCATCCAATTTTTGGGCTCCTGAAGCCAACTCCAGTGTATATTTGGGCTCCTGCTGCTGCTACTGTCAACTCCTGCCAACTCCAGGGTGTGATTCATCCAATTTTTGGGCTCCTGAGGCCAACTCCAGTGTATATTTGGGCTCCTGCTGCTGCTGCTGCCAACTTCTGCCAACTCCAGGGTGTGATTCATCCAATTTTTGGGCTCCTGAAGCCAACTCCAGTGTATATTTGGGCTCCTGCTGCTGCTACTGTCAACTCCTGCCAACTCCAGGGTGTGATTCATCCAATTTTTGGGCTCCTGAAGCCAACTCCAGTGTATACTTGGGCTCCTGCTGCTGCTGCTGCCAACTTCTGCCAACTCCAGGGTGTGATTCATCCAATTTTTGGGCTCCTGAGGCCAACTCCAGTGTATATTTGGGCTCCTGCTGCTGCTGCTGCCAACTTCTGCCAACTCCAGGGTGTGATTCATCCAATTTTTGGGCTCCTGAAGCCAACTCCAGTGTATATTTGGGCTCCTGCTGCTGCTGCTGCCAACTTCTGCCAACTCCAGGGTGTGATTCATCCAATTTTTGGGCTCCTGAAGCCAACTCCAGTATATATTTGGGCTCCTGCTGCTGCTGCTGCCAACTCCTGCCAACTCCAGGGTGTGATTCATCCAATTTTTGGGCTCCTGCTGCTGCTGCTGCCAACTTCTGCCAACTCCAGGGTGTGATTCATCCAATTTTTGGGCTCCTGAGGCCAACTCCAGTGTATATTTGGGCTCCTGCTGCTGCTGCTGCCAACTTCTGCCAACTCCAGGGTGTGATTCATCCAATTTTTGGGCTCCTGAAGCCAACTCCAGTGTATATTTGGGCTCCTGCTGCTGCTGCTGCCAACTTCTGCCAACTCCAGGGTGTGATTCATCCAATTTTTGGGCTCCTGAAGCCAACTCCAGTATATATTTGGGCTCCTGCTGCTGCTGCTGCCAACTCCTGCCAACTCCAGGGTGTGATTCATCCAATTTTTGGGCTCCTGCTGCTGCTGCTGCCAACTTCTGCCAACTCCAGGGTGTGATTCATCCAATTTTTGGGCTCCTGAAGCCAACTCCAGTCTATATTTGGGCTCCTGCTGCTGCTACTGTCAACTCCTGCCAACTCCAGGGTGTGATTCATCCAATTTTTGGGCTCCTGAAGCCAACTCCAGTGTATATTTGGGCTCCTGCTGCTGCTGCTGCCAACTTCTGCCAACTCCAGGGTGTGATTCATCCAATTTTTGGGCTCCTGAAGCCAACTCCAGTGTATATTTGGGCTCCTGCTGCTGCTACTGTCAACTCCTGCCAACTCCAGGGTGTGATTCATCCAATTTTTGGGCTCCTGAAGCCAACTCCAGTGTATATTTGGGCTCCTGCTGCTGCTGCTGCCAACTTCTGCCAACTCCAGGGTGTGATTCATCCAATTTTTGGGCTCCTGAAGCCAACTCCAGTATATATTTGGGCTCCTGCTGCTGCTGCTGCCAACTCCTGCCAACTCCAGGGTGTGATTCATCCAATTTTTGGGCTCCTGCTGCTGCTGCTGCCAACTTCTGCCAACTCCAGGGTGTGATTCATCCAATTTTTGGGCTCCTGAAGCCAACTCCAGTGTATATTTGGGCTCCTGCCGCTGCTACTGTCAACTCCTGCCAACTCCAGGGTGTGATTCATCCAATTTTTGGGCTCCTGAAGCCAACTCCAGTGTATATTTGGGCTCCTGCTGCTGCTGCTGCCAACTTCTGCCAACTCCAGGGTGTGATTCATCCAATTTTTGGGCTCCTGAGGCCAACTCCAGTGTATATTTGGGCTCCTGCTGCTGCTGCTGCCAACTTCTGCCAACTCCAGGGTGTGATTCATCCAATTTTTGGGCTCCTGAAGCCAACTCCAGTGTATATTTGGGCTCCTGCTGCTGCTACTGCCAACTCCTGCCAACTCCAGGGTGTGATTCATCCAATTTTTGGGCTCCTGAAGCCAACTCCAGTGTATATTTGGGCTCCTGCTGCTGCTGCTGCCAACTTCTGCCAACTCCAGGGTGTGATTCATCCAATTTTTGGGCTCCTGAGGCCAACTCCAGTGTATATTTGGGCTCCTGCTGCTGCTACTGTCAACTCCTGCCAACTCCAGGGTGTGATTCATCCAATTTTTGGGCTCCTGAGGCCAACTCCAGTGTATATTTGGGCTCCTGCTGCTGCTGCTGCCAACTTCTGCCAACTCCAGGGTGTGATTCATCCAATTTTTGGGCTCCTGAAGCCAACTCCAGTGTATATTTGGGCTCCTGCCACTGCTACTGTCAACTCCTGCCAACTCCAGGGTGTGATTCATCCAATTTTTGGGCTCCTGAAGCCAACTCCAGTGTATATTTGGGCTCCTGCTGCTACTGCTGCCAACTTCTGCCAACTCCAGGGTGTGATTCATCAAAATTTTGGGCTCCTGAAGCCAACTCCAGTGTATATTTGGGCTCCTGCTGCTGCTACTGTCAACTCCTGCCAACTCCAGGGTGTGATTCATCCAATTTTTGGGCTCCTGAGGCCAACTCCAGTGTATATTTGGGCTCCTGCTGCTGCTGCTGCCAACTTCTGCCAACTCCAGGGTGTGATTCATCCAATTTTTGGGCTCCTGAAGCCAACTCCAGTGTATATTTGGGCTCCTGCTGCTGCTACTGTCAACTCCTGCCAACTCCAGGGTGTGATTCATCCAATTTTTGGGCTCCTGAGGCCAACTCCAGTGTATATTTGGGCTCCTGCTGCTGCTGCTGCCAACTTCTGCCAACTCCAGGGTGTAATTCATCCAATTTTTGGGCTCCTGAAGCCAACTCCAGTGTATATTTGGGCTCCTGCTGCTGCTACTGTCAACTCCTGCCAACTCCAGGGTGTGATTCATCCAATTTTTGGGCTCCTGAAGCCAACTCCAGTGTATATTTGGGCTCCTGCTGCTGCTGCTGCCAACTTCTGCCAACTCCAGGGTGTGATTCATCCAATTTTTGGGCTCCTGAGGCCAACTCCAGTGTATATTTGGGCTCCTGCTGCTGCTGCTGCCAACTTCTGCCAACTCCAGGGTGTGATTCATCCAATTTTTGGGCTCCTGAAGCCAACTCCAGTGTATATTTGGGCTCCTGCTGCTGCTGCTGCCAACTTCTGCCAACTCCAGGGTGTGATTCATCCAATTTTTGGGCTCCTGAAGCCAACTCCAGTATATATTTGGGCTCCTGCTGCTGCTGCTGCCAACTCCTGCCAACTCCAGGGTGTGATTCATCCAATTTTTGGGCTCCTGCTGCTGCTGCTGCCAACTTCTGCCAACTCCAGGGTGTGATTCATCCAATTTTTGGGCTCCTGAGGCCAACTCCAGTGTATATTTGGGCTCCTGCTGCTGCTACTGCCAACTTCTGCCAACTCCAGGGTGTGATTCATCCAATTTTTGGGCTCCTGAAGCCAACTCCAGTGTATATTTGGGCTCCTGCTGCTGCTGCTGCCAACTTCTGCCAACTCCAGGGTGTGATTCATCCAATTTTTGGGCTCCTGAAGCCAACTCCAGTATATATTTGGGCTCCTGCTGCTGCCAACTCCTGCCAACTCCAGGGTGTGATTCATCCAATTTTTGGGCTCCTGCTGCTGCTGCTGCCAACTTCTGCCAACTCCAGGGTGTGATTCATCCAATTTTTGGGCTCCTGAAGCCAACTCCAGTGTATATTTGGGCTCCTGCTGCTGCTGCTGCCAACTTCTGCCAACTCCAGGGTGTGATTCATCCAATTTTTGGGCTCCTGAAGCCAACTCCAGTGTATATTTGGGCTCCTGCTGCTGCTACTGTCAACTCCTGCCAACTCCAGGGTGTGATTCATCCAATTTTTGGGCTCCTGAAGCCAACTCCAGTGTATATTTGGGCTCCTGCTGCTGCTGCTGCCAACTTCTGCCAACTCCAGGGTGTGATTCATCCAATTTTTGGGCTCCTGAAGCCAACTCCAGTGTATATTTGGGCTCCTGCTGCTGCTACTGTCAACTCCTGCCAACTCCAGGGTGTGATTCATCCAATTTTTGGGCTCCTGAGGCCAACTCCAGTGTATATTTGGGCTCCTGCTGCTGCTGCTGCCAACTTCTGCCAACTCCAGGGTGTGATTCATCCAATTTTTGGGCTCCTGAAGCCAACTCCAGTGTATATTTGGGCTCCTGCTGCTGCTACTGTCAACTCCTGCCAACTCCAGGGTGTGATTCATCCAATTTTTGGGCTCCTGAGGCCAACTCCAGTGTATATTTGGGCTCCTGCTGCTGCTGCTGCCAACTTCTGCCAACTCCAGGGTGTGATTCATCCAATTTTTGGGCTCCTGAAGCCAACTCCAGTGTATATTTGGGCTCCTGCTGCTGCTACTGTCAACTCCTGCCAACTCCAGGGTGTGATTCATCCAATTTTTGGGCTCCTGAAGCCAACTCCAGTGTATACTTGGGCTCCTGCTGCTGCTGCTGCCAACTTCTGCCAACTCCAGGGTGTGATTCATCCAATTTTTGGGCTCCTGAGGCCAACTCCAGTGTATATTTGGGCTCCTGCTGCTGCTGCTGCCAACTTCTGCCAACTCCAGGGTGTGATTCATCCAATTTTTGGGCTCCTGAAGCCAACTCCAGTGTATATTTGGGCTCCTGCTGCTGCTGCTGCCAACTTCTGCCAACTCCAGGGTGTGATTCATCCAATTTTTGGGCTCCTGAAGCCAACTCCAGTATATATTTGGGCTCCTGCTGCTGCTGCTGCCAACTCCTGCCAACTCCAGGGTGTGATTCATCCAATTTTTGGGCTCCTGCTGCTGCTGCTGCCAACTTCTGCCAACTCCAGGGTGTGATTCATCCAATTTTTGGGCTCCTGAGGCCAACTCCAGTGTATATTTGGGCTCCTGCTGCTGCTGCTGCCAACTTCTGCCAACTCCAGGGTGTGATTCATCCAATTTTTGGGCTCCTGAAGCCAACTCCAGTGTATATTTGGGCTCCTGCTGCTGCTGCTGCCAACTTCTGCCAACTCCAGGGTGTGATTCATCCAATTTTTGGGCTCCTGAAGCCAACTCCAGTATATATTTGGGCTCCTGCTGCTGCTGCTGCCAACTCCTGCCAACTCCAGGGTGTGATTCATCCAATTTTTGGGCTCCTGCTGCTGCTGCTGCCAACTTCTGCCAACTCCAGGGTGTGATTCATCCAATTTTTGGGCTCCTGAAGCCAACTCCAGTCTATATTTGGGCTCCTGCTGCTGCTACTGTCAACTCCTGCCAACTCCAGGGTGTGATTCATCCAATTTTTGGGCTCCTGAAGCCAACTCCAGTGTATATTTGGGCTCCTGCTGCTGCTGCTGCCAACTTCTGCCAACTCCAGGGTGTGATTCATCCAATTTTTGGGCTCCTGAAGCCAACTCCAGTGTATATTTGGGCTCCTGCTGCTGCTACTGTCAACTCCTGCCAACTCCAGGGTGTGATTCATCCAATTTTTGGGCTCCTGAAGCCAACTCCAGTGTATATTTGGGCTCCTGCTGCTGCTGCTGCCAACTTCTGCCAACTCCAGGGTGTGATTCATCCAATTTTTGGGCTCCTGAAGCCAACTCCAGTATATATTTGGGCTCCTGCTGCTGCTGCTGCCAACTCCTGCCAACTCCAGGGTGTGATTCATCCAATTTTTGGGCTCCTGCTGCTGCTGCTGCCAACTTCTGCCAACTCCAGGGTGTGATTCATCCAATTTTTGGGCTCCTGAAGCCAACTCCAGTGTATATTTGGGCTCCTGCCGCTGCTACTGTCAACTCCTGCCAACTCCAGGGTGTGATTCATCCAATTTTTGGGCTCCTGAAGCCAACTCCAGTGTATATTTGGGCTCCTGCTGCTGCTGCTGCCAACTTCTGCCAACTCCAGGGTGTGATTCATCCAATTTTTGGGCTCCTGAGGCCAACTCCAGTGTATATTTGGGCTCCTGCTGCTGCTGCTGCCAACTTCTGCCAACTCCAGGGTGTGATTCATCCAATTTTTGGGCTCCTGAAGCCAACTCCAGTGTATATTTGGGCTCCTGCTGCTGCTACTGCCAACTCCTGCCAACTCCAGGGTGTGATTCATCCAATTTTTGGGCTCCTGAAGCCAACTCCAGTGTATATTTGGGCTCCTGCTGCTGCTGCTGCCAACTTCTGCCAACTCCAGGGTGTGATTCATCCAATTTTTGGGCTCCTGAGGCCAACTCCAGTGTATATTTGGGCTCCTGCTGCTGCTACTGTCAACTCCTGCCAACTCCAGGGTGTGATTCATCCAATTTTTGGGCTCCTGAGGCCAACTCCAGTGTATATTTGGGCTCCTGCTGCTGCTGCTGCCAACTTCTGCCAACTCCAGGGTGTGATTCATCCAATTTTTGGGCTCCTGAAGCCAACTCCAGTGTATATTTGGGCTCCTGCCACTGCTACTGTCAACTCCTGCCAACTCCAGGGTGTGATTCATCCAATTTTTGGGCTCCTGAAGCCAACTCCAGTGTATATTTGGGCTCCTGCTGCTACTGCTGCCAACTTCTGCCAACTCCAGGGTGTGATTCATCAAAATTTTGGGCTCCTGAAGCCAACTCCAGTGTATATTTGGGCTCCTGCTGCTGCTACTGTCAACTCCTGCCAACTCCAGGGTGTGATTCATCCAATTTTTGGGCTCCTGAGGCCAACTCCAGTGTATATTTGGGCTCCTGCTGCTGCTGCTGCCAACTTCTGCCAACTCCAGGGTGTGATTCATCCAATTTTTGGGCTCCTGAAGCCAACTCCAGTGTATATTTGGGCTCCTGCTGCTGCTACTGTCAACTCCTGCCAACTCCAGGGTGTGATTCATCCAATTTTTGGGCTCCTGAGGCCAACTCCAGTGTATATTTGGGCTCCTGCTGCTGCTGCTGCCAACTTCTGCCAACTCCAGGGTGTAATTCATCCAATTTTTGGGCTCCTGAAGCCAACTCCAGTGTATATTTGGGCTCCTGCTGCTGCTACTGTCAACTCCTGCCAACTCCAGGGTGTGATTCATCCAATTTTTGGGCTCCTGAAGCCAACTCCAGTGTATATTTGGGCTCCTGCTGCTGCTGCTGCCAACTTCTGCCAACTCCAGGGTGTGATTCATCCAATTTTTGGGCTCCTGAGGCCAACTCCAGTGTATATTTGGGCTCCTGCTGCTGCTGCTGCCAACTTCTGCCAACTCCAGGGTGTGATTCATCCAATTTTTGGGCTCCTGAAGCCAACTCCAGTGTATATTTGGGCTCCTGCTGCTGCTGCTGCCAACTTCTGCCAACTCCAGGGTGTGATTCATCCAATTTTTGGGCTCCTGAAGCCAACTCCAGTATATATTTGGGCTCCTGCTGCTGCTGCTGCCAACTCCTGCCAACTCCAGGGTGTGATTCATCCAATTTTTGGGCTCCTGCTGCTGCTGCTGCCAACTTCTGCCAACTCCAGGGTGTGATTCATCCAATTTTTGGGCTCCTGAGGCCAACTCCAGTGTATATTTGGGCTCCTGCTGCTGCTACTGCCAACTTCTGCCAACTCCAGGGTGTGATTCATCCAATTTTTGGGCTCCTGAAGCCAACTCCAGTGTATATTTGGGCTCCTGCTGCTGCTGCTGCCAACTTCTGCCAACTCCAGGGTGTGATTCATCCAATTTTTGGGCTCCTGAAGCCAACTCCAGTATATATTTGGGCTCCTGCTGCTGCCAACTCCTGCCAACTCCAGGGTGTGATTCATCCAATTTTTGGGCTCCTGCTGCTGCTGCTGCCAACTTCTGCCAACTCCAGGGTGTGATTCATCCAATTTTTGGGCTCCTGAAGCCAACTCCAGTGTATATTTGGGCTCCTGCTGCTGCTGCTGCCAACTTCTGCCAACTCCAGGGTGTGATTCATCCAATTTTTGGGCTCCTGAAGCCAACTCCAGTGTATATTTGGGCTCCTGCTGCTGCTACTGTCAACTCCTGCCAACTCCAGGGTGTGATTCATCCAATTTTTGGGCTCCTGAAGCCAACTCCAGTGTATATTTGGGCTCCTGCTGCTGCTGCTGCCAACTTCTGCCAACTCCAGGGTGTGATTCATCCAATTTTTGGGCTCCTGAAGCCAACTCCAGTATATATTTGGGCTCCTGCTGCTGCTGCTGCCAACTCCCGCCAACTCCAGGGTGTGATTCATCCAATTTTTGGGCTCCTGCTGCTGCTGCTGCCAACTTCTGCCAACTCCAGGGTGTGATTCATCCAATTTTTGGGCTCCTGAAGCCAACTCCAGTGTATATTTGGGCTCCTGCCGCTGCTACTGTCAACTCCTGCCAACTCCAGGGTGTGATTCATCCGATTTTTGGGCTCCTGAAGCCAACTCCAGTGTATATTTGGGCTCCTGCTGCTGCTGCTGCCAACTTCTGCCAACTCCAGAGTGTGATTCATCCAATTTTTGGGCTCCTGAAGCCAACTCCAGTGTATATTTGGGCTCCTGCCGCTGCTACTGTCAACTCCTGCCAACTCCAGGGTGTGATTCATCCAATTTTTGGGCTCCTGAAGCCAACTCCAGTGTATATTTGGGCTCCTGCTGCTGCTACTGTCAACTCCTGCCAACTCCAGGGTGTGATTCATCCAATTTTTGGGCTCCTGAGGCCAACTCCAGTGTATATATGGGCTCCTGCTGCTGCTGCTGCCAACTTCTGCCAACTCCAGGGTGTGATTCATCCAATTTTTGGGCTCCTGAAGCCAACTCCAGTGTATATTTGGGCTCCTGCTGCTGCTACTGTCAACTCCTGCCAACTCCAGGGTGTGATTCATCCAATTTTTGGGCTCCTGAAGCCAACTCCAGTGTATATTTGGGCTCCTGCTGCTGCTGCTGCCAACTTCTGCCAACTCCAGGGTGTGATTCATCCAATTTTTGGGCTCCTGAGGCCAACTCCAGTGTATATTTGGGCTCCTGCTGCTGCCAACTTCTGCCAACTCCAGGGTGTGATTCATCCAATTTTTGGGCTCCTGAAGCCAACTCCAGTGTATATTTGGGCTCCTGCTGCTGCTGCTGCCAACTTCTGCCAACTCCAGGGTGTGATTCATCCAATTTTTGGGCTCCTGAGGCCAACTCCAGTGTATATTTGGGCTCCTTCTGCCCCTCATAGTGATGCCACTTCAACTCTCTGCAATTGTGCCGCTCTGCGATTCTATTAGCGATGCCTCTGATCTGCATGTGATATTTCTTCAAAGTATTATTTAACTAACCCAGCACGCATCCTGTGCGTGTTACAGCAAGGCTGAATGGTTTACAACCCTATTGAGGCTCTAGGAGGCTCAGAAATAGCCGTTTTTAATAGCGATTCGTCGCGAATTTATTCGGGTCGAAACGATTTTTGTCGGAAAATTCGGCGAATCAGTCGAATCGAATTTTTCAAAAGTTCGCTCATCTCTATCAGCTACGCCTCCATGGTTGCAGAACTTGTTGTTCTCCCCTGATGATTTAAATAAGCTACCACTGTTACATTGTCCGACTGAGTCCAATTGGACAGCCGGTCAGTATCTTCTTTCAATAGTTGTCATCACTTGTGAAGACAACAGAATCACTTTCACTACCAGGACACTGATGTATTTCTTTGTTTCCTTGACTGACCACTTAAACCAATGTGTACTGCAATGCCCCCCCCCCCCCATCCCAACAAACTGGTGTCTATAATGAGTATCTACCACCTGATGGGGAGTAAGAATTTTCCTAGTTTCACTTGGAAACTCAAAACTCAAATTTAAGATTGTTTGTTACAGATTGTGTAACCTAGGGAACTTTGATATTTGTTCAAGATGTTTAGAACGAACAACTGCAAGGGTCTAGACCTGAACTGGGACATAAGGAACTGCTTCCAACACATACACCATGAACCCCAGAACTTGCATGCATTTTCAGATGATTCTTTTCTCTACTGGGAAAAGAAATGTCCTACAGAGTATCCAATTCCATTTCTAGGAATCCAGTAATAAAACAGACTTAAAAAAAAAAAAAGCCAACCGAATTGTAGTCGATAAGACTACTTACACTATGTTGGCAGTCTCCTTCTTGGAAATCCCTTGCACTAGTAGGTCGTCCAGATAAGGAGTAATATGGACTCATTTGCGTCTCAATATTGCCATGATGGTATCTAGCAATTTGAAAACACCCATGGTGCTGTGGCTATACCAAAAGGTACAGCTACAAATTGGAAATGTTTCTCTTGAAATGAGAAATTGAGAAATATTCAGTAAGCTAGAAAGCTGAAGATATATAATAAGAATCCTTGATTATTATATTAGCTAAAAATTACCCTTGAGCAATTGATGCCAGCACCAATCCGAGTGATTCCATGCTAAATCGCTTGTAGGAAACATATTGATGAAACATTTAAGTTCTAAAATAGGACTTGAAACATAGTAAACAGAAGCCCATACCGCGTTCCAAATGAGGAACTGGTTTAATCTACTAATTAGAGTGGAGTAGATCTTATTCCACCTGACTGAGTGGATAAGGTGAGTAGTGTGGCAGATTAAACACAAAAAATGTTGGGAGGAAGGGACAGAATTCTATCTCGTAGCCTTTTCTATCGCTTCCCTGTCTAATGCAACCGTGTGTTTTGAGTCAGATTTTGGTTTGGACTGACTTCTTCTAAAAGGTACTTTGCCTTTACCTCTGGAAGAGGAATATTGTCACTGTAGATCCTTGTTTCTATTGAAAAAAAACAAAAAACAAAAAGGGCAGTTTGAAGGGTTCACTTTTTAAGGTATCAAAAGCCCACTGATGAGGAAAAAATAATACTTTTTACCTGTAACTTCCATAATTAAAGTCCCTCTACAGGCAAACAATAACTTTCTCTCACCGTCTCTCCCTGGGAACAGTAAATAATGGGCCATTTCAAAGCACCTAAAAATCTCTGACTGTATTTAAATACCTCATACTGACTTTCAACCAACTTTACTGACAAGAGCATCCATCTCCTGTGGATACCCCGACAACCCAGAAGTGATTAATACAATCAAGGCCGCTTGAGAATAGTGGTAGGATACTTGATTTTATAGTCACACTCTGGATTTTAATAAGTTTAATTTAGTCTATTCAGAGCCCAGTGAGAAAACGCACTTCTTTTTTAGGAGAGCAAATTCACACCCAGTAGACAATGAAAGCGAATGGCAGAGTCAAATACAAAGGTTGAGCAAAAGCTTACTGGCTGCATTAGGAGAGTCGGTCGAAGTGTTTCCAAGGAAAGATGTAGCTGTGAAAACAGTGAGTTGTGGCAATACAATAAATCAGGCAATTGCATTGTTAAAAAAGCTACGCAATAAACAAAAGAAGAAAAGAACATTTAAACATGAGAAAATACCACCCAAATGATGCTGGAGTGCTGGCATCCACATGTCCAATCGCTGAGAGGGGAAGGGGGGAATGCTCAAACGAACCACCAGCGCACATGGCTTCCCATGCCGCTTCAGCTGGGTGAGGGTTAGTGCTCCCACCCATCCCCCTGCCTAATATACTCACCAGATGTCCTTACGTCGCGTCCCTGCAGCAGGGAGGGGTGGCACGCGTCAGGCACCCACACACTCAGCGGAAGTAACGTGTCGAGCTGCGAGTGTGAGGAGACAGGGCCACACCGCCCTAGCCTGCACGTGGCACAGGCGACTGCAGGCACATTCAGGCCCGAAGCCACACACACAAAAAACGGTGCGCAGTGGCATACATACAGGCGCGCAGGGCATCCGCAGGCACACAAATTCAGGAGCACAGGATGAAGGGCGATGGAACAATGGTGCATCAAGTTGGGAGAATCGAGGGCCACAGAAAAAAAAACCCCAGGCAGGAGGGCGGTATGTGGACAAATAGTTAGAAAACACAACAAACCACAATACCTATGCCATAACTAACTCCATTTTACAACATGAATAAACTGAATAATTAATCAAGTGTGGATGAACTTATCAACAGGGGATTTAAAATAAATGGTTATAACAATGAATGACTAAATAATTTTAATCTGATTACACAAAACATTCAAGACACTGATTTAAATAATGCAGATTAGCACAAAGTGCCCACCATACAGAATTTTTCAGGGTCTATCACTAACTAAGAACACTCTGGAGGCGTCAGGGAAAAGGATGCCACCCGAGAAAAAATAACAGGATGCATTCATCCAGCAGAGATTTTCTTTTTTTTTCTATGTTCCAATGTAAAGGTAAATCAACCATAGAGCAAGACCAGAGACTGATCTCGGTTTGCCATCCTGATGTTCGATAAGTGTGCCTGGATGAATATAACAATTTCTCGGGGTTGCACAGGGGGGCTCCAGCAGTCTGGATGCCCCTCCGAGCCTGTCACAATGTGGCCCCACTCCCATTTGGCAGAAAATGAGTGTGAGCCAGCTTAAAGGCCTCAGCCTCCATAATTTTAAAAGACAACCTTCACTTGGGTTTACCAGGAGAATTGCTCATAGGAGTTGCTGCACCAAACCAGAAGGCGTATCTATGTCTCAGAGAAGTTTGAGGAGCCAATTTCCATCCAAATGTTTTTTGTATTCTTTAACTGTAGTGTTAACTGTAGTGAGAATGTATCTCCCCAGTGGAGACACAAACAGGTCAAAGGATAATATGTTTGTGTAAACCCTTCTTTTAGCATGACCCATGTTACATGCTAATGGAAAGCCAGACACTAGCTGTGTGTGTGTGGCAAAGTTATTATGGACTACTTTGTTTCTGCTTTAAAGTGCTAGGCTTGTTTTGCATCCATCTAGACCACTGGTGTCAAGCTCAAGGCCCGGGGGCAGGATGCGGCCCTCCAAGCCGTTTTTGGGTAATCCTCTGACAGCAGTCTGGTGGCAGTGGCTGGGTAGTACCCCCTTGAGCCAACCAACTCACCCATTGGCTCTCACCAGTGTGTGGGTGGCACTGCTGAATGATGGCTGTCATGGGCCAAATAATTAAGCATCTGCATCTATCCTTGGCAAAATAATTCTGCTTCTGTAGTGAGCAAAATATTCTATGTCTATACCTTTCCTGGGCAAAATAATTCTGCATCTTCCATGGGCAAGATAATTATGTGTCTGTCCTGGGCAAATCATTTTGAGACTGTCCTGGGAAAAACAATTCTGTGTCTTTAACCATACATTTGAATGGTTGTGTTTGCACTTTGTTTTGCATTTGTTATTACCCAGTCCACTGAAGGTGATCAGAATACTGATGTGGCCATCAGTGAAAATTAGTTTGACACCCCTGATCTAGACACATAAATCAAAAAGGTCTCTTGAAAAATAAAAGAATTGTACAATAGCTTACTAGTTGGATTTAGAGAGCTGGAAGTGTGTCTATAGAAGGAGGAGATGGCCAAGCAAAAGTTTATTAGAGAACTTAAAGGAGGACAAAACGCGAAAAAAATGGCCCAATGGTAATAATCCATATAAATATATGCTGGGTGGATGGAGGAGGGGGTCACTTATACACCCAACACATATATATATTGTCCAATATAATTTTTGGCGTTCCTTCTTCCTTGCCTTTAATGCATACCTTAATCTCCTTTGTTTTCCTTCTTCCTTGCCTTTAATGCATACCTTTTTTTATTTATTTTTTTGGGGGGGGGATTTATTGTCCTATATCTAAACCTTTTGTGTCATGTAAATGTGTGATTATGTTGTGTGATTGCACATTTGCAGGAAATACAACACACCAAATATTTTTATGTATATTTATTTAAAACCTTGTTTAAAACTTTGTTTTTTTTTATTACAAGGAATGTGTGCGTGCACATAAACACACGCTCGCATACTCACATCCATGATGATGTCGTCCTGCTCCTGTGTGAAGATGGCGGGCGACATCTTTCCTTGGTTTTCCTGGTGGTGCCTGGACATTTTTGGAATGTCCCATCTTCCTATTCCTGCACACAGGCAATCAAAAATAAACTAGGTAGACCCTTAAAAAAGGAACTCCAAAAAACAAATACCAAAAAATTAAAAAAGACCCAAACCACATACCGGAACAGATATTCCTGGTCAGCAGGGGGGACCAACGAGACATGGGTGCAGTCAATTGCACCAATGACGTTGGGCATGTCGGCTATGTTATAAAAGCCCAGCTTAACCGCATTCCAGGCTTCACCTGTTTGAGGGAAAAAAATATAATTTTGTGCCAGGGTAGCCATGCCAAAAACTTGGTTAGGCTGCGGCTCAGCGTAGACTGGGACATCCCCACGGAGAAGGCACCCAGTCTCTGGAACGAGCCGTTCGCCAAACATTGCAGGCAGCCAACCAATTTGGTCATACCTGCAATTGCATGCCCCTTGCTTGTGGTGGGGGCTAACCATGGACGCAGCTCACTATACATAGCATGGAGAGAAACACGGTTAAGGCGGGTGAGCTTGAATAGGTCAACGTCACTCATGCAATCGATGTCCAAAGGCGTGCGGTGCAGCCTGGTTTCTGCCATACTCAGCAGGACAAGACCGCGGAGCTGGCGCCGCTGATGTGCTCCAACAGAGGACTGCATATTATTGCCCGAGTGCAAATACTGGTGGTCAGACTGCCCGTAAGTGAAGGCTCGGCGGCCCCGTTTTATTAGACTGATTTCAATCGGAAATCAAGGCTCTGCATCACTGAAAAAAACGGACCAATGAACGAGGTGTCCGTTTTCCCGGGAAACAGCCTTGTGCGAGCCGACAATCACAAGCACACACCTGAGCGCATAAACGCACACTAAAACCAACGTAGCACCCTTTCCTGACCCGATCAAAGCCCAAAACCAACGGGAAAACGCACGGGATAGCTGAACGGGGAGGCTCTGCATCAAGCCAATTCTGCCTCTCATAGCAGCTGCGGGTTATTTTCTTAGCCACTTCAAGATTTTTGTTTCCGTTTTCTGTATTGAGTCTGAAAGTCTCTCAAAATTTGGCATCTCCAAAAATAACAGAAGATCTTGGAATCATATGGATAATCCCAAATATTTTACATCGGACAGTTTAAAACTTCTAATTATCTTAAGCCTCTAAGAGTCAGCAACCAGCAAGGCAGCAATATTCAACTGTTGACCTTTCTTTTAATTTGACTTCTTTTTATATTAACTTTGTTTAGTGCTTAAAGTGGACAGACAAAAATGACTTAAACCAGACCAGCACAACAATACAATTCTGAGAAACTCACCTGTAGAATTGTTTTTGATTATATCCAGTCCAGGTCGTCCCAGTGATGATGTGGTTATTCTGCCCCTAGGGGGCACTCGACTGCAAGATCAAAAGATGCAGCTCCTCCTGGCCCCCTATAAAGGCAGGTGTCCCTCTATCATTCTCCAGTGGTTAAAAAGCAGTAAACAAAAAGAGGACCGGCTGGGAGGCCAAGAAACCATGTTACTTCACATAGCTTTAGCTTGTACTCTCTCTAACAGACTTAAGAATACAGAGTCCAATGAATAAAAAAATGGTAATCACCATAACAGGCAAACAGGAAACAATGAACAAAAGGGTGACTGGATATAATCAAAAACAATTCTACAGGTGAGTTTCACAGAATTGTATTTTTCCCTATATCCAGTCCAGGTCGTCCCAGTGATGACATGTGGGACATCCAAAAGCAGTGTCCATTTGGGCGGGATCCCCAGTGCAGAATAGCATGTAGTTCATTTCACTACCGCAAGAAGCACCTTTCGGACAAAGACAGCATCAGCTGTGGCCCTGACATCAACCTTCTAAAACTTTGTAAAAGTGTGAACTGAAGACCAAGTGGCGGCCTTACAAACTTGTTCAACCGATGCCTGGTGCTGAAAAGCCCAAGAGGCACCAATATCTCTGGTAGAATGAGCTGTGATCCGAAAAGGGGGTTCCTTCCCCTTGGCAGAATATGCTTGCACCACCGCCTGTCTGATCCACTTACTGAGAGTGGACTTGGCTGGTGGCAAACCTTTCCTAGAGCCCTCTGATAGGGCAAAGAGCAAATCTGATTTCCTGAAGGATTCAGTCGCAACCAGGTAATACTTAATGGCTCTGACCAAATCCAAGGCACGGAGGGTCCTTTCCCTACAATTAGTCGGTGCTGGACACAAGGAAGGTAAGACAACTTCCTCATTAAGGTGAAAAGGAGAAACGACCTTAGGCAAAAAATCAGGTTTAAAGCGAAAAACCACCTTATCCCTATGCCGCTCAAAATAGGGAGGTTTCATACAAAGCGCGGCCAGCTCTGATACGCAGCGCACCGAGGTGATGGCTACCAAAAAGACCACTTTGAGAGTCAAAATAGGCAATGCAGCATCGCACAATGGTTCGAAGGGAGGACCCTGAAGAGCAGACAGTACTAAATTCAAGTCTCACACCAGTAATACTAACTTACGCGGTGGCCGGACATGGGTGACTCCCTGGAAAAAAGTCTCGATCAACCTATGGTTGGCAATGGATCTCTGGAAAAAGATGGCTAAGGCCGAGACCTGACCCTTGAGGGTGCTCAGCTGGAGACTCAAGTCTAAGCCGTGTTGAAAAAACTCCAGAATCTTAGAAAAAGTGCAGCAAAAGAGACTCTTGATCTTGCACCAAGCAATATAAGGGTTCCAAACTCTGTAATATATCATGGACCGTCAAAGCCAGCGTCCGTAAATTGGGGTGCCACAGCGACCCCTGTGTGAGAAGCCCTGGGTCGTCGGGCATGATGTAGCGATCTACTGACATCTGAACTATGTCCGCAAACCAACTCATTCTCGGCCAGCGAGGAGCCACCAGGATGGTTGGTACCCCCTCCTGGGCTATCTTGCGCAGCACCCAGGAGTGGAAACGGAGGAAATGCATAAAGGAACCTGAACTCCGTCCATGGAATTGCCAGAGCGTCTGCGGCGAAGGCTAGAGGATCTCTTGAGAGGGAAACATACCTCTGAAGCTTGTGATTGTGTCTGGAAGCAAACAGATCCACGTCCGACTGACCCCAGCGGAGACACAGAGCGTTAAAGGGCCTGCTGCTGAGCGACAATTCCCTCAAGCGAGAGGCGCTCCTGCTCAGGGAGTCTGCCTCCAGGTTCTCCACCGGGAATGTAGACTGCCGAGATACAGGGAACATTCTCCTCTGCCCAAGACAGAATCTGGGTCACCTCCTTGAAAGCTCCCTTGCTCTGAGTTCCGCCCTGGTGATTGATGTAGGCAACAGCCGTCTGATTGTCCGAGTGAACCTGGATCACACGACCCCTTAAATGGGGAGTCAAGCGAAGAAGCACCAACCGGATCGCTCTCAGATCCAGGAGATTTATGGGTAAGCGGTTCTCCTACGGACCCCACTGACCCTGGATCTTCTGCGCCTGCCAAACGCCTCCCCAGCCTGTCAGTCTGGCATCTGTGGTAACTATCTCCCAATGGAGAGTCAGAAAGGACTTGCCCACCAGCAGGTTCCGGGAGTCCAACCACCACAAGAGGGACTGCCTGGCCAGAGGGGACAGCGAAAATTTCTGTTCCAGAAACTCCTGCATCCGATTCCAGCCGGTCAGCAGATTCAATTGAAGAGGTCTCATGTGAAATTGGGCGAAGGGCACGGCCTTGAAGCAGGACACCATTAGGCCCACCAATCTCATCCCCATATGAATTGATGGCCGCTGACAAGACAGCAAGACCTGCACCTGCGTCTGGAGACCCAAAACCTTCTGCTGTCGCAGAAAAACCTTGACCTGGGCGGTGTCTATCGACATTCCCAGGAAGGATCTCACTGATCAGGGAGTGATAAACAACTTGGGGTAATTGACTACCCAGCCGAAGGCTTCCAGGGTTGACAACACCGTCCGGATATCGCTCTCGGCCTGCTGAAGAGACTGGGCCGCAATCAGCAAGTCATCCAGATAGGGCAGCACACGAATGCCATGGTTCCTCAGGATAGCCATGATGCCCGCCAGCACCTTGGTGAAGACACGGGGGGCTGAGGATATCCTGAATGGAAGTGCCACAAAATGGTAATGCTGATCCTCCAGAGCAAACCTCAGGAACTTCTGATGCCCCTGGAAAATCGGGATGTGCAGATAAGCATCCCTGATGTCCACCGTGGTCATGAAGTTGCCGGGACAAAGTGATCTCACCGCCGATCGTAAGGTTTCCATGCGGAAATGTCTGACTTCTACAAACCTGTTGAGACCCTTCAGGTCCAGGATTGGTCTTAACGTTGCATACTTCTTGGGAACCGTGAAAAGGTTGGAGTAGAAACCTTGCCCCCGTTCCTGCCAAGGTACAGGGCAAATCACACCTAGCCGCAGAAGGTGTTGCACGGCCATTCTTAAACCCTGTGTTTTTAGTGGGTTTCGGGATATCCATGAACGGAGGAACTTTGTGGGCGGTCTGACTGCCAGCTCTATCTTGTAACCGGAGGACACTAGTTCCTGAATCCACCGATCCGAGATGTGCCACCTCCAGATCTGAGCAAACAGCAGAAGCCGTCCCCCCACCCGGATGGGTGAGGGCGCCCCCTCATGCCTGAGGGGACTTGGCAGGGGGCCTGGATTTGGCTCCCCAGGAGGGATTGGGTCGGCTGCGGGACCTACCTCTACCCCAGGTATCTCTGTGGCCACCTGGAAATGAAGAGCCTCTTCCTCCTCGAAAGGAACGATAGGCAGAGGGATTTTGAAAGGACCGAGCAGGCTTCCGTCTCTGAGGGAGTTTACCATCCTTGACCAAAAGGTCCAGGCGCTCCCCAAACAGCCTATGCCCCACAAAGGGAATACTCGTAAGCGACTTCTTGTTCGCCGCATCAGCCGACCATTGCCGCAGCCAGAACGAGCGGCAAAGGGCAACAAGCAGGGCCAAAATCCTGGCACCAAGCCGGACCCCATCGTCCATGGCAGAAGCAACAAAGCCAATGAAATCCAAGCAGGCCTTGAGTTCCTTATACTCTTCCGCCCGCTTGCGTTAGCTCTATCCACAAGGTGTCTCACCTTCTTTCTGATGGCTAGAGAGACAATCGCCGCGGCACACACAGGGCGAAAGAGGGCACCAGGAAAGGTTCCATGCACTTGTCAGTCGGGTCACGTAAGGAAGCAGTATCAGGTGAAGGCATAACAGTAGTGTTAGACAACCCCGACACAGGAGAATCCACTTCGGGAGGGCAAGACCATAGCCGAACCAGCTCATCAGGGAAGGAATACCGCCTGTCCAGGCCCTTAGGCACCGACGGTAACTTGTTAGGCCTCTCCCATTCCTTGAAAATCATATTAGAAAAATGGGCCTGCTCCGGAAAGACCCGCCTTTGTCTTTCGGGCCGAAACAAATCACCCTGCTTCCTTTTAGCCGCTCTGGGAGGGACAATATGTAATGTCTCAAACACTGAGGCAAGCAATTTCTCTGTATCATCCGGGAGCCACGCATCCTCGTCCGAGGAAGAACTCGAGGTGCCGTTTCTTACTCGTGGCCTTCTTGGGAGCCATCCACGAGATCTGTCTCTCGAAATTGGCCAGCCTATGCGCCAAGTCCGCATGAGACCCCCTGCTGGCTCCCCCCTCACTGGGGCTGAGTGCAGCAGTGGAGGATCCGGAGAGGCCGCAGGCAGCGCAGGGCTAGGGGCAAAGACGCCCGCCCGGTCATGGTCCAAAATAATGCCTCTGGCACAAGTGGTACAAACAGTGCTGAATCCACCCAGAGGATTCCTACTGCACAAGGGTGAGAGGTTTTCTTGCCCAAATGGGGCCCCCAGCTCGCCTCCATTATGGTGATTAAAAATGGTCAAATCAGTAAGATTACAAGACACTAATGGCCCAAACCTATAAGTGATCCCTCTTAATAAAAAGGAAGACCTGGAGGAACCACAACCCTCAACCACAAGCCCACGACCTATACAAGAGAGGGGGAGAAATGCCCATGATCAGAATAAGCAAATGCAATTGGTCATAATACACAGTCAGAAAAAAAAGAGGGACTCACGACACCGACAGAGGGACAGTGCAGCCTCCGTTGACGAAAGGATCCCCCGGCAGCAGAAGGGACGCACCAGGCTCTGCAGCGTCAGCAGGCCCCAGGCAGCAGCAGCAGAGCGCACAGACCAGCCTAAGGGGCAGAGCCTTCCAGAACGATCCTCGAGGGGCGGGCGGCGCCGTGATGACGTGAGATGCATCAGCGCTCGGCTCCGCCCCCTCTGGCGGCGCGTGAGGAGACGCGCCCGCCCCCTTCAATGCTGCATGGGCAGAAAATGGCCGCCAGAACACAGCGGCCCACCGCGCCAGAAGCACAGCGCCGCACCAGCGGCGACACAGTCCCCGTCACAGACAGCGCCGCACCAGCGGCGAAGCAGAGACCCGCGGGGTACGGCAACCCATCAGTCAGGCGATGACGAGGGAGTGAGGGAGGTGAGTATGCAGCATGCTCCATAAGGCCCAGCTGAGCCAGCGAGGAGCGTATAGTAAAATCACCAACACAGTAAAACACAACACTAAGTGCCAAGTCTCCAATAAAGCTTGTGGGCAGGGAGGGTACATACAGAAAAAACATGGTTCTCCCCCCTAGGCTCACCATAAGCCTGCGGCCGACTACCCTTTAGCATAGGGTCTGCAGCCCAGAGCCAAGCTCTGCTGAATGCCCAGACCCCGGCGTTTACCCTACCATCACAATCCCATAGCAGCCAGCAGCTGGGAGGCAGCAGTGGGTCAGAAGGGATCCGTGGAAATAGGGCCCGCAGCGGCCGACGGGCTAGGCGGCCCCTCTCTGCTGCCATTAACTGAGAGAGTGTCAAAATGATCTTCTGCAGCCAAGACTGCAAGATGAACAACTGGAGAATGATAGCGGGACACCTGCCTTTATAGGGGGCCGGGAGGAGCTGCATCTTTTGATCTTACAGTCGAGCGCCCCCTAGGGGCAGAATACCCACATTTCATCACTGGGACGACCTGGACTGGATATAGGGAAAAAACAGTGCACATATGCATCCCTCCCCAGGGCAATTTAGATTGCTGCACATCAAAATTCATTTAAAATGGCCGTTACTTTCTTTTCCAACTGTGCCAGGCTGTTGGTCCAGTTTAAATGCCTTAGCCACTATTTTTCTAGCAAAATAGAAAAAACTTCCAAAGACAATGTGTCTCCATTAGCAGGGGCAGCTCCAGACACCAGTGCAGAGTATGGGGCCCTGGCACAGGGTTAGGGACAGTAAGGGTCAGCCAACCAAACCGAAAAGCTTATTTTTTCAAAAGGGGTAAAACATGTCCAAAACAGTTAGGGGGTCCAAGTGACCCTCCAATCCAGACATTACGAATGTTCAAATAAACAGCGGGAACGGCATCCTGTTGTGGATGAAGTTTCTTGATATGGCAGATTCAATGTCAGGCTTGCACAGGACCATGAACCAGTCTGCCCATTAAAACCGTAACAGTAGCGTGGGCCTACAAACCAGCAGATGGTATGAGGGAAGAAGTAAGTATATCTCTGCCTGGTATTGGGCTTTCGGCTGTTGTAGGTGTGACATTCTGATGAGCTGCTCTTCAGCCATTTTTGCTGGAGAGTGACTTTAAGAAAGACCATGAACCGCTATAGACATCATTGCCCTGAAGGTGGAAATTACTCAAAAGTGCCTTGTATCTGGTGTTTATTTACTAAGTGAGATGCTGCACCATTGCAAAAGATGTATTTGAATCTCAGCATCTGTGGACCTTGACATCTAAAGCTGGTAATAGCTTGAAGTTTCTGCAGCCTAGTTGCTCGTGGAAGTTTGCACAGAGTGTGCAAAACACACACCTAGGTTTGATTAGGGAGGGACATACGGGGAGGCCGATTCATTAATAGCGCCAGGTAGCGACAGATGAGCGACTGTAGCGTGATTTTTACAGCGCCAGCCAGTATTCGCTGTGCTTGGCCGGCGTTTGCTTGATGACAGCGACTCAGTCGGTGTGCGGTAATGTTGAATACGGGCTTAGGGGTCGCTGTTTCACAGGTTCAGCGTTGTATGTGAGCGCCTGACAACGAATGGCCAGAGCGAACGGCTTGCTTCATATTCATTAAAAAATCACGCTCCGAATTTGCTGGCGCTGTCCATTCCTTGTTTAAACCCCAGTGCGCTGGCGGCGATGGGTGTTAACTAGTTTTTAACCCCTAAACAACCCTATTTTTTGATTGTAACATTATACATGTTTTTTGAATCATTTTGGAATATGAATACATTAATATCAGACCTGTAAGATCTGCACAAATTTTATTTTTTAATTTTTTTTACTTTTAAAAAAAAACGAACATTGCAGAAGTGGTCTCAGAATTTTTGACAGTAAAAAAAAACAAATTAATTATGATTAATTAAACATTGCTCCATTGAAATGCATTGGACAATGCCAGGGAGTGACAGGTCATACCTGGCACTGTGAAGGAATTTGCAGCGGCGCTGTTCGTTCCATGCGGCTTCATGATGAATCCTGCCCTAGCCGTCGCTCTCGCCGGCGCTAGCCTCATTTAGCTTGATAAATGCGTCATTGTGACCGCCGCCGGGCGTACTTGAGTTGGTAGCCGCCGATAGCTGGCGGTACCTGGCGCTCGTCAGACACTACCTGGCGCTAGCCCGTGATAAATAAGGCCCTTCATATCTGGTAAAGCAAGGTGCACCACCTGTGAGCCTTGTGCTGTGAATTGCAACCTGCATCTCAGTGGCAATAATGTTTGATCCATTTTCCCCAAATATCCCCTGTACTTGAAAGGGGGGCATTATTGCAGATGAAGTCTATTAGTTTTCCAATGAGGTAAGAATATTTGGTTTCAAGTTTATAAATAAGCGCACCCTATGGGCTATGCAGAATAATTTGTCTTTTTTTTTCTGCATACACTATAGGACCCTGTTATCTATCAAGGCACATGCATTTATGGTCAATTGTGTTGAGAAATATAATAAACAACTGGACCTTAGCTTACTGGTTTTATATGGAGAGCCAGATGAAGTGCTTCCATAGACAGCTGTAACAGTGCCAAACAAAAGTATTTTAGAGAACTGAAGCACTTTCACCAGACTGTTTGTTAAACATGACACTTTGGGTCTTATTTATGATGTGCACAATTTAGCATCTTTTTTGTGGCTATAGCGCCAGTTCCGGAGCACCAGCATTTTTGTCTTTGCTGTGGACTACATTGGCGCTAGTAATCACTAGTAGCTATACAGAGCGCTAACGGGCAGGCTGATTCATCACTAACGCCAGGTAGCGACAGATGAGCGTCTGTAGCGGCATTTTCAGAGCGCCTGCTAGTAGTCACTGTGCTCAGCCGTGGGTCGCTACTTCATAGCGACTCAGTCGCTGTTCAGTAATGTTGAATACATTGTGAGGAGTCTGTGAATGGCCGGCGGGGGCGCGCGCGCGCCGAGAGTGACGCGCGGGAGGCGGCGGCGGCGGAAGCGGCTTGGACGTTCCTGATCCCCGCCTGGACGTTGGCGGGGATTGGCTGCGGCGTTCACGTGGGAGCGTTGAGAGGTGAGTTTTTTGGGGTTTCTGGGGGGTTTCACACAGCGATCGGGGTGCCCCGCCGAAGTGGACCAAAACCCAGGATAGTCAAAATCCTGGGTGTTGGTCCACTTTAAAGTGTGTTTTCCAGCATCTTTCCACTAGTAACAAAGCGAAAACATGGAATTACATTGTAGCAACATTGTAACACTTTAATGGCAGACCTGTAATGTCATTTCTGAAGAACTATATAAAAAATGAAAAAATTGTGAAAAAACAGCTTTTTCAATGCCAGAAGAGGTCACAGAATTATTTGTGATTTTTGGGAAAAAAATAAACAAAAACCCTGTTTAAAGAGAAGAAAAGGATCGTCCATTGAAATGTATGGGAGAGCGACAGGTAGCGAGAGGTCATACCTGGCGCTGTGCAAGGCTGACCGCTGGCGCTGTTCGCTGAGGCTGTGAAAATGATGAATCAGACGCTACTTGCCGCTATCCCAGTCGCTAAACAGATTCTGCTTGATAAATGTGTAATTGCGTGCCGTGTCCGGCTTTCACCAGTCGCTACCTGTCGCTACCTCTCATTAACTAGCCACTACCTGACGCTATCCCTTCTTAAATAAGGGCCTAATTAGCTTTGATTGTTACACTGGGTATTGGCCGGCTTATGTCAGTACCTGCTAATGAATCAGGCGCTACATGGCGCTATCCCAGTCGCTAAACAGATTCTGCTTGATAAATGTGTAATTGCGTGCCGTGTCCGGCTTTCACCAGTCGCTACCTGTCGCTACCTCTCATTAACTAGCCACTACCTGACGCTATCCCTTCTTAAATAAGGGGCCTAATAGCTTTGATTGTTACACTGGGTATTGGCCGGCTTATGTCAGTACCTGTTGGACCCACCAGCCGATTATCCCAATGCCAATGAGCCACTTTGGTCCACCGTTTTACCGGCACTTAACATCATATTTATCATTACACAAACTTTACAGTGCATTTAGGTTGTGTTTTAGTTGTTGGTGGCCACAGTACACATTGTTAAGCAAAAGAAGCCATGAAAATCAATTTTAATAACCCCCAAAAAAATACATTTTGTGACATCAAAGCCCTTTGTTTCCATTATTGACAAGTCACAATGCAAGTTCTGTACAAATAAATGTTTTAGTATTAAACACTTCAATCCAATTCTGCCCATTGTGGGATCTTGACCTACAGCGCCAGGTCTCATCTGGGGCTGTTTCCACAGCGCTCGCCGCTGCAACCTTTTGAGCGCAAGTGTTAAATAAGATGCTAGTTGGCAAACGCATTCATGCTGCAATTTTTTTATTTCTTAAATTGGACGCCGAGTGCCACTGAGACCAAGAAAGGGACTTCTTAAATAAGGCTTCCCAGACTCACAGATGCTTCAAAAAAACGCCTTACGATACACCTTAGAGACACAAACAGGGGAACAGGATCTTACATTAGTTTTAAACCTTACTGCATGAAAACTGGAAAAGGTTTTGCTGGAGTTGGGCTTTGGACAATGAAGGCATTAGTGTGCAAGTAGCCACTAGACTGAGTCTTTAAGCCTCATCCACTACACCCAGTGGCATAATTAAATGTGATGGGGCCCTGGTGTGAACATTAAATGGGGCCTTTTCAGAGCTCATACAACTAACTGTAACAGCTAGCCAACTAATGACTGAAACAGCCGAAAGCATGCTCTAAATTTCCCTCCGGGTGTTGAGGGAAATTCAAACACTAACCTGTATATGTAAAGATGTCCCCCACCTAGTGCCTGCTCTAAAGCAATAGACTTGATTAAGATATATCTAGATGCTTTAAAAGGTCAGTTGTGTTGAGAAATAAAAAGGCCAGGCATTAACTTACTGGTTGGATTTGGAGAGCCAGATGAAGTGCTTTCATAGAAGGTGGTAGCTGTAATAAATTGCCAAACATAATTACATAACTGAAGTGATTGCGCCAGTCCTCCAATAGGTCACGAACAGGTGATTTTTTTCTTTAGATGGGTTTTAATACAGGCATTATTATGCAATGGACAAAAAGGCTGGGTCTTTTAGTCCCTTCTTCTACAATGTAAGCTCCTCTACAAAATGTGGTGAACAGCCTGGTGCTAAAAGAAGAAAATTAAAACACTGTACTGTATGCATCAAAATGTTTTGTACTACTATGTGCCTGCTCTAAAGTGCTTGGTTTGATCTACGTCCACCTAGACGCATGAGTCAAAAAGGTCAGTTGGGCCAAGAAACAATAACGCTGAACAATAACTTACTGTTTTGATATGGAGAACCAGGTAAAGTACTTCTATACAGAGAGGTAGCTGAAAAATTGCCAAGCAAAGGAATTTTCAATAACAGAACCTGAACCAAACTGCTTGATAAGTATGTCATTTTAAACTAGAGAGATGCCTCCCTTATAATGACTCTTATATCTTTACATGACAGCAACAGAAAAATGGTCAGCAAAAGAGCTCTCATGTCCCTGCAGTTTTTGAGGGTCATGTTATTTGGTAAAGCTTTTCCACCATCGAAGCCACAACCCCCAGCAGTTTTGAGAGAGCCCATTGGGTCTCTAATAATTGCCACTGTGATGAGGTGCAGGTGCATTTAGAAAGGCCAGGGCCCGGTTTCACTGGTTTTGACACACTTTAAGAAGGACGACAGCCTCCTTGGAGGGAGGTTGAAATCCTCATTTCTGGGGTATCAACATTTTGGGATGCCCCATTGTGTGAAACCCCTGGGATTGCCCAGTATACTTATGGAGCCGGCAATTCCTGATATTACTCTTGCTTAGGTGTGTACCTGCCCCAGGTGTTTCTAGTGCTAGGCTTGATTTACATCTAGACACATGAGTGAAAAAGGTCAATTAAGTTAGGAAATCAAAACAGGACAATAGATTGCTGGTTTAAATTGGAGAGCCTGGTGAGGTTCTTCCATAGGAGGAGGTAGCTGTAACACTGCTAATTGCCAGACAAAATCATTTTAGAACTGAACCCCTCCACCAAACTACTTGATAAACCTGACATTTTAAACCAGATACTTTCGTGTAAAATGAATCTACTTCTAATACTGTTGATCATCTTGGTGTTATGTATTGTATTTATCATCCATGTGGTGCCATTCACTTGTATTGTTTACTGATTTGTTGTATATATGGCTATAGCTTTATATGTATTTGCACTTTATTAATTATTGGGGGTGTTATTAATATTTATTAGTAGAGATGAGCACATTTCTTAAAAATAGTTTCTGACGATTTGCAGTATTTGCCAAGAAATTTGGAGTCATCCTATTCGAATTTTAAAGGATCAATGCAACAAAAAAACAAACCAACAAACTCCCCTGCTTCCTCACTATCCACTGTTGTGGGAGTCCCCACAGCTCCCTACTTTTCAGTTGGTAGATCGCCCACTGTCTTCACCTGAAAGCAGCGCGGGACAGCGAAGGATGGCACGACAGATAATGACATGGCCAGACTGAAGGAGGTAAGTACTGGTGTAAAATTAGAGTTTATTAAAAGACTTTTTTTTAGCTGTGTGGTGTTTTTTTTCACTTTAACGCTTTATGAATTGGTAAGAGTCCTTGAGACCCTATACCAGTTCAAAGGGTAGGAGGGGCCACCTGCTGGCAAGTGGGTGACTTTTGGAAAGCCCCTGCCAGACCTACATCCTCAGCTACCGGGGGTTGCAGAAGAGCCCGGTGACTGCGTTGGCTACGTAGAGCGTTAGTCTCTGTGGCCTGGGGGCTGGCCACTTGGCCTCCAAGTCTTAGGCAACGAGCCCACATTTTTAAAGACTTTTTAGGGTTAAAGATGTTAAAAAAACAACATCAAGAATCAATAATAATTGGTTTACTCATCTCATCATCTATTTATTTGTATTAGGGATATTTTGGATATATTTTGATAGCCTAGAGGCATTGTTCACACTTATCTGTTGGGCTAAACTCAACAGTTTTGTGTTTATGCATTGTGCATTTTAGCAAAATATATCCTGCACTTTAGAAGTGTTTGTGTTATGTTTTTGGGAAAAAAATATATTTTTGCATATTAGGGAAAATAGTAAATTAAATTTAAAAATTAAAATTAAAAATTTTTATATTTAACATAAAAGGGTATATTTACATAAATGTACAATTAGCATGTAAAAGTAATCACCCTGCCTTATGCCCTCATATATCTAAACCTAACACCGAGTGAACCAGATCACACATTTATTATGATGTGCTGTGTGTTATCTAGTGATGAGCGGTAGCTGGGTCTATTTCGTTCACAAGCCATCTGTCTGCATACACCCCAATGCCCACAAATGAAGGATACAATAGCTCTGGCTCCCACTATCCTGTGAACTGGTATAGGGGTCCCTTGGACGGAACATTTTATACCACAGAGGTCTCCTCCTCTGCGGTATAAAATGTTCCCCTCAAGGAACTGTTTTTGAACTGGTAAGGGGGATTGTGCTCCCCCCATGTGACATGTAATGATAGTTTCCCCGAGTAATATCCTGCAGTGACATAATTATTCACATGGGCGAAGATTCAACAAAGGCTCCACCTCTGGGTTATAAAAAGTACCTTCTGAGGCGTGACAGCTGCCGGACCAGGAGGAAGCCCCTGACCCGGTAGACCTACAGACGCCGCCCATCGGGGGACAGTTGAAGGAACATTCAGGGAAGGTGAGTTTTATTTTTCTTTACCCGTTTTTTTCAACCTTTTAACTATTTTTGAACTGGTAAGGGGTCCAAGCCTCCCCCCCCCCCCCCATAACAGTTCACATGTAGCGGTGGCCAACATGCCCAAATCCGAAACCCATTACTAGTGTTAACATGTTCAGTATCATCATGCCTAGATTAAAAGAGCTCTCTGATGTAAGGTAGACAGGGTTATAACTGCAGATTAAGAATAAAACGGGATTTTCAAAGATTGCCAATCATGTAGTCAAAATCAATCAGCTTTCAAGTTGCCCAGGCCAGGCCATACTGTCAAGATAAGCCATAGAGGAGTAAACATTACTAAAAGTAATAGTTCAAGATGCTAAAAGAAGTCTCTAGATAATGCGAAATTAAAAAAAATAAATACACTGGAAAGTAGAGTATACCCAGGGTTGCAGCATCCATGAGGCCATGGGAGTCAGTGAGAGAAAGTGGCCCCATCCCCAGACCCCAGAGCATGCTGTACCCACTCCTGTCAATGAAAGGAGACAGCCAGCACTGGCTTGAGGTTTGGGGGCGGGACCACTGCGCCACCATGAATAAATCTACAAACTGTGTCCCAGTACTGTGTCCCACCGGGTCTCTTCAGGAATGGAGCTGGGGGGTGCTGCTGCACCTGCTGGGTCTCTGGGCAGGTGGGTTGGAGGGTGGCGATGCACCAGCCATGTCTCTGGGCAGGGATGGAGGGTGCCAGTTCTCACGCTGCCTTTTGAGGTGGGCGGAGTTGGAGTCCAGGATTGGAGGGCTTGGCCATAAAAACTCACCTTCCCGGAGTGCGCATGCGTGCGGAGCGCGGATGGCCGCGTGAATCCGAGCTCCGGTGAAACCCTGCTGCCCCGGCCCCTCCAGTAAGCTTTGAGCGGCGGTTTTGATGCAGGGAGGCCTGGGAGGTCCCTGGGCTCCCCCCTACCTGGTTTCACCCGAATCCGTGGCGGCCCCCGGAACGATAGTGACAGCCTGCCTGCGACGGAGGTGAGCGGCGGACGCCACATTGGATCTCGCAGGGAGAGCATAGCAGCCCCAGCAGTCTGAATTGCTTTTCAGTGCCCAATACACATAGGCAGTGGGCTTCTGCTATCATTATCCCTGCCTGGGTTACTGTGTACGCAGCTCCAGTGTCTCCAGCAGCCCCAGCGCCCCCCCCCCCCCCCCCGTGGAACTCCATTGCCCTCCCCATCCACACAAGGCAACACACCCCCTACAGTTCTGGACAGGGCTGTATTGGCCATGACTTTCTGGGCCCCCTCTATCCGCAGTGTCCACCATATGCCTATTGGGCAGCATTGCCCCTATAATCTATGACGGTGCCACCCAGTCCATAGCTGCAGAGGGTGCAGCATTCCCAGTGCCCACCCATCGAGGATCCCCTCCAACTGCTGCGTCCTGTTCATCCTATTCTAGAAGGGCATCACTGCCTTCACAGTTCCTGTCAGCCCACCAGCCCCAGGGAAGGGGTGGTTGGACACACATCCCCTCCTTTACCGCGGATTGTATGAGGTGAACTTTGCCAGCCCACACTATACCCCCGAGGCAAGGGGTTACAGCAGCCTCCTTTTGCTGGGCATTTATAAGCCCTCCCTTTTCCATTTCCTGTAGTCCAGAGTCTGCCCAGTTGTTTAGGGCAATAAGCTCCTCTAGTCGCCAGTCTGCTCGTACCCCCCCCACCTTCGCTAATTATAAGGTGCACCTCTGACCCCGGCTGCCTTCTTCTGGCCTCCTGCTTCATGTGAAATGGAAGCCTCCACGCCTTCTCAAAGCGATCCCCCGATTCCTGCAGATCTCCTTTCAGAGGACGTGTCCCGGATGGATGATTCCCTACACGGTTCACCGCCAAAGTCACAACCACCACCTCTTGACAAATATGAAGCTATGCTTGAGAGGGCCCTTGAGAGGTGGGCTCTGAATATTACGACCCAGATTTCTGCTAATCTCTCTGCTGAAATAAAAGAGTTGGGCCAAAGAGTCAACGACCTAGAACTGCAAACCTCAGCACATGCCTCAGAGCTTTATACCTTCGGGAAAGATCTACAATCCTTAAAAGAGGAGAACCTCACCCTTCACCATAAGCTAGAGGATTTGGAGAACCGCTCGCGCAGGTCCAACATCAGGATTAGAGGTATACCTGAAGCCATCGTCGATCTACATTCTACGGTAACGGCTCTCTTCCAAGAGCTCACCGCAGCCATCCCTATCGAGAGGCTAGAATTTTACAGAATACATCGGGCCTTGCAGAAAAAAAGAGTGGATGGGCTCCCGCGGGATGTCTTAGTTAAACTACACTTCTACCGCACGAAGGAACAACTTATGTTGGCTGCACGAGATCAAGGTCCTCTTAAATTCCAGGACTTTGAGTACCAACTGTTCGACGATCTGTCTCCCCAGACCATCACCAGAAGACGTGCCATGAAGCCCTCTCTTAAAATTTTGCAGGCAAAAGGGGTCAGGTATAAATGGGGGTTCCCCTTTAAGATTTCTTTCAGTTTCCAGGATCATTGGTACGAAGCGTCAACTCCACAGGAGCTGGAGTCTGTTCTCATCTCGACTGGACTAGGGGCTCCCGTCGTCGCACCAGGTCCCCCCTCGCAAAAGAAGAGAGCGCTCTCATTTTCACCTGTACCTATGGACAAGCGTGGCCCGCGACGGACCACCCAAGCAACAAACAGGGTTGTTGGAGCGTTGGCCCACAAGTTTGGTAAACCTGCTGTGGGGGAGGGATGATGGGCTGCACTCCCTGTGTATTATACGAGGGATCTTGCCCCTCTTCCTCCCACTGCTGCGAACCTTTAGGGTGCATTTTTGAAGTTCCTGTTTTGTAATGTTTGGACTATAGTGTTCCCTGTTTGCCACCCTGTCATATTTGATTGGCACCCCCCTTGCTCTCCTTTAGTACACAACTTTCGTGGCTCTCCTGTTGTTTGAGCCCCATTTGGCGTATTGTCTATTGTTTCACATGTATCCTCAGTGTTTTGTGGTTACTTGTATTTTTTGCATACTACTGTTCATTTATTTTGCTTTCAGGTAAAGTGGGCCGGGCGCTCGGGTTTCAAGGCCCTGCGCACTCCTTGCTCCCTCTCTCGCCGGGAAACCGTTGAGTTAGGAAGTTTTTCCCTTTTCTGACCCCCGTTGAGGGTCAGTTTTTATGCTGGTTGGTCTAGGGATTTCCACTTCGCTACTTTCCACTATTGCCACTTATTACGCACCCAATCAGAATCAGAATGCCTTTCTCGAGGAGTTCCTTAAGACTCTGGATCCCGAATGTAAAAGGGCTTTTAATATTGGCGGGTGACTCAAACCAAATCCTGCACCCCACTCTGGACAGGCACGAGGTTGGTCGCCTCTTGGACTGCCCCAGGGTGAGCTCTTTAGGAAAAGCGTTCCGTTCCCTACTAAATCAATACCATCTTGTTGACGCATGGAGAGAGGTCCACCCCACCAAAAGGGACTTCACTCATTTTTCCTGCCCTCATAAGGTTTTTACGAGAATAGATCATATTTTCTTGCAACTCCCCTCTTTGCCACACCTCTCTCACTCTTCTATAGTCCCGATTGTATGGTCAGATCACGATCTCGTAGCCATTGAGTTGGTGTCCCTAACCCAAAGATCTGCCCAAGGGTCTTGGAAGCTCTACGACCCCATGTTGTCTGATGAGGTACTACTTGAACGCTTTAGCAAAGAGATTGAGTGCTTCTTCCAGCAAAACGCGGGGTCGGTGAGCTCTGAGGCCCTACTCTGGGAGGCTCATAAAGCGGTAATGCGTGGGCAATTCATCCAAGAATCCGCTCGTCGCAAAGCCTCTCACAGGGATAAACTGCAAAAATTGTTGGATGCATACCACTCAGCCTCTTCCGCCTATAAAGATCGGCCGACCAGACGTAACAGAATCAATTTCATCCAAGCAGGTGATCAACTTAATCTTTGGCTTACAGGTGAGGCTGAGCGTCAAATCAATCAGTCTAGGTTCAAGTGGTATCGCATCAGCAACAAACCAAATACCCCTCTCGCTAGAAGGCTTAGAGGAGTCACCCAGAGGTTTAATCCAGTGTGCATTAGGACCCTAGAGGGCACATTAACTAGTAATCCTTTGAGGGTGGTGTCAACTTCATCTTGAGGAACTATATAAATCCAAGTCTACGCTAGACGTACGCCTTGCAGAGAAGTTGTTGGGACAACTTACACTACCCTCCCTACCACCTGAGGCCAAAGCCTTCCTAGATAGGCCGGTTTAAATACCTGAGGTCCAGGAAGCTATTAAATCTTTAAAGACTGGGAAGCAACCTGGTCCAGATGGATTCTCCGCCCTCTACTATAAAAAGTTTTCCCAGATACTCTCTCCAAGGCTTGTCCGGATGTTTAACTCTCTCAATAATGGCGATTCTTGGAGTACGGAGGCACTCACTGCGGCTGTATGTATGATACCTAAACCCAATGTCGATACCACCCTCTGGTCCAACTACAGACCCATTTCCCTACTAAATATAGATGTTAAATTGCTGGCAAAGGTCCTCGCGGCATGCCTCAATAGGTATATAGCATCTTTGATGTCCAAGGAACAGGCTGGATTTATTCCTCAACGTCAAGGGGGGATAATATCCGCAAGGTCATTAATTTGGTCCATCATGTGAGGAAGGAGGGTCGACAAGCTATGCTTTTAACCCTTGATATTCGTAAAGCCTTTGATACGGTAGCTTGGGATTACCTCCAATTCATTCTGAAAAAATGGGGACTTGGTCCCTCCTTCACCACATGGATAACTTTGTTATACTCTAAGCCGGGTGCATATGTTAGGTATTCAGGTTATTCTTCTAAGCGTTTCACTCTGAGCAGAGGCACTAGGCAAGGTTGTCCCCTCTCCCCCCTTCTATTTGCCCTCGCTATTGAGCCCCTTTCCAAGTTAATTCAAGCTAACATTAATATAACGGGAGTCACCGTTGGGGGATACGACCACAAGATTTCTTTATTTGCTGATGACATTTTGATGCTGGTATCTAACCCGTCACATCTCTCCCAAACCTCTTTCAAACCCTTGATGACTTTTCCAAGATCTCTGGTCTGCAGATTAATTCTTCAAAATCTCAAGCCCTTAATGTTTCCCTCCCTGCCAGTACGCTGTCCGCACTTAAAGCCTCCTTTAACTTCTCTTGGCAAGAGAGGCATATCAAATATCTAGGTGTCCGCCTGACTGCAAATTATGATTCCCTCTACGCCGCTAATTATCCTGCTATACTTAGAGACCTCCGCTCCCTTCTATCTTCATGGGCCAAATTGCAACTCTCGTGGCTCGGCAGAATAGCTGCCGTAAAAATGTCATGGCTTCCCAAAATACTCTACGCCTTTCGGGTCCTGCCGGTACAGATGTCAGCTGCGTGTCTAAAGGGTCTCCAATCCTCTTTAAACTCCTTCATCTGGGGTCAGCAAAGACCAAGGGTTAACCGTATGACAATGTATAGATCCAAACTGCAGGGAGGACTTGGAGTCCCTAATATAGCTCGATACTACGCGTCATGTCAGATAGCGCAAATGGCTGTTGTTCATGCGGAGGAGGATAGACCATTATGGGTAGACATCGAGCAGGCCAGTTGTACCCCGACTGCCATTTCAAACTTACTATGGTTGCCCTCGGTAGTTTACAAGGGTATTGACAACCCGGTGTTGAAGCATTCTCTCAGAGTTTGGAAAATTAACAGAACCAAAAGCCACCTTACCTCCCCCATGCCTCCCCTTCTTTCGTTCCTAGGTAATCCCAAATTTTTCCCGGCTTACCAGGAACCTGATGCATTTAGGTGGTGGAAATCGCAAAATTTAACAAGGATTAAAGACCTTACCTCCCAAAGGGGAATTTTAACATTCCCCGAGCTCCAAGCCCTTAGGGATATCCCGAGCAGGGAATACTTCCGTCACCTACAAATATCCCACTATATTTCTACTAAGTCTAGGGCGGGGGGTATCGCAAGACCATCTTCATCCTTTGAGTTTGCTTGTGGATCACAACCTCTGGGGAAGGGGATGATCGCCACGGTATACAGGAAGCTGAACGATCTTGAGGAGGCGCCCCTTCCAACCTATACGAACGGGTGGGAAGCTGATCTGGGTGTACACATATCGCCTAGTGAATGGAAAATTGCATGGCGGAACTCATTCTCATGGTTCCTCAACACGAGCGCCCAGGAGGTTAATATTAAGGTCTTACTCCGATGGTACCTGGTTCCGGATAAGATCCACAGATTTTGCCCCTCTTACCCTCCGGAGTGTTTCAGAGATTGCCGCCTACAGGGAACATATATCCATATATGGTGGGAGTGCAGGGTGGTCCGCCACTTTTGGGCTAAGGTTTTTTTATCTTTTAAGGAGAGCAACAGGTCTACACCTGACCTCCTCTCCCCATCTGGCCTTACTTAATTTGAAACCCCCGGGATGTACTAGATCACAATTTGAGCTTATCAGGCACATCCTTACGGCCGCTAAACTTATCATAGCACGTTCTTGGAAGCAGAAGACGATTCCTAGTGGATGCCTGATCCCTCGCATCAATGAAGTCATGTTTTTTGAGAAAATGGCAGCCTCGATGCAGGGTGACCTTACTCCCTTCCTCTCCACCTGGGAAGGGTGGATTACACACTTCCATCCTAAAAACCTTGATCGTTCCCTCCTCGCATCCCAGTGACCTGGTGAACACAACTCGCGTCTGTTGGCGGCTGGACACCCACCCCCCAATTCTTTCCCTTTCCCTCTCTTTGCTCCTTATTTCTTTAATCCTAACTCCTAACCTCCTCCTTTCTCTTCTCCGCTACGTGGTCTTGTGCCACACGCTCCTTAGCATGTGGCGTCGGGGATACGGGGGATGCGGAAGTACGCTCTTCTATTCTTTTCAATGAGAGCCGCTTGCCGAATTACAAAGTCATAGCAGATGGCTTTCATTAGACGAGAGCTCATGCATGCGTCACTGGAGCATGCGAAAGGGAGTTTTTACGGGCTAACAATTGGAGTGCTATGCTTTTTTTGGGAGAGGGGGGTGCATTTCTATAGTTTGCCTCAGGCATCAGAGAGGCCTAGGTTCACCCCTAAGTATGCCAGAAGAAAAACAACATTAAAGAGGAACATCATCTAAAAGACTCCAGGGTCATCCAAGTTTCACTCCTTGGGGCATCCTGAATTGGGAGTAAGCCACTCACCTTATCCCGGAGCCCTCGCCACGTCACAGCGTCGCGCCTGCATCCCAGCTCCCCTCTAGCCATGTGCACACCTGCACCCGGACTTTCTGAATGGACAGTGCGGTGCACGCTACGGCTAGGAGGTGGATGCGGCCGAGTGCACTCGGCTCCCTTAGTCGCTGCTTAGCCGCCCAGGCGGCTTAGCCGTCAGCAGAGCCAAAGGGAGCCGTGTAAAAGTGAGTGTGCTCGCTGCTGATATCTTCTAAATACATTGTACCCCCCAACTGAGTGCTTCCGCGGTGGCCGCTGCCATAGAGATACATTGAAACAGCTTTCCTCACACAGAATTCTTTTGCTACATTAGTTGCTTTTTCATTGTTTATGTGTGTGCAAAATGACAGGCAAGCCTCTCCTTGTTTCTGAGGCATATATCTCTCTCAGTTTGGTATGAATTGCTGCTGGCACAGCAACCCCCAATTTACGTGTGAGCGCAAGACTATCAGAACTGTGGCAAGATGGCCGCCCCATGTTATTAACAATCATTATGCTATTTCACAACATCTTCATGGGGTTAAGCCCTCTCAAACTGCTTATTCCACTGATCATAGGAGGGGAAGCAATTTACTAAACTAATCTTTTTTTGACTGGAGGTCCGCTTTAATAACCAAACACTTGTTTTTTCAAATGGATGAACAGATTAGACAGGCTTTAAAGCTGTGACAACTCTTTAAGAAGTATCATTTGTATAGTTAGAAATATTTTCATTAAATTAAAGGAACTCTTTCTACATACAAGAGATATCAATTGGTTGAGAAATAAAACATTTAATACTTACGTAATGGAAAAATAACAGACGTGCTGGTATAGAAAGCAGTAGCTGTATAAATGTTAAGTGGTGGGAAATGCAGCATGTGAGATTAGTACATTACTTGCTCCAGGCTGTTGGATGAATAGGTGCAGTAGTCCCTATAATGTGAAGGTACACTTACTTGTTTCTGCAGATAGACGACACTGTGGAGGTGGCCACCCGGCCTCACACTGACATTCTAACTCATGATCACATACCTGCATGAAAAAATAATTCTAAAAGTCAACAGAATCAACTTTACTGTAGTTATACCACAATGTTCTAAACTAACCAACATAAACCACAACAATGGAGTAGCCAGTATAATAGATGGGGCATGGAGGACATGTATTGCCTAGAGCCCCTGGAACATGAAGAGAAACTCTTTGCGTATGTCTGGAGGTGATCTTGTCTGCTACTTTCTTTTCCCAACTGTGCCAGGATGTTGGTCCTGTTTAAATGATCCCAATGGAAATGGGGAATGCATTGCAAGTGCTAGCCAGAAAACATGGGTTGTGTCAAAAAAGCTGGTATGTAAATGCAGGTTGACTGGCAACCCTGCAGTTGCCTGTTGAATCCATTACTACTAGGCCTACATGGCACCATAAAAGGGACACAAGCCTCAGATGCTGGTGGGAATTTAGACTTAAGGTGGATCAAAACCCAGGATTTTTACTATATCATGTTTTGGTCTATCCCAGTGGGCACCCTGGTTTGAAACCCCACCGCTCGACTATATTCACCTCTCCTCGCTCCAAAGGCGCATGCATGCTGCTTGTCCAATTATGCGTGGCTGGAGAAGCTGAAAGAAATCTCTAGCCACACGCGCAGCATCACTTGCATCCTTTGGCTGTGTGCGCCCATGCACAGCATATCAGATGTGGCGGGAGTGGGTGCGAGTGATGCCACAGCCAGCCAGCTGCACATGTGCTATGGGCTCGGGAGAGAGGTAAGTATTCCAGGTGAACCGCAAACCTTCAGGAGGAGGGAATCAGCCGGTCTTGGATTCTCAGAGACTCCCTGGCCGGCTTTGGTCTACTTTAAACCACTCTTGGCCTGAACCTTACTTTGCCTGGTAAATGTATGTGGGCAGAATGCAGCTTTAACTATTTATATTGCACCTCCATTTAATTTATCAATATTTTTTGTACACATTCTGTTCAAATCATAATAGGAAAATTAGAGGTAAAAAGTAATTCTTAACGTATCTACTTTTAAATACTGATATATTTACACAAACCTCTAGAGCAAAATTAAGACTGTTGGTAATTCACCATAAAGATTATAATTTTTTCATTGGTATATGACTTATGTGTTACCGATGGTTCCGGGCATTTTTTCGCACAACCGGTTGTCTTGTAGGCCTCTTCTATATTTACGCATCTTCCATTAAAACACACCTAAGATACATAGGCAAAGGCACATTATATTGACCAATTGTAATAAAGTTAACAGTGCAAATCAGGAAAATATGTTCTAAAATGCTGATTCGGCACGTGAGAATTTTTTTTTTTTTTTCACATTTTTTTTTTTTGTGAGAAAATCTTGAATTTTTTCCTCAGTGCAATCAGCACCATTTTAGCTGTGCAAATCTTTGAATAATTTGTACAGCCAAAAAACTATTCTTTTTTTCTCACGGTGCCAAATCAGCCCTTTAGTGTGGTTTCTATGCATTCAGTGGAGTTTGATGTATGGAAAATGCACATTTTTTTATACTGCTATGTGCTATGCAGGGACAGGCTGGCCATGGGAAGGCACGGGACAATGCCCGGTGGGCCGCATTGATTTGGCGCCAGTTGGGATGCTGCTTTTAACACCTGCATTCAATCCCTGTCCCCTTAGTCTCCGTCTCAGCCTCCTGTACCCAGCCCCACTGTACCCAAAAGCCAAGGAACATCGGCCCCAATGCTATAGTCCTGACATTATGGTTGGGAGAGTCTCAGCAGGGATGCCTGGGGCTGGCCAGGGGCTGGTAAAATCAAGGGCTGATTTTTGGCCCCAGTCTACCACTGGTGCTATGGGGTTTAACCATATTTAACGGCAAGTGCTTACCTCTGCTTTCCCACACCTTGTTCCTGTGCTGACTAGTCCATTGTCAAACGCAAATGTTTTACATGCACCAAATTTAAAGACAGTGCCACTCATTTTAGGGACATCATCCCCCCCTGTACAAAAAAGAAGTCCACACTTTTTATCCCTGTAAGAAAAGCAAAGTGATGTCATATTGTATTGCTGATTTAGATACCTTATTATTATTTAATATGCATTTCTATGCATTATATATTCTATACATGCATTTTGTCATTGTCACAACATTAAAATAATACAGAACAGGGGAAACAAGGAAACTGAAAAGCATCTCTGAATGGTGCAATATGCCAAAGCATACCTAAAACAAAGACCTTTTTTCAATATTTATATTCATTAAGACATATTACAGTTCAGAAAGTATACTTTACAGCAAATAAGTATCTTTCTTACATTGCATAACATTGATTTGTATGTTTAAAATTTAAAAACAAACAAACTCTATACTCACCTTTTGTACCCGCAGATGCCAGTCCAGCATTCTTACCTGATTGTGAGATTGAGCCCCACAGCACCTGGGCACGATCACCAGTCGCAGACACCGCTCCAATAATGGGCTGCCAATCATGATCCATCAAAGCATACAGAGCCCCATTGACTGCAATGAAAGGGCATGTTGAGACCTGGCGTGCCACATCTATTGCAGTCAATGCAGTGGGGACATGCCTGTGTCACTGTGACAGATGGCGGGGGGTGGTCCACCATCTTGAAAGCACTTGTGACTGGTGATTATAACCAGGTGTCACAAGATTAAATCTGACAATCAGGTACAATCCAGAGTGCTGGATTAACACATCTGCGGAGGACAAAAGGTGTGATTTTGTTTTTTTTTTAGCCTGGTTGGGTGGGTGCTCATGGGGTTGGGTGCTCATGGCTGAGGCGTTATTGTCACTTCTTGTCCAAGATGGCGGTGCCAAGGACCCAGAGCACTGGGAGAAAGTCGCTGAACCGCGGGCGAGGTAAAGCTTTTTTTTTTTGTAACCCTATGTTCCCAGAGTATGGAAAGAGATACATAAATCAGTCATGCAAACTAAATCACCTCCTTTACAAATCATCTGTATTCATTTCTGTATTTCACAGCTGATTAAAATCCCAGATTCCCAAAATACACCTACTGATGGTGCAAGAAGGCCAGGTGCTGGCTCCAGGTTTATGTGGGCCCTAGGGTGGCATGGTCTCAGTAGGCCCCTTTGCAGTGGTGAGTCGCGGGTCACGGGGTCTATAAATTCCATGGCCAAAACTAAGAAGGGCTGCTTGACCTCCAACCCCCTACTGGAGCTGTTTTTTAGTGAGTCTCATGTAGATGCCACCTAACGGTAGGAGAGGCTACTACGTGAGATTCCAGAAGCTGGCATTAGAAGGGTTAACCACATGTGCGAGCTGTCAGTAGGCCCCCTGGAGGTGGGGGCCCTCGGCAGAAGACTGGGCTTGCCGGGTGCTGATGTTGGCCCTGAGGAAGGCCACAGCTATGGTACAACAGATATGGTGGGGATGTGTATATGCTCGAAGATCTGGGAGTTGGTAAAAACAATAGACAGACAGAATGGGGGGTTGCAAGTATGTTATCTATCAAAATGGTGCTATGAAATGTGATCCCAAGTGATCTACCATCACCAGTATGTGAGAAATGTTCCTTTCTGATATGGTCGACTAAAAGATTTCTACTTAAGCTGTAGGGAAGGGAAAACCTCCCTAATGTGGGAATATGGAAGTCCACACAGTGTTAGTATGAGCAGAATATAGGGGTACAAGGGGAGGTGGCTAGAAACCTGAAGGAGATATCTATGATGATTAAGTAATGTGGGTTTCCCTTGGGAGGCCTTTGAGGCTGAGTGAAGATTATAATAAGCCTCTCTCTAATCTCTTCGCCCCTTTTCACTCCATGGGGTCGATTCAGAATCTGGTTAGAATTCTCACTCCTTTTTTAGAAGAGAAAACTGCCATTGACTCTCATTGTCTATTTTGATGCTGATTCAGAGCCAGTTGAAAATTTACACCCAGTAAACAATGAAAGTCAATGGCAGTTTTCTCCCCTAAAAGGAGTGAGAATTCTCATGGGGCTCTGTATCAATCCTCATATGTTTATAATTGTGATCATAGGTGGAAAGTCTAGTGGGAACTGGCTTTAATAAAATCTGTGTCTCTACTATGATGTGCTATGCAGAGGCGTAGCTAGGGTTTCTGGCACCCCGAGCAAAGATTCAAAATGCAGCTCCCCATCTGTGCTCAGGCCCCCCTTTGGCACACCCTTACCGGGCACATGCCCTCCCTGCCCCCCCCTCCAGCTACGCCCCTGTGCTCTGTCTAACCATAATCATGTGATACAAGAGTACCATACCTAAAGGCATCTCTGGAAGAGGGGTGACTGAGGGGTAAGGTGTGAAATAAACAAATAAACTTTAGTTACTGATATACTCGGATACTGAGTGGAGGAAAAAAGAATTGAGCAGAATGGTCTGTTCAAAACCTGTCTGATTTATTCTACCTTTCAGTAAAACATTTTTTGGGGATAGTACTGCTTTAAGGACAATATGGCACTCTGTTGTCCGCGTGGTCCTATAGGGGGTATCTGCTTGTAGTTTATAAATTGTAAAAGACTAAGGACAGAGACTCCCCCCTGGCCAATTATGTGTCAGATGAGTTTGCTTTATAGCAAATAAAAACACAAAGTCCCTCTATTGATGCAAACAGCTGATGGGACCCTCATTGCTTGTGGCACACTTTAGAACATTTTACAGAATTGTATAGTGAAGTCATATGCTTACTCGCGTGTTAGCTTTTGCTGAATCATACAGGGAACTATTCTTCTTGAATGCAGAGTGTGTAGGTGTGCTGTAATCCAATGCACTTAATAGCGCCAGGTAGCGCCAGATGAGCGACTGTAGCGTGATTTTTTCAGCGCCAGCCAGTATTCGCTGTGCTTGGCCGGCGTTAGCTTGATGACAGCGACTCAGTCGGTGTGCGGTAATGTTGAATACGGGCTTAGGGGTCGCTGTTTCACAGGTTCAGCGTTGTATGTGAGCGCCTGACAACGAATGGCCAGAGCGAACGGCTAGCTTCATATTCATTAACAAATCACGCTCCGAATGTCGCTGTCCATTCCTTGTTTAAACCCCAGAGCGCTGGCGGCGATGGGTGTTAACTAGTTTTTAACCCCTAAACAACCATATTTTTTGAATGTAACATTATACATGTTTATAGAATCATTTTGTAATATGAATACATTAATATCAGACCTGTTAGATCAATTCTGCACAAATTATTTTTAAAAATTTTTTTGACTTAAAAATAAATCCTAACATTGCAGAAGTGGTCTCCGAATTTTTGACATAAAAAAAAAAAAAATAAAAATAATACCAATTAATTATGATTAATTATAGATTGCTCCATTGAAATGCATTGGACATCGCCAGGGAGCGACAGCTCATACCTGGCGCTGTGAAAGAATTTGCAGCGGCGCTGTTCGGTCCAGGCGGCTTCATGATGAATGCCGCGCTAGCCGTCGCTCTCGCCGGCGCTAGCCTCATTTTGCTTGATAAATGCGTCATTGTGACCGCCGCCGGGCGTACTTGAGTCGGTAGTCGCCGTTAGCTGCCGCTACCTGGCGCTCGTCAGACACTACCTGGCGCTAGCCCGTGATAAATAAGGGCCTAAGTAAAGTAAATGATTTACAGATTTTTTATGTGGCTACCTGTATTGTACGTTTGATACCAACAAATGTTAAAGAAATAGCCCTTGCTATAAATGATCAGATTTAACTCACTGGTTTTGACATGCAGTATATTTAGTCCCTTCTTTTTTACAATATCCCATTCGGTTACCCATAGTGTTGACGTCAAAGCAGGAATCAGCGGCAGCTACAGCTTCTAAACAAAAATCAAGAAAAGGCAATCAGCTCTTGCAGGACATATTTAACTACTGTGCCTATAAAATGTTTATCTTATTGTCCTAGAATAGGGGTTCCTATATGTTTTTCATCAAATACCACTCTCCAATTTAGAATTATCTCAAGTACCACCTTGGTCATATGTGTGGGCTGTTAGTCAGCTTAAACTGTGCTACAAACGCTCAAACCCACCATTTAAAATGCAGAAAATGCACATAAATATTTTACAGCAACTTTTGGAGCAATTTTGTTCACATTAAGCAAATAAGGGCGGGTAAAAGTGCACCTATTAGGGTTGCCACCTGGCCAGTATTATTTTTTAATTTACCGGCCACTGGCCTAGAGGTGCCAGTATTTGATTTTTTACTGGTAATTGTATACTTTTCCCATCCTTAATTTCCAATAAAAACCAAATACTGCCACTGCCAGGCCGGTGGCCAGTAAATAAAAAAAACATACTGACCAGGTGGCAACCCTAGCACCTATACTCAGAAAGTAAGTTTATGTGGTCACTTTCCATCCCCAGCCCTGTGCCTCAGCCTTTGCCCAATATCAAAACACCAGGAAAAACCAACAGGAAGTAGTATTATGGTGAATGCCATGCCATATGCTAATTCATTCAGTTACAACCAAACTGTCACATAATGGCAGTTAGGTTGAAGTGCTCCCTATTGCTGAGCTGTGTGTACTTAAACTGATTGCATCATCACTGGGGGTGGGATTGATCGGCCAGGGAGCAATATGGCTGACTGCATCCAGTTCATGTTGTTAAGAATATTGGGCAAAGGCTGAGGTAATAAAAAGAAGCACTGGGCTGGGATAGAAGGGGACTACATATACTTCTCTCTGAGTATAGGTGCACTTTAAGTATTGATGCTGCAGATCAAGTTGGGGTACAGGTCAGTCTACAACCAACTACCACTTGATGGGACCTAAATTGAATTGAGGGAGGTTCCTTGCCCTCTGTAAGTATGCCCTTGGTGGGCCCTGGGATGCCCCGCTGCATGAAACCCCCAGACCGCCCTCTTTCTTGCCTTTCCAAGGAGCCCACGATGCAGGTGCTCCTCCAACTTCTCCGGCTGTGCATAGTAATGTGCAGATGGAGACGCTGAATGGAATCCTAGTCATGCACTCAATTGGCACGCAGCACCCCCTACTTCCCTTCAGCTGTGTGTGGCCATGCCAGCCATATACCATGGGCTCCTTGGATAGGTAAGAAAAGCGGGCAATTTAGGGTCCTCGTTAGATCAAAACCCTGAAAAGTAAAATCCCTGGTTTTGATCCACTTTCTAATAACTCCCAGTGAACTCACTCCCTTCTGCAGGGCCTCATCAGCAGCATATTATGACTTCATATATGCATGTTTCAATGTGTTTGGGGACCCTGAAAAAGTTAGCAGAAGGAAAAAAATTGGTAGGGTGAAAGATGCCGCCCCTGAAAGCCAGCATAGGGCAAGCAGCAAGCTGGCTAATTTATCCCTTAACTATTAGTTAAAGTTCATGTCCTCATTGACTGCAATGGAGTTTGGGATCCAATGTCAAGTTTGGGTCCCAAACCGAACATTTCTCCAATAAAACTGGACGAACCTGAACATTCACAGGTCCGATCATCCCTAGTCAATACAGCTAGACCTGCTGTTTATTTTATTTCTTGAAGATGTTTCTGAACTTACTGATACTGACCCAACCTGCTACAGCTTGAGTAGCTTTGTCAATAGAAAATGGCAGCATGGTTACCATTTTAGAACCTTGCACAAGTGGAAGCCATACTGCAGCCCACACTGTGTCCCTGTCTCTCTTGCTCTCTGCTTCAGATAGAGGACACAAAGTACACAAGAAGTTTTTACAGATGGAGATCTCATGCACTAAAAATCTAAGTTGGTAGTATAATATGTTAGTAAAGTAAAAGGTTCTAGATATTTACCTCCTCCCCAAATAAAAGCACACTGGTCATTCATAACTGGACACGTTCCATTGTAACAGGCCCCATTTCCACCCAAACAGGGAGAGCCATTCATTCTAAAGCTATCTTTTGTACATTCAGGGGATTTGCCATCACAAACATCTGCTAGGTCGCATTCATCTTTAGCAGGTCTACAAATGGATCCGGCAGGCCTCAGCTGTGAAAGAGAACTTTGTTAACAATCTGTCTACTGTATATGTTTTATATAAAAATTACATTAAAATGAATAACTTTGCTTTTCAACGACAACATACAGCCTTATTTATTATAATTTCTAAGCCTATGCTCTAGTGACCCCTAGCGCCGGCGCGGCAACATACAGCTTTATTTATTATGATTTCTAAGCCTATGCTCTAGCGACCCCTAGCGCCGGCGCTGACAACATACAGCTTTATTTATTATGATTTCTAAGCCTATGCTCTAGCGACCCCTAGCGCCGGCGCTGACAACATACAGCTTTATTTATTATGATTTCTAAGCCTATGCTCTAGCAACCCCTAGTGCCGGCGCTGACAACATACAGCTTTATTTATTATGATTTCTAAGCCTATGCTCTAGCGACCCCTAGCGCCGGCGCTGACAACATACAGACTTATTTATTATAATTTCTAAGCCTATGCTCTAGTGACCTCTAGCGCCGGCGCTGACAACATACAGCTTTATTTATTATAATTTCTAAGCCTATGCTCTAGCGACCCCTAGCGCCGGCTCTGACAACATACAGCTTTATTTATTATGATTTCTAAGCCTATGCTCTAGCGACCCCTAGCGCCGGCTCTGACAACATACAGCTTTATTTATTATGATTTCTAAGCCTATGCTCTAGCGACCCCTAGCGCCGGCACTGACAACATACAGCTTTATTTATTATGATTTCTAAGCCTATGCTCTAGCGCCCCCTAGCGCCGGCGCTGACAACATACAGCTTTATTGTCACAGTATTTCTAAGCCTATGCTCTAGCAACCTCTAGCGCCGGCGCCGACAACATACAGCCTTATTTATTATGATTTCTAAGCCTATGCTCTAGTGACCCCTAGCGCCAGCTGGAGCCGGAATTACAGTATATACAATATGGCAAACACACAGCGCCCACACGGGCGCTGTAAAAAGGGGAAAACAGGCATACAGGCTGGTAGCTCAATGTAGGGAACTGATTTCTGCTGGGTCAGCTGGGTGACTTTACTACCCCCCCGACCCACAAAGCAGGAGTTCCCAAGCAGCAAGCACCCACACAAGGGTGGCACATGGGACTTAATCTGACCTTCCAGTAAGTAGGCAGGTGCCAGACAACCACCAAACAATTACTTGACTGGACTATTATTTTAAAGGCAAAAAAATACTGTATTTGGGGCCTCCACCAGATTTTGTGCCCATGGGCCTCCACCACGCTTAATCTGGCCACGGAGTACACATCAAATGGCCATATGTTTAGTTAAAGTACATGCCAGATTTGAGAAAGTGTCTGACCAAATCACCAGGAATAGCATTGGGGACACTTAAATGACATGAATGGCCCAAATTGCAAATTTACAGTACAACCCAAAAGTGCAAAACATGCATACAAAACAATTCCAAACGGCCCGGGTACATGCACCAGCCCCCTCCCGAATAGAATGGCCCAAAAAAATATTACAAACCCAGCCCACTGAAATCTATAAGATAAGGCCGCACAGTGCATGGTATGGCCCTAGTCTTATGTGACACTGTAGGGAACATAGCAGAGGAACTCATATACTCACCAGTACTGATGATAGATGGGACACTATCTGGCTCTATCAGAGGCGCTATGGATTTTTTACTTCATAAATACACCTTTTGCACTGGAGCCTGACATTCACCTGATGCTCATCTGGCACTACATGGCACTAGTGCTTCTTAAATAAACCCCTTAGGCATCATCCTAATCCAGTGGCTGATGTTTTTTGATGTTGTTGGTGACCAGGGGAACACAGCTCCCCCCTTCTTTTATTCCGACACCCAGCCAGGAGAAATGCTGAACACCATGGAGGGCCTCTTATGAATTTAAAAGTAGTGTAAAAATAAATAAAAAACCACAAACATTCAGTCTTTATTAATTTAAATTTTACTATACTTACCTCATCCACATCCCCTGTCCTGTAACAGGTCTTTACAGTCGGGTCGGGAAGCTAAGGTTTTAGTCTGCAGAGGGGAAGCCTTTGTGGAATCTGCCCTATGTGAAGTCACTGGAGGTGAGGGGCATGGAGAGAGATTTCTTGGGATATGCCTGTCCATGCCCCTCCATGTTAGTCACATGATGGAATCCACAGAGGTTCCACCTTTGCAGTATAAAAGCTTCCCTACCCGTCAGCATGTATTATTCCTGGCTGGGAGTGAGGATGAAAGGAGCGGGGTCCCCCTGTTCAAGAGATGCCCCTACCTGCAGCGGAAAACAGCAGCCGGGCATGAAGGGAGCCCCAACCCAGCAGGAGTAGAAGCAAGAAGATGCAGACAGATGGGTACAATTTAATGTATAATATTAATTTGTGTGGCATGTGGTGTGTTTTTTTTACCATTGTATGTGAATTGGCAAGGGGTCCATGGTACCCCCATACCAATGCACAGGGTAGGGGCGGTGGCATTTCAGTATGGCCACCATATAACCCTCACCATCTCTTGTGCACTAGGGGTGTGGAAGAGCCTGGTGACCATTTCTTATCAGAAAATGTGCAAAATACATTACCACTTTGTGCACCAGTGGTGTTCACCATCATCTGGTCACACCATGCAGCCTTACCACTATCAGGGGTACTGGGAAAGTACAGGTGTTCCTGTAGGCGCCTCATCTTGGGTGGACCCATGTCACTTACTGTGACAAACACACAGGAGTGAACTTAGCATCTCTGGCTGCCTGAACAGAACAGTGGGGTAGGGAGGGGAGGCGATGCCGCAGCTGCTGAGCCACCAATAATTCACTTTAAACATAACGGCATGCAGCAGCACTGGGATCTTCATTGAATCACTAATAAAATAGAAAAACAAATTATTAAAGTAAATTTAAAAATGTCCAGCAATTGCTGCCCCCTCTGCAGTGCTGCCCAACAGGGCCTCATTACAGGAGCACCTCTGCAAACACATAAGGTACAGGTATGAACAAAAGCACATGGACTGCACCAGACTGTGTAATATAATTATGAGATGTACTCATGTGTAATATTAGTAATAGTGAAATCATATTTTACTATATTGCTGAACTGTCCCATGAATTATTTCCTTAGCTGGGCTAAAGAGACTGACATTCAATGTAAGGTACTTACTTTACAGTCCTGACAGCATTCTCCATCACTACACTCATATCCTGGCTTTATTTTGCATGTGTATGGATTGCAGCACTTGCTGGTACATTCCTGGAATATATAATATACTGCAGCATAAACGTGTTTTGGCTCATTTTATTCCCGTTAGCGTTATTACTGGCGACCAGGGATGGACCAACCCACTGGAGGTTTACTGTGAGTTTGTTTTGTATTCAGATAGTTTGTTTTGTATTCAAATAGTTACATTTGTTTATGTAGGTCATAAACATGGCGCTATACAATGCAACATTCTAATCAGTTTATTATTTACTACATGAATTAGAGTGGTCTTGCATTATTTCTGTTTAACTGAACAAAGAGCCCCTAGAATTTTTTCCTGTGGTCACCCCAAGAATGATTTCCTCTGGTGTGACCATGTCCTCTGCTTTAATACTCTTGGCCTGCCTTTTTTTGTTTTTGCAAACCTGCGCCAAAGCCACCACAAGGCAGGACAGAGAGTCTAGAGCAGCGAAGCCGCCGCCAGCAACGCTACAGTGATGGGTGCGTGCAGAGCTGTCACTGCACATAAGCCACCAAGCACAGCCACTGGCAGCTCAATGCTGGGAACTGTTTTCTGTTGGACCAGCTGGATGACTACACCACCCCCCTCCCAGAATGGCAAAGCAGGGAGTTCCCGAGCAGCACGCACCCACACAAGGGTGGCACAGGGGACATGATCTGACATTTCAGTAAGTAGGCGGGTGCCAGACAACCACCAATCAGTTACCTGACTGTTATCTTAAATGGAAAAAAATACTGTATTTGGGGCCTCCACCAAATTTGGTGCCCAGGGGCCTCCATGACGCCTAATCTGGCCATGAGTACACATCAAAGGCCATAGGTTTAGTTAAAGTACATGCCAGATTTAGAGAAAGTGACTGGAGGAAAGCTGCCATGGCCATTTTTTAAAATCTTCTTGCCTGGGACCGCATTAAAAAGGAAATCCAAGCATTTTGCCACTCCACCCACCCTCTCTGCCCCAGTGCTTAGCCCACAGTGGGGGGGGGGGGGTTATCTGCATGGAAGCTTGAGTGAAAGGTTTATCACTCAATCCCACGAAGCAGCGTGTTGGTACCGATCTGCTGCTTAAGTGCAACTTTCACTTGAAACCAACACTGTCATGAAGGCAAGTTGTTTTAGTTTTTTAATACTAAAATTGGGCTTAGCATAAGAAGAGGAAGGGGTGGCTTGGCAGTTACAAAAAGCGTGGACTTCCTCTTTAAAAGTTTCCTGCTAATTATATGCGACTATTAGAGGACCTATGTTTTCAGCAAGTGGTGGAATGGGGCCAAAAATCAGCCCTGGAATCTACCAGCCCCAGGCTGACCTGGGACATCCTTAGGCCCACCAACCATGATGCCCTGGCTACAGTATTAGAGGCAGGGGTTACCTGGCTTGTGGGTACAGTGGGGCTTAGAGGAAGACTAAGGGGGCAGGGATTGAATGCAGGTGTTAAAAGCAGCAGCCCAACTGGCCCCAAAGCGATGCGGCCCACCGAGCATTATCCCAGATCTCCCTATGGCCCCTGCCTGCAGCCAACTCTCATTTCTAAATTGTAAGGTTGAGAGCCAAGGTAAAGTCATCTCACAAAACTTGAAGGTGAGATTAACCCAAGCAAAGCAAACCACATTTAGAGCTATCACAAATGCAGAACCTCTGAAAGATTAATTGTGCAATTTTTAGCCTAAGTGCTTAACCTGCCTAACAAAACACTGTACAACTACAAGCCAATATGGAGCCTAGATAACATAACTTCTGCATGTCTCTAACCTGCACCATACTGACCATAGCCCAAAGGTATATCTGAATAGCTGATTTCTATTCAACAACAAGCGTACTAACCACACTAAGGCCCTTATTTAACAAGGGATAGCGCCAGGTAGCGACTGGTGAGCGACCGGTAATGACGGGCACCGCCACGAGAACGCCGGCTCCCCACCACAATCACACATTTATCAAGCCAATCCTGGCTTGACAGATAACCAAGCGCTCTAAAAGCCAGAGAGAGTCTGTAATGATGAATCGGTCGATACGTGACGCTGTAAGAGTCGCTCACCAGAATCGCTTTGATTAATGTGGTATTGCGTACAGCGCCCTGCGTTCACCAGATGCTGCCTGCCGCTACGAGGCGCTACCTGGCACTATCCCTTGATGAGTAAACCCCTAAATAAAATGTGAGGTTTATTCATCTAGGTCTAGCGCCAGCTAATGACTCGTAGCAGCAGGCAGCGTCTGGTGTACGCTGGACGCTGTACCCTTTACCACATTTATCAAAGCAAATCTGGTGAGCGACTCTAACAGTGCCATGTAGCGTACGATTCATCATTACAGGTGCCTCAGCGTATAGTGCTGGCGCTCTAGCGTCCAGAGCGCCAGGTAAGACCTGTCGCTACCGTTCGCTCTCCCATACATTTCAATGGACGTTACTTCAAATCCCTTTCCTGATTCCATTGTTTTTGATTCTGAAATATTTGTGTTACATCTCATGGCCTTGAAAAAGTAATTTTTATGCAGAATTGGCATTACAGGTCTGGCACTAACGTGTTAATGTCACAATGTTAAAATAATGTAATTCCATGTGTTTAAAAAAATCACTTTATTCACACAGTGTCTGGCACTCTAGGCTATAGCGAACCACGCCGACGCTGTGCGAGGGTGATTTTTTGATGAATATGGCTTGAGTCGCTGAGAGTCGGTCGCTCTGAGCAGTCGCTACCTTTCGCTCCTTATAGAATAATACTGGTGTTACAGCGACCAACGTACATCTCATTCATGATTGCCGGCCAGCGTACTACAGCGACTGAGGCGCTCAGTTACAACGACCGATAGCCGCTTACAGCGACTACTAGCGGTCACTCTAAGCGCCGCACTACAGACGCTCATCTGACAATACCTGCCGTTAGTATTGAATCAGCCTGCCCTTTGCACTGCTCGTTGTTCTTGTGTGTTATACTATAGTTAATACACTGACTAATAGAAAGACTGTGATAATTATATTTCTTTAAATGCCTTTTACCTGTGGTTCTCCGCAGTCGCAGTCCTCTCCAGTTTCAGTTAATTTATTACCGCAAATAGGGGGAGACAAGATATCAGAACGCGCTGGTATATTGAGCAGACAGTCTGGGTAACTGTTATAGAGAAAGCTCCTCAGGTCACGTACGCTGCAGTCAGTGAATTTGTATGGCACGGAAAAGCTGATATTAATATAGAAAGAAAGTTATTACAAATAGGTGTATAGTTACAAATAGGTGTAGTAAGTACAGTGTACATTTCCCTTAAAAGTTCGAACCTACTTATTTACCCTACTGTAGAAGTGAAAAATGACTGCTGAAATATGATTTGTTATTAAAGCGGACCAAATCCCACATTTTTAACTAGCATCCCCAGAATTGCTCCCCCCGTGAAGAGGACCTTTTGCTAATTTCTACTGCTTCTGCTTCACTCTAATCTCAAATAATGGCGCCTGTTTTCGCTGTATTTTCGCTTTTCAAATGGAACGCTGTTTTTTTTTGCTGACCCTCTCTGTAAGATGGCAGGTGATCAATAATTGCATAAGTTTGGCAATGACATAATTGCCACACACAGCAGTGGCAGTTAATAGAGGAGGTGAGGCTTTACAGCTAAAACATGCAGCATTATCTGAGATTAAAGTGAAGCAGGAGCAGTGAAATTGGCAAAAGGTGCTCTTCACAGGGGAGCAATTCAGGGGATGCTAGTTAAAAATGTGGGGTTCGGTCCACTTTAAAGGGACATTCCAAGCAAAGAGTTAAATTAGCCTGCTTTCTGCTCTCCCCGTGCTGGCTGTCAGGGGTGACATCTTTCATCCAGCCTTTATTCATGCTTTATATTTCTCAGTAACTCCCTGAAAATGAATTAGCAGAAGGAAGCAAGTTCTTAAGGGTTTATGTGTGCCTAGGGAGAAGGGACATGAAACAGCCCTGCTTAGCCACAGCAACCCAGGGCGTTCCCGCTCCCTCCGCTACAAAAAAAAGTATCCTAAATGCACACCCAATTAGAATAAAGTTAGCTGGGCTCAGACTGTAGATCACCAAGCCCTGGGTGATCTAGAGAATCCAAAACTTAAAGAGTATAGTCCACACCGCGTTAACAAATTGAATGTGTATTAATATTCCAGAAAGGTTTACAAGGTAAGTACAAGATACAAGGCTTCACAATAATTGGAATTGCAATGAATACATCCTATACAGGTCTGCAGTGAGCAACTGTGACCACCAGAGGTCTCCCTCTCTCCAAAGTACAGAAGGACAGGCTGATTCATTACTAGTGCCAGGTAATAGCAGATGAGCGCCTGTACAGCGGCGCTAAGAGCGACAGCTAGTGGCCGCTCTGATGGGCCGGAGTCACTATTACAGAGCGCCTCAGTCGCTGTAGTAACATTGCCGGCATTGATGAATTTGATGTGTGAGTCGCTATAACACCAGTACAGAGCTATATGGGAGCGAAAGGTAGCGACTGGTCAGTGTGAGCGACTCAAACCATATTCATAAAAAAAACAGCCTCACACAGTGCCGGTGCTCAAAATTGGCCCGCTGTAGCCCAGAGCGCCAGAAGCTGTGTGATTAAGGTCCGTTTTTGAACACATATCCACTAGTAACAAAGCGAAAACATATGGAATGACATTGTTATTACATTGGGACACTAACACTTTAATATCAGACCTGTAATGACAATTCTGCATAAAAAAATAAAAAATATAAAAAGTTTTCAAAAATGTATTTAAATAGGCCAGGAGAGGTCACACAATGATTTGATACAAAACAAAAAAAAATATTAAAAGAAAGCCCTGTTTAAAGAGAAGAAGAGTAACGTCCATTGAAATGTACGGGAGAGCGACAGGAAGCAACAGGTAATACCAGGTACTCTGAAAGCCAGAACGCCGCCGGGGTCCACAGAGCCGTCTGTGATGATGAATCGGTCGCTATGTGTCTCTGTAAGAGGCACTCACCAGAATTGCCTTCATAAATGTGGTATTGCGTGCCGTGTCCGGCATTCACCTGACACTACCTGTCGCTTACAAGGCACTACCTGTCGCTATCCCTTGATGAATAAAGCCCAAGGATTCCATGTTTTACCCCTGAGGAAGGGCCAGATAGGCAACGTAGGGGTTCATTTGTCAGCATGTAAGGACTTTTTTTGCTCACTTCATTTCTACTGTTTGGACATTTTGTATGTGATATGGTGTATTACCTATGCTATAGACTGCACTGATTGATATATACTACTACTCTCCCTAAGCCTCATCCTGAGTGCTCTAAACTCTGGGTAAACACCCCTGAACCTACTGCAACTTTAGTATTGTATATACTAGTGCACCAGCTTAAGAGTCTCATTGCAGGGGGAGCACTTGCCTTAGATGCAGCAGGTCAGGGGGGCGCCAAAAGGGGGCCTGAGAACAGGTGGAGGGGGCTATTTCGAATTGTTGCCCTGGGTGTGAGAAAGCCTAGCTACTCCTCTGTCTCATTGCTACAGTGGTCATATGGTTTAATATATTACTTGTTGTCTGTACTTTGGAGAGAGAGAGACCTCTGGTGGTGACAGTTGCTCACTTCAGACCTGCATAGGATGTATTTATTGTAAATACAATAATTTTTGTGAAGCCTTGTGTCTTATATTTACCTTGTAAATGTTTTTTTAAATATACACCTTTTTTGACATTCAGTTAGTTAACGTGGTGTGTCAACTGTACTCTTTAAATTTTGGATTCCAGCTCCCTCCACCGTGTAGACAATTTTGTCTGTCTGTAAAGGGCTGTCGGGAGAGGGCTGCACAAGCACCCTGGGATCCTGGATTGAGGAAGTATACTGGGACCCTGGGCGTTTAACACCCAAATCAGGACGCCTCTAGGACAGGGAATCGGCCAGCCCTCTAGAGGCAGGCTTATAGCGGGCTGAAAGCACGAGTGCACTTTAAATATAAAAGTATCATTGATCAGCAAGCAAACTGCTGCACACTTATCACCTGTCTGGCCACTTTGGGAATCCATATGCCGAATAGCAAGACAAGGAGTTACCAATATACCCTGCTTGAAACCCTACTTTTCAGGCCTGTCCCCTAAAATAATCTGTGCTGGAATAACAGTTTATTGCTATTGCAATTCTTCTGATGTGGTGTGTACTGTACTGCTTTGACAAGATATTCAAATGGTTATTGTTATTTTCCCCACAGGCTGTCACCCCCGGCTTGGTGGGTATATATTCCAGTTGAGGTGTATAAGTAACTCCCACTATCCAGCATGTTTATATGAACTTTTAATAGACATTTTCATACTAAAACAAGCTCTCCGTCCTACCAGCCACGTAAATTTCATGTGCATGGCGTTTCCCCTAGTTGTGCCCCCAAAAAACAAAAAAAAACACACACCTCTGCCCAGGTTTTTTTTCCACATATTTGACCACAAAATATGGAGAAAGCACTGAAAAAATTACTAACAGCACATTTAATATAATTTTCCTAGGAAATCCTGGACATTATTTCAAAAATCACAGTTAAACATATATAGTGCAAAATGGTAAAAAAATGGCCTGGCAACAGAGTGTGACAACATCGCTAGGTAGGCTGGCAGCGAAAGAGTTAAAGAGGAACACTCTCCCGGGTTTTGTTCCTCATCCTTGGGGTATCTGCCCTTAGGGTGTTCCACTGTGTGAAATGTCTTTCTGCTTACCACTCGAGCAATACCATGGCACATGTGCAGGTTCTCCTCCAATCAGCATTCTATGCTGTACCTATTAATGAGTGGCATAGAATGCTGATTTGAAGGGTAGAGGCAAGCATTTTCATGACTGTTTCCATCCTGTGCTTAAACCGGACCTTCACCCTGAATAAGAGCCTATCTTATATGTTTCCCACACCCTGTACATACAGATTGCTCACATTTATCCGGACCTTCACCCTGAATAAGAGTCTATCTTATATGTTTCCCACACCCTGTACATACAGATTGCCCACATTAAAAATCATCTTACCTGCATCTACTGCATGTTATGAGCCTTTAAACATCCAAGATGTCGGTTCATAACAGGCAGCCTGCAAACAGGAAGTGTCTTCTGACTGTGCCGCTCTGCATTCTGGGATTGTTGTCCTTTTCCTGACCCCAGCTCTGCTCTGTCTGAGCAAAGCACAGCTATAACCCACCCCCTGCACCCCCCTCCTCAGTATGTGATGCTTATGAGTCAAGATGGTGGCACCCGTATCCTAGAGTCCTGAACAAAGTTGCAGCCCAGTGGGGGAAAGAATAATAAGTAAGTGACTAAAACTTAACATATATTAATTTTAGATGCTGAGGATTAGTTTTTTAAAGGTTTTGTCTTTTCATTAAATGATGCTGAAGGTCCAGTTTAATGGCTGGTGCGGGAGTTTGCAGCAGACAGAGGGATGCTAGGGATGCTGCCACGGACAGCGCAAGCCTCATGCGATCACCTGAAAAGTATGTTTTATGGCTATCCTGGGGGTTTCACATATTGGGGTATCCTAAATGCAGATTCCTCACATGATCAGAGACGCGTCAAGTCCTAGAGTCTTATAGACTATACACTGGGTTTGCTCATCTTTAATGATAGTTTCTAAAGATGACATATCGCATATCAGACATATTGATTAGGGACATGCAATTATGTACCTGACACCTGGAGCCATGATGCAAGAATTGTCTCCGCATCTGCAGTTTGGGGCATCATGAGACATTCCCATGTTATGTCCCATCTCATGAGCTATCGTTGATCCCACAGCAGCTGCTTCATAGAAGCTATCCTGAAAAAGGAGACCTAATGAAAACAATTACAGTAGATCCAGGGGATTCTATGAAGATTTTTTTTTTATTGCTATATTTTGTAATATAACGATCAGTAAGATACAAGGATTACCGTATTTCTTTGTTTTATCTCATTATCTAATAAATACAATTCCTTTTTTTTTACCTGGTTTATTCCAGCAGACACTGGCTCACACATCATACTCATAGGCGCATATCCAATAGCGGAACCAGCAAAGTCACTATCTCTGCAAAAAAACATCACAGGATGGAGAATTAAAACTAGAATTCCTGTAATCCGGCTCCATTCTGTTCTGATGGAGTTTAGACAAATTTATTTTGGGGACTATTCTGTAACTGCAGCACCTGAATTTGAATAATGTTGAATGGGGGGGGGGGATTCTTATTATATGTTTTGGTGAATTGCAGAGGAAGCCCCCAATAATCCGATGAACATCAAGATTCCCTTTAGTAAACTGATCAGATATTTCACTTTTGGTGGGCCAGTCCCATTTTGAGACATTGTGTTCCACTATCTAACTGAAAACTTTAGGGACACCTAAATGCCCCGATTTGATGACATTATGGGAATCACTTTCCTACTGAATGCTGAATGTCTGGTTGGTTTACAATTGCTCTGACTCTTTTGATAAATAGCATTAGTGCAACGCAAGGTTGAGCACTGGCTCAATCACCAACATCTTTTATGAACCAAAGATCCCCAGAGCATGTGACCAGGAGCAGGACTACACCTACTTACACACATGGGTAGCATAGAATGCTGTGGATTTTTGTTGCTCAAAAGCCAAGAAATAAGCCACATCCCAAATTACTAACCGAGAACACCCATCACCCATAAACTGGTTTAGGCCATCTGACTTTGAAGCCTCTCAAAAATGGTAAAAGAAGACTCCTCTTTCATTACTGAAAGAGTTATCACTGCAATTTTCGAGTGAGAATAGGAAGGAGGCACTGAGCAGTGGTGGTGAGGACGGCAGCCGACAACAGCTAGGGCAGCAAGATTTCTCCATTCACCACAGACTGAGTGAGTGACAGACTGCAGGGGGCACCATGGCAAGCATGTTCCAAGAGGGTCAACAATAGGTGGTTTGGATTAGACTATTACTTTATAAGGGAAAACATATTGAATCAGGGGCACCATTATATTTTCACTCCAGTGGCCTCAACTGACCTATTCACAACATGTTTTGTGTTCCCTTAGACCAGTGGTCCTCAACCCTGTCCTCAAGGCCCACCAACATGTCATGTTTTTTGGATCTCCAAATAGCCAGCTCTATTGCTCTGCAGCTGCACTAATTACCCCACCTGTGCATCTATGTGGAGATCTGCAAAACCTGGCCTGTTGGTGGGCCTTGAGGACAGGGTTGGGGACCACTGCCTTAGACCATAGACTGCATGTATACATGTCGTCTAAATATATTAGGTTAAAATTGCAAGTTTACTGGTAGTTTGTAACATGACAATGATGATGATTATCTGTGAAACATGTAGTGGTTTGTGTGAAACCCCTGGGTCATGCTCACCTTACAAGCCAATTCCATGGCGTATGTGTGAGCCATCCCCACCTCACTTCATGTCAGGCATTTCAGAATGGTTGGTGTGGGTACAAGAATCCCATTCCATTGATATTTCCAGCCAATTACTGGCTTGCACTTCCATTCATCTTTGCCATTTCGTGCATTAGCCATAGGTGCTAATGAAAGGGGACCATTTACAGCGACCTGGGGAATCGCCAAAATGGCATGTCCTGCTGGAGAGGAACAAAATGCTGTTTTGTTTCCCTCAGGGTGTCAGCATTTAAACCTATTTCTCTGTAATACACATGTGTGTGTTTGATAATCTGCACACAATGTATTGTATGTGTGAGGCATTTGTGGTTATACATGTTTCCCGGAAAATAAGACAGGTCTTATATCAATTGTTGCTCCACAATATGCGTTTCTTGGCATTCCAGCTGCTCTCTTCCAAGATCCACTACATTGCAAGTGTAGTAGTTTGCTCCCCTGGTAACCAGAAGGAACCACAATACTCATATATGCTCAGAAATGAAGCGACTCCAGTGGGACTACTTGATATGTGTGTGAATCATGCTAGGGTTTATTTTTGCATTGGGTCTTATTTTCAGGGAAACAGGGTATTTATAATATATATCATATATATAATAAATTATTTATTTATCATTTAATAAAATCATGATTTAACAGAAATGATAAAGAAAACTATTGCTATTCATATCTATACATTTACTTGCAGTTTAGCTTCTTCAATATCCTGATATTAAACCTGACATTGAACCATTAACACAGGGGCTTACGTAAGAAACTGGGCGTTGTCATGGCGCTTTTGGGGCAGCAGTTTGTCTATCCTCCACTGAGTAAAGCGGTTTAAAAGTAGGTCAATATCAGAGACCACCTCAATCTGATTACTTTTGTCCCAGATTTCAATTCCGACCAGAGCCACTGAGATATTAATGCTTTTATACACCTGTGTAACGACAAAAAGTGACATGGTCCTGGAGATGTTTGTTGTACAAATGATTCATTCCTGCTAGCCAAAGGGAAGAAAGAACATTCAGGGAGATGATACAAAGACTGCTGCAAGGAAACAGAGTGGGAGAATATTATTTTAGAGTTCAAAAAATTATTATTTCCTTTTTTAAGAGTAATTCAATTCAATTAACAAAACTATCACCCTTGATTATATTCAGTAGCTTGATATTACATATTCCTCATTACTCTTTCCTAAAGTTGTTTTTCACTTCTTACATTTGGCTCTGAAGGGAAATAGACCCATCTGTAATGCGAAATGATCACTGTCCCTGACTGTGATGATCCAGGAGAAGACTTTCTATCGTTTTCACACAATAAGCCTCTGCCATCTGTAGGAAAAAATAAAAACAACCAAATACTTACTTGATCTCCCACAGGGTGGATTTATTGCAGCTCCACTGCTTATTGTCATATCTCAGCTGACCAATCATATGATGTTTCCAGCAGCCAATCAGCGAGAGACTGTTCCCTTGGGACTGGAAGCCTAAGCATGCACTAAAGCCATCTGTGAAGAGCACTTTAGTGTTGGGAGGACCTGAACAGCAAAGTTCGTGTTCGTACTGAACTTTGCAAAGTCGGGTTCCCAAACCCGAACGCGGATTTCAGCCAGAAGTCCGTGTTCGAGTTTGACGTTCGGCTGAACCCAGAAAAGCTGATTAATAGGTTACTGAGCAACCAGTTTTTAGTCCATAGCTAAAGAAATGCAGAGTGTGCCAGAAATCAAATCAGCGTTCTTTCCTTTCACAAAATGTCCATGTCCTGGGCTTTAATAAGATGGCCGCCCCCCCCGAGTGAGGACACTAGCAGCAGCCAGGCAGCCAGCCAACCAGCTTCCAGTGTCCTTACTCGTGGGTGCGGCCATCTTATTGAAGCCGCGGTCATAAACATTTTATGAAAACAAAGAACACTGACTGGATCGCGCTGGCTCAGATAAGTGTACAGACGCTTTAAAGGTACCCCTCTCTCAACAGTCCAGGTCCGATTCTGCCTCTGCCTCTTGACAGATGCCCTCCCGCCCAGGGTTTGGGTCAAGCTCAGGTACCGAACCAAACTTTTGTTCAAAGTTCAGCCAAACAGGCCGCAGCCTGGACAGAGCGACATGTTGTTTTTTTAGACGGATGTACTTCTTAAAAAGGGACCTGAAATCAATACTAACTGGAGGTCGCAGGGGCATCCGGATTTGGGTGGAAACAAAACCAGAGAGCCGCTATGTACCCGTTTTATGTTTCCTCCTATGGCTGCCGCTCAGATGACTGCTTGCAGCCGGTTGGGTTCACTGGGCCAGCAGGTGCACACCAAACTGCAAGCCCACCAGATGAACATTTTTTGGCTGTTGGCGATCACATGGGGGCAAGAAAAAGGGCTGGAATGCAGAAGCAGTAAGTAGTTGTTGTCCAGTATCGGGCTTCCCTAGGGTTGAGAGAACCTCCAGTCAGTTTTGACTGGAGGTTCTCTTTAAAGTGGACCAAAAGCCAGGATTTTGACTATACTGGGTTTTGGTCGTTGCCCCCAGGGCACCCCGATCGGGGCTGCACCTCTGTGTGAGAAAAGTCGCAGGTCGCAGAACCAAACTCACCTCTTCCCAGTCCTACGGAGCATGCGCGGCCGCTCGTCCAATCAGCTAGCTTGAATCCGCTCACGTCAGTGCGTCTAAGCCTTTGTCTAAGCTAAGCGGCTCCGAGTACGCTGAAGGCTGCATCCCCCGCTTCCCTCTAACAGAGAGCGTGCCCACGCCAGCCATTCACAAATGCCTGCTGTGGCCATGCACTCTGCTAGAGGGATAGCGAGGGATGCAGCCGTGGGTCACGTATGCGCCGTTGGACCGGAAAAGAAGGTAAGTGTATGGGGAGACCTGGGGGGTTTCACACAGTGGGGAATCCTGATTTTGGATGAGGGGAGGGGGAGGGAATCGATCAGCCCAGGAATCTGTAAGATTCCCGAGTGATCGCCATGAGTTTTGATCCACTTTAAAGTGGACCTTCAGGTCAAGTGGAGGTAAAGACTGCTCCCATAGGGCATTTACTACGTTCACTGCCCCAGCACCCTCTTGCGGCTCACATTATGAGGAGCTTCTGGTTCTCCAAGTGAAGAAGAGACCCTCCATGGTATATGGTGAATAAGTCAAATCGGCAGTTACTCAAACATAGTGGGGGCCACAAACTTACTAAGTGTTGCTGGGTGCTCATGTGTTATTGGAATTGCTGGGACCATACAATATGCAGAAACTCCATATGCAAGGCAAAAGATGAAGTAGCTTCTCTGCTTTATTTCATAGGTGCCAGTCAAGTCAGTCTGGCAGATGGGACCCTGCAAGACCTCTAGAAGTTGGTGATTTGCATCTATGAAATAAACAGAACAGAATCTCTTCCGGAGATTTAGAACCCCCCACTCCTGGCTAGCAACAGCACAACCAAGCTGGTAACTTCATATTTCCCCCCTGTAGCTGGCCACATACTGGACACAGTGTAACATGATTACTGTGATTATCCATCTACCTGGCTATTACAATTGTTTTCATACCGTATTATCTTTCTTTTAGATGTTATTATAAATTAAACATTTACACATTAAACAATTTTAATGGGGCGCTAGTGAGCAGCCGAGGAAGATGGCAGCAGCCTAGACCGGCTCCTCGCTGCACGGGGCTTTTACCTGCTCAAAAGCATCTTTTAAACGGCGGTTCCGGGCTGGTTGGGTCCCCGAGGACTCAGGGAAGACCCGCTGGCCACCAAGAGGGGAGAAAGAAACTGATCCTGCGGGAGCGCAGCTCGCCCTCACAGCACTTCCCGGATCCAAGATGGCGGCCGCGACCTGCGCACCTCAGACACTTACAGCCTGAGGGAGGAAAGCCTACAGCCTGCTCGCCCCACGCGCGGCCCTGGTGTGGGGTCGGGGGCTGAGGGGAGAGAGCCATCAACAAGCCGGGCCACTCGCCGCGGGGAGAGGAGGACGGAGGTCGCCCTTACACAGTAAGCAGGGGCCCTGGGGAGAGACTTCCTTAATCAGGGAGGCCATTGTTAAAACGGATGGGGCGCAGGGAAAGGGGGAAGCCACCTACCACCCCTAGGCGCTCAGCACAATCAGCTAACTCTAAGATGGCAGCCTCATCCGGGCAGCAGCGCGAGCTGCACTCCCATCTCTCATCCTCACCCATACCATCCCCAGACCTACTGGACTCACAGCCAGATTCACAGCCAGAGCCCCAGCAGGTGACCCCGGACCCCTCCCCGGCCCAACAGCCAGACCCAGGCATCAGAGATGCAGAGCTCCTAGCAAAATTCCAAGCTGTGTTACACCAAGAGCTGGAAACAGCCACTAACAAGATCTCAGCCACATTTAAAGCTGAATTAAGAGATCTGAGACTGGAGCAGCAAGCGAGCTGCACCACCACTGTGCTTGAGGAGCATGAATCTGAAATCCAAAATTTTAAATCAGACCTCTCTCTGGCCCACCAAAAAATAGAGGACCTTGAAAACCGCTCTCGGCGCTGCAATCTGAGATTCAGAGGGTTACCAGAATCCATCATTGATCTAAAGACCACCGTGACAGCTTTATTGCAAGAGCTGACGCCGTCCATCCCTATTGAAAGGCTGGAGATGGATAGGATCCATAGAGCCCTGGGTCCACCCCGGGCAGATGGCCAGCCCAGAGACATTGTAGTCAAGTTCACATACTACAACACCAAAGAGGAAATCGCTCGAGCAGCCAGATTGCATCCTAATTTGACCTTTCAAACCCACAAGTATCAGGTCTACTCTGACCTGGCCCCAGCTACCCTACAGCGGCGTCGCCAGCTGAAACCATGTCTCTCAATCCTGCAGTCACATCGAATCGCTTATAGGTGGGGCTACCCATTTAAATTGCTCTTCACTTATGGGGGCCGCACCCACATAGTAACATGCCCGGAGGAAGCTATGGAGACGCTAGACCACCTTAATCTGTCAGGACCCTCTGACCGCCCGCCTCCAATGGATCAGCCCAGGGAGCAGCGTCCCAGACCTAGCCGAAGGGACAAGAGAGCTGACGACCAACGACCCTACCCCACGTCTACGCCTTCCCGAGCGTCAAGAACCCGTCAGCTGGAGCCGGGGTGAGAGCCACCCCTCCGCCATGCTCTGTTCCTCTTTTTTCTCTCCCTGATACAGGTGTGAATTGGCGTTAATCGGACACTCTGGGACACTTTGTTCGTTTGTTTCTCTCTCCCCACGGTTCTGAGAGATGGCACCCGTTTTCCCCCCTACCACGCTACCCAGGGTCATCGTCAGATAAGTCATGTTGCTGCGTTGCTGGTTTATAAATATTTTTCAGTGTTATTTACTTGCAGGTTTACACAGTGCTGTTTTAGATGATCGGGCCTCTTCCCCCCCGCGGCGATGACCTGACTGGGAGACCGGGTCCCTATGGGGCCATGGTCGACCTGGTGTTAGTGGGGCCGCCGTGGGACGGTCGAGGGCTGATCTAAATCGTTGGGGGGTGCCCCCCCCCTTGCTGAGGCCACCCCGACCCGAAAACCTGGTGCATTTCCGATGATGGCTCCACTTGGGACGCAATGTTTGGTTAAGCTTGCTAAATGTTCTAATTTACAAACCTTCCTTACGGCTGTGTCAGCACTATGGTCACTCTTGGCCTCGCGGGAACATGCGCCTCGATTTGGGCGCTGACCCGAGGGGGCACAAATGACCTAATAAGGGGCGATGACGGTACAATCTCCCCTCCTCCATGAGACCGTCGGCTATGTTATAATATGTTATTCAGTTATATTTTGCATGTCTTAAAATGTTAAATTTACATTAGCGCAGGCACTACCCCGTGCAGAGGCGACCCCCTTAAACCCCAGAGACTTCCGGCTGTGAGGTTCTTTCCCCCCAGAAGGCAAACTACTGACCAATAAGTGGTCAGGATCCACATAACCCCTGTCCCCACCTGGTGAGGTACCCAGCCTAGGCTACCCACGAGGAGGGACTTCGCTACTCTTCTGATTCCCATACGCCTACCCCTTCAGCCCATCACAGCCTTTACCCTTAGCGTACCCTCATACCCCCCCCCCTCCATCCCCCTCCCTTCCTTTCCTTCTCTTCTTTTCTCCCCTCTTCTATTCTCTCACTAGCTCTCCCTTTTTCGGGATACTACCCCTCTTTTTTTCTCTAACAAAATGAGCCAGCCGCAGAACTCATTGGCTGGAGCCAACTTAAATTTCAAACTCCTAACACATAATGTCCAAGGTTTCAACTCGCAATCGAAGAGAACAAAGGCATTCCATAGTTATAAGCAAATGCAAGCGGATATTTTATGTCTTCAGGAGACCAGATTCTCGTCCGCGAGCTCCCCGCGATACCTGCACTCGCATTACCCAACATTTTTCACAGCATGCTTCAAGGAAAAGACCCGAGGGGTGTTAATAGCATTTAGGCGGAATCTCCTGTTTAGATGCGAGTCCCAGATTGCAGACCCAACGGGCCGCTACCTCATATTAGTGGGATTTTTGGATGACACTCTGGTAACAATTGTGTCTTATTATGCGCCCAACACCCACCAGACTAATTTCTTCTCTCACCTGATGCAAAAGGTCAGGGAGCATGGGAAAGGAGTGATAATCATGGCTGGCGACTCCAATATTACTCTAGATCCAAAATTGGATAGGTCGGTCCACAGGGCAGAAGTCCCTCATCTACCCCTCAACCCACCCAGCACCCCCCACACCGAATCAACACGCTGCTCAAGGAAGCATCTCTAGTAGATGCTTGGCGCGAGCTGAATCCAAGAGCAAGGGACTATACCTTCTATTCCAACCCCCATGACTCATTCAGCAGAATAGATCATATCCTGGTGACACAGGCTCTAATCCCCTTGGTTCAAAAATGCCAAATACTATCAGCTCCCTGGTCGGACCACACACCGGTTCTGATGGGTTTTAGTACTACACCCCCGACCCCTAGACCATTTAAGTGGAGGATCAACGATTCATTGCTTTCACATAAAGACACCCAAGAGCAGGTCCTTCAATCTATAAAAGCCTATTTTGTAACTAATAAGGGCACAGCCTCGGCAGTGAGCATTTGGGAAGCCCACAAGGCAGTGATGAGGGGCAATCTTATTGCAATGGCCTCGGCCATCAAAAAACGCAGAAACGACAATGTGGCCCGACTCACTGCACAGCTAGAACAACTGCGAAGGGCCTGGGTCGCGAGACCGACGAGAGAGCTTAAGAAAAAGGTGGATGCGCTCAGCATCCAGCTTAATATGGCATTGGATGAGATGGCAGAGAAGAGACTTAGATGGGGCAAACAGAGGTACTACGCGAGAGCCAACAAGCCTGACACCCCCCTGGCTAATAAACTGCGATGCTCATGGCCGCGGCAGTCTTTGATCTCGCTTAGGACCCCTGAGGGGAACCTTACAGCTAACCCTCTCAAGATCATACAAATATTCAGAAATCTGCTAGGTAAACTTTATAAACCTCCCCATGTGTTCCCCCAAGAGGAAGCAGCGGAATTTCTAAACTCCGTCTCGCTCCCCAAGCTGCAGGATGCCCATAAGGCGAGTCTTGACGCAGACATTACAGTCTTGGAGGTGCTTGGGGCCATTAAGAGCCTTAAGACATCCAAAGTACCCGGACCAGATGGATTCTCAGCCCTGTACTTCAAAAAATATGCCACAGAACTGGCTCCACACCTGACGGCCATGTTCAATTCCCTTACAGACCAGGGTTCTCTACATCAGTCATCACTGGAGGCCTACATCAGTATGATTCCGAAACCCGATAAAGACCACTCAGATGCACAAAATTACAGGCCAATTTCTCTACTTAATGTGGATGTGAAAATCTTGGGGAAGGTCCTGGTTACCAGAATTAATAGGTTCCTGGGCACCTTGATTGGGAAGGAGCAGGTGGGTTTTGTCCCATGCAGACAGGCACCAGACAATATCCGTAGACTGGTCCACCTGATTGAGCTGGCTCAACAAAGAGATATCCACAGCCTTTTGTTGTCTCTGGACATACAAAAGGCTTTTGACTCCCTCTCATGGGATTACATGCACTGTGCTCTCCAGAAATGGGGCTTCGGCGACAATTTTCTGGCTTGGATTAACTCTATTTATTCCTCCCCCTCAGCTAGAGTGCAATACAATGGTTACCTTTCTGAGCCAATCTCAATAGGTAGAGGCACCCGGCAGGGATGCCCACTCTCCCCGGTGCTGTTCGTGCTAGCATTGGAGCCCTTAGCCCTTGCTATTCGGGCAAACCCGAATATAAAAGGCATTGAAATGGCGGGCTATCACCATAAAATGTGTTTGTTCGCCGATGACGTCTTGTGGCCTGACTCACTGCACAGCTAGAACAACTGCGAAGGGACTGGGTCGCGAGACCGACGAGAGAGCTTAAGAAAAAGGTGGATGCGCTCAGCATCCAGCTTAATATGGCATTGGATGAGATGGCAGAGAAGAGACTTAGATGGGGCAAACAGAGGTACTACGCGAGAGCCAACAAGCCTGACACCCCCCTGGCTAATAAACTGCGATGCTCATGGCCGCGGCAGTCTTTGATCTCGCTTAGGACCCCTGAGGGGAACCTTACAGCTAACCCTCTCAAGATCATACAAATATTCAGAAATCTGCTAGGTAAACTTTATAAACCTCCCCATGTGTTCCCCCAAGAGGAAGCAGCGGAATTTCTAAACTCCGTCTCGCTCCCCAAGCTGCAGGATGCCCATAAGGCGAGTCTTGACGCAGACATTACAGTCTTGGAGGTGCTTGGGGCCATTAAGAGCCTTAAGACATCCAAAGTACCCGGACCAGACGGATTCTCAGCCCTGTACTTCAAAAAATATGCCACAGAACTGGCTCCACACCTGACGGCCATGTTCAATTCCCTTACAGACCAGGGTTCTCTACATCAGTCATCACTGGAGGCCTACATCAGTATGATTCCGAAACCCGATAAAGACCACTCAGATGCACAAAATTACAGGCCAATTTCTCTACTTAATGTGGATGTGAAAATCTTGGGGAAGGTCCTGGTTACCAGAATTAATAGGTTCCTGGGCACCTTGATTGGGAAGGAGCAGGTGGGTTTTGTCCCATGCAGACAGGCACCAGACAATATCCGTAGACTGGTCCACCTGATTGAGCTGGCTCAACAAAGAGATATCCACAGCCTTTTGTTGTCTCTGGACATACAAAAGGCTTTTGACTCCCTCTCATGGGATTACATGCACTGTGCTCTCCAGAAATGGGGCTTCGGCGACAATTTTCTGGCTTGGATTAACTCTATTTATTCCTCCCCCTCAGCTAGAGTGCAATACAATGGTTACCTTTCTGAGCCAATCTCAATAGGTAGAGGCACCCGGCAGGGATGCCCACTCTCCCCGGTGCTGTTCGTGCTAGGATTGGAGCCCTTAGCCCTTGCTATTCGGGCAAACCCGAATATAAAAGGCATTGAAATGGCGGGCTATCACCATAAAATGTGTTTGTTCGCCGATGACGTCTTGTTGACCCTTTCGCAGCCCCACACTTCGTTACCTAATTTGCTCCAGCTTCTGGAAACCTTTTCAAGGATTTCGGGTCTCAGGGTCAATAAAGAGAAATCGGTGGGGCTCAATTTAAACATTCCCGCCCCAGCTTTGAATGCTCTCCAGTCCAACTTCCCATTCCGCTGGGCTTCAGGAGCCTTGTCTTACCTAGGCGTCAAGATTACGCCATGATATCAGTCTCTGTATCAGGCAAATTACCCCCCCCCCCTTTTTGGTAGATTGAAGGCGATGCTAGATACTTGGCGTGGTCATGAAATCTCCTGGATCGGGAGGGTCAATGCCATAAAAATGACCTTGTTCCCGAAGCTCCTGTATCACTTTAGAACTCTCCCGGTGTATATACCACAATTTCAGCTTAAGAGCATGCAAAATAGCGTAATGAAATTTATATGGGGGAGGACTAGACCGAGAGTTGCTAAAGCTACCATGATTAGGCATAGGAAAGAGGGAGGCCTGGGGGTCCCATGTATTAGCAAATATTATCAAGCAGCCCAGATAGGGCAGCTTCAGCAGCTACATGTCCAAACGGAGACGCCTCTGTGGGTGGCGCTAGTGGCCTCATCGTGCGACCCAGCCCCGGTTGACAGTTTGATGTGGCTGCCGCCGCAACACAGACCGCAAATCCTGTGCCCCATTCTGAACCATTCTCTTCGGATCTGGGATGGGACGAAATATTCCGGGAACTTAATCTCCCCTCACCTCCCACTAATACGAATAACTAAGAACCCGATGTTTCCTCCGGGGTTAGATCCCAGAGCGTTTAGTTGGTGGGAGCATGTAGGGATCAGCAAACTTTACCACCTCCTGCTCAGAGGCGAGATTATCCCCTGGCCCGCACTGCAGGAAAGGGAGAATGCTCCGCCGTCAGAGCAATTTCGGTACATGCAACTCCGTCACTGGATTGCGCCCCTGCTAAAAAATAAGACGGAAACCTCGGACATGACCCCTTTCGAGAAATTGTGCACGCGAGGGACCCCCACAATGGGCCTGGTGTCCACCATCTACTCGAGCCTTGTAACATTACCCACCAACTCAAGACATGGGTACATGGCCAGATGGGAGGCTGATCTGGGTCTGGTCAGGGATAGGAGGGACTGGGAGGAGATATGGACTGGAATAAATAGATGCTCTATCAATGTCACGACTTTAGAGGCAGCATACAAGATGCTCACCAGGTGGTACCTGGTGCCCGCGCGCATAGCCAAGGCGGTCCCGGGCTATCCCGCTCACTGTTTTAGAGGCTGTTCTGTGGAAGGTTCTGTCCTACATATATGGTGGGAGTGCCCGAAGGTTAAGAGATTCTGGTCACGAGTTTTTGGTCTCCTGAGTACTCTTCTACAAACCCACATACGCCAGGACCCTTGGGTGGCATTGTTGCAGGTGAAACCGGAGGGTGTTAATAGAGCCCAGCATGCCCTGCTTACCCAACTTATGCTAGCAGCTAAGTTAACGATTGCCAGTTCCTGGAAGAAGCCGGGAATCCCTTTCCAGGCAGTAAAGGAAAGGCTTAATGGCATCTTGATTAATGAGAAATTGACTAGCATCCTGAGGGATTCGCACGCTAAATTTATCAAAGTATGGAAGCCTTGGGTGGACTATGCCTACCCGGAAGTGTGTAATGCTTTGCTACAATGAGCAACGATCTGGCTCCTCTCTCTTCTCTCCTTTCTCTTTCCTCTTTCTTTCCTTTATCTCCTTTACCTCCCTCTTCCCTTATTGTCTTAGGCCACCCTACCTCAGTCGTCCTCTCCCCCCCCCACACCCCCTTTATCCCACATCCTTCTTCCCGCCCGGCTTAGCGCTTAGCAACGTTTGTTTTGGACCTCTGCACGCACTGGGTTTCAGGCGGGGGGTCAGGATCCAGCGCAGCGACCGCTAATTGAGCTAAACCTTTGGGCCGACGCGTTGGCAGCGAATGGACGGTTAAGTTGTGCAGATGCATATACCATGTTGGACATACTAACTGATCTTCTGTCTTGCTTTACTATGTACCTGTTCAAGACTTGAATGTCTATCTGTTGTACAATAACTGTGTGCCATTGTCATTTGATATCTTTGTAACAAGTTAAAAAACTTATAAAAATTCTAATAAAAAGATTGAAACAAAAAAAAAAAAAAAAACAATTTTAATAAATAATTTGAGGAACTACAAGCAGAAAAGTGTAAAAGTACAATTGCAGACTCATCATTCAAATCGTGTGCTGTTCCACTGTTCACCAGCAGTTGTCTCCCTGCTGCACTCCTTCTTCGACCTAATCAGGCAGGTAAAGTATGGCTAGATACTCTGAATGCCTATAGCAAGACATCTTAAGGCTGATTCATCACGTATTGCCATTTGGCCGTCTATGTAGCTGCGCTCAGAGTGTCCGGAAGTGGACTGCAAAGCGGGCTCTGGTGCTGTGACCTAGCTTCACCGCTGGACAATTGACGCTGTAGAATCCTGTCCAGCATCGATAAATGTGATGTTCTCCCTAAATCACTGCAGAGCCTGAGCGTACCATTGCTGCTATTGGTTCATGTAGCGCCCCCAAGGTAGGACCAATGAAAAATGGCCAACGCTCGATGCTGAAGCCCATATTTAATAGCCCAAAACACAACGCCAGCGCTGGCGCTCTAAAACCGGACGCTCTGGTGCCAAGTGCTGGACGCTATTCAAAAAAGTCTGTTTCTCACAATAAAAACCCCAGTCACAGAGTGGAAAACACATGGAATGACATTGTTTAAATACTGCAGCACTGGCACTGCAATGGCAGAACACAAAATACAATTATGCAGCCTAAACATAAAGTGCCAGGAACAATGCTAAAGTCTTTTGTTGCTGCACAGGAGCCAACACACTCATTTTATTTAAAAAAAAATACAGAAAAATGTAATCCAAACATGATTTTTACACAACCAAAATATACACCATTGAAGTGTATGGGAGAGCGAAACTGACAGGTGCTACGTGGCGCTGCTGAGAATACAGCGCCGGCGCTTTACACTGAGCTGCGACACTACATGGCGCTATTAGATGCGCTCACCAGTTTGGCTTTCATATGTATGGTTTTCTCATACTGCTCCCAGCGTTCACCTGACGCTACAATGTGTTAGCACTTCTTAAATAAGGCCCTTAGTATTTAGGCTCTTTTAAAATCTAGGCCCTTCTTCCTGGCTTCTGTAGATCCTATAGCCAGGTCTCTAATAGGCTGGTTCGTTACTAACGCCAGGTAGCGTCAGATGAGCGCCTGTAGAGCGGATTTCAGAGCGCTCGCTAGTAGTCTCTGTGCTCGGCCATGGATCATTGTTTCAGAGCACCTCAGTCGCTGGCCGGCATTGGTGAATATGATATGTTAGTCGCTATACTATGCTGTATGTGAGCGCACTGTAACGCCAGCTCAGTGCGACTGACTGACACTACATTCATCAAAAAAACAGCCACAAACCTTGCCAGTGCTCAAAATCATGTAATTGTAGCTCAGAGCGCCAGAGGCTGTGTGATTAAAGGCTGTTTTTGAACATGTATCCACTAGTAACAAAGTAACAAGCAAAACATATGGAATTACATTGTTATCACATTATAACATGAACACTTTAATACCAGACATGTAAGGACAATTCTGGGATCAGGAAAAGGGATATAAGGATCGTCCATAGAATCTATGGGAGAGCGCCAGGTAGCGACAGGTTAGACCTGGCGCTCTGCAAGGCTGAACGCCGGTGCTGTACGCTGAGGCTGGGATAATGATGAATTGGACGCTACATGGCGTTGTTGTAGCCGCTCACTAGATTTGGCTTCATAAATGTGTAATTGCGTGCCATCTCCGGTGTTCACCTGCCGCTACCTGCCGCTACCTGCCGCTGTACAGGCACTGCCTGGCGCTATCCCTTCATGAATAAGGCCCTTAGTGTAAAGTGGGCAACTTTTTATGAAAACACATTATGCACAAAGCTATGAAGATAAAAAACAAGCATTAAATGAACCCTTGATGTTACCTTGTTGATATAATTTCCAATAGCAAAGAGCCGCTCTTTTATGGATTGTATTTTTTTGCCATATTTAATAAACTGCAAGAAGAATGTAGAGGTTAATTGTTTTAGAAATACATTTCTGTAGCGTTTACTGAAATACAAGTTGTAATTAAAGTGGAACAAAACCCAGGAATTTGACCAAGTTTTATTCTGTGCCCCAGGGTATCCCAAAGCATCCTGCCGCATCCCCTGCATCTCCGACCGCGCACGTGCTCCCGATCTAGCCTATCTGAATTGCTGGGGCGGGAGTGCGTGCACGATGCGGGGGATGCAGGGGATGCGGACCCGCTCGCTCCCCATTGTAAACAATGCGAGCCGTCTGCCGAATGACATCATAGCAGGCAGCTCTCATTGGATGAGAGCCCGTGCATGCGCCAGTGATTTTTTGGGGGGCACTTCCTGGGGGGTTTCACAGAACGGGGCATCCCAATTCAGAATGTCCCAAAGAAAATCCAGCGAACAGCCCAGGAATCTTTTAGATTCCAGACCGGCCACTGCTGGGCTTTGTTCCGCTTTAAAATTATGCTGTTCATGTAATGAAAGTTCGGTTTTTCTACTTAAGACAGTCTATCAACTCACTATACATGTCACATCATCCCACTTGCGTTACGACGGGGTAGAAGCTACCCATCGCAAATGAGTGGGAAGTAAATTGTGCCCACTGTAATCAATGGGCATCTTCACATCTACGCCCCACGTTGCATAGTGTTTTGTTTTGGGATGCTCCTATGTGTGAAACCCTATGGAACTGCTTGTTTTTTACAAAGAGTTTCCAAGCTCCTATTGCACATGCATAGGCTCTCGTCCAGTCAGTAGATTGCGGTGAATGTTTATGCCTGGCAATCTATTCTAAATAAACATATTGCTGGATGCCTCCTGCTGGCTGCTCCTTCCGGCTGCTCGTACCTGCCACTAGCTATACAGATATGCTGGTGGGGGCGTGTACATCGGATGGAGGGGTCCTGCCACCAGAGGACTGCATATGTGCTGTAGAAACAGGGATCAAAGTAAGAATACAGCCGATCCCAGGGGTTTCACAAAGCGGGGCATCTAAATCAGGATGCCCCTGGGAAGGGCTGTCATCTAGCACAGGGATTTTTTAGATTCTAAAGCCAGGTACATAGGGTTTGAAATGAAAAAACTGCTTACCTGTTTATCTCACTGTAGCAGTATTCATGTGCCATTTTTTCCTGTGCCACTTTATGACCTTCTGCTTTTACATCCCTCTGCACATCCATCACACAATTCAGATCGTATCCTCCCAAGTGGTATATCCCAGGAGTTCCCAAATAAGTGGTACAAGTACCTGCCAGATGGTACTTGACAAGGCTGCAGACTGACCCCCAGCCTGATATCTATACCTTGACTAAACGGGCAGGCTGATTCATTACTAGTGCCAGGCACTGGCAGATGAGCAGCTGTACAGCGGCGCTAAGAGCGACCGCTAGTGGTCACTCTGATCGGCCGTGAGTCGCTATTACAGAACATTGATGAATTTAATGTGTGAGTCGCTATAACACCAGTACAGCACTATATGCGAGCGAACAGTAGCGACTGGTCAGTGTGAGCGACTCAAACCATATTCATCAAAAAAACAGCCTCACACAGCGCCGGCGCTCAAAATTGGTTCGCTGTAGCCCAGAGCGCCAGAAGCTGTGTGATTAAAGTCCGTTTTTGAACACATACTAACTAGTAACAAAGCGAAAAATGAAGGAAAATGTATTGTTATTACATTGTGACATTAACACTTTAATACCAGACCTGTAATGACAATTCTGCATAAAAATATAAAAAAATCACGTTTTCAAAAATGACTTTAAATAGGCCAGGAGAGGTCACCCATTGATTTGATTAAAAAAATATATATATATTAAAAGAAAACCCTGTTTAAAGAGAATAAAGGTAACGACCATTGAAATGTATGGGGGAGCGACAGGTAGCGACAGGTAATACCAGGCGCTCTGGAAGCCAGAGCGCCGCAGGGATCCGCTGAGCCATTTGTGATGATGAATCAGTCGCTATGTGATGCTGTAAGAGGCGCTCACCAGAATCACCTTCATAAATGTGGTATTGCGTGCCGCTGCCGGCGTTCACCTGCCGCTACCGGTCGCTTGCAATGCATTACCTTTCGCTATGCCTTGATGAATAAAGCCCTAAATGGTTAGTGTGATTTTACCATGGTTTTTAGTTGAGTGACATCCCATTTGTACCAAACAGGTGGTCCGCTTCTGGCCACAAATCTTTTCTACCCCTTTCCATAGCAGCCTCTGCCAACATCACTTTATATAAGTCCCCTTGTTATCAGATTCTCATTATACTTACCATGCTGTTATCGGCCACCAAGTACAGTTCAAGGTATTTTTTGCCACTGACCAGATTTTGTTTCTGAAAATAAATGACATTAGGCATTTAAGAAAAAATTCATGCAAACCACAACTTTATTTGCATATATCTCACCACTCATGGTAAATATTATCACATAAAAAAGAGGATTTTAACATACTCACACTAAAATCAATTCCGTATGAAGTTCATCTTGATACATTGACTTGTCAGGGGATTTGTAAAGAAGAATAAGCAAGCTTTTTCTGTCGAGCAATAACTCCCATTAACCCACAGGAACCAAGGCCTTGATTCACGGGGAGGCCGATTCATTAATAGCGCCAGGTAGCGCCAGATGAGCGACTGTAGCGTGATTTTTTCAGCGCCAGCCAGTATTCGCTGTGCTTGGCCGGCGTTTGCTTGATGACAGCGACTCAGTCGGTGTGCGGTAATGTTGAATACGGGCTTAGGGGTCGCTGTTTCACAGGTCCAGCGTTGTATGTGAGCGCCTGACAACGAATGGCCAGAGCGAACGGCTAGCTTCATATTCATTAACAAATCACGCTCCGAATGTGCTGTCGCTGTCCATTCCTTGTTTAAACCCCAGAGCGCTGGCGGCGATGGGTGTTAACTAGTTTTTAACCCCTAAACAACCATATTTTTTGATTGTAACATTATACATGTTTTTAGAATCATTTTGTATCAATACATTAATATCAGACCTGTTAGATCAATTCTGCACAAATGTTTTTTAAAAATTTTTTTTACTTAAAAATAAATCCTAACATTGCAGAAGTGGTCTCCGAATTTTTGATAATACCAATTATTTATGATTAATTATACATTGCTCCATTGAAATGCATTGGACATCGCCAGGGAGCGACAGGTCATACCTGGCGCTGTGAAGGAATTTGCAGCGGCGCTGTTCGGTCCAGGCGGCTTCATGATGAATGCTGCGCTAGCCGTCGCTCTCGCCGGCGCTAGCCTCATTTTGCTTGATAAATGCGTCATTGTGACCGCCGCCGGGCGTACTTGAGTCGGTAGCCGCCGATAGCTGGCGGTACCTGGCGCTCGTCAGACACTACCTGGCGCTAGCCCGTGATAAATAAGGCCCTAAGAGTTGAAAAAAATTCTCATGGTAGTAAAAAATTCAATTCATGAGAAAAAAGCCTGAGAACGTCACTTTTAGTGAATCACTAGATGGGAAAACAATGAAAATCAATGGTGATCTGGTGATTTACTAACAGTGAATATCTCAGGCTTTTTTCTCATGAATTGAATTTTTTACTACCATGAGAATTTTTTTCAACTCTTAGTGAATTAAGGCCAAAATATCCAAAGCACAATATAGGCAACGGGCCATTATAATATACCGTCATAACGGGATAAGTACTTTGCTTAAAAAATTTATTTTCTCTCTCACTCACTCCGCCTTATACTAGGGATGTCCCAAAGCAGTCCCAATGTAGTCCCAATTCAGAACAACATCTGAATGTAACAAAATAAAAAGGACCCCCTACATTGGCAATCCCTCTAATTGCATCATTTACCATTTTATGATAACATTTAGCATCTTCTGACACCGGCACATCGTGACTTTCTGAATACACTGAAACCATTACAAACTGGTGCACCAAAAATTGTAGAAGCCTTCTTTTCTTGCAGCTTATGCTATGCCATAGAACTACAGAGACTACTTGCTAGAGTGAGCTTCAGTCACCATTTATAGTATGTAATCTTCTTATTGACACTTAATTTGGATGCCACCTAATCTTTCCATGGACCCACATGAGGGTGAATCCGACACATTTATGGCCCACATTTTAACCCGAATCTCTGATCTCAGTAAGTTGTACACCAGGGGGCAGGTTGGCAGAGCTGTGCTGGACAAAATGTGAGCTGCACAAGCCTTTTAATGTCTATATGACGTCTTAGAGCCTAATGTAATAAAAAAAATTCAGCAGGTGCCAGATGAGCAGCTCGCAAGAGATGGCATCTGCATCCGCACTTGTGTGCCGCGGGGAGCGAGGCAGTGCTATGGATGCGCTATGGCAGCGCTCCCTCCCAGCGGGACAGACGGCGCAGTGCACGGCTAATCAAAGCGGATTAAATTTCCTCTGCGCTGTAACTGCATTGCAATGCAGCACAGCAACACAGAGAAAGCGCAGAGTGTGAACAGAGCCTTGTTTAAATTGGTTTGTGTTAAATAATATGAATATATATATTTTATTTAATAAAAGCAAAATTCTTTTTTTTAGCTTATTACAACACTACCAGTTCCTGAGCTTCTGTTCTGACCATCTATTATTTTCACTCCCTGCCTTGCTTTATTAAACTGTGACACCTATACCCAACAAGATGTAAAACACTGTGTTTTGTAGGGATATAGAGAAATCTGCCATTGTACCTCTGCATCAGTAGTCCACAATGATCGGAAGGAAGGTGGCTTTGGAGATGATGAGGTATTGCCAACTCCACAGGAATGGTTGCGCAAGGACATGGCCTCATATACAGCATGTGCCTCTCTATCTGTTTTGCTAAGGGGTTCAATGAAGAAACTTTTCTTCCTAGACTGAATAATCCCACTAAATGTAAAGGGAAATAAATACATTCATTCACATGTTATGTTCTATACAGGGCAGTCTTACATTAATAATTAACCATTCGCCTTTTTCCATTGGATGTGATATACAAAAACAGTAAAAAAAAATGGTTTTAAAGCAGCACAAAACCCTCAGTGGCTGGCCCTAGAATCCAAAAGACTCCAGGGATAGCTGCTAGCCTGCCCTCGGGGCACCCGAATCAAGTTGCCCCACTGTGTGAAACCCAGGGGTCACCTTTACCAGTGGCTCCCATGACGCCATGTATACTGACGGCTGCATCCCCGGTATCCCTTTAGCTGTGCATGCTCCTGCGTCCAGCCATTCAGATGGGGGCAGGAGTGTAAGCACACAGACAGAAAGCCGGGGATGCAGTCAAGCCAGCTGATGAACGGCTGAGTTTTAGCCGCCTCAAAATATATTTGTTTAGTTATTTAGAAACATTAACCAAAGATAGGTCATAAGAGTGACTTACAATAGATCATATTTTAAAATGTTATATGTACTGTTCTAAAGAAACATTGTATCTATCTATATATGGGACTGTGATGGCAATAAGAACAATTATTAATATAAAAATAAACAATTCATTGTAATCGTAAACCAATACTGTACCTTAATCCTCCACATAGGCTGAGAGCAACAGTGGAGTCCTTGTTATGGTTTATATGTCCTTGATACAAGCAGTGATCCTAGAAAAGATACGTTTAGAATCGTTAAAGTCCCTGTCTAAGCGCACACTAACTTTCTCCCACTTTATGCCACTTGGGAACATTGTAAAATGAACCAAAACAGTGTAAAATTTCTGATTATATGTAAATACCTCAGGTATATTAGGCAAAGCCGAGTTATTCACATGCTCTGCTGGAGCCCTGATATGACTTCTACCCTGAACTGCAGGAAATGGGAGAGAGATACATGGGACAGGTAATCAGGTGAACTGCTTGCTGCTTTATTATTGCTACTGGGTTTAGAGTCCCTTTAATATAAATTATTTATTGCAACACCTACACCACAGGGTATCCTGATTTAAAGTGGACCAAAACCCAGGATTTTGGCTATTCTTGCCCGCTGAATGAAACCCCCCAGGTCGCCAAAACCAACTCACCTCTTCCCGGTCCTCTGGCACATGCACAGCCGATCGTCCAATCCGCCACGCTCGGATCCGCTGACGTCACGTCATCAGTCTTAGTCTATGGCTATCCGTGGAAATGTTGAGGACGCCATGGGAGCCAGGAAAAAGGTGGGTATTGTGGCGACCCGGGTGGCATTTCACACAGTGGGGCATCCCGTATTTGTATACACCAAGGGAAGGCCAGTGGCCAGCACTGGAGTCTGGTCAGCCACTCAGGGTTTCGTTTAGATTTAATACATATATATATATATACAATCTATTAAAAAAGTAGGTTTTGTTTTCAGTCAGTTATTTTGTAGAGATTTTATATATTTATTAAGGCAGTTGGTGGTCCCATCACAGAAGCAGCACCTCACACACAGAGAGCTGTTCCCGCCCTGTACAGCGCCTGTCTGGGAAGAAAGCTGGAGCAAGTTTACTACAGCTGTTGTTAGGATACCAGTGGACTAAATGCTGCGGCTGTCTGCTATCGTCTCACTGAATAAAACCCAGCAGATCCCCCCATTTAGCAAATTGAATAAGCCATTTTCATTTTGCAATTTAAAAGTAGGGCATACATGTTTTTTTCTTTTCTATTCTATGGCTATTTAATTATTTATCTTTTTGATGCAATTTTTCACGATAATGGTCCTTTAACCCTTTAAGTGCCAAGCCCGTAGGTACTACGGGATTGCTTCTCCGACCGTTAAGTGCCAAGCCCGTAGTACCTACAGGCTGGCTTTCCCCCCGCTAGTTAAAAAAAGTAAATTAACACTCACCTAACACTTCACCCTGGGGGTATTCGATTACCCCCAGGGGCTCTTCTGGCTTCAGGAGGGGGCAAAAAATGGACCACAACCCCCCCCCCACTTCGGCAGCCCCCTCCTCACCGCCGGGCTTTTCCGCGGTGAGGAGGGGGCAAAACATGCCCCCTCCGACGTTCGCGCCGCTAGCCCCGCCCCCTTGTGGGCGGTGCTTATGTTGTCACGCGTGACGTCATCCTGCTGCGGGCTCCCGACTTTGAAATGTCAGGGCTGATCACCGGAGGCGGTTGGAGGGTAGGGGATGTGGTCCCCTGCCTCCCTAGCCCCCCTCAAGTGATCAGCCCTGACAGCTGTCAGCTGGAGCTGAATCGCCGCAGGACACAGGATCGGAGGTGAGTGTTAGAAAAAAAAATGATTTTCTCTTTGTCAGTGTCTTTTTTTTACACTTAACCCCTTGTGAACTGGTAAGGGGGTCCATGAGACCCCTTTACCAGTTCACAAGGCTGGGGGCTGGCAAGTCACTGCAACTAGCGGGTGACTTGCCATTAACCCCCGGCACCCCAATTACCTGCCTCCCCAAAGCCCAGCGGGGGGGGCAGAAGAGCCCTGGCCATAGGCTATGTGGGCTTGTAGCCTGCAGGGCCAGGGGCCACAAAAGCTGGCCCCTGCGTCCTGTTCCTACAAGCCCTGCATAGCTGATCCCGGGCTGGTTATTTCGGGTAGGGGGGACCCCATTTCATTTTTTGGGGATTTTTGGGAGGGCGGGCTCTATGTCATTTAAAAAAAAAATTAACCCCTTATGTTCTGTCACCCCCACGCCAATTTTTTTCTTGATTTAACCTTTTATAGTGTGGATAGTAGTTGTATTTTATTTGTAAATGTTATAAAGTACTCGTTTCAGTTTGGAGGGTCTCCTGGGCAGGAACGGGGGGCTACCAATACATATGTGGTACCGTTGTAATTGGGAGAAATGGGGCTTTCACATGCAGTATGGTTTTCATTAATAAAACAAATGTTTTATTTAAAATAAAGTAGACAATTGTCTAAAAAATATTTTTTTTTTTTTTTTTTTACTTAATATTTTAATAAACAGTAGAAAAATTACAAACAAGACATTTCATGTTAAAGTCTAAACTCTGCTGCAAAAAAATATATATATAATTTTCCTGGAAATGGGGAAAATGGGGAAAAATGACCTGTCGACAGAGGGTGACAAAATCTCAAGTAGGCTGGCATTCAAAAGGGTTAATAGTACCTATGCATGTTGGGTATTGTTCTGCTCGGGGGACCTTGCGCTTTCAGATTTAGCTTGTTTTTTCTTATTTGCATATTGATATTTTAGGAAAACATGTTTTTTATTCTGCTTTTTTATACATTTTTTAGGGAAACCCTGTGCAACCAAAGAATTCTTTGAGGGATTACTTCCAGAAAGATGAGCCCACTACAACAAGCTGGGTACACTTAGAAAGCTTAACATGTGTACTTTCAGGGAATATATGGTTTGTGGGGGTATTCCAAGAGTAAAGGTTTTGGTTGAAAAATCGCAAGGTGCACACTTTGTCTGCAGAGATGAAATTTTCAAGGAAAATTACCATTACGCACATGCTTTACTTTGGGGTGACTGCCAACTCTTCCCTTGACAGTAGCTATGCATGTTGGGTATTGTTCAGCTCAGGTGATGTTGCTTTTTCAGATTTAACTTGTTTTTTCTTTTTTGTATATAGTTTTTTTTAGGAAAATGTGGCTTTGATTCTGCTTTTGTATCCTTTTTTAGGGAAAATCTTTGCAGCCAAAGAATACATTGAGAGATTACTTCCAGAAAACGGTGGCCACATCAACAAGCCTCGTACGCCTAGAAAGCTTGAGGTGTGTACTTCCAGAGAATGTATAGTTTGTTGGGGGTATTTCAAATGTAAAGGGTTGTTTTCATTGAAAAACTGCAAGGTGCGCATAGCGCATAACATAGTTGTATTTTATCTGAAAATCCCCTAAAGCGCTGTTTCAGTTTGGGGGCGTGTTCTGGGCAGGAAAGGGTGTCTACCAACACATGCGTGGTATCACTGTAATCGGGAGAAATTGGGATTTTACACGCAATAAGATTTTATTGACGAACTTTTTTTTGACTTTTTTTATTACAAAAAACACTAGAAAAAATAGATTTTTATTTATATATATTAAATATTGAAAATACACCTAAAAAATTACAAACAAGACAATTCATGTTGAATCCGAGACTCATCTGAAAAAAACAATATATATAATTTCCCTGGGAAATCCCTGGAAATCCCTTCAAAAATCACATTTGAACATGCGTAGCGCAAAATAGCGATAAATGGTCTGGCAACAAAGGGTGACAAAAACTCCAGGTAGGCTGGCACTTAAAGGGTTAATGACCTCTAGAAAGCCCGAAGAGGGTCTGCCCTCGTCCTGCTGCTGGTCAATCAATTTCACGAGGCACACATGTGCGGAGCAAATTCACACCCACATGGCAAATTCGACAGTCACTGGAGGAGAAGGTGAGTATTAAAAGGCCAATACAGCATATGATTACCTTATATTTAGGACTCTCTGTTTCCAGAGTGGCATCCTCCATATAATGGCTTTCTGTGTAACTATCGGCAAATAGGTCACTGCAAGATAAATAATACACATATACATCAGAGCAGTGAAAATAAATCTAAATGTACGGTATTACAACTACAAGATTAAAATTGTAAAAGGAGACCAAAAAACCTTTCACATTTAAAGAAGTTATTAAGATAAGTACAAAGCTTATACACTTTAAAGTGGACCAACACCCACCGGTGATCACCTCCCTCCCCGCGGGACATCCGAGATCGGGATGTCCCGCGGGGTGAAACCCCCCCAAACACCCCAAACTCCTTACCTTATCTTCGGCGGCGGCCAGCCGCCGCCGCCTCCCTCGCGCCCCTCTAGACGTGCGCGCGCCCGTGCCGGCCGTCTGTGAATGGCCGGCGCGGGCACGCGCGTGTCAAGAGGGACGCGCGGGAGGCGGCGGAGCCGCTTGTCCGCGGCTTGTCCGTCGGCGTGGGGAGAGGTGAGTTCGGGGGGTTCGGGGGGGTTTCACACAGCGGGGCACCCCGATCGGGGGTGCCCCACCGAAGTGGACCAAGACCCAGGATAGTCAAAATCCTGGGTGTTGGTCCACTTTAAAGGAACTGTCTGGTCTAAAAAATTCTCTTCTAACAGCTGCTGGAGGTCTGTCACTAACGTCAGGTAGCGACAGATGAGTGTCTGTAGCAGGCATTTCAGAGCGCCCGCTATGTGTCGCTGTGCTCGGCCATGGGTCGCTAGTTCATAGCGACTCAGTTGCTGTGCAGCAATGATAAACACATTGTGAGGAGTCGCTATATGACCAGTACTGCGCTGTATGGGAGCACATGTTAGCGACTGGTGAGTGCGACTGACAAAAAGCAGCCTCACACACCTCCGGCGCTCAAAAATGCTTCTCTGAGGGCAAGAGCGCCGGAGGCTGTATGACTAAGTCTGTTTTTTAACATGTATCCACCAGTAACAAAGCAAAAACATATGGAATTACATTGTTATAACATTGTAACATGAACACATTAACGCCAGACCTGTAATATCAATTCTTCATAAATATATAAAATGTCAAAAACAAAAGAAAAAATGGCTTTTTCAAGGCCAGGAAAGATCCCAGGAAAGGCCATACTGCAGGTCACACGGTGGTTACCCTCCTTAGTCTCCTACAGGTCAATTTTTTGGGGTGGATGGCCTGCTGTTTACATACTTTTTAATTCCCACTGTAAAGAGGAACAACACACAGGAATTTTACTTTCTCGTGTGTAGTTCCTCTGTGCGGCAGCATCCCAAATTGGGATGCCTTGCTGTGTGTACCCCCCAGGCCTTCCACTCCTACTGTGCAGATTCGGGTGAGAGCGAGTGCGCTAACTGGCGGAGTGGTGCGCTCAGCCAATCAGCACGCTCGCTGTCAGTTGGCTCCCTTCAGCGCAGCTGACGGCTAAGCAGCCTCGACGGTTAGGCAGCCAAGAGACGCCCCTGGTTTCTTTCACTCCAAGCCGCATCCCCCGCCCACCTTGCAGCCATGGTGTGCCCATTCAGAAAGGCCGGGCACAGGTGTATGCAGAGCTGAGCAGCGAAGGCTCCAAGAGAAGGTGACTGAAAATAGCGATGAAGGGGGGGGGGGGTTCACACAGCCAATCCCAATATGGGATGTTCCAAGGAATAAAACTCAGACGGCCCGGGAGTCTTTTAGACTTTTAGCCTCCTCTTCTAGGCTTGTATGCTATTATAGAGGGACGCTATGTGCACTAGGAGATAGTGATTTCAATCATTTGATCGTGGCAGCCCACAGGACTAAGAGGAATGTGAATCAGAAGATACGTTTCTTTTTTACTTTTCAGCTTGCATGGACTGTCTACATAAAATACTTACACGCTCTTTTCAATGTGGATCATTGTGAGGGTTCCATCCAAATGTAACTCATACTGAAGCAGATCTGGATACACACTCTGATAAAAAATAAAACATATATGTATATATGTGTGTGAATATATATATATATATATATATATATATATATATATACATATATTGCACATATTTGAAAATACAAATATAAAATTAGCAATACAGCATTTGCAGCACTGAAAATAACATATATGACTGGCATTACAATACTTAACACATATATAAGTTACCAGCTGCCAGCTTCTTCTTGTCCAACGCCCACAAGTATTTATATACAAAATATATCTAATGTATATATGTAACACACAAGAAATGTCAGTGGTGTGGTAGGGAGCAGGCTCTCCTGGGTCTAGTGTGTCTCATGTATGCAAGTGTAGGTTGGGGAAGTGGCATCCAAACACCTTCCTGGGTTCAATATCTCGTAAGCAGAATGAACACGGAAGACCTTTGGAAATGCAAGGGAGCAATTTTACCTAAATCGCTGCAGCTCTTACGCTCGTTTTGACATCACAGCCAGTGAAGTGAAGAGGTGTAACACCCCCAACAACAATCCAGTTGTGGAGCAACAGGGTAACACTTATCAGCCTGGACACAAAGCTCACTGGAAATGACATCACTTTCCTCATCCCAGAAGGAAAGATGAGGAAGACCCTCAGGAGTATAAATCTCAGGAAAGCAGCGGGTCCTGATGGAATCACCGGACATGTCCTGAAAGTCTGTGCCAACCAACTAGCTCTGGCATTCACTCAAAGATTTAACCTCTCCTTTGCCCATCTAAGGACCCAAAATCTTCTGTTCTGAAGAAGCCCAATCCAGTTTGCTTAAATGACTATAATCCAGTTGCCCTGACAACTGTAGCCATGAAGTTCAGTGTGAAGCTAGTTAGATAATTTATCAGTACATTTCTCCCAGAGACCTTGGATCCCCTACAATTTGCCTATCATCCAAACAGATCAACAGACGATGCCATCACCTACATACTGCACAATGCTTTATAACACCTGGACAAAGGGAAGGGTAATTATGTAAAAATGCTGGATTACAATTCAGCCTTCAATACAATAATACCCTCGAAACTCATCACCAGGAACCTGGATCTGCACTGGTCCCTGTGTCAATGGATCCTTGACTTCCTGAGAAACATCCTCCCTCTCCATTAGCATCGGAGCTCTTTAGGGCTGGGCATTGAGCTCTGTTGTACTACTTGTGCACACATGACTGTGTGGTTAGTACAAACTCCACATTTATTGTAAAATTTGCGGATGTTACCCCCATCGTAGAGATGATCCCGGACAACGATGAGGTTGCTTACCTTGAGGAGGATTGGAACTTAGAGAATTGGTGCCGGGAACATCAACATCAGCAAGACAAAAGAGCTCATAGTGGACTACAGTAAAAAACAGATTAGCAGCTTCACCCCAACCATGATAAATGGAACACCACTCGATAGAGTGTAAGGAGTCCTCCCTAGAATTAACGTCGTCTGAGCACATCACCACTGTAGTAAAGCTCAACAAAGGCTCTACCATCTTAGGAGACTGAGATATTTTCACCTGCTCTGTATAGTTCTAAGAAATTTCTACAGATGCGTAATTGAGAGCATTCTAACATCACAGCCTGGTATAGTAACAGCACCAGTCTGGACAGACAGCGGGTGAAGAACACAGCAGAACTCCGGGCTGACCTACCTGATCTACAGTTAACCTATAATAGGTGATGCTGCACTGGAGCCACGAAGATTATCACAGACCCCTATCTGGAAAATAGCTCTACTGTCCAAGGACCAGGACTGAGAGATTTAGGCGACGCTTCTTTCCAAGATTCCTCAACTCAACTGGAAACATAGACAATACAAGTAACAATCAAACTGATAGTGATGTGTAAGTGGGAACTGACAAAACTAAACAGACCATAAAAGCACTAAGTTTGCAAACTGAATACTGCCACCAACTTAAATTTAATTTTGTAAATTTAAAATGTCTAATTACTAATTTGTAAATTTGAAATGTCTAATTACTATGTTGCTTTATCTCTTACTTTACTATATATTATATATAACATTCACTTTATATGTTCCTTATATTCTCCTCTTGGTATATCCAGGCAGCTGTAAAAGGAGCATTTCACTACATGTCATGCTTCTGTATGTTGATATATGTGACCAATTAAATTAACCTTTAAGAATGTAACATTGACTATTATTGTCGTCTTAGCTGTGATTCAGCAACAGAAATTTGCATGCTTCTTTCTCCTAAAGTGAATTTTTAACTACGAAGAAAATTGTTTTCAATGCTTACTGAATCAACCACAAGATAAAAAAGGAAATAAAAAAACAGGCAAATATGTAAAAGGAGGTTTCACTGACTTTATTAATATGCCCAAATATGTTTTGGAATTTTTTTTTTCATGACATGAACTAAACTAATGAAGTTGTTGGAGATGCATAGTAATGTACAGGGTTCACCTTTGGCATAGCATACCATATAATATAACATGTATTTTAAATTAAATATATGTACAAACTCCCAGTATATGTAAAAAAAATAATAAAGCATATCAGGGAGCTGCTCTCAGCATACTCATGGTCAGCTTAACCAAAGAAGTGGTATGTGAAGAAATATTTCACTTCTTCACAATGGACTTCTTTATGCACTGCTGAACTGGAGAAGCTGGCCATGGGATGAAGAGAGCATACTGTTATTTAAAGCCACCATATGGAGTCACGAACATTTGGGATACAGTATACCTGAGTGTCCCTCTTGTAGAGTGAGTGCAGCTTTCTCGGATAAACCACTTCATATTTCTGCCCCTTCTGTAGTTGATTATAGCCTGGTAAATAAACACACAACATCCTCATTTCATGAAAAAAGCATCATTGGCCACTAGTCAGAAGATAATAGTCAGTACCATTACCCTGGGTAGACATTGAGTATACATCTGCCTATATTTTGCTTTGTGGGAGCCATGGAGGTCAATAGGAGGGAAAGAAAGAGGACCGCACCCTAACCATCTTAGGAGAATGTAAGCCCCTAGGCCATCAACCAATCTCAAGAATGCGTTCTGCTATCCATGCTGCTAGTTTATATCCGACTTGGTATCCCAGAAGACTTGGGGTATGTTTCAGTTAATAGCAGCAGCCAATCAGCATGGGCTAGCAACTATCTTTCATACTTTAAGTGGAACAAAACCTGGGATCTTCACTATCCTAATTTTTGGTCCTTCCCCCTGGGGCACCCCTGTGGAAAACCCAACAGAACGCAGAGCTTGCTTTTTTTAATGTCAGTTACTGTAATAGTGAAGCGTATGTCCAATATTACTATGTATTATTTAAAGTGGACCAAAACCCACACCCCAACGGCCCTCGAATCTATAAGATATAGAATATAGATTTCCCCCCCCCCCCCCCCGGTGCTTCCAGATTAAGGATGCCCCGCTATGTGAAACCCCCCAGGTCGCCCGGAAACTCACCTTCTTTTCTGGGCCAATGGCGCATATGCAAGCCGCAGTCGCATCCCCGCTATCCCTTTAGCAGGGCATGTGCCGCGCCAGGCATTTGTGAAGGGCTGAGGCAGGCTACCTGTTAGAGGGTAGCGGGGAATGTGGCCACCAGTGCACTTGGATCAGCTCACCTTAGACAAGCTCTTAGATGAAGGGGCAGGAGCGGATCTGAGCGCGCTGACTGGACGAGAGACGACGCATGCACTGTAGGACCGGGGAAAGGTAAGTCAGATCAAGTGACCTGGGAGTTTCACACAGGGGGTCATCCTCGATCAGGGTTCCCCGGGGACAAGGACCAAAACCCAGGATAGTCAAAATGCTGAGTTTTGGTCCACTTTAAGACCTTTATATACCTGCAAACTGTCAAGGTGGTGATGAACACTTGACTTTCAATAGTCTGTGAATAAGCCACACCCCTAAACCACACCCCCATCATGCCCATCACCCTGCAAACTGGTCTCCAAGGTTAGCGTCTGCTGTTTGTGTGTGCTCCTGGCCCTCATTGAAGCTAATAGGCCGCGGGGGCACATGCACAGAGCAGGGGAGCAAGAGCTGGATTTCGGGACCAGGTGTTTTTTTTTAACCCCCCCATGCAGCATCAGAGATAGGTGCTGAGACAAGGGTTAAAAGAGAGACTGCTGTTTAAAGTGGACCTATCAGTCTGAAAGACTCCAGGGACAGCTGATTATCGCTGTATGAAACCCCGCTGATTGTTGTAATAACAGCTCGCGGCCCTGATGCGCACCCACACATACACATGCGCAGACATTCAGAAAGGGAGACCGGAGAATGCGGACACGCTCCTTTCCATATGCTTTGCTCTGCCTGTAAACAGATCTGCATGCTGTGCATTAATATTCATGGCATATAGCGCTGATTAAACAGGAGACCGCACATGTTCTATGGGACCACTGGATAGGGGTGGAAAGTGGGGGTTTTGGGGGTGAACAGCAAGGTTTTACACAGCCAGGCATCCCAAATCGGGATGCCCCAGGGACAAGAGCCTATCATCAGGACAGTAAATGCCCTGGTGATAGGTCCACTTTAATAGCAACATGTAATGAAAAGTAATAAAATCTGCTACTTGTAGCCAAGTAAGCCCCCTTCACTTACCTTGTCGCTTACCTAGAGCTGAGATTAGCAGCAGACAGAGAAGGATCACATCTGGGCCCCACATTTTCTGCATCTGCAAAACGATGATGACCTTATATAAAGCATCTAGGAGTAATAAACATAGGAAGGAAAAACATTCTCATGTTGCCCATAACAACCATGCAGCAGCCATATTAATCAATCAGCCTTGTTGCTATGGGAAACCACATGCAGTGAATATGGGTGGCCCACAATCCTGCCCTTTATGCTATACACTTGTTATCATATCTTGCTTGTGGCTGCTGCTAATAAAGACCCGCTAATTCATGACTGAAAACTAGCATATTTTTTCTGTGGGCATATTGAGGAATAGGGAGATGAAATATTTGGCCTTACATGTGGCTCCCTGACTTGCTGTGTGATCTCAGTGACAGGAGAAAAGGCTTCTGGGTAAATGCCAGTTTGTATACAGCAGGCCTGTGAGAGACTCCCTCAGGCAATGGTGTGTCAGGTTACCAGAGATGCCAACCTCGGAGGTAAATTCCAGGGTGATGGGGTGAGGCAGGGGCGTGGTTTAGGGGAGTGCGAGTTTTTGAGCAAAAAATAAATATATAAATAAATATATAAATATATCTATTTATATCTCTCACTCCCCCCTCATGGAAATTTATACTTGGTGTGAGGCGGGTATATAAAGGTAATGAAATACATAATGTTTACTTAGTAAAGGTAAGTTCTGACCTAACACAAAGTCACTGGATTATTATACTGTAGCAACTGATGCAAGGTGGGCGGGGGATGCGCCTGGCGGCGCTGATCGGCTGCTTAGCCATCCAAGCAGTTTAGCCATTCTCAGCGCCGAAGAAAGCTGAGTAACAGTGAGTGCGCTGATTGGCTGAGTCTCAGCCAATCAGAGCACTCACTCTCAGTCTGCACCATGGGAGCTTAAAGTGGACCAACACCCAGGGGGGATCGGCCCGGGAATCTATAAGATTCCCGGGTCAATCAGATCCCTCCCCGCGGGGCATCCGAAATCGGGATGTCCCGTGGGGTGAAACCCCCCAGGATGCCCACAAACCTTACATTAACCCCGTTCCAATGGCGCATGCGCGGGCCGCGTCTCGCGCTTCCCTCTAGCAGGGCGCGCACCCGCGCCGGCCGTTTGGGAATGGCCGGCGTGGGCCCGCTCCCTGTTAAAAGGAAGCGCGAGACGCGGCCTCCAGCGCTCAGAGCCGCTGTGGTTGGACGCCGCTTGTACGTGCATACCACAGCGGCTCTGAGCTCTCTGATTGGACGAGCGCCCGCGTAGGAGCGTGGGGAGGTGAGTGTTTACGGGCATTCTGGGGGGTTTCACACAGCGGGGCACCCCCAATCGGGGTGCCCCACCGAAGTGGACCAAAACCCAGGATAGTCAAAATTCTGGGTGTTGGTCCACTTTAAGGAAGGTGAGTGAAACGGGGTGACCTGGGGGGTACACACAGCGGTGTATCCCAATTCGGTATGCCACCGCAAAGAGGAACAACACACAGCAAAGTGAAATTCATGTGTCAGTACACAAGCCTCCCCTCCACTCTACCATGAGCGGATAAGCTATGCTCCTTCATTGTAGCACTACAAAACCCAGCATTAGTTACTGCTCCCATCACTGCAGAATAACACTTATTACTTCACAGCCTCCCTCTGACCAACAAATGAATGAGGAGCAACACACACGAATTTCAGCTGTGCGAGCTCATTGTTACTCTGCTCCCATTGTTACTCTGCTCCCTTCACCGCTGTGAGCGGCTAAACCACTTGGACGGCTAAGCAGCCGATCGGCGCCGCCAGCCGCATCCCCCGCCCACCTTGCAGCTATGGTGCAACCGCACTGCCCATTCAGGAAGGCCAGGCGCAGGTGCGCGCATGACTAGAGGTGAGCGGAGATGCGGCTGAAGCGCACAGACAGGCGCAAGGGCAAGGGCTCCAGGAGAGAGCGAGTGTTTCGGGTGGTTTCACACATCAGGGCATCCCAATTTTGGATGCCAAAGGACTGTAACTCAGGAGGCCTGGAGTGAGCATACACTCTCCCTTGCAACTTTGTGCCAGGGTGAGCACTGGCTCATGGGGACATTAAACTAAACTAACCTCACACCATCACTGAGCCCTGCATTAGAGAGATACTGACTTTTACCTAGCTGAGCTGCTACCATTGGGGGACAGTTAATGAATACACAGAATCTGCAGCTCGGCCAGTAAGAGATGTGCTCGCTAAGGTGCACAGCTACTACCTACCCCCCCATCAAAACAGGCTGTGAAAAGGTCATCCGGGGTGACAGGCTCTGTCACCCCTGATAGACTAAACCTGTCAACCCTTGGTTTTATTCCTACCATGAGAGAATAAACCACAAGCTTGGAGCGAGTTTTATTCAGTTCGGGTGTATAAGTGACCCCGCCTCTCATTACCTGATGTGTTTATATTAATTTTTAATATTACACAGTTTCGTTCTAGTTCTTCTTTAAACTACAGCCAGCCCTCTGTATTCAGGGGGGTTAGGTGAATGGCAAAGATGCGAATGCCAATTTCGTGAATAACCCCGCAAAAAACAGCGTTGGGATGCACACTTGTGCAGGGCAGAGTGAGTGAAGGGCAGTACTGGGGGTTACAAAGAAAAACACCCCTTACACCGTAGGAGATCTAGCGCCATTCCCTCGACAATTTAGGTCCTGGCTGCCGCCATCTTGAGGAGAATGCACAGAGCAGCTTCCACTGCTGTGTGCGCGGCCATGATTATGGGCGGACTAGAATACGTGCAGTTCTGGGAATGTTACTCTGTGAGGACATCACCCATGCCGGGGGGGGGGCGTACGGCGCTGGATCTGGGTGAGGTAAGGGTTTTCTTTGTAATCCCCCCTCCAAGGCAAACACGAATAATCAAAACCATGAATAAAGCTGCGAATGCGGTGAGCCGTCTGTATATTAGAAATCTCCTTTAATAAATCATGAAAACACATAACTGAATAAACATATTCATGTTGGGCTGTGCTGTCAGAGTGTGTGCAATTAAGCACGTGTGGTCGTGTTACAAAATAAACCGCATGACAGATTGGTAGCATGTGGCGTTCCATCTGTCTAAATAATATTTTGTTGTTCCCCGCTAACAGTGTTACCTAATATCCAAAACATATTAGACAGCTTCTGAATAAGAAGAATCCATTGTGCATTACCCAAGATAAGCATAGTCCATGCACAGATATGCGTGCCAGTGCGCCGAGCGGTACAACAGTTAGGCTACTTTCACACCAACGCGATTTTGGGGTGATCGCCCCAAAATCTCTTTAAAAACACTGTCTATATTAAGCTATGGGCCCTTTCACATATCGATCACAATCGCCCTTCTGTCCAGTACACTTCATTAAATGGATATTGAAAGCAATTGTCTAACTATTTGCAAACACATGGCGCTGGTGTGAAGTAGCCTAATGCTACTTTTAAAGATTTTTTTTCTTTTTTCATGATACAGCTTTAAGTTACATTTGTGGATCTCTTGGCGAACTGTGTTCACAGTCAATGATTTAGGTTGTATTCCTGAGCCCATGCAGTGATTTGCTCATTTCAGCCTGTTTTTAATGCTGTGCCTCATGAGGGCCAGTAGTATCACGAGTATCTAATTCTGTTCATGGGCCTTGACCTTTGTGCACATGGATTTCTTCAGATTCTCTGACTTTGATTAGCTTATTTTCTGCCAATGGGGGAACATGCCAATTTTTTCTGAAATTGTTCCACAAATTGTAGATGACGTTTTCCACAGATTGATGAGCCTCTGACCATTTTTGCCTCTAAAATCCTCTTTTTAAGGTCATTTGCCTCCAGCTGTTTTTCTTTTTATTAATACCACTTTTCCAGCCTTTTGGTAACCTTGTCCTGTACTATCCTATCCTGTTCTTTTTTGAGAAGTGTTGTTACCACCAGTCTCTAAATTATTATTATTATATTATATTTAATATAATCAAATTTTATTGATTTTCAAAAGAATAGCATGGGGTCCCTGTGGCCCGCACGAAGACACACAGCATGTTTAATTGTGTCTGTATTCTGGAGGTGACCCTGAGTGGCAACAATCTGGTCCCTAGGTCCCTTTGTACCAAGAGGTAGGGGTGTATTTAATATTGTGCTGGGAGGAGGAAGGATAGGTCTATGAGTGGGCTGGGCATATGGAGGGGTAGGGAGCCAGGGTACTAGTGGGGAAGGGGGGTATAGGAGGAGGAGTAGGATAATCCCCGGTACTGTTACTGTAGTCTTAAGCTCTAGTCACGTTGCCTCCCATATTGGCGCCCCTGATAACAAAAACCTTGACAACCAAGGCATTAGTGGCCCCTCTCGGAGTTGATCCTATATAAATTCTCAAGCTTGTCATGCAGGTTTATTATATTATATTATTATAACTTTTTTTCCAATGAAAGGTCCCAATGTCCTTTAACTTCTGATACGTCTTTTATGTTCTATAGTGAATAAAATATGGTTATACAAGATTGACATACTATGGTATTCTTGATTTCTGTACATTTTACACAGCGTCCAAACTTTTTAGAGGAGCATGGGTAGTCTTTCAATCATGTGGATTTTCCACCCAATAATGCTAATATAATTTTATATTATATATATAATAATAATCTATATTTATATAGTACCAACATATTCCGCAGTTTTTTACAATCGGAGGGTTCATGTGCAAACAGAGTAATAAATTACAGAGCAATAATATGCGTAAGCCAATGAAACCAAAGGAATGAGGGCCCTGCTAACAAGCTCACAATCTAAGAAGAGAATGGGGTGACAAAAATGTGCTTTGTGCCATAATAAAAAAGTCCCCTTATTTGGAAAATAACTGCAGAATTACAGGGTGAGAAATCCCAGATCCCCATTACAGAATCAACCGCCCCCCCCCCCCCCCCCGAATCTTAAAATATTTACATACTGACATCAGTTTATAGAGCACTGAGATTTTCCAACTTGCATAGATTGTTTTTGTGTAACATAGTTGCACAATTATTTAATAACTGTTTGAAATGAGGAACAGTTTATTTTAATGGAGCAACACTGGTTACATCTCAGGGGTGTCCCAATACAAAAGCAAATAGATCTTCGGTTGTCAATACACAAACACACTTTTGGAACTATTTACAGGCCGTGGTTCTAAAAATAAATGTTTGGAACCACAAACACACATTCATATTGAAGAGGCCTATTAAAGAGACGTTCTTTGTCGCAATCATAGCCACAAAGCCTTTTAGGTAAGTGTCTGAATGTCACGCACATGACCATTGGAAGGGGGATTTCTGGAAATCCCACACAGGTCCCCAGGCGGTCTGCACTCTACCCACAAAGTTGTATATAGTATTGATGAGCCACAGTAGCTAGAATTAGAAAATATACAATTTTATTGGTAGTTAAAAGGACTCCTATGGGAGCCAATGCACATAAAACTACAAAGTGACAATATTAAAAAACATGCGTGAATGTCACGCACACTCTGAAGAACTAAAAGCCAAGCCCACAAAAAGCTGATATTTAGTTCTGACTAGACAATGTTAAGATGACCCACCAACAGTTGTATTTTAAAGTAAAAGTCCACTTTCGATTGCATTTTTTACAGGGTCCATTATTGGGTGCCGAAATGATGTTCTCAAGCTGCTGAGCTTATTTATTTTTATTTTTTCTTTGTGTGCAACTCTGTGGTATAGAATAAATAGTTTTTGCTAGAAACAATATGCAATTTAGAAACCATACACAAACTGGTGTGTTTGGTGTGCCGAGCAGAGACTTCCTGACTCTGGCTTGATAATCTTTTGCTTAGCTGAGGCAGAGATGATGCTCCACACTTGTGAGCTCACAGGTTTAACCCGTCCTGCTCTAATTTTGCCAGGTGAAGGGATCACAATCTGGTGTTGCAGTAGCTAAAGCATTACTGGTTCCATCTGGGGGTTGTAGTTAGTACTAGGGGGGGGGGGGGTAGAGCTCACCCTGGTCGGTGGAAGGCTTCTGGGATTTGTTGTCAGAAGCTATACTAGGGCCTTTACTAAATGGCCAGGAAAGCCACTCTCACTTGAGCAACAGAAAGCCACAGGAATTTAAGAAAATTAGAAACAGCGTGCTGATAAGTAAATCGCATATATGAGGGCACAATCATAATATAAATGTTTATTTTACATTCCAAAAGAGGAAAACAATAAGGTGCCGGGCAGACTGGCCAAAGGAAGGGCTGGAGAAATTCCTGGGGGGAATTTAGAGCTGGCTGTACTGGGTATTACCCTCAGCACACAGACCATCTCACCCAGTACCAGTGCTGGAATCCATCTTCCATCAGTGAATTGCTGCTTCTAACACTTCCCTACTGCCTCTTGAGTGTACCCCAGACCCTATTCAAGCACCATGTTCCTAAAATGCTATAACCTCACATCATGTCTGTGGTAAGCATGCCCACTCCATCCCATTTCATGCCCCTACATGCTAAACCGTTTGAAGCTCGCAGGTCACTTGTGATTTGGAAACTGGTTGAGGGCCTCATGGAATGGGTTCAGAATATTTTCATTTGGTATAGCATATTGATGATTTTCTACAACAATCAGAATACCTACTGTCTCCACAAATGCCATTAAAATAGTCATTGAAACATATATGTCCCTCCACCACACCACCCCATTATCACATTCATATGTATCAATCCCCACATGCTACCAATACACATGCTGATTGCCTTATCTCAGCAAATATGAGTCCCGTATACTGTATATTGTCATACTCCATAAGTCCCACATCTTAACCATGTCCCCAATACTCAACCCATGCTAAGCATACAATTAATATAGAAGAACTATTACTGAATTATTGTGCCAGGGATGGTCTTGTACAATCTGTATTACATTGTTCCTCCAAGCCACCACTGTCACCTTTATGGAGTATGCTTGTTGACAGATGAGAAACCACATTGGAAGCAGGGCTTATTGAGGATTGGCTGGGGGGGGGTGGGGCAATACATCCAAGGCTAATTTTACACCCCCCCCCCCACTATAGAGCATATACAGGAAAATCAAGTCTTTAGAAATGGTGGCAACACCTCCCCCCCTCCACTACTCCTCCTTGCAATCCTGCCTTCAACACTTCTCCCATGCATCTCCATTTCTATGGAATGAACCCCCCCCCCCCACTCAGTCCGTCACTTTCCAACACTCAAAGCCTTTAAAAAGGCCCTCAGAACTCTTCAGACAAGCATATTCTTGTTACATCCCCCGTTCTTGTTACGCGTTCTTGTTACATCCCCCGTAACAGTAACACTGCTTGGCGGTACTAGTAGCACTGGTTGGAAAACACTGGTCCAGGCTATAAATGTGATCTTTTCATATGACCTGATGACAGTTGTACTCAAGCACTGGTAAAGATGTTTGATTTGTAGACCATTTTTATGCCATTGTTTGCACTCATCTAAATTATTTTCCCAGAGCTTTTGTTTGCATTAAATTTTCTATAGAAAAATATTAGAAATGACATCATAAAACAGCGTAAAACATATGCTTTTTATTTTTACTGGCATTTTATTACAAATACAAAAAATCATCTTATAAAAACTATTACTTACATGTGCACACAGGGTTACAGAAACACATTGGTGAAATGATCAGTTCGTAAATGCTGAAAATTAAAAAATACAGAAAGTAAAGGGTGCCTCTAACCTAATATAAAGTGCATATGAAAGAAAAGGCACAGCTAAGATCTCTCTTGTGAGTTGTGTGGATAGAAAGTGCGGCAGTACAAGGTTTGCTCAATTTTAGATGAAGAATGAAATTAGATTTGTGAAACTGCTTAGTGTTCCTAAATACTGGATTAGGTAACATTTTGTTTAAAGGAATTGTCAGTCAAAACAAAATGTTGTCCAGACCCACTTACCTATAACTTCCCGGAAGTGGAGAATGAGAATCTTCTCCAGTCCAAGATGAAGTTCATGGTGAAGCTGCATGCCCATTTCTTTCACTGAAATGGAGGGGGCTGTGCTGAGACGGGGTCATGTTTTACACCAGCGGGTTAGAGTGGTTGGAGCTGAAATGGAGGGGGCTGTGCTGAGACGGGGTCATGTTTTACATCAGCGGGTTAGAGTGGTTGGAGCTGTGATGGACAGTCTGTGTTTTGCCTGGACACTCCGTTTAAAGCAGCGCTATCGCAAAAAAAAGGCCCAATGATAAAAATCCATATAAATATGCTGGATGGTGGGAGGAGAGGTCACGTATACACCCAACATCAAGAAATATTCAGCCAGGCTTGTTTTATTTTAATAGACAGAAGAAGTCAGGGGTGACAGATTCTCTCACGCCGATACACTAAACCTTTCACCCCTGGATTTTATTCCCACCATGAGAGAATAAACCACAAGTTTGGTGGGAGTTTTATTCAGTTCAGGTGTATAAGTGTCCCCTCATTAGCCAACATGTTTATATGGATTTTTTATATTACACAATTTCAAATATTCAGTTTTGTTAAGTAGGCTTCTGCACTATCTAGTAAAAATCACTTTTAAAGGGCTACACTGTCCTTTGCTACATTTGTGTGCTTTAAACAAGACTGGCCAACATGGTAATTAAAGGGTTAGTTTTCTTTGTTGAATACCCCATCTCTCAATGACAGCACGGCTTTAGCCCTGCTCTTCAAAGTCTCATGCCACTCAGTAAAGTCTTGCAGGATTTCGGGCAGCTCCATTGCATCCCATTCAAGGGCACTGTGCAGGCACCAGATCAGGGGCTCCGCATAGTGCTTGATGAGATGCAAGATGGCGCCGCCCATCGGGAGGTAGCCTGGAATCCAAGGGACCCAGAAGATGGATGCCCCAGTGATGTGAGTAAAAATTGGCCAAAGGTAAATCCAGAGGAGGGAGGCAGCAGTTCAGTGAGGTTTGGGGGAGGTTTTTAACCCCTGATGTTTCTCTTTAAAACCCAGTGATATGTGAATGGTTCTGTAGGCTCATAGAAAGCCATACGACCTAGACACATTGTCATTCATCACAAGGGCTTCAGATGCATTCCCAATGGGCCCCAGAATGCCCGTGCTACACTAAGAGCACTGAAAGTGGTGCTCCTCTCTTCAGTCTTCAGTGATGGCCCTGGAGTCAAGGTGGGGATGACATATGATCTTTTGCACTTAAAGGAGCACTATCACGAAATTGTGTAATATTAAAAATCCATATAAACACTTTAGCTAATGAGGGAAGGGGTCACTTATACACCTGAACTGAATAAAACTCCCGCCAAGCTTTTGATTTTCTTCCCCTGGTAGGAATAAAATCCTGGGGTTAAAGGTTTAGTCTATGAGGGGTGACAGAGTCTGTCACCCGAGATGTTCTCTTCCTTTCATTAAAATATAAAAAACAAGTCTGGCTGGATATTTCCTGATGCTGGGTGTATAAGTGACCCCTCCTCCCTCCATCCAGCATATTTATATGGATTTTTATCCTTGGGCCATTTTCTCGCGATAGTGCTCCTTAAATTGTGAGTTACAGTGGAATGCTCCTCCTTTTTGAATAATAGCTAGCAAAGGCTGTTTACATTTTAAAAAATCCACATAGATTCTCCATATCTCTCTCTGGCAGTTAAAAGCTGTTCCTGTACTTCCAGCAGGTAATCCGCAACCTAGTGTTTTTCAAACTCCACTAAGGTGCTTATGACCTACCTGAGTTTCTTTAAATGAACCAACGGTGCCACATCCCAGCATTGTATCCAGCTAAGGAATGGGTTTTTACTAAGGTTTGAGCAGAAATGTATTGGGCATGAGCAGATGGGGACGTTCTGTAGATGAGGTGGACTGGAGGAATTCTCCAAATAGAGACAGATCTGTACTTGAGTAAATAACTCACAATAGGGTTGGTTCAGCACTGCATTTTTTTATGTTTTTTTAAGAGAACAGAACCCAATAAGAAACATACAAAGCAGTATCACTATTCTACCTGGCCATGAGCACACAGATGTACAATGCTGAAATAACCTGTGTATTGCAAGTTTCATATTGCGCAGTTCAGTATATCTCATTGTATCTCCTGAAAGCAGCCTGCATACCTGAATAATGATACATAGCCCATTAACAGTAGTGTGTGCCTAAACTGTAAGGCAAATATAAAGGTTCCAAGCACAGTTCCTCAACCGATCAGAAACCATGCTGGCTCCTGTAGCGTAAATCAGACTTGATATAATACAAATAAGTTCTGTTTTCTTGCTTTACTTAAATAAGGCATGAGTTAAAGCGGTCCCACACCCGCTTCCTAGTGAATCCTCAGCTGAAATGCGCTTCTCCCATTGGTCACCAGCAGCCACGTGGGCTAGCTTTAAATGGCAGCCAGAAAAGACTGCCCACGTGACCGCCGACCTCCAATTGGAGGAAGTGCATTTTGGCCAAGGATCGAGGTACATCTAAGGATTGTGCAGGAGGGCTCCAGCAATCTGGATGCTCCGTGAGTCTGTCACTATACGGCCGTGCACCCATTCGCTAGGAAACGGGTGTGGAACTGCTTTAAAATAAGGTGGGATTCAGTAATGGGAGGAGGTTAGAGCACAATTTGCACCTAAAAGTTAAACTGGGACAATGGGGATGATTGAGAGCCTGGAGAGATAACTGCCATTCACTTTTATAGTCTACCGGGTGTAAATTTTTACCTGGCTCTGAATTATCTATTATATTATATGAAGGTAGACAAAATAGGTCACTGGCAATTTTCTCTCCTAAGAAATAAGTGAGTTTTCTCACCAGGCTCTGAACTTCACTAAATTTTAAATTCCGCAGCCAGTGGATTATTTACTGCCTGAAGTCAAAGTTGTAAGTGCATCATCACACTACCATAATACTCTCTCCTCAGCTCTGGACTTTGTCGCCCCCCTCACCTATAGCCGTCCCCGCACCAAAAACCCCCAACCCTGGCTAAATGCAAGCACAGCCAGATTGAAACAGCTGTCTCGAGCTGCTGAACGGCGATGGAGGAAAACCAAAGCCAATCATGACTTTCTATTCTATAAACAAGCCCTTCAGGATCTCAGGACGGCCCTTTCATCTGCTAAGCAAGCTTATTTCTCCTCACTGATTTCTGAACAAGCCCGGAATCCCAAACAACTCTTCAATACTTTCAGTTCCTTACTCCGCCCTCCACCTCCTCCTCCAACCTCCCAAATAACAGCAGAAGAATTTTTGACATTCTTCAAAGGAAAAATTGACAACATTCGACTTGGCTTTGCCCCTCAGAATCCCTCACCACTTCAAACTATCCCCCCGCCTCACTCTCTTACTTTCTTCACTCCAATAACTGAGCCTGGACTAACCTCTCTCATATCTAGGGCCCACCTGACTACCTGCTCCCTCGATCCTATTCCATCCCACCTTATTCCTCAACTGTCTCCATCCCTCACTCCAGCCTTAACCTACATATTCAACCTTTCTCTCTCCACTGGCACCTTTCCTTCTTCCTACAAACATGCTGTTATTACTCTGATACTCAAGAAACCCTCTCTCGACCCCTCTGCCCTCTCCAGCTACCGCCCTATCTCACTACTCCCTTTCTCCTCCAAACTTCTTGAACAACATGTCCACTCAGAACTGTCACAATACTTATCCACCAACAATTTATTTGACCCCTTACAATCAGGATTCCGCCGTAACCACTCCACTGAAACTGCCCTCACCAAAGTCACCAATGATCTGCTCACTGCCAAAAGCAAAGGTCACTACTCCATCCTTATCCTTCTTGACCTCTCCTCAGCCTTTGATACTGTCGACCACTCTCTGCTTATTGATATTCTCTCCTCTCTCGGGGTTCAAGGGATTGCACTCTCTTGGCTCAACTCTTACCTCTCTGACAGATCATTCAGTGTATCCTATTCTAACACAGTCTCATCCTCACGTTCCCTTTCTGTTGGTGTGCCACAAGGTTCTGTCCTAGGCCCCTTACTTTTCTCAGTCTACACCCATGGCCTTGGCAAACTTATAACTTCATTAGGCTTCCAATACCACTTCTATGCGGATGGCACTCAGATATATCTCTCAGGCCCCAATCTCTCCTCTCTACTATCTCGTCTCCCCAACTGCCTCTCAGCTATTTCTTCATTCATGTCATCTCGCTACCTCAAGCTAAACATGGACAAGACAGAACTGGTCATTTTCCCACCATCTAACTCCCCTCCCCTCTCTAACACGTCTATTTCTGTCAACAATTACACAATAACAGCAACTCCCCAAGCTCGGTGCCTGGGAGTCATTCTGGACTCTGCCCTCTCTTTCAAACCACATATTCACTCCCTGGCCACCTCCTGTCGCCTCCAACTTAAGAACATCTCCCGCATCCGTCCTTTCCTCTCACCTGACACCACTAAAATGCTAGTGCATGCCCTGGTCATATCCCGTCTGGATTACTGCAACATCCTTCTTTGTGGCTTACCAACTAACAGACTGGCACCCCTCCAATCTATCCTGAACTCTGCTGCTCGCCTCATCCATCTCTCCTCTCGCTCCTCCAGTTCTGCGCCTCTCTGCCAATCCCTACACTGGCTGCCAGTCCCACAGCGAATCCTGTTCAAAACTCTAACTCTCGCATACAAAGCTCTCTCCAACCAGGCCCCTCCTACATCTCATCTCTAATCCAATAATATCAACCTAGACGCAGCCTCCGCTCTTCTGCCGACCTTCTCCTGTCCTCCACCCTGGTCACCTCCTCTCACGCCCGCCTCCAGGACTTCTCACGTGCAACTTCAATCTTCTGGAATGCCCTCCCGCACCCAATCCGCCACTCCACAACCCTCAAAACCTTCAAAGGCGCCCTTAAAACGCGCTTATTCAGACAAGCATATAATCTGGCCTAACCAATCTTCTAAAGAGCACATGCCACAAAGCTCAATACTGACTGTTTGTGATCCTTCCCCTCGTCTTCACCCCTCTTCCTTTAGACTGTAAGCTCGCAAGGGCAGGGCTCTCTCCCCTATTGTATCTTGTACTCAGAATATCCATTGTCATCTCTGTAAAACTGCATTTGAAATAGTATATGTATCGTATGTTTCTACCCTGTCTGTAATTACTACTTTGTAAAGCGCTACGGAAGATGATGGCGCTATATAAATAAACAATAATAATAATAATAATAATAAGTGTTTAGAACAAACATACTGTATGCAAATGTTATGTTCTATTTCCTATTAATCAGTCCATACAGTATATTAACTCACGCCTAATTTTGAAACAAGCATAAAATGACCCTTTTAATGAGACATTTAAAGGCAAGTTTACTGAATCAAGGCCAAGGCATGAGTAAAAATAATTACAAAGGAAAATAGAAGTGGTAGGTATCGGGGGCTTGTGCCTAGGGATGTCCCCATGGGCAGTGCACTGGTTCTCAACCTGTGGTACACATACCCCAGAGGGTACCCCGGGGTGTTTAGAGGTGCACCAACTGCAGGAATCTGATGGGTCTGGTGTATTTTTAACAGTAAAACATTAATACTTCTTGCTTTCAAGGTGCTATGAGGCCTGTGGCCTACTTATTTCAGTCAAATTTATAATTTATCCCCTTCTTGGGGATGCTCTGTTGAAACTTCTTGTCTCTAGGAGGTACTTAATATAAAAGGTTTTAGAACCACTGGGTTAGAGGATCGTGACTTAATTTCATCTTTACTTGAGGAGACATAGCCTCAGGTTCATGTATGTGCTCTTGGAAGCAAACATACATTTTCAATGTTTTCTGTATTTTTCTGGTATCACTGGTCACTTACATGCTTAGCATTCTAAATTGAAATGGTCAGAAATTGTGGCCTTCAGGTTACCTTCACCACAGGTTCATTTTTAAAAACATTGCTAAGTTTATTCTAGCACTTACCACTAAAGCTTCTGGGCTAGACATATATATTATACAATAATATAGGTTTCTGTGCCAGCCGAAAACATTCTGAAGTGGTATACAGAGTGTAAATTATTTATACATATATAAAGAATTTATAAAAAAAAATAAAAATATAAACATTTACATGGAAATAAATCAGAAGAAAAAATGTATCCTCCTGTAGTTTTACAGATCGTCCTTAAAAGTCACTTGTCATGAAAAAACTGTGGACTGAAGTGCAAATAGGGATTTCTAGACTTAATGAGATACCGACTTGGAACAATCATGCCGTCAATACAGTGTTGATGTGGATGAAGCAGGGGGCCAAGAAAGTAGCATTTTAGGGGTCAGTAATAGCAGCCTCCATGATTTCCTCATGACAGGTGTGTTTTAAGGCAATGGAGTCCACAATGACATTTGTGCTGGGCTGGTGTGAGGAGTTTATTATATAGATGCAGATGATCTTTGGCATGTAGATTGGATGTCAGTCCACGCAAGGCTATTCAAGTATTAAGAGGCAGGAGCACTAGAGGCATGCTCGTGTACACAGTCCAATTTATTATTTTACAGGGGGCTTTAGAGCCTGCAATGAAAAAAAATATAATGACACATACTGTTAAAAGATACACTTATTATTTATATGTCTGAATTAATCTTACATTCCTTACATTCAAAATGAAAATTAATTTATGTGGGCCATCTAATTTGCAATGAATTTAATTGCAATTGCATTTGTTTATGGTTTCTCTCTGCATTCCTTATTGTTTTAAGAAAATTGGAGGATAAACTTTCAAAAATACCCCCACCCATCTCAAAGCCCCCCACCCATCTCAAAGCCCAGTTTGGGCATGAAATAAAAATAGACTCACCTGTGTCCCTTGATCCTTCCTGTTCCATGCTGGGAGAGGAACAATGCTAACTGTTTGGTGAAGCGAGATTAACTTTGGGTGTAAACTTAAAATAACATTTCAACTTTTTCCCAAAAAAAATGTGATCTAATTTTCCCTAAAGTGGCCTTGTTTCCCAGTGAGTTACATAGTGAACAATAATAGACCATGAAACCATGAAAGGGTTGAGCTAAAGGGCGTGGCAATGCAGTAGATACATTTTAAAGCTAGAGAAATATGCTAAATGTACTAATATAGACTGGCTAATAGATTTGTGATATACAAATGTTGAAAAGGTATATTGATATGGTTACAGTAGAGGGACTGTAAAGGAGACTATAACAGACAACTTTATACATAAATTACCTTTACTGGAGGAGTGGGTTTAGTGGCAGGTACGGGAGGTGGAGCTGTAGGTTTCATCTGAGGTACAGGCGGTGGAGCAGTGACAGGTACTGGTTTGTTGGCAGGTACTGGTGGTGGAGTAGCTGCTACAGCTGGCGGAGCGGGGGTAGGTACTGGTGGTGGAACATTAATCGGCCTCTGTAATGCCTGAGAAAAATACATTCTTTAAACCGCTACAATATATAATGTATTCACTTACAATATATCTAATTTATTCTCTTACAATATGTCAAGGTCTATCTATAGCTTACCGGTGGTGTTCTATTGATTTCAGCTGATGTGGTCTGTTAATACAACAATAAAATAATTGATTAATATATGCACATATTATATTTTAGTGTACAGTTTATTTGTATTTGTTGGGGACAGTAAGCTAAAACACCAATTTTCTTTGTCTACAGGGATTAGCTAACCACATACAATAGCATATCTGAAACGTGTTAATGTTAAAATGAAAAAAATCTAGATTGAGATGAATATTTGGGCCTTATATCGCTCAATACTCCAGACATTGCTTTGAGTATAAAGCATTCCAGTTGACTATTTATAGTACAAAGAGTCCACTGATTAAACATCAAGCCAACTGGATTTCAATGGGTGGCTAGTTCCATGGATAGCTGGAAAGCCACCAGTGAATCCTGGCATGACATACAGTTATGTATATATACTTACATTGTTTTAGTTTCCTATTCTATATCAAATACTTTGGTCAGTAGGGACGATCCTACATTAAATAAGTTTGATGTATTCCTAAGAAACATAATCAATCCATTCTAATTTCAATCTATCGGTGCCTGACACTGGATTTTGACTAATGAGCCACGTTTAAACTAACTATTTTTGGGGTGCGTAAAGGTAGGACATCTTAAACCAGTTTGTGGGTGACGGGCTTTGCAGGGGGTGTGGCTTATTAATGGGCCTTTTTAGGAACAAATATCAGTTGAATTCTATGCTACCCATGTGTATATGTAACCCCAGCCCCGGTCACTTGCTCAAGCGATCTTTGGTACATAGAAGATGTTGGTGATAGAGCCAATTCTCAATGCATTCCACTACCACAATTCAGATGGAGGCAGAGCAGCTGTAACCTGCTCAGACTTCCTACAACCTGCAACTTGTGGCAGTCTTACCCATAATGTCAGCAAAGAGGGACAATGGGCCTCATCAAAGTGGGACATCTGGTCAGTTTAGCAATGTAGTTAGTTTGAGCCTTCGGTCTTTAGCTTGGTAATATAAGCAGGATAGCAAAAACATATAATTATCCGATGGCATCTACTAACCTATCTTTGGCACAAGGGACAGTCTTGGAAAATACCCACAGTTATATAAACACGGCCTTAATAATAGATAAGTCTTAAAGGTCTTAATAATATATGCTGTATTCTAAAGGCCAGGTATTAAGCAACTAATTAAAAATCAGATTCAGAATAACTCCAATCAGCCCAAATTACTAGATCATTGAAAAACCTAATGTAAATACAATGTTTATGGGCTTTTCAGTAAACCCCATACCCTAGATGAGTGTGGCCAGATTTTTACTTACCACAGAGTATTGGGGTGCTAGGTATCCATCTTTGCTCTGAGGCTGTGAGGAAAATAACTGCAGTTATTAAAGAGCTATTGAAACACTGTATATCAGTAGTTATGTATTTCTATAATTCCTACAATATATTGACATATTGTAGTGTATTGTAATATTAGATGTAGTATAGTATTACAAAGTACATTGCACGTGCCTTGCTTAGCAAATAGATGGCAGAACAGATGATCAGGTAAATTCTTTTTTGGCAAATAATTAGAAAACATACTAGTCATTTATTAATGAATATATCATCAGTACTGGGTAAAGATTGTTAGTTAGAACTTAAAGGACAGCTGCCATGGGTTCAGTCACCTTGGACAGATAGAAGGAGAGTGTTAAATTAAAAAATTATATAATATAAACAGCTTGGGGAGTCTAGAATTGACTGAAACATGGAAGAAAAAGACAAGAAAATGGAAGTGAAGGTTGATACACAGCTCGGAAAATATAATGAAATGCAAAATAGTGCAGAGATAGCGCACAGAGAAATAAAAGGGGTGTAGGCATTGGCCATGGAGAAGGGACTATGAAAGGGGTGGTGAGGGGCCAATAAAACCAGGAGGAATAGAAAGGGTAAAAATTAAGAATTAAAAAAAGGAAGTGGGAGGCACCAATGTGTAGAGGATGGCAGTAAAGAAAATTATACAGATTCAGAGATACAGAGGAAAGGGCATAGTATATTGCAGAAGCAGATTAGCAATGGTGTGATAAAACATTATTTGGAGTATGTAGATATAGAGAATGGTGAAGAGAGGGGAAGGGACAGAGATGGACACAAGTTATCCTTCGTTTATGAAGGTAGCACTGTAGAGGAGGTCTGAATAGGAAGAGAGGGTATTAAAACATGGCCATAAAGCCTTTGTCACTAAAACCACAACCATAAGAAGATTTGGCATTTATGGCCACTAGGTACAGCTAGAAGCATGACTTGTAAAATGCATCAGTGAAGCTGGTTCCTGTACTATGTTAATGGTTGGTTAACCTTTACATTGAGATATCTAATGCATTGAGGATTAAGTTGCTGCATCTAATAGGGAAGTGAAGGGGCGGGTGTCTGAGCAGGTTCATTAGTAGAAGCTGTAGGGCAAGAAGGTTCAAAACCTAAAGGCAAATGTTATTTCAAACCATATCAATCACACTGGCGCATATATTATAAATTTACCAGATCAACCCTTAACATGTCAGATATTCACATTTTCCTGGAACCTCGAGGTGCCTTTAATATGTAACAATGTAGAATCTGTAGAACAAAGAACTTTATGATGTGGTCTCTACCAGTGATGAACCACTGCAGCAGAGAGGTCAATAACCGACATGGTCAGATATTAAAAATGTAAGTGAATGAATGAATGGATGAATTAAGATATGTATGAATGAACTTCATCAATAAGTAGCCTTGATTTTCCAAAAGGATTCCTTATGTATAACACATGAAAGTGCCCCATAGACATGTTTTCCTCTTTTAATTTTAGGCATAGGGAAAACAGAAAAGAGCTGCAACATAACAGAGCATCCAAATGTATCAGTTATCCTTTTTTGGGGCAAATAAAATCTTGGTTCATCTGTGATTAGATGTACATTAGATGTACACGCAGGCTGCCAATCATCAATTTCTGCTTTAGAATCACTAGTTTTACCCAACATTCAATTTCAACATTTTGGCTACGGAATCTTACGCCACTGACTTACATGTGAAATCTGCGGCTTCTGAGACTGCACTGGAGGCACTGGATACAGCAGATTTTTGGAGCTCATCTGTAAATGAAATAGACATTAATTATGTTAGTCACAAATAAAAAGTTACATACACATTGACATTTTTTAATGCAAATTACACTATTCTTACCTCTGGTGTGGAGACAATGCCAGACTTTTTGCGTGCCTGTGGCCCAATATATGCTGGGTTTGTGGCACCAGATACAGCTGGAGATCTGTTGTAAGTACAAATAATCGGTGTTACATACATACATGTAACATACAAAACAGGTGTTGTGCTACTGCTAGAATGTTTAATCCAAAAGTCAGCTACATGATATTATCATCCCTCTTACACTGCTTTAATTCTACGTACAATAGATTTGATGAACTTTTATTATTGTTTTTATTACTATTAATAAGGGATTGACCACACAAATAAAAAACAAAAGGGTACTCACCCATTGTCCCCCGTAGCTAACGGTCCTACTCCACTCCAGCTGGGCCAAAACCCCAGTCTTCAGCACTTTCATATGTGGATCCTGCCCCTCCACCATCAGTCACTGGGTGCTACCATGGCCTCTCTATACACTGTAATGGGGGGAGGGGTGCTGAGGCCTGGCTCTATTGTAGTGAATGGAGAGAACGTGCCAGTGCCCCTCTTCCATCAGCCACAGAAAAATCACATGGAAGTGCCAGTGATTGTAGTTTGGGTCTGGCTGGCACGGGATGCGATCCAGCGATCACGTGAGTTGCTGATTGTCAGAATAGAACCAGTGAGCTATGGGGGGCAAAAGGCGAGTACCCTTTTTTTTCATTTGGGAGGTTAATCCCTTTAATTATATTTATATGATAAGGATACTGGGTTAGAAGGTAAGTTACTTGAAACAAATCTACAGTTAGAAAAGTTTAGTAAATTTCTCCCCTAACCCACACTTTCACAATCAGTGGCTGTATGTATGTGGTATGTATTCTGGATTAGAGAGCTTGTAGATGCTGTATTCCTGGACTCCACAGCAGCGGCCATCTTGTTGGGGCCACTTTGCTGAAGATTGTCTTTGCTAGCTCAGAGACACACTGTTGAGTGAGAGCTTCCTTGTTTTCAACACCACCAGCAAGAGTGATATTGTATTTGTTTCCTGTATCAGTTAAAAGGAAATAAAACCTCTACCTGGCTGCATAGAACCATGGGGCAGCCAGTCTCTACACTCACAGTGAACAGTAGGGAGAAAAAGAATGCTGTGTGTGAGGAGGGAGATATGTAACTCGAAAGTATGTAACTCTTTTAGATCTGATAACTGATATCACGCAGGCTAGAAATAATATATTTAGAAATAAACATAATAATCCTTGAAAAACACAGTTTCACTAACCCATGTTCAAATATTGGCAAATTACAAGTCTAACTTATATTACTCTTACCTCCTTCCACACTTCCATATTTTCTTGCGGAACACAAACATTAAGATAAGTCCAGAGACCAACGCTAGAGCAATAAGGATCACTGCCACAATGATGCCAATGTCTGAAAATACAATGATAATATGTATAGCAATGAAAAAGCATTTGCAAGGAAGTGGTTTAAATTGTATATATGTCTCACTGGCTGAGCTTTTTGTTGTTGGCAGCCAGATTGTAAATTTGCCACCTACATCAACCAAGTGTATTTTTGAAACTTTCTCTCTGACTGTAACCCCCTGCTGTCTCTGTTGACTGGAGCTAGTAGAGGATTATGTCAATGCTGGATTCCAATATTCCAAAAGCCATACAGCAGTGCTGGAAAATGGGCCAGAAGTACAAACAGACTCTTATACCATTTAAAAGTCCACAGATTGCTCTGGGGAAAGTGGAGAGTAATTTAGGAGGGGCGCATTAGCAAATCCATGTAGCAACAGTTTGGAGGAAAGTTGATAGCGCAACACCACCCCTGGGTAAAATCTCTAGCACTATAACAAGGTAAATCCCTGATTTAAGATGCCCCGTTGTGTGAAACCACGTCATTAGACTTGGTTTTTCCTATCTTTCCATGAGCCCACTGCACAGGCACGGCTCTTCTCCAGTCAACTTCTGTGGCCACGCATATTATTGTGCGGCTGAAGAAACTGAATGGAATCCTAGCTACACACATGATCGGCATGCGGCATAACACGCATCCTTCAGCTGTGCGCGGCCAAGCATAGCCATTCTGTTATTGCGGGTGTGGCCATGTGGGCTCTGTGGCGTGGTAAGCATACCACACAACTGGGGGGATTCGGACAGTGGGGCATCCCCATCAGACTCAAGGGCTGCTATAATTATGGGACCCAAATATTTGGAGAGGTGAGGCAATCCACATGTGTATTGTTAGCATGTGGGAGTTGTGATGGAGTGGTATGGTGGGGATCTGGATTGTAAAATACCTTTGTTATGCTTTTCAAAATGAAATTCTAAACCTATCTACTGTGGCCTGTGACCAGTTTTCAAAGCGTTTCAGTGTCCCTTACTCTTCAAAAGGTTGAGCAGTCCTGCCCTAAATCATTCAGGAAAGCAGATTTTCCCTGTAAATTAGGGATTAAGGATGCCAATTACTAATTAAATGTGGACCACTAGTCTGCCCACTATACCATTCTAGTGACACTGTCTTCTAGTAAAAAGTTATTTCATCCTGCCTCTGTTCCTGCTGAGACAGAAACTAAAAACTCTCGGGTTTTGGCCTGACCCCTGGGGCACCCCAGTTTGGGATGCCCCACTGTGAGAAACCCTGCCTTTCGCTGACTGTTCTAACCTCTCCTCAGTCCAGTGGTGCATGCCACTCGTCCAATCAGCTTTTCCGGCTGTGCATATTAATGTGCGGCTGGAGAATCTTAATGGAATCATAGCCGCACACATCAGCGGCGCGCAGCCAAAAGGGGACATGAGTGATGCCGCAGCCAGCCGCGCATGCGCCGTGGGCTTGAGAGAGAGAGAGAGAAAGAAATTGTGGACGAACATTAGAGTTTCACACGGGGGAAAGGGAGACAGCTAGCCCTGGAATCTCATAAAAGCTAGGACCAGTTTTGATCCACTTTAATGCTGACATATGGTTACATTTATACATACTGGTCTCCGAAGTGCTGTCACAAGTGGGGGGCGCCCAGCCTTCTTGGCATCGGCACTGCAGCTCATGGTCACAAACCTAGATGAAAGCAAATTAGCCACAAAAATATTTAACATACATGTAGGAAGATATTTAATAGAGCAGAGGCATTTACAAAGATAGATTGTGTGAAAATTAAAAGTACATAGCCCTAAAAAAAACCTTCAGCCCACTTAGCATCATTCATGTTTGCATTAAAAAAGTCATTAAAAAGTATTTCAATTCCCAGGGATTTCCGGGCATGTTTGTGTCAGGGGCTGTGTTTATACAATAATACCAAGTCAAATGTTAATTATATGATTAATATTGGTGTAAGCAATATAAGACAAGAACACCCCTGTACTCCAAAAGCAACAGTGTTGGTGTGAAACCAGCCAAAGCATCTAAAATATCACACCTAATGGGCAGCCTTCACTCCAACATGTGTATACATTGTTTTCAGATCCATGTTTGCTAGCTTTTTTACTGTTTTATTGTCTTTAACATTCATTACATCAGTGATTCGCAGGGTTAGAATTATCAAGTTGGCAGTGAACCTTTAGACTTAAAGGGACAGCCCAGGCTGTTAAAAAAACAAAGGACACTTCCCGTGCGATCTAGGTCCAGGCCTGAGCCTGTACTGATGAAAATTTAAATTGGCAGGGGGGACGTTTGTGAGCAGTCACATGATGCTATCAATCAACAAGGGAGCAGGTAAGTACTGCAAGGCCAGACTAGGAGCACGCTGTTTGCACTGGGGCAGCTCGCAGGACTGGCAGGTGAGTGCCTCTTGTATTTGTTTTTTAGGGACTTTAATGTCCCTTTTTGTATAATCACTACTCTGGATTACCTTTGTATAAATAGCATATTCAATATATGTACCCTACCGCATAGTTCATGTCCATGCTTGGTCAAACTATGTGATTGAGTTTTTACTGTTGTACACATTTATTTCCCTTTAGCCTGTTTTGCGCTATAGGTCAGAACAACTTGCTTTACCAAATGTTCTATTAGCAGTCACTCATGGGGACCCAGGCCACCTCTGTTTTCTATTATTAGACACAGCTCCTATTAATCTCAATTGGAGCTGCTCAGGGCATCATGGGAGATATACACTTCAACAAAGTAACTCTCACCCCATGTCCTGGGCAGTTGGCTGAACAGTCATCAGAACGGAAGGCAGTGTTAACAGAAACACATATACCACTGAAACAAACCTATAATAATAAAAAAAAAAGGTTACATGTAATTGTACCTGGATCAAACCTTTACCACCCTGCTATTCAAATCCAGATAATTTCTGTAAATTTTACGGCAAAACCTGAAAACTGCAAACAATAAATAGAGGACTTTAAAGCATAGTGGTATGTGTAGCAATGGGTAACCCTGCATTATGGTGTATTAAAGCGGAACTCTATTTAAAAAAATCAAAACTTATGACTTATAGCAAACAGTGACATAAGCTATTTGAGAGAGCTTAGCCCCTTGCAGATATGTAATAGCAGGCAGATGATGTGCTCCTGAATTTCATGGGAGTGCCAATCTTGCTTTACACCTGAGAGCCCCGCTTCTTTAAACTTAGTCCCATTGTTAGAATTGACGTAATTCTGGCCAGAATTAGTAAGGCATCTCCTGTAATGACTCAGCAATGCTCTGCTCACAGTAAAGATCTCCTAGATACATTGTAGATACATTATTTCAATTGTCTCAGAGCTCTGCAGCTCCTGCACAATTAACGTAACATGAGGATACAAAGTAACAGCTTTTCCCCACATGCAGAATTCCCCCAGAAGTTACTTATTCAGTGTGTGTGTGTGTGTGTGTGTGTGTGTGTGTGTGTGTGTGTGTAGCATGACAGACATGATGCTCCATGTTTCAGGGGCATATACCGTATTTTTGCCCTATAAGATGCACCTGCCCATAAGGTGCACCCAGGATTTGGAGGAGAAAAATATTCTGAACCAAATGGTTCACCCCATTAAAGACAGTGTGCAGGACCCCCATCACTGCATAACAGACCCCACATTACAGGCAGTGAGTGTCATCTCACATTACAGGCAGTACAGGCAGTAAGCAGTATCCCACATTAAAAGGCAGCGTGCATGGCGTCCCAATTACAGACAGAGTGGGGGCTTCCCAAATACAGGCAGTGTGCAGGCATCCTAAATACAGGCAGTGTGACGTATCCCAAATACAGGCAGTGTGACGTATCCTAAATACAGGCAGTGTGAGGTATCCCAAATATTCTTTTTTGACTAGCGGCCCATTTAAGTTACTTAAGGCCTAATTTCTAAACCCAGAACTATTGTGTTGAGATTGCCACCTTGGCCCACATGTTAGGGACAGTAATTGCTCCTCTTTAATTTAATTTCCTGTGACATCCTATACATTGATATTGCTTTAGCCACTGATATGCCACAATTAAGATCGCAGCACCTTAAAAATAAGAATAAATGTGGCTTATAGCATGGTGATCTTGGCGCAAAGCCATGTTGCGTTGCTTCGTGGTGCATGGTGCCTCTGACCATCAACAGCATTACGCCAACAAGCTATATCACACAGTCATCATATAGCATTACAGAATGGATGTCTACTATTACAAAGATTGGATGGCACCAACTAATTACTAGGTAAATGTGGTGCAATGCTCTGGGTGCCACTCAGATTGCCGATACACTATTAAAAGTGGGGGTGTCCAATTCCCACAAAAGAGTACAAACCAGAGACTTAGCGTTGCACACACTCAAATAGTATCAAAAATGCATTTGATCCACATGATAAAATATATCTAAAAAGACAATTTAAAAAACATGCAAGAAAACAACATTCTCACAATCTACCATGGGGGGCGCCGTTGTACAGGGCAGCCAGCCATAGAAAATAATCAATAATCAATAAAGCTCAATAACCTAAGCCCTTCTAAGGGCAATAATCATTAATAAAATATAAAGTGCTATGTTCTTCCCAATTAAGTGCGTCAAAACCTAATGAACAATCAGATGAGTATAGTGCAAAAGTCTGCAATAAATGATATGAGGTAGGTGCAAAAACATGAAAAAATACACTTATCTTACAAATGTATAGTGTCCATGGTACAGGCCGCCACTCGTCCCCCCAGGAAAAAGCCAATGCGTTTCGTGACGCACCGTCAGTTTTTTAAGGCAGAGTATGCCAAGGTTCTCCCTGGTTCTGCAGAACTAATTGTTAAATTGTAGCAGTTCTCAGAACTGAGAACTGGCACAGATAAGTTATACAATCCCTTAATATTGCTTGGGTCCAATTTAATAGTATTACACAGTTTGCTGGTCATTACATTGTGTGCACACATTTATTATGCTTTTTATTTAAAAATAAATGTGTGTATCACTTTACAACTTAACAAATAGGGAACAGATAGTATTGAATCCCACCTTGGTAAGGCAAGGAACTGAGAGGGTTTGCCTTCTGAAATCCAAAAGTGCTACCCATAACGCTTGGTACTTACCTTTCCTTCTCCACAAATTGTGCCATTTTGGACCATTGCTTCCTGATGTAAAACCGCACGACAGTTGGAAATTGATGCCACAGGTGCAGCTATTTTAGGGGTGCTGCTGCCACCACTGCAATACAATACTCCACACTTTGTATCACTACATATAAACACAAAGAAAGATATCAATAAATGTCATGCATTATATTTGTAGACATCACGTAATAAAAGGCTATAAATCTATACTTCTACACATAAACCCATTGATAAACAACAGAGATATACATCTATCCCCCATGCAAAAGTCATATCATTATATATGTTACTGTTTTTAAGTTCATATAGAACACCATCTACTGCATTATAAGAATTTAAAAAGAATGCAATTTATTAATATAACATTAAAATTCCATGATTGTAAATATCCATTTCAGATTTGCATAGATTCATCCACTATATGAACGTGTTTTGTAAACAATTTCTCCTTAATCTTGATCACCATGAAGTGGATCTACATAAAAACATATTATTAGATAAATCTATGCACAGAAGTGGTGATGCAAAATTAGTAACTTTCTTTTTTAACGTTTACTAAGAGCTTGGTCATATCTATGAAATGCAATCACCCACAAAGTCAGGTTTGTTAAGCTGGCTTTAAATGTTGGATCAGATTGATTGTTCCCCTAATGATCAGATCCATGACTGAACTTCTATTATCGTACCACTGTTTCCAGCAGTAGAGATCAGGTCATCTAGAAGGTGGAAAGACCAGGAGCAGTGCTGTTGTTTCCTTGACATTGATAAAGCCCCTACTGCCCTGGCTGTCCTCCTGACTACAAGGGTTAATGAGTGAAATTGAGTGAAATGAGTGAAAATTCCTAGGAATCACAATCAAAACCTAAAACTATAACTAGTAATGGGTGAACCAAACCCATTCGCAAACCCTAAAACGGACTTAAAGTGGACCAACACCCAGGATTTTGACTATCCTGGGTCTTGGTCCACTTCGATGGGGCACCCCCGATCGGGGTGCCCCGCTGTGTGAAACCCCCCCCAACCCCCCGAAAAACTCACCTCTCCGCGCTCCCAGCGCCAACGTACAAGCTCTATTCCAGGACGTCTAAGCGGCTGCCGCCGCCGCCGCCTCCCGCGCGTCCCTTTTGACGCGCGCGCGCCCGCGCCGGCCATTCGCAGACGGCCGGCGCGGGCGCGCGCACGCCTGCAGGGGCGCGAGGGAGGCGGCGGCGGCCGGCCGCCGCCGAAGATCAGGTAGGGTTTTTCGGGGGTTTTGGGGGGGTTACACCCCGCGGGACATCCCGATCTCGGATGTCCCGCGGGGTGGGGGGTGATCGGCCCGGGAATCTTATAGATTCCCGGGCCGATCACCCGTGGGTGTTGGTCCACTTTAAGCCAGAAATCTGTGTTCGAGTTCCGCGTCTGGCCCGAACTTGGAAAAACTGATTCACTCTAGGGTTCTCCTCAGGGTGCAGCAGCAAAAAGCTGATGTGACTCACCTGAGACCTGATCCACGGCCCCTGGTCAGCGGTGGCGTTCCTTTAAAACAGTTGGATGGTTGTCACATTGGGCAATTCTTAATGGATAATGCTAGCAAGTGAAATGTTGGGCAGCCAACTTAAAATGTTATTTTTGCTGTCTGTTAGCTAATTGAGATTTTGCTTCACATTTGGTTTGTGTGCCCAAACAGGGAGGTAGTATAATGGAAAAATAATGAGTGTCACAGGCCAAGTGGGACTATTTTCTGATGGTCGCCATGGGTAATGTCCAATGTCATGGTCAGGACTGAGAGGCAGAGGAAGTGGAAGAAGAAACCCCAATTCCTTTTATTGACCAGAGCAAAGGGACTGCATGGGATCGATACTTCATCAGGTAATCTGCCAGGCAATTGATTTTAAAGTTTGACTGGTGAATTTAAACATCCCACCCCTCCCTGGTAGGTGGTACTTCACTTGCCTACCAGAGGACCACACGAACCATGTTGTAGAGCCTGGATGCTGCAGTGGTAGATGTATTTCTCATAATTGGCAATTTGGGCTGTTGTGGGATATTTTACTGTTGAGTTGCAATTGTATTAGCTGAGATCATTTAATTCAATAGGCCTATAAAAAGTATCGAGTTATGCTTCTACTTACGCAGCACCACATGGTACATAGCTGCCTTCTACTTTACGACAGTATCCATAGTTCACGCCTCTTCGATTTAGATTAAAGCAGCTGTCTCCTCCCACTAAAGCACCTGTTGGAAGAAATATATCAGTCATCCGATAATACTTGGAAGAGTTTTAAATGATCTCAAAAACAAAAGGTAAATGCAGCGTATGTATTCTCTCTCAGATTAAAATAGACAAAAGTGTAAATGTTCATGTGAGTATATGTTTTTCCATGCTAAATGTATCCAAACCAAAGGCAAAATATTTATATACGGCGGATATATGCACACCACACTCAAAGATCATTTGCAAATAAAAATGTATTTATGTAAGTATTATGCAAAATTCAATAACAAACATGTTTTCAGGCTACGCAAAAAAGGATACAATGGAGGTACTCTGGTATATAGATCTACAAGGCTATGATATAGGTAAAACATTATCAATAGGGTCTATTGAGGGGTTGTTACACAGGTCCTGAAGAGTAGAATAATATGTTTGCTGACCAGGATATAACAGGTTAAGGAAAACAATAATCAGAGAAATATGCAATACAGTATAACAGTCTATTCCTGGTCAGCTGGTCGCATAACAAAGAGCCCACGTTTCGGTACCGCAGGTTCCTTTCTCAAGGCTGCGAGACCCTATTGGTAATGTTTTACCTATATCATAGCCTTGTAGATCTATATACAATAGTGTTATATTGCATATATTATCATATGTACATACCAGAGTACCTACATTGTATCCTTTTTTTGCGTAGCCTGAAAACATGTTTGTTACTGAATTTTGCATAATACTTATATAAATACCTTTTTATTTGCAAATGATCTTTGAGTGTGGTGTGCATATATCCGCCGTATATAAATATTATGTTCTGATTTAAGGTTCCAAGTGGGGAGGTACCTTGGATGTTTTTGCACCCTGAATATCGTTTATATTTGATATAATGTCAGTTATTTAAGGTGTGCTCTGGCCTACAAAAATACCATTTTGTGATTACTCACCTGTAAAATGGGTATTATAAGTATGTCACACACCCCGCTTCAGAATAGTCATTACACTTGGGTTATACCGACCTGTAGAGGGCGATCCTGCAGAGATGTCATGAAAAAAGGGAGCCCCTCCCGGTCCATAAATACCTGGGACCTCCCACTCATTCCCCAGCATTAAGACAGCAGTAAAGGGACCAGGAAGAGCCAAAACAACCAGTAACAGTAAAAAAGGTTCACCACAGAAAGGATCCAGAATACCAAAGGGCTGGGTGAATTTTACAGGTGAGTAATCACAAAATGGTATTATTCTAAGTATGTCATACACCCCGCTTCAGAATAGTCATTACACTTGGGACATCCAATAGCAGTGTCCATAAAGGGCGGGGATCCAAAACAAGGCAATAATGCACCAACTTAAACCACTGCAGCTTGCAGAACTTTGCGGCCAAAAACAGCATTCGCTGAGGCCCGCACATCAACCTTGTAAAACTTGGAAAAAGTGTGAACCGAAGACCAAGTAGCAGCCTTACAAACCTGCTCAACAGAAGCCTGGTGCTGGAAGGCCCAGTACGCCCCAACAGCACAAGTAGAATGAGCAGTAACACGAAAAGGGGGAATCTTCCCCTTGGCAGAATAGGCCCCAACAATGGCCTGGCGAATCCATTTACTAATGGAAGACTTGGCGGGAGCCAAACCTTTCCTAGGCCCGGAGGGCACCACGAAAAGGGCGTCAGTCTTACGAAAAGAAGAAGTAGCCACCAAATAGTACTTCACACAGCGAACCACATCCAGAGAATGCAAGACCCTCTCCTTGTCATTGCTGGGCTTAGGACACAAGGAGGGTAGAACAATGCCCTGATTAAGATGAAAAGCAGAAACCACCTTAGGAAGGAAATCTGGCTTGAAGCGGAAAACAACCTTGTCCTGATGCCTCTCAAAGTACGGGGCCTTAATGGACAAAGCCGCCAACTCCGATACACGCCGAACCGAAGTGATGGCAACCAAAAACGTAACCTTCTGAGTAAGCGTACAAAGAGCAATATCCTGCAAAGGTTCAAAAGGAGGACCCTGAAAAGCAAAAAAGTACCAAATTCAAATCCCAAACTGGGAGCAAAGGCTTCCTAGGAGGCCGCACATGCGTAACCCCCTGGAAAATGGTCTTAACCAGAGGATGAAGAGCAAAAGACCTTTGAAAGAAAACCGCCAGGGCAGAAACGTGCGCTTTCAATGTACTAAGCTGCAAACCCAAGTCGAGACCATGTTGCAGAAATGCCAAAACCCTAGGGATAGAAAAAACCCTGCAAGGTAAGGCCCGGACCTCACACCAATCAATATAAGACCTCCAAATCCTATAGTAGATGACAGAGGAAGACCTCTTTCTAGCCCTAACCAGAGTCTGAATAACAGCATCAGAAAGACCTTCCTCCTTCAAGATGGAGGTTTCAGCAGCCATGCCGTCAAAGCCAGCGTTGGTAAATTGGGGTAGAGTAGTTGACCTTGAGTGAGCAGATCCGGCAGAAGGGGCAGATCGAACTGATCCGCTGCCAACCTTACCACGTCTGCGAACCAAACCTGTCTTGGCCATCTTGGAGCCACCAAGATTGCTGACGCACCCTCTAGCCCACCATGGGAAACGGAGGGAACAGGTACAGAAACCACAGATCCCTCCAGTTCAGAGACATTGCATCCACTGCCAGAGCCAGCAGATCCCGCGAGAGAGACACAAATGCCGGAAGCTTGTAATTGCGACGAGAGGCAAAGAGGTCCACCTCCGGAGTCCCCCACCGGTGGAAAAGTGACCGAAACACCTTGGGGCTGAGAGACCATTCCCCCCGGCGAGATGAGCACCTACTCAGGGAGTCCGCCTCCATGTTCTCCACTTCCGGATTGTACACCGCCAAGATGCATGGAACATTGCTCTCTGCCCAAGCCAGGATCAAGGACACTTCCCTGAGGGAACGCCTGCTGCGAGTCCCTCCCTGGTGATTGATGTAGGCGACCACCGTCCGATTGTCCGACCGAACTTGAACCGGCAAACCCTGTAACTGATGAGTCAAGTGAACCAGAACCAACCAGATGGCTCTCAGCTCCAGAACATTGATGGGATCGGGAGCCTCCTGAGGCCCCCACAGTCCCTGAAACTGAAGATCCTTCCAAACCCCCCCCCCAACCTGACAGGCTGGCATCCGTGGTGACCGTCTCCCAACAAGGGGTCAGAAAGGATCTGCCCCTCATCAGATTGCTTGGTTCCAGCCACCACCGAAGGGAATGCCGAACCCGGGGGACATCAGAAAAGACTGATCCAATGACAGCGGAGACCTGTCCCAGGCCGCCAAGAGATGAAGCTGGAGCGTCCTTGTGTGAAACTGAGCAAAGGGAACCGCCTCAAAAGAAGCCACCATCAATCCCACCAGTCTCATCCCCAGCCGGATGGATGGACGAGGGATAGACAGAAGAAGCTGAGTCAATTCCTGAATCAAAAGAACCTTGGGCCAGGGAAGGAACACCCTGGACTGAGAAGTATCCAGAGGCATTCCCAGGAATGACACCACGGACAGAGAGAGGAAGGACTTGGGATAGTTGATCACCCAGCCGAATCTCTCCAGAGTGGATACCACAGTCCTGGTATCTAGCTCCGCCTGGCTGAGAGAGGATGCCATAATGAGAAGATCGTCCAGATAAGGCACGATGCGGATACCCTGGGCTCTGAGGAGGGCCATCACCCCCGCCAGCACCTTGGTGAAAACCCTTGGAGCCGAGGTAAGGCCAAACGGAAGAGCCACAAACTGAAAATGCCGATCTTCCACCACAAACCTGAGAAATCTCTGATGTGCCGGGAAGATTGGAACATGCAGATAAGCATCCTTGATGTCTACGGACGCCATGAAGTCCTCCTGACGAAGCGAATTTATGGCTGAACGCAGAGTTTCCATGCGGAACTTCCTGAGACGGATAAACCTGTTGAGGAACTTCCCAGGATGGGACGAACGGAGCCATCCTTCTTGGGCACCGTGAACAGATTGGAATAGTATCCCAGGCCCGGTCCGAGGAAGGCACCGGGCAGATGACAGCCATGTCCAGGAGATCTTTTACTGCCGCCCGGAGCCCCTGCGCGGCCAGAGGATCCAAGGGCACCCAAGACCTGAAGAATCTGGGAGGAAGCCGGATCCCGTACTCCAGCTTGTAACCGGAAGACACCACTTTCCGAATCCATCTGTCCGAGACCTCCTGGTCCCAGACCTGGGAGAAGTGTCGCAGCCGTCCCCCCACCCGCAAGGGTGAGGACGCCCCCTCATTGCTGAGACAGCTTGGCAGCGGCTTTGGGCTTGGATCCCCAGCTGTGACCTGGACGGGCACGTCCTCTTCCCCTGTTCCAGGAATCACCTCTGGAGGAGAAGACAGCCAATCCCCGTCCAGCTCTGGCCCCACGAAAGGAAGGGGTAAAGGAAGCCGCCCCCCGAAAGGGACGACGTTGCTTCTTTCGCTGAGGTAACCTACCTCCTTTTGCGACCGAATCCAATTTTTCTCCAAAGAGCCGCAAGCCCAGAAAGGGAAGAGCGACTTTTTGGACACAAAATCAGCCGCCCACTGGTGCAATCAAACCGACCGCCGAATAGCCACCAGCAAGGCCGAAGTTCTACTACACATCACCATGGTGTCATCCAGGGCGGCTAGCACAAATGACAAAAACAAATCGCACCGCCTAAGGGCGGTGAACTCATCACTAGCCGGATCAAGCCTGGAAGTAGACAACAGGTCCCTAACAGCCTACCTAGAAGCCACTATTAAAAGCGCCGAAGCACAAACAGCCCGCAAAGCCGACCCGACACTGGCAAAACTGTGACAAGCCATCTGGTCAATGTGTTTGTCCTCACCATCCTTGAGAGTAGAACAGTCAGGAGAATGCAAAAAAGAGGTGCTAGACAACCCCAAAACAGGGGCCTCCACCTCAGGAGGGGACGACCAGCGCTTCACCGCATCCACCGGAAAGGGATATTTCTTATCCCAACCCGGAGGAACGCCTGGAAGCCGAGTAGGCCTCTCCCATTCCTTAAGAATAATGCCATCGAAATGCTTTTGATTAGGGAATTCCAAGAGCGGCTTAGCCTCCTCAAAGAACTCCCCTTTCTGCGGAAGAGCCACTTCAGGAGGATAAATTGCCAGAACCTCAAACATATGAGCCAGGACCTTAGGGGTATCCAAAGAATCCCCCTGACCCCGCTCGGCATCGGTGCCAACAAACTGCTGATCGTCAGAACCATCCGACTCCTCAAATAGCTCCCCTTCCTCTAGCGGGGGGTAATCAGACCAGTCCAGTGAATCAAACTCCTCAAAATCAGAAGCCGGCGTGGCTGGGGACAAGTGCTTTCTCTTAGCCGGGGCCTTTCTGGCAACAGCGCTAGAAAATAATTTTTCAAGATTTGCCAATCTGGCACACACCTCAGACTGCGACTCCCCACTCATGACAACATCACACGGGGTACGGATCAGGCGGGGAGGGGTAGGTGAAGGGACCGGCGGCGCAGAACCAGACGCAAGGGATCCGGACTGCCGCGTAATAGTCTGCTGTGCACATGGTATGCAAAGGAATACATCAACCCTGTAAGGGATACCCCACACCCCAAACACTGCCGGGGTTGCCCCGAGGGGAGCCCGAGCCCGGTATCCTGGGAAGCCTCCATATGGTGATTTTATTGGTAGTCGCGATACCCAAGGGAATTACGCAATATAAGCGACCTGGGATGCCCCTTCTGTGTCCCGAGTGGGAGGATTTATAGGGAGTCCTTAAACTAAACCAGGGACCCTAGGACCGGGAGGACCCTTTAAGATCCAACAAGGGTCCGCCTGGAATAGAAAAAGGGGAACTGTCACACACATAACACACAATGCTGTGCACATAACAGAAGGGCCAAGGCACACATACATATGAATAGAAAAGTATATATCAATCTCGCGCTGACAAGCAGCATCACAGGCAATGAAGGAATGGAGCCCACTGGGCGCTTACGGTAATGGCGTCGTGCACGAGGCGAAGGGACTTGGCAGCAAGGAAGAAGAAGGGCGGGCCGGTGCGGACGGCTCGCTGCGCCCAACCCCGCCCCTCTCCCCTGACACAAGGCGCTCCCGGCCAGTGACCGGGCTCCGCAGCGGCACCAGCAGCACGGGGGGAGGGAGGGGGCAGGCCGCAGGATCTCGCCTCGCGCCCGCCCCCCCCCCCCCCCCGAAACCGCACCGGAGGGGAAGAAGCTCCCCTGAAGGCTGTCAGTAACGGCCAGCGGTGCCGCAAACCGCCGTCCCGGCCAGGGAACGCATCAATCTCACGCACAACACACACACAACAAGTTGCACACAAGCATGCACTCTAAGAAATAACTAAACTAAAAAGTGAATAAGCGTCCCCCTAGCATTAGGGAACAATGGGTGACCGGGGAAGGGGGAAATAACACCACAAAGGTGTAAGGGCAAGGACAGGGCATCCAAGCCGGGATCACCAACCTGGAATACCGCCTACCCCTTAGTATGGGGTCTCACGGTGGAGCGTAGCTCCTAAAGCACCTTAAGGTGCCGTCTACCTTTGCCCGGACCCGCAGCCTAGGCTGGGAGGCTCTTTATTAAAAAGGGGGATAACAGTAGATCCAGGCAGAAATAGACCAAAAGAGGGGGGCCGGGAGTTACCCCGGCTACCTGCAAGGAGGAGACATCCATCTTCTGACTTGCTCACCGTCTGCAGAGATGAAAGACTGTGGAATGAGTGGGAGGTCCCAGGTATTTATGGACCGGGAGGGGCTCCCTTTTTTTCATGACATCTCTGCAGGATCGCAGTCTACAGGTCGGTATAACCCAAGTGTAATGACTATTCTGAAGCAGGGTGTGTGACATACTTAGAATAACAATATATTATCCAAACCAAAGGCAAAACAGGCCAGAAATAAAAGCCAAAGACGATAGACCATAATAAGGATGCACTGGGAGCACTATCTATTGCTCAATAGCTATTGTGATTACTGATGACTTTCTTTTATTTACATTTTTTTTAATAACTCCACCCCATATGCATTATGATCGAGAAACACCCCCACCACCAATGTGAACTGCCCGCCCCTTCCCACCCTGCTCCCCCAGTCAGCTGAGCCTATCAAACTGACCATTATGGGGTGAACCACCCTGGATTCCATTGGACTATGAAAAGATAAGTCCTGGTTGTAGTCCTCCTCCTTAACCATGAAATAGGGTACATGCAGGGTTGTTGGGTTCAGGGTACTTACTTGCTCCCCAAAGGTATGTACATTGATTTTCCAATGTTGGGCACTTTCCGTTGTAGCAGTAACCTTGGCGGTTATTGCATGGGTACCCATTATAGATAAAGCCATCCTGTGGACATTCTGCAGACTTCCCATCGCACATTTCATGCAGGTCACAATCGTCTTTGATAGGTCTGCACACAATGCCTTTATTCTTTATCTGCCACAAGACAAGGGCAAAGGTGGAATCCCGGTTAAGATCTTTTTTCTTACATATAAATTGATCATATCCAGCAAGAGTGCAAAAGAATTAGATGATCCAGCCGGTGGTGGGATTTACATTTTTAACATATTTGACATTAAAGCTGACATTAAAACAAAACAAAAACCTAGAATTTTCACTATCCCATTTTTTGTTCCTCAATTTGGGATACCCCACTGTGTGAATGTATAGTTATGTTACACATAATTATAAATAATTAAACTAACCTTACAATCCTGACAGCATAATCCTTCTGCACATTGGGCATTTGCCTTGAATTTGCAGGTGGCAGCATTGCAGCATGGGTTGGTACATTCCTAAAACACAGTTAACAAAACCACATTAGAAAAAGATTGCACTAAGATTACTTTCTTAGATTGAAGCATAGGTGCACTTACCATCATGAGATCGGAGGATAGGATAGGAGCTTGGATACACTTAACTTAAATGATAAGGGGGTTCCAAGCATAGGTTTTTTCTATGCAGGCTGGAAAACATGTGGGCATAACTGGAGGCATTGAAGAACACTTTCCCTTGCAATGATTGCCCAACAGCATGGAGACATGAGACATCTTTAGTGTCTTTATTTAGACCAAAACAAACCCACAGGGGAGGCACACCAATATCCAAAATGAATTCAAATTTTATTCATAGTTCTACAACAACAGGTATGACACATAAGACACATAAAAAACCTATTAAAATACACATACATACAAAGACCACACACACAACAATAACATATAAAGTGAGGTGTAGCCGAGGGGAGAGCAACAAATCTCAAAAAAATTAATTCACTATTGATTACAATACTATAATTAATTAGAAATAAATAAATAGAAATAAGAGTAATACATCTACTCTATAATACATCTGCTCTATCAAAGATAGTATTATAGAGTAGATGTATTACTGTTATTTCTATTTCTTTATTTGTTAAATTGATTAATTATAGTATGTTAATCAATATTGAATGAATTTTTTGAGATTTGTGAAATTTGTTGCTCTCCCCTCGCCTACACTTCACTTTATGTGTTACTGTTGTGTGTGTGTGGTCTTTGTATTTATGTGTATTTTAATAGGTTTTTAATGTGTCTTATGTGTTATAGGTGTAACTATAACACATAGGTGGAACTATAAATAAAATTGGAATTAATTTTGGATATTGGTGTGCCTCCCCTTTGGGTTTATTTTGGTCTAAATAAATATGTACTTGAGCAGTTCATGCTTGGAAAGCGGCAGCCACCTACTAGCTACTTATTTTTATTGTTTTATTGTTTGTTTAATATAGGGGGAGCGTGCAGGCAGGTGTTTTTTCAGATCTTTAGTGTCTTCCACTGCCCCTGTTATGCCACGGTTATCGTAACTTTCAGAACTTTGCCTTCTCAAAACTACCTTTCATTGCTTTCTTTCTGTATCATTTGACATGTTCTATCCACAAGGCACCACCTTTTTCTGCTCCCTGTTCCGACATTCATAAAAGTTTGTAGCGGATGTTACCTGCATAAGCTCATTCTGCTTAGTTGGTTGGATACGTTTGCTCTCTCTAGTGTTTAGTGTGTAGTATGACAGGAGTTTTTTTTACAACCCATTGAACATTTGATGGATCTCACCCCTCAAGAAACTACAGAGAAGAGAACCATGGGCAAGGCGGAAAGGGCAGGTACTAATTGACCAACAAATTCCCTTTGCTTATACAATGACAGGCTTATGCTTTTATTAGTCCTTTGTATGTACCTTCACACTGCCACAATCACAGTCCTCCCCGATCTCTGTAAATTTGTTCCCACACACCGAAGGGGACTGAACATTTTGTTTCAGTGGCACATCTCTCATACATTCTGGCATTTTGTCATAGATGAACTCCTGGAAGTTCTGCAGGCTGCAGGAACTGAAGAGGCGTGGACTGTTATAGCTGAAGAGACAAAAGCAATGATAAGCAAAGTGATTCAGACAGTCATTTTTAAAGCCAGCTTTATGTTATGAGTAAGAAAGGGTTAGCATCACGTTGCCGCTCTTTTTGGCGTTTGAGGTCCAGCTGGAGATCTGGAGGCTATCGGAATTTTGTGAGATGCAATTTTTGAAGCAGCAGAGGTTTTAAAGGCATTGATAGACTTTTCAAAGCAACATACAAAATAGTGAGAAATAAATCTTTTTTTTTGAAAGACAAATTCTCTGCATCTGTAAAGGGCAGCTTTAGGAGCAAGATGATAAAGTTTTTTCCAAATGTATAAATAACAATGGCCTATTGGAATTAAAATACATTAACATTTACTTCTCCAACTTTATTCACTGCTAAGTTGGAGTGTCTCTCAAAACTCAGCCTTTCTAAATAATGCAGAGGCTCTTAAATTTATTTAGATACCCCTCTAGACCAAAGCTAATTTAAATAAAATAGCATTATTGGTATTGAAAAACAATGACCTACACAAACTATGTGTTCCTGTTCCAGAGACAACCCCCTGGGCAACATGACACCTACAGATTTTCTGATAAAATGTCCTGTATGGTCTAAAGAGACTAGAAATAAGGAGAGATTTCCAAAACAGGATTATGATTCAGGTAGAATTAACATCATCCATCATCATGTCTTAACCCCTTAGAATAGCTTACCCCCCTTCCATTCCACCTTGCTCCTAACTCATTTCATTCTGCTCACTAAACAAGGACTAGTCTCTGACCACCTGCCTACCACCAGACTGTCTGCTCCGTTGATCCCATCACATCCCTCTTTAATTGTCCCCATCTCTCATTTCAGCATGAACATCTCTTTTTAAAGTCTCACTCTCCACTGGCACCTTTCCCTGTCTTGTTTCCAAAAGTATCTTGCTAAACCTTGGGTATAGACATAAAAGGAATAGTAGTCAAATAAGCTTTCTTAATATGCAAACATGAAAATAACATGTGACTGTTAGTCTATTGAGCAGTACAAAAATCTAGGACTAAAGATAATTACTTGCCATTTATAGTAAATGAAACTGTATGAGCAATCCGAGCTTGCACTAAGTACATTAATGGAACAGGTAGATATGGTAGACCAAATTATCCCCCATTCTTTGCTGGATTTGGTGAATCTGAGATTCCTTTCGCACCTAGATAAATAGCCATGAGATTGGCCCCAGGTAACTGATTCATTTGTACATAAATGATAGAAACCAAACCTCCTGCATTAGTGCCTGATGCATAGATTTGTCTGAGTACTTTTTAAATGGGACTGTCAGATGAAGCAGAAGTTTAATCTATAGTACCCCACAGATTTTTTTAAATACCTCCAGTTTCATCACTGGTTAAAATCCTGGACAAATCAAGGATTGTAACTAGTGCCAAAACTGGAGGTATCTAAAAAAATATCTAGTGGGTACATTCAACTTTTTCTTCAGTTGTTCAAAGCACCATAGGCCCTGCAGGGACAGAATGTGATGTATCTTATTCATACCATGCAACCACCATCACTCAAAACATGGTAATTATCTATCCATTTTTATCTTGGCCAGGTCCAATGGTAGAACCCACAGGAGGGAGTCTATCAATAGGCGAGTGTATTCTGGTATTTCTAAGAGAACCTAAAAAGGAGGTTCCTTCAGGTCCTGTAATGTGGTCTGTGCAGTCTTGTAATATTTAGACATATTGGGGACCCCCAATTCACCTTGTGAGTTATTGATATACATAGTTTGTTTAGAAACACTAATGAGTTTAGGACCCCATATAAGCCTAAAAATTATACTCTGGGTAGTGCATAATATGTGTGGAGCGGAGGACCCTAAAATAGTATAACATGTTTATGTCCACTTGATTGCATGAATACGACATACAGTGTATTATGTTCAAGTATCCATTAATGACTTTTGAATTTGGACTCTCAGAACTCCCTGTAGGGTGATGTTAAGAACAATTGATTTATCATTATATTAATAGCCTGATATAGTTGAGAATTCAGAGAGGGCCCTATATAGGTTATAGTATTCTCGCTTCTCTTAGAATTCAAGGCTTGGGCTCTCCTGGCTCTCCTCCTATCTAACTGGTAATTTAGTGACCATTTAGTTTGCAAAGCTCTTTATTTTATTCTAATACAGTACCTCACAGTGGCTGACATGACACAAGAATCACCAGCGCAGGTACACGAGCTGGTGTCATGGTTCATCCCAAGGTTGTGTCCCATTTCATGAGCTAGGGTGGCACCAACAGCAACGGCGGGTTTGCTGTGATCCTGGAAACAAAAAACATTAAACTCATTGATATGATTTTAGATATATTCCATGACTCCAGCTGTTGGTGCACACTGGCTGCTTAAATTTATACTAAAGGCAAGCTTGATTGTTGTTCCAGTGTCTCGGGCTACACTTTGCACTGTCCCAAACTTCAATCCATTTTCAAAAGGACCCTGTAGTTCCTGAGTTATTTGTAAAAGTATTAGAGCATTGGAGATGCAGAGAAAAAAATGAGGAGACGCAGTGGGTGTGGCAACAGTAATGTGATGTAAGCACATTTACATATATCCTAATAAAAAAAAAAATAATTGCATTGTTATGCCTCTAGTTATTACTGCCAGAACATAGTGTGATCATAAAAAGGGGTTGAGAGATGCTGCAGGCTAAGAGCGGCTCCAGTCTGCCAGCCCAGAGAGAAGGGAGGAGGGAGAAGGGGGTTTTCCCACTCTTGGTCTACTGAAGGACCAGGTCAGGGGGTGAAGATTGAAAGCTGAATGAGGAAGTGATTTCCTCACTCAGGAGACCGACCAAGGAGAAATCACAGAGCTCCAGCCACTCAATGAAAGGTAAGATTTTTAAACTTTTGACTTCCCAATCACATAAGTACTGAGCATCTTAAGTCTAATCCACTATGGTCAAGGGCGAAAGGGAAATGTCAAGGGAAACTCAGACATACATGTCAGGATCTCTTGAAGATAACTGGACTGCCAGCGATCATAAAGAAATCAGTAAAATCTATATTTTGTGTGTTACTTTCTCTTGTATTTAATTCTTCCTATTCTTGAGCTTTGCTTGTATTTAATTCTTCCTATTCTTGAGATTTGCTTAATATTGTAATTCATCCCTGGACATTATTCACACCCTGTAATTATTGTATTATTTGCCATTATTTACACCTTTAAAACCCAACTCCAAAATGTAATTGTATTTGCTGCTGGAGTGGGTAACATTCAACCCCATTTATATTTAATAAAATGATATTTACTGAAAGGCTTTACATATTAGGTTCCTCAAGTTTCCCCAGGTATGTTTTGTCTGACTGACATTGAAACATCTTTCCTATTGTCTCTGGACTAACATCACCTTCTAAACATCTTTCTGTAAGCGAAGTCTTCAAAACTAGATACAATATGGTCTAGTAAACTGGGAAATTGATGCTAGATTTTCTCAGTGGGACATTCTATGTATAAATGTAAACACACATTTGCTGAAACTGGGATATTTTAACAACTCTGCTTACCTGAATTACACCTGTGGAGTACATATCAGAACACATCGACCCCACATAGGCAAGCCCAACAGTAGCACCATCGAAGTCATAGTCTCTGATAAACAAACAAATACCGAAATCAGTGATAGTGTCTTAGAAACGACTTTTCTGGGGCATGGCTCCTAGACTTGGTGAACCTCTTTTACAGTAGTTCATTATGCATTTTAGTGACAATTATGTAAAGTGTCCTGTGAGCCTATATACCCATCTGTAATGAAGAAGAGCTGTCCTCAGTGTAGATTTAGAAAACATTTATTAGGATCTTTCTGTGTTAAAGTCAAAATTATGATAAAAAATGACTTTAGTAAATCTGTAAAACTGTGTATTTCCACTTCCACTGTAATTGTGGTGTTCTTGGGATTATAGACTGCAAGCCTATACCAGTATATAACATAATTAAAATGTTTTACTAAAAGTTTTACTATAGGTTAAGGTGCTTCTGGGGAATTTATAAGAAATTGTACCTGTTTTGGTTATTTAGAAACCAAAGCAAGTAATTTGGAATAAACTGTGAAAGAACACTTACGTCAAGAACTGGGCATTGTCATGAGGTTTTCTCGGCAGTAGACTATTTTTTCTCCAGGCAGACAATCGGTCAAGATTAGTGCCTGCTGCAGTTACCACTTCAAATTGATCTTTGTTTTGCCAGATTTCTATACCGATCACTGCCACGAAGGTATGGAGGGCTAAATACAGCTTAAATAGGGAGAGAATAAGAGCTGTTTAATTTGCTATAATGGTAGCCTTGGAGATCACTAAGCCACCGATTACCCCCTGATGTTGTATTTAAAACATAAACTGCTGATTACTATAGCTTCAATATCTTTCCATACAAATGTAAGAAACTTACTGGGTAAACTTGGTCAGAATAACGGAATAATTAATTTTACAGCACTGGTGGTTGCCTATATTTTACCCCCCCCCCCAATTTAACTGTAAAGTGCCATCTATAACTAATTAGGAATAAGTTATTACAGTTGGGAATCTCAAAACAACACATTGCCTAGAGATTTGTCACCTGCCATTCCATGCCAATTTTATCCCAGTAAAATTGATCATGGCAGCATTTATTTCAAATCTTAAAAGGAATTCTAAAGGATAAAAATATAATTCTGTGATTACTCACCTGTAGAATTGGTATTATACGTATACAGCACGTCCTGTTCCAGAATATTCCTTACCCATGGGTAATACATCCACAAGATGGCGCTGGACTGCAGAAAAACAGCTTGTGGCCTCTCCCGGCCCTATATAAGTCAGGGACCTCCCACAAAATCCCCAGTATTGACAAGCAGTTAACAAAAAGCCGGGAGAACAAAACCAGAATTCAACAATGAACATATGAACAATCACCATACAGAGGTAACTAAGAATAATGATAATAAGGGTGGGGTGGAACAGGACGTGCTGTATACCTATAATACCAATTCTATAGGTGAGTAATCACAGAATTGTATTATTCTAAGTATACAGCATGTTCTGTTCCAGAATATTCCTTACCCATGGGACATCCAATAGCAGTGTCCGTAAGGTAGGGTGGGATCCCCAAAAAGTAATAGCGGGCAGTTTAAACCACTGCCGCCTGCAGAACCTTGCAGCCAAAAGCAGCATAAGCTGAGGCCCTAACATCAACCTTGTAAAACTTAGAAAAAGTATGAACAGAAGACCAAGTAGCGGACTGGCAAACATGTTCAACAGAAGCTTGGTGCTGAAAAGCCCAAGAGGCACCAATAGCACGAGTAGAATGAGCAGTAAGGCGGAAGGGAGGCTCCTTCCCCTTAGCAGAATAGGCCTGAATCACAGCCTGGCGAATCCACTTGCTGATAGTGGACTTAGCTGGAGCCAGACCCTTCCTAGGCCCAGATGGAAGCACAAATAGAGCATCAGTCTTCCTGAAAGATTCAGTAGCCACCAAATAGAACTTCAGAGTTCTGACCACATCCAGAAGTGTAAAACCCATTCCTTAGGGTTACTAGGATTAGGGCATAGAGAAGGCAAAACAATGTCCTGATTGAGATGAAAGGCAGACACAACCTTAGGCAGAAAATCTGGCTTAAAACGAAACACCACCTTGTCCTGGTGTCTCTCGAAATAAGGGAGTTTGATGGAAAGCGCTGCCAACTCAGAAACACGCCTAACAGAAGTGATAGCCACCAAAAAGACTACTTCAAAATGGACAAAGGGGCCTCACACAAAAGCTCAAAGGGAGACCCCTGCAAGGCAGATAAGACCAAGTTCAAGTCCGATACTGGTAACATAGGTTTATGTGGAGAACGCAGGTGAGAAACCCCTTGGAAGAAAGTCTTGACCATACGATGGTGAGCAAAGGATCTTTGGAAGAAAATGGCCAGAGCAGAAACATGACCTTTGAGGGTACTAAGCTGAAGACCCAAATCCAAACCATGTTGCAGGAATTCCAGAATCCTAGGGACAGAAAACACCCTACAGGGAAGCGACTTAGACTCACACCAGTCAATGTAAGCATGCCAGACCCTATAGTAGATGGATGATGAGGACTTCTTCCTAGCCTGAATCATGGTATTAACAACAGAGGCAGGAAGCCCCTTCTCCATCAAGATGGAGGTTTCAGCAGCCAGGCCGTCAAAGCCAGCATTTGTAAATTGGGATGGCGTAGCTGCCCCTGAGTGAGCAGGTCTGGATCCTTGGGCAGAACATACTGATTTACTGCCAACTGCACGACGTCTGCGAACCACACCCTTCCGCCAGAATGGTTGGCACCCCTTCCTGAGCAATCTTGTGTAGCACCTTGCCCAACAGAGGAAAAGGAGGTAACACATAGAGAAGCTGAAAGCTCTTCCAAGACATTGCTAGTGCATCAATGGCCAAGGCCAGAGGGTCCTGTGACAGAGAGACAAAGACTGGAAGCTTGTGATTGAGACGGGACGGAAACAGATCCACATCTGGCTGACCCCAGCGGGGGCACAGGGAGCAAAACACCCTGCTGCTGAGGGACCATTCTCCCAGACGAGAGGTCCCCCTGCTGAGGGAGTTTGCCTCCAGATTCTCCACCCCTGGGATGTACACAGCTGAGATGCAGGAAACATTCTCCTCCGCCCAAGACAGTATCAGGGACACTTCCTTGAGGGCCCTCTTTCTCCGGGCCCCTCCCTGATGATTGATGTAGGCAATCGCCGTCTGGTTGTCCAAGCGGACCTGAACCGTCCGTCCCTGAAGGTGTGGAGTCAATTGGGCGAGAACCAACCTTATTGCCCTCAATTCCAGAATGTTGATAGGGGTGTGGGCCTCCTGAGGGCCCCACTGACCCTGGAATTTCAGGAATTTCCAGAAGCCCCCCCAACCTGTCAGACTGGCATCTGTGGTGACTGTCTCCCAGCAAGGGGCCAGAAAGGATCTGCCCACCAACAGGTTTCTTGAGTCCAGCCACCACGGGAGAGACCGTCTGGCCAGAGGGGACAGAACCAACACCTGATCCAGGGACCGAGGGTCCCGATCCCAAACTGATAAGAGGTGAAGTTGAAGCGGTCTCATGTGAAACTAATCGTATGGAACCGCCTCGAAGCAAGACACCATCAGGCCCACCAGCTGCATCCCCTGCCGGATGGAGGGATGAGGGCAAGACATAAGGAACCTGGCTTGGGCCTGAAGACTCTCCACCTTCTGCTGCGGCAGAAAAATCTTGACCTGAGACGTATCCAGAGTCATGCCCAGAAAGGACCTCACCATTGACGGTGACAGGAAAGACTTGGGGGGGTGGTTGATCACCCAGCCGAAAGACTCCAGTATGGACACCACCCGCTGAGTATCCAACTGGGCTTGCTGGAGAGATTGAGACATGATGAGAATGTGGTCTAAGTAAGGAAGGATGCCAATGCCCTGAGATCTCAGCAGAGCCAGTAAGCCCTCCAGTACCTTGGTGAATACCCTGGGGGCCGAGGTGATACCGAAAGGCAGAACCACAAATTGATAGCGCTGATTCTCAAGATCGAACCTGAGGAATCTCTGATGACCTGGAAAGACTGGTACATGAAGGTAAGCGTCCTTGATGTCTACAGAGGTCAAGAAGTCCCCTGGATGTAGTGAATTGACAGCAGAGCGCAGAGTCTCCATGCGAAAGTGTTTTGAATCTGACAAATTTGTTGAGGCACTTTAAATCCAGGATAGGTCTGATGGACCCGTCTTTTTTGGGAACGGTGAAAAGATTGGAATAGTAGCCTCTGCCCTTTCCCTCAGAGGCACCTGGCAGATAACCCCCAACTCCAGAAGGTTTTGGACAGCAAGGCACAGACCCTGAGCTGATAGGGGGTTTTGAGCCATCCGGGATTTGACGAATCTTGGGGGCGGCCAGGCTGCAAACTCTATCTTGTAACCGGAGGACACTACCTCCTGAATACACCGGTCTGAGACATAAAGCCTCCAGACTTGAGTAAAGAGCCGAAGCCGTCCCCCCACCCGGATGGGTGAGGGTGCCCCTTCATGCCTGAGGGGGCTTGGGTGAGGATTTTGTCTTGGGACCCCAGGAGAGGCCAGGATGGCCATGTCCTCTGCCCCTTCCCCAGTGATCTCCGCGGGCCCCAGTAAAGGAGCCTCCTCGACCAGGTCTGGAACCACGTAAGGAGGGAGGAGGGCACCCATCCCCCGGAAGGACCGAGACGGCCTCCTACGTTGAGGTAACCTACCGCCCTTGGCAAACAAATCCAAACGTTCACCAAAAAGACGCAGGCCCTTGAAAGGGAAACCAGTGAGAGTCTTCTTAGCAGCATTATCAGCTACCCACTGATGTAGCCAGACAGAGCGGCGTATAGCTACCAACAGGGCAGAAGTTCTATCACACATTCTAATAGCATCATCCATGGCAGACAGAACATATGCAACAAATTCATAGCAAAGCAGGAGAGATCTATATTCTTCTCCTCCTGCATCATCAGAGGCCCCTTCTAAGAGGTTGACCCGCATGACCCGTATGAAAGAGCTCACCCTGCTGCGGCGGAGCCACGGCAGGAGGAGAGATACAGAGCACTTCAAAAATATGAGCAAAGAGCCTGTCAGTGTCATCTGAGGACCATAGATCTTCCCCAAAGGGAGACCCTGTACCACCATAAACCCTGGGTTGCTCCTCAGATGATTCTGAATCAGAGAATAATTCCCCCTCCTCCAGGGGGGAATAACCAGTAGTGTCAAAAACTTCCTAAGTTTCCACAGGAAAGAGGGAGACAGTGGGAGATAAATGCCGCTTCTTAGCAGAAGCCTTACGCGATGCAGACCCAGCAATATGTTTCTCAATGCTGGCCACCCGTGCAGCCAAATCAGGCTGAGACTCCCTGCTGGTATGCTCCTCATAGGGGGTCAGATGCAGGCGTGGGGGGGTAGGCGAAGCCTAAGGGGGCGCAGGCCTAGCAACAGGTAACCTAGACTGCAGTGCAAGTACCTGCTGAGTGCAGGATACACATACCCTGACATCATCACCGATTGGGGATACCCCACACGCAACACATAGCCGGGCTTGTCCCGAAGGAACCCCAGGCTCATTATCCCCAGAAGCCTCCATGTGGTGATTTGAACAGGCACAGTAGGCCAGTAAGGGTTAATGCTAAAGAGCTACCCGGGATGCCCCAATAGACCGCTAGGGAAGTGGGAGATAATGAGGGGAGAGGGCCGGGAGAAACCACAGGACCGAAGCTTTATCCCACCTGAAAGACACAACAATATATTCCCATAAGAATAAAGCATAAGAACAAATAGAGAAAAATTTACCCCACCGGGGTTACTCACAGACCGCAAGGAGCCAGCAGCGCAGGAGGAAGACAAAATGGCGTCCGCAACCTCGAGGGGGCGGGCCGTGGAGATATGAGGTAAATTGCATCATCCACAGAGCCCGCCCCCCTCAAGAGCGCGAAGCGCGCCCACGTGATCCAGCCAGTAGCGGCCCGGCAGCTCTGAGGTGAATGGGGCTGCCAGCCGCGGAGCGCAGTACCCCCCCCCCCCCCCCGAGATCTCCCGAAGAGAGAGTGAGGGAGGATAACAACGGAATACCCTGGGGGAAATGGCGCCCAGGGCCAATATGAAGAGGGGAGGTGAAGGGGGAATGGGAATAGGGTTTACCGCACAGGATAACCTGGCCAAACCCATGAGGCAGTGGGGACATCCCAAAAAAGGCTCACCATTAGCCTGAACCACCTACCATGTTAGAGCAGGGACTGCGGTAGGAGCCTAGCTCCTCAGCACCAAGGTGCTTCTATCGCCTACCTTCACCCGAACCTTATCAGCCAAGGCTGGGAGACAGTCAATGGGACAGAACGGGTGGGAATAGTCCTGCAGGGCCGCAGGCAATAAGTCCCGCTCACCTGCGCCACGAGAGAGCTATCTTCTATCTTCTCAGCACAGACTGCAGAAATAAACTGGGGATTTTGTGGGAGGTCCCTGACTTATATAGGGCCGGGAGAGGCCACAAGCTGTTTTTCTGCAGTCCAGCGCCATCTTGTGGATGTATTACCCATGGGTAAGGAATATTCTGGAACAGGATGTGCTGTATACTTAGAATATAACCAAAATCAGTGACAACTTTCAGTACTTTCACACCTCACTTAGCAGCCATTCAGTCTCATTGTCCATATGACTAGGTGGCCAAACAAATTAGCAGACTCCATGCATTACTGATGGTTGCCATTATTTTATTGCTGGATTTTTGAGTTAGCAGTGGTTTGGACTATAAAACTGAAGTCCCCCTATTTTTAAGCAGCCACATATGGGGGTCATGGTGGCAATGAAGGTAGTGTTGATAATGTGGCATTGACACATCGCAATGTGGCAAAGTTACAGTATATAACCAATATTTTTGCGGACAGTACTCAGTAACTGTTGCTATACTACACAGTGATTAGAACATGAACAATAAACAGGGATTGCAAGAAGGACAATTAACAGGGATCACAATGTGGATGCAAGGATTACAGCACAGACAAAGCGCAAAGAATCACAGCATGGAATGGCAAGATGGACTAGGTAGAGGGGCTTCATCCTGGACTGGACCCAGGGGTCACAACAACATGAACCACAAGAAATAATAGTAATAAAACTATTATTGGTCAATACAGCAAACCTTCTATTCTGTGGTTTGTATGTGACCTATACTGAGCATGGCCTTGAGTGGAAAACAGATCAAGGCATCCAGTAACCTGTACACAAAGGATTTGTCTCTACTCTAACAATCAAGATAAACAGCATTTGAAAAGCCCAGGCAAGACAAATGCATAAGACACATTTGTTTTATAAAAAGGATGATGCACATTATATATGGAAACATTTTAGTGCTTAAAGTAGCGCTATCACGAAAAATGGCCCAATGATAACAATCCATATAAATATGCTGGATGGTGGGAGGAGAGGTCACCTATACACCCGGCATCAAGGAATATCTAGCCAGGCCTGTTTAATGGAAGGAAGAGGAAATCAGGGGTGACAGACTCTGTCACCCCGATACACTAAACTTATCATCCCTGGATTTTATTCCCACCATATTATGTACTGTTTTATTCAGTTCGGGTGTATACGTGACCTCTCCTCTCATTAGCCAATGTGTTTATATGGATTTTTATTATTACACAATTTCACGATTGTGCTGTGTGATAAATTAAATATTTATGCATTTTTGTGCTATAGAACATTTTGCCAACATCAGAAGAGCATTATGTGTTGTATACTTCTTTTACAAGACTAACGCTTGGTAATAAAGCCAGGCTTGTGTTTATGTGCACTTACCTCATTAACATAATTTATCATCTCAAAGAATCTTTCTTTACATCGTTCAGTGTTGTTGTTATATTTTTTAAACTAAAAAAAATTAAATTACAATTAAATTACACATGGCATTGCTTTACATCATGATAAATATCCAATTTATTCTCAATATTGATTTGTATTGATTTTTGAGGGGCTTTAGTAAGTAAAAATGGAAAGCGGGTATAGTATATATAATGTAACACAGAGCACAATTTAGATAAGAGAAATATATAGTTATGTGGGGTTTGTCATTAACTACAGTAAGATACCATATCTTAGAATATATCAGCCTGACTGAGAGAAAAATAGAATTTAGTTCTTTGATTTATTTAGTTTGGAGCTGAAACACGAGATTGCAGTGCTGAGAGGTTAGAGATTTTGTTCCTTGTCCCCCTTCCCGATTTAGGATGCCTGACTGTGTGAAACCCCCCGGATCACCCAGTAAAACTCACCTGTTCCTGGTCCAACAGCGCATGTGTGGGCCCTCATCTGATTAGAGCCGATTGGCATGCATATGTAATGTTTGGCAAAGGGCTCTGTTTGTGGCAATCTGGAGCACAAGTGGCCACATCAATGGGCATGCTTCTTGCCTATCTGAATGGCTGGGGACGGAGGTGGGCACACAGCTCAAAGTCTAGCCAGCATGGCAGTTTGGAAGTCCCCCTCGCCCTGCCACCCTCTCCTGGTGCTGAGGCGAGGGAGGCGGGTTGCATTGAAAAAAAACACCTCCGCCGCAATCCAGCCCAGATGATTGGGCAATCCCAGGGCGGGGCGCCACCATCTTTCCTCTGGCCGCTCCTGCATCCAAGAGTGCATTCCCTGCATGCTCTTGGTGGCAGGAGGGGCGAGAGGAAAGATGGCGGCACCCAGCGCTGGAATCGTCTGATTATCAATGCTGTTTTTTTTTCTGTAACCCCCCACCCACCCTGCCTTAATGCCAGGATAGGGTGGCAGGGCAGGGGAGACTTTAAAAATGGCAATTCTGGCTGGACTTATATATAATAACATATAGAGTTGAACAAAGGTTGAGCCAGATGGTGAAAAACAGAAAGCAGTCCAAACTGGTTTGGTCTGATCTTCAGCAAGGTGCTGCAACTAAGCATGGAGACATGTGTGGCATGTGACCCAGAAGTTACATTGTTTGAGGTGGGCAGGATCAGTACCACATAAAACCTAGAACCCTGTTAGTCATGTGTCTGGTGTCTCGTCTTGCCTTGAGAGCTGGATAGCTTCTCTGTTAGGCTTGGAAGTCAGGGCAGCAAGAAGTCTAGTAGAGAAAACAACTTGGGAAGTGAGACCACCCAGAGGACGCAAGGAGAGCCTCGAAGATCAGTAGTGACCTAAGGGGGGTCTCAGGTTAGAATAGTATCTCAGGAACCTATCAAGATGAGCAAGTCCACCAGTTACCAAGCCTAAGATGAGGAACTTGTCTGTAAAAGTGTGTTGTACACCAAATTGAATAACTGCTTCATGATGTCTGCAGTTGTATGTTTTGTCATGGAGGCCTGCTTTTTGTGAACGAAACAGAACTGTGAGTACTGAGAACCGCACTATACCCACACTGCACCCTAGATAGAGACACTGGGCCCCCCAATGTCTGAGGACTCCCCCTCCCCACTCCTTCTCATAAACCACCATAGGCCAGGCATATAATTCTCCCAGGCAACAATTACCCCATTGCCAATAAACCTCAAGGCAGCTTTTACTGTCAAGGCAAACATATTATTGGCCTCCTAGGACAGGACAGGAATTATGCTGTCTATGACTATTTTCTGTGACCATAATAGTATGATTTACCCTCACTTTCTGTCTTTGTTGAAGCAAGAGGAAATTTAAAAGAAAAGTTGAGGGTGTCACCAAGACAGAAAGGGTGTGACATCACTGAAGAGAAGGAAATAAAGCAGCATCACATAATGCAGCAAACTGAAGATGTACTTTATACTTACAATTGATTTGTCTGCCACCAAGTAAACCTTGACATACTTCTGAGAGTTTAGGAAATTTTGTTTCTGCGAAATAATGAAAATAATGTCAAAGATGACAAGACAGAACAGATAACTGATGGGTATACATTCTAAACTGTTTTTTTCAACCTATATTGTATATTGTAAAATGTGATCTTAAAGTGGTCCTTCACTCTGAATAAGAGTCTATCTTATATGTTTCCTCCACCCTGTACATACAGATTGCTCACATAAAATATCATCCTACCTGCATCTACTGCATGTTATGAGCCTTTAAACATTCAAGATGGCGGCTTATGGATCATCAGGCAGCCTGCAAACAGGAAGTGCCTTCTGACGCTCTGCATTCTGGGATTGCTGACCTTTTCCTGACCCCAGCTCTGCTCTGTCTGAGCAAAGCACAGCTATAACCCGCTCCCTGTACTTTATCCCACTCTCCTCAGTAAGTGTGATGCTTCTGAGTCAAGATGGTGGCACCCATATCCTGAAAAGTCCTGAACAGAGTTGCAGCCCAGTGGGGGAAAGAATAATAAGTGACTAAAAACTTAAAATATATTAATTTTAGATGCTGGGGAATCGTTTTTTAAGGGTTTGGGCTTTTCAATAAATCACGCTGAAGGTCCGGTTTAAGGAGCTCTATCACAAAATTGAACAAAAATCTATATAAACATGCTGGATAGTAACAGGATGAGCTACATATATACCCAACTGAAAAAAATCAAGACAAGCTTGTTGTTTTCTTCTACTGGTGGGACTAAAATCCAGGGGTAACATGTTTCAGGGTGTACCATTCCACTTTTACAGTGGTGATCTGCTCTATTCCAATGCTTGTCTCCTGAGACAATCTTTGGGAGGCAGTTGCATTAACCACATTGGCCCAAAAAATTGGGTACCCATCAACACTGCAATATCAATGAGCTGTTATTAAAGTGGACCAAAACCCAGGATTTTGACTATCCTGATCCAGATCTCCTGCATCAACTCACCTCACCGCGGTCCTACTGCACATAGACGGGCGCTCGTCCAATCAGCGCACTCGGGGCCGCTGAGCTATAGACGTCTAACCCAACGTCTTAGCTCAGCGGCTCCGAGCGCGCTGGCAGCCACATCTCGCGCTTCCCTCTAACAGGAATCGGGCCGTGCTGACCATTTGTGAGTGCCGCGCACTGCCAGAGGGATAGCGGGGATGCAGCCATGTCACGCGCATGCGCCGTTGGAACAGGATTAAGGTAAGAGTAGTGGGCGACCAGGGGGGTTTCACACAGCGGGGCATCCTGATTTTGGATGCCCCACGGGGAGGGAATGGATCTATCTATGGATCTATAAGATTCCCGGGCAAACCAACTAGGTTTTGGTCCTCTTCAAAGGCTTGCTCAGGGGACAGACCATAATTGTGGAGCAGTCTTCACCTGTAAAAGCAGAATGGTATGTTCAAAACCTGTCACCCCCTGATTGTACTTCCATTAAAAGAAAGAAACAAGCTTTTTGGTGCATTAATGACTCATCCTCTTGCTATCCAGCATATTTATGTGGATTTTAATTATCAGACCATTTTTTTCATGAAAGGGGGAAGGCACTGGAGGCAGCAAAGAGGAAGAATAATTTCCTTTTCCTTTCGGCGACCGGAGCAAAGAGACAACATACGACGGATACTGCCAGGCAAATGATGTTACATTTTGACTTTACACCGAACCTTCAGCATAATTTAATGAAAAGCCCAAATCCTTAAAAAAACTATGCCCCAGCATCAAAACTTAATACATTTTACATTTTTAGTTACTTTTTATTCTCTCCCCCACTGGGCTGCAACTCTGTTCAGGACTTGGGATAATGGCATCGCCATCTTGCCTCAGAAACATACAGAGGAGAGGAGGGGGAACTGCAGGGGGGTGGATTATAGCTGTGCTTTGCAGAGCTGGGGTCAGGAAAAGTACAGCAATCCCAGAAACCTGAGCAGCACAGACAGAAGACACTTCCTGTCTGCAGGCAGCCTGAGACATATAAGTTATGCTCTTATTTAGAGTGAAGGTCCGGTTTAACCCTTCACGTAGTCTGAAAAGAAAATGCTGGGGTGCCCCCAGTGATTAAGGCTGTAGTAAAGTCCAAGATCTCGAAAATACTCACTTAGATCCCAGTTTCTGCAATGCCTAAATGCAGCACACAGGAGAGAGAAGTACTGACAAGTATTAACCCTTGTCTCTCCTCTCTGCACCACTGGAAACCTTATGATCTCCCAGTGGTGGCACAGAGAGCAGAGGGAGAAGGTTTCAGAAAACTGAATGTCGCAATGGAACATACATTGTTAATTGGAGACAGTATTAGAACAGTGGGAAAACACCAAGCTCTGTTTTGTCCATGCTTAGCTTCAGGAAGCGGGATTACATGAATGATGAGATAGCAGTCATAAATATAAGCTGCATGTATACTTAGGCCCTTATTTATGAAGGAATAGCGACAGGTAGCGACGGGTGAGCGACCGGTAATGACGGGCACCGCCACGAGAACGCCGGCTCCCCACTACAATCACACATTTATCAAGCCAATCCTGCTTAGCGACTGAGATAGCGCCAGATAGCCACTCATTCATCATTATTCCAGCCTCAGCCCACAGCGCTAGCGTCCGACCTTGAACAGCGACAGGTATGACCTCTCGCTACCTGGTGCTCTCCAATGCATTTCAATGGAACAAACTTTAAATATTTAATTTTAATATTTTGTGCAGAATTGATATTACAGTTCTGATATTATTGTATTCATATTACTAAATTCTTTAAAAAAAAATTTATTTTGGTTTCCAAAAATATGGTGGTTTGGGGGTTAAAAAACTACTTTTAACACATCGCCGCCAGCGCTCTGGGGTTTAAACATGATTTCACAGCGCGAGAATTTTTTGAGCATGATTTTTTTATGAATATGGTGGGAGCCGGTCGCTCTGACCAGTCGCTATCATGCGCACCCATACAGCGCGGAACCTGTCAAATAGCGACTCGTCACCCCATATTCAACATTACTGCACACCGACTCAGTCGCTATCAACAACCGAACAATGGCCAAGCACAGCGACTACTAGAGGGCGCTGTGAAAATACTGCTACAGTCGCTCAACTGTCGCTACCTGCCGCTATAAATGAATCGGCCTCCCCGTAATAGGGGACAGAGGACATTTCAGTTTTGTGCCACTAATCTGCATTTAGCTGTCTCACCTCAATGTTACTGCCGGAGCGAGAAGATTTGAAAATCTTGCCATCAATCCAAGTTGTATTAGTCACACCACAGGTTTTAGGAGTTTCTTCCTTAGTCTCATATACAACATGTTCCCCATCATCTGTCTGATTTAGAGGTTCCATCAGAAAGCGACGTTTCCGAAGATGAAAAACACCACTAAATTGACATAGATAAATTATAGACTAAATCAGCCATTACATTCAATTAATAATGTGTTTATATAAATTAATAGTAAGTGTAAATTGTTTAATTAAATCATTTGTTTATATCATAGGAATTTGATTTCTTCAGTGAAAACATGGAACCTGTAACCCTCCAGTCACATGATCTGACCACTAGGTAGTTGGAGTAGGCCAAAGAAGACAGGGTGAGAGATTCTTGAGCACCCAGATCAACAACATTTTTATAGTATCTGAGAAGAAGAAAGACTACCTATGGAGTCTTATGCCAACAAAACCCTGATGTGGCATTGGTCCTCCCCCTGGCGCATCCCAAATCCAGATTCCCTACTGGGTTGCCACAAAAAAATTCTGGCAGCTCCCACTGCAATGTAAACAATCCCAGGCACATCCCCAGCATCTCTGGGCTGATTCAGATAGGCTGGGGACAGGAGCGTGCCCCAGTTGAGTGAAAACTGGGGATGCAGCAACTCTCTCTCCTGATTGATGACCCCTGCATGTAATCAGCGCTGTATTGCTGTTCATTAATATGCACAGTATATGAGGCTGATTGAACAAGAGCCCCCCTCATGTGCCGTAGGACTGGGGGCGGGTACGGTTTTATGGGCAGTATATAGGAATTACCCATAAAAACTGTTAATACAAGAAGACTTTGCTTGTTTCAGAAGCAGCAGACCGAAACTGCACGCTGATTTACAAGGATCCCACTTTGTCCATGAGTGGTTCCACCAGTGAAACTTCTCCTAGTTTGTATGATACATAAAAGGTTTTACCCCCAGATACATAACTTTACATTTATCTACTTTACCAGCCTGCATGCTGTAGATATCTTCCATGGTTTGTATTACTCTACTAAGCTTTGTGACATCTTTAAAGGGCTGTGTGCCAAATTGATGATGTCATAGTGCTGATCATAACTAGTACTTTTATGTTAGCAAAGTGTTTTATGGAAGCAGTTTTCTTTACCTGTAACCTGTTGCTGTTGGCAACTGTACAAATCTTGTATACCAAAAAGAGAAAAATGAGCAATATACACACAGAACGCTGCTGTTGGCCATGTGTGGGGTTGAGTACGCTCTCACCTCAGCAATGTTATGTGCATACTGGACTAAGTCCTCTCTTCTTAGTGTACAGACATAGGGTACGGGTGTCAGGAACCGCTTACCTGATCCCCGTTCCAGCAACGTCTCCAGGCGGCCAGCTGCAGCTGTCACTGTGCGGCGGCCGCGCCGAGCAGCGTCGGCTCGAGCGGCGCCCAGCTCAGCCACGCCCCCCGCTTCCTCCTCCAGAAGACGTGCTCGCGCGTCGGCGCTGTGCTGCGCGCACCCGCCGGAGGATCAAGTAAAGGGTTAATGAATCCTAGGGGATTGAGGGCTTCGCCCTCTTCTGCTCTGCAGCCAATTACCCTTGGAATCCTATGTGCTCCAATCAGTACACTGCTTCCCTCAGACCTGTTCCTATAAAGGCAATTCCCTCTCAGTTGTGAATTGCCTGTGATAGCGCTCAGAACCCTGTGTTACCTACTCCTGTGAAGTCTAGCCTGTTGCCGATTTGATTGTACGACCATTCTCGATCCTGAATCCTTGTTGCCGACCTCTGCCTGAATTGACGCCTCTCGATCCTGAATCCTTGTTGCCGACCTTTGCCTGAACTGACGCTTCTAGATCCTGATCCCCAGTTGCTGACCTCTGCCTGAACCCCGACTACGTCTTGCCTGACCCCTGGTGCCGCTACGATCTCTGCCTTCCCGTTATCGACCTATTGCCTGTCTCTGGACTTCCGCCACTCACGCTCTTGCTATTGGTTCTCCAGTCCTCCCACATATAAGCTTACATCCTTTGAGCCATTAAGTCCTGGGGGCAACCGATCCCGGGTAGGCGTATCTTGCGTCCCGGCAAGCGGGGGCTCCTACAGGTGAAGCTGGCTGTGGAGATTGGGGGTTGTGAGCTTATTAAGAGGGCTGGAGTTACCCCGAGCGTGACATTATCACAGGCCAAAAAATGGATGACCTGGTACAGCAGGTGCAAGCTATGGCCACAGCGATCAACCAACTCGCTCAAAGAGTGGCCACTCAGGAATCTCGTCAAGTGCCAACTTCCTCTGTACCACCTCATTTCTCCGAACCTAAGATTCCACTGCCTGAGAAATTTTTGGGAGAACGAGCAAAATTTTCCAATTTCAAGAATGCCTGCGAATTATATTTTAAGTTAAGACCTATCTCCTCTGGCACAGAGGTCCAACGAGTAGGCCTTGTCATTTCCTTGCTTCAAGGAGACCCACAGTCCTGGGCCTTTAGTTTACCATCTCATGACATTTCCCTACAATCAGTGGCTGCCTTCTTCAATGCTATGGGCGTTTTATACGCCGATCCAGATATACAGTCTACCGCAGAGAATAGGCTTCGGGCCTTAAAACAAGGACAGAATTCGGCTGAAGACTACTGTGCTGAATTCTGCCGCTGGGCTATCGAAGCTAGGTGGAACGATCCAGCTTTGTGTAGTCAGTTCAGGGTGGGACTGTCGGATAGCATCAAGGATGCCTTAGTCAATTTTCCCCCGCCAGTGGACCTAGATCAATTAATGCAGGTCTCCATTAAAATAGACCGACGTCTTAGAGAAAGGGCCAGGGAGAGAGTCGGGGGTCCCACGTCCTTTAGACCAGTCCAGAGTCATAGATCCCCGGTTCCCCATGGAGAAAATACCTCATCATCTTCCCAGGAAGAACCTATGCAATTAGGGAGAACCCGCTTATCCCAAGAGGAGAAACAGCGTAGGCGATCCGAGGGGTTATGCCTGTATTGCGGGAATTCTGGTCATTTTGCAGGGTCCTGTCCCAACAAGGGGAAACCGGCGGAAAACTTCCGCACCCAGACCAGGTAGAGAGTACTGATCTGGGTGAGTCAGTTTGTAACTCTCGCCAGAATAAGATGCTTGTACCTATTGATTTGTTTTGGGGGTCCTCTAAGCAGACAGTTTCCGCCTTCATAGACAGTGGTGCGGCTGGAAACTTTTTGGACAGGAGCATGATCTCCACCTTAGGGATCCCTGTAGTTCCTCTTGAAAGATCCCTACAAGTTTTAGCTATCAATGGAAAGGCAATCCAGGGAGGTCCTATAAATACCAAGACCCCACCTCTCAGACTAATTGTCGGCTCTTCTCACTCTGAATTCTTAGAATTCTTTATTTTTGATTGTCCGGAAACTCCGGTGGTTTTGGGATACCCCTGGTTGCAACTCCATAACCCGGTGTTAGATTGGCGGGCTGGGGAGTTGGTCAAGTGGAGTGATCACTGTAAAGGTCACTGTTTTAATACAGGCCTCAGAAGTGTTCAAGTCTTACCACAGGAATTACCTCAGCCATACGCTGATTGGATCGATGTATTCTCTGAACGCTCTGCTGATACTCTTCCTCCACATCGGTCCTATGACTGCCCCATTGACTTGCTGCCTGGCACAATTCCCCCGAGGGGAAAGATCTATAACCTTACCCTGCCCGAGGAGCAAGCAATGAGGGAGTATATTACCGAAAATCTTAGGAAAGGATTTATCCGTCCCTCTACCTCGCCTGCTGGGGCCGGGTTCTTTTTTGTAGAGAAAAAAGATGGTGGCTTGAGACCGTGCATAGATTATCGAGCCTTGAATAAGATCACTGTAAAAAACCGATACCCCTTACCCTTGATTGGGGATCTGTTCAATCAAGTCACAGGAGCTCGAATTTTCTCCAAATTGGATTTGAGAGGGGCTTACAATCTGATTCGCATCCGACAGGGGGACGAGTGGAAAACTGCATTTAATGTGAAGGATGGGCACTATGAGTACCTGGTCATGCCCTTCGGTCTTTGTAATGCGCCAGCCGTTTTTCCAAGATTTTGTTAATGATATATTCAGGGAATATCTCGGTAGATTTGTAGTCATCTACTTGGATGATATTCTCATTTTTTCTAATTCTTTACCGGAGCACAGACACCATGTTAAGTTGGTGCTACAAAAATTAAGAGAGAACAACTTATTTGCTAAACTGTCTAAGTGTGTGTTTGAAGTCACTACAGTTTCCTTCCTAGGGTATGTTATTACCAACCAGGGTTTGGAGATGGACGCGGGGAAGGTTTCAGCAGTTCAGGATTGGGTCCAACCCAAAACTTTAAAGGAATTGCAACGTTTTCTAGGTTTTGCAAATTTTTATCGGCGTTTCATAAAAGGCTTTTCCCATGTTGTTGCACCCCTTACCAACCTTACCCGCAAGGGGGCTTTTACTGCTAACTGGTCCCCCTCTGCCTGTGAGGCCTTTCTAACCTTGAAACGGGCCTTTACTTCGGCACCTGTCTTAGTGCATCCAGATATTCATAAAGCTTTTATTATTGAAGTGGATGCTTCTGAGCTGGGAGTGGGTGCAGTTTTGTCACAATATTCTGGTAACCCTGAGCGTCTCCATCCATGCGCTTATTTTTCGCGTAAATTCAGTACCGCGGAACAAAATTATGATGTTGGCAATAGGGAACTATTAGCTATTAAACTGGCATTTGATGAATGGCGACACTGGTTGGAGGGTTCATTACATCCTATAACTGTGTATACCGATCATAAAAATCTTGAATACATAGGTTCTGCCAAGAGGCTGAACTCTCGTCAGGCACGTTGGGCATTATTCTTCTCGCGCTTCAATTTTATTATTACTTTCAAGCCGGGTGTAAAAAATACTAAAGCTGATGCTCTATCTCGCATGTTCGGTGAATGTAAGGATCGGGGTGATTCTGGTGAACCAATTTTACCCACAGGTTGTGTGGTGGGGGCGTTACTTCCTGATCTCTCCAATACCTTGGCGCCGTTTCAAGATGAATCTCCTAGTGATGTACCCTTGGGGTGCCAGTTTGTTCCGCCGCACCTGCGTTCGGATGTAATCCGCGAATTTCACGATGCCAAAACTGCTGGTCATTTGGGTAACCGTAAGACGTTTATGCTTGCCCGTCGTCATGTATGGTGGCCTACCATGAGACACGATATCACTGCCTTTATCGACGCTTGTGCTATTTGTGCTCGAAGTAAAGGAGTTCACAAGGCTCCTAGTGGCAGTTTGGTTCCTCTTGAAATTCCTGCTGAGCCATGGACCCATATTTCTATGGATTTTATTGTAGATTTGCCTCTCTCACATGGTAATACTGTCATTTGGGTGGTCGTAGATCGTTTCAGTAAGATGGCACATTTCGTTCCTTTGGCCAAACTTCCTTCTGCACCTGAGCTTTCGCGGCTGTTTACTTCGCATATTTTTCGTATTCATGGTATTCCGTCCAATATAGTCTCTGATCGGGGTGTTCAATTTACTTCCCGTTTTTGGAAACACTTCTGTTCGCGGTTGGGAATACAGATCTCTCTTTCTTCTGCCTACCATCCCCAGACTAATGGGCAGACGGAAAGAACTAATCAAACTTTGGAACAATACTTAAGGTGTTATGTTTCTGATGCCCAAGAACAATGGGCGGAATTTATTGATTTCACCGAATTTGCTTACAATAACGCGCCTAGTGAGAGTACCAAGGTATCTCCTTTTTATTGTAACTTAGGGAAAAATCCTAGAGCTTCTTCCCTTTCAGGGTCACCTTCCAATCTGCCGGCGTTGGAGGAGTGGCTTCAAGGACACACGTTCAGGAGATTCTTAAGACCACTGGTTTGAGGTATAAGAAATTTGCCGACCGCCGCAGATCACAGGAACCTACTCTTCGAGTAGGCGATCTAGTTTGGGTCTCCACTAAAAACATTGCGCTCCGTCAGCCATCTAGCAAATTAGGTCCAAAATTTATTGGTCCTTTTCCAATCGTCAAGAAGTTGAATAATGTGTCTTTTAAAGTTCAACTCCCGCCAACTATGAAAATACCTAATTCCTTTCACGTTTCACTGTTAAAACCGGCGAAGAATGCTCCTCTTGCTGGTCCTGCACCAATTCTTCTTAATAATGAGCCCGAGTATAAAGTGAATAAGATCTTGGATTCACGTAAAGTGCGTAATTCTTTACAGTATTTGGTGGATTGGGTTGGCTATGGTCCGGAGGAAAGATGCTGGGTGGCAGCGAGGAATGTTCATGCCAAGGCTCTTGTAAGAAGGTTCCATCGTGACAATCCAGGGAAACCGGGTGAGGGTCCGGAGGCCCCTCGTGAAGTTACAGAGTAGGTAGTGTCAGGAACCGCTTACCTGATCCCCGTTCCAGCAACGTCTCCAGGCGGCCAGCTGCAGCTGTCACTGTGCGGCGGCCGCGCCGAGCGGCGTCGGCTCGAGCAGCGTCGGCTCGAGCGGCGCCCAGCTCAGCCACGCCCCCCGCTTCCTCCTCCAGGAGACGTGCTCGCGCGCGGCCGCGAGCACGTGTCTGTTATGCCCTCCGTCGGCGCTGTGCTGCGCGCACCCGCCGGAGGATCAAGTAAAGGGTTAATGAATCCTAGGGGATTGAGGGCTTTGCCCTCTTCTGCTCTGCAGCCAATTACCCTTGGAATCCTATGTGCTCCAATCAGTACACTGCTTCCCTCAGACCTGTTCCTATAAAGGCAATTCCCTCTCAGTTGTGAATTGCCTGTGATAGCGCTCAGAACCCTGTGTTACCTACTCCTGTGAAGTCTAGCCTGTTGCCGATTTGATTGTACGACCATTCTCGATCCTGAATCCTTGTTGCCGACCTCTGCCTGAATTGACGCCTCTCGATCCTGAATCCTTGTTGCCGACCTTTGCCTGAACTGACGCTTCTAGATCCTGATCCCCAGTTGCTGACCTCTGCCTGAACCCCGACTACGTCTTACCTGACCCCTGGTGCCGCTACGATCTCTGCCTTCCCGTTATCGACCTATTGCCTGTCTCTGGACTTCCGCCACTCACGCTCTTGCTATTGGTTCTCCAGTCCTCCCACATATAAGCTTACATCCTTTGAGCCATTAAGTCCTGGGGGCAACCGATCCCGGGTAGGCGTATCTTGCGTCCCGGCAAGCGGGGGCTCCTACAGGTGAAGCTGGCTGTGGAGATTGGGGGTTGTGAGCTTATTAAGAGGGCTGGAGTTACCCCGAGCGTGACAACGGGGATAGATCAGCTTCTAGAAAACTTACTTTTGGCCAAAAAAAATACTTTCAAAAATGCCATTGAAAGTGGACTTTCCACCAGGGTGGTCTGGCCTTCCCATCCTTGCATAAATATTACACAGCAACCCAACTAGCACCCTGGTTCTCCTACATACTCATTCCCCCAGTATTAAAATTCTCCCTCACAGTATGGGATAAAGCCAAACATGAATTCACCTCACCACATCTGCCAGCCTTCCCCCCTGTTGGGTAACCCATTGTTCCCATCAGGGGTTACACACCCAAATAATTATAGATGGTGGACATGGAAAAGCCTAATCACTGTAGACAAACTCTGCAATCCAAAGGGTTAAAAGGATAAAAACCATGCAGAATCTTGCACCTGGTGATAGCTTCCCACCTGCTAAAATATTTAGGCTCCTACAAACCCAACACTTTAACAAAAGCCTCCTAAAAAAGTCTCCCCGTCCATATAGAAATAGAGACTTTGAGATCAGATGCATTCGAGATCATTTTGAAAGGGGCTTAATTTCCAGTTTATACACCACCCTAGTCAAACCCCCAGCCCCCATCCACCACAAATATATGATAAAATGGGAACAAGAACTGGGTGCAACCAAAAAACCTGAGGTATGGCAGAAAATCTGGAACAATACAAGGAAATTATCCTTTAACGTGCTAGTTTTAGAGAATGCCTATAAAATACTTTTTAGATGGTATTTTACACCAGATCGAATCCACAAATTCTCCCCCTCAGACGCACCGTTATGCTTTAGAGGGTGCTAAGAGAGGGGAACAATGTCTCACATTAGGTGGGAGTGCCCAGTTGTCCGAGCTACATCGGATAAAGTCTATAAATTTATATCCGATATTCTACATATACCCAGCGCTGGTGACCCTTGGGAGGCGCTCCTATCACTCAAATCTGGGAAGTACACTAATCCAGAGTGGCGGTTGATACTTCATGTGCTATCGGCAGTTAAAAGGACGATAGCCAGAAATTGGAAAACGCCTCAAATACCCTGGCAGGAAAATCACAATAGAATATCAGATATCATGTCTAATGAGAAAATCACTGCAGTGGTAAATGACTCTTACGACAAATTCCTCAACATTTGGAACCCATGGATAGAGTACATCGGACTGAGCACTAACCAAACTGACCCGTCCCTCCCAATCTAACTAACAGGCGCCTGATTGGTTAAAATCTAATACACAACCCCCTTCTTAAATACCTAAGCCAGCTGACCTGGGCTCCCACATCCCACCCCCCCCCCCAACCCAACTCCCCCTCTTTCCTCCCCAACCCTCCTAAAATATACCCTGGACACCTATACTAGTCCAATGTTCGTTCGTACAGTTAAAAGTTTGCCTAAGGAAAGCTAGGGTACTGAAAACCCAAAGTAAATACACAAATAGCTTCCAAAACTATTTAAATTAAAGTTCATAATCTCAATACATGCTATTTCGGATTTACAATCTGCATATCCCTTTATTGAACATTGCTTGATACTACAAGCTATTTCTGCTAACATAGTGAGATTTTGTGAGCATATTATTAGATTATCTTTACTGTTTATTTGCAACCTACCATGCATTCAACTATGTGTACCATCTGTACCCTCTCAGTTGTGAATTGCCTGTGATAGCGCTCAGAACCCTGTGTTACCTACTCCTGTGAAGTCTAGCCTGTTGCCGATTTGATTGTACGACCATTCTCGATCCTGAATCCTTGTTGCCGACCTCTGCCTGAATTGACGCCTCTCGATCCTGAATCCTTGTTGCCGACCTTTGCCTGAACTGACGCTTCTAGATCCTGATCCCCAGTTGCTGACCTCTGCCTGAACCCCGACTACGTCTTACCTGACCCCTGGTGCCGCTACGATCTCTGCCTTCCCGTTATCGACCTATTGCCTGTCTCTGGACTTCCGCCACTCACGCTCTTGCTATTGGTTCTCCAGTCCTCCCACATATAAGCTTACATCCTTTGAGCCATTAAGTCCTGGGGGCAACCGATCCCGGGTAGGCGTATCTTGCGTCCCGGCAAGCGGGGGCTCCTACAGGTGAAGCTGGCTGTGGAGATTGGGGGTTGTGAGCTTATTAAGAGGGCTGGAGTTACCCCGAGCGTGACAACGGGGATAGATCAGCTTCTAGAAAACTTACTTTTGGCCAAAAAAAATACTTTCAAAAATGCCATTGAAAGTGGACTTTCCACCAGGGTGGTCTGGCCTTCCCATCCTTGCATAAATATTACACAGCAACCCAACTAGCACCCTGGTTCTCCTACATACTCATTCCCCCAGTATTAAAATTCTCCCTCACAGTATGGGATAAAGCCAAACATGAATTCACCTCACCACATCTGCCAGCCTTCCCCCCTGTTGGGTAACCCATTGTTCCCATCAGGGGTTACACACCCAAATAATTATAGATGGTGGACATGGAAAAGCCTAATCACTGTAGACAAACTCTGCAATCCAAAGGGTTAAAAGGATAAAAACCATGCAGAATCTTGCACCTGGTGATAGCTTCCCACCTGCTAAAATATTTAGGCTCCTACAAACCCAACACTTTAACAAAAGCCTCCTAAAAAAGTCTCCCCATCCATATAGAAATAGAGACTTTGAGATCAGATGCATTCGAGATCATTTTGAAAGGGGCTTAATTTCCAGTTTATACACCACCCTAGTCAAACCCCCAGCCCCCATCCACCACAAATATATGATAAAATGGGAACAAGAACTGGGTGCAACCAAAAAACCTGAGGTATGGCAGAAAATCTGGAACAATACAAGGAAATTATCCTTTAACGTGCTAGTTTTAGAGAATGCCTATAAAATACTTTTTAGATGGTATTTTACACCAGATCGAATCCACAAATTCTCCCCCTCAGACGCACCGTTATGCTTTAGAGGGTGCTAAGAGAGGGGAACAATGTCTCACATTAGGTGGGAGTGCCCAGTTGTCCGAGCTACATCGGATAAAGTCTATAAATTTATATCCGATATTCTACATATACCCAGCGCTGGTGACCCTTGGGAGGCGCTCCTATCACTCAAATCTGGGAAGTACACTAATCCAGAGTGGCGGTTGATACTTCATGTGCTATCGGCAGTTAAAAGGACGATAGCCAGAAATTGGAAAACGCCTCAAATACCCTGGCAGGAAAATCACAATAGAATATCAGATATCATGTCTAATGAGAAAATCACTGCAGTGGTAAATGACTCTTACGACAAATTCCTCAACATTTGGAACCCATGGATAGAGTACATCGGACTGAGCACTAACCAAACTGACCCGTCCCTCCCAATCTAACTAACAGGTGCCTGATTGGTTAAAATCTAATACACAACCCCCTTCTTAAATACCTAAGCCAGCTGACCTGGGCTCCCACATCCCACCCCCCCCCCAACCCAACTCCCCCTCTTTCCTCCCCAACCCTCCTAAAATATACCCTGGACACCTATACTAGTCCAATGTTCGTTCGTACAGTTAAAAGTTTGCCTAAGGAAAGCTAGGGTACTGAAAACCCAAAGTAAATACACAAATAGCTTCCAAAACTATTTAAATTAAAGTTCATAATCTCAATACATGCTATTTCGGATTTACAATCTGCATATCCCTTTATTGAACATTGCTTGATACTACAAGCTATTTCTGCTAACATAGTGAGATTTTGTGAGCATATTATTAGATTATCTTTACTGTTTATTTGCAACCTACCATGCATTCAACTATGTGTACCATCTGCACTGTAATTAGCTCATAAAAATATGCTGTATACCATGTGCAAGCTTTAATAAAAATTTTGTAAAAGAAAGTGGACTTTCCCTTTAAACAAGTAAGCTGCGCTATTTAATCCTGCATTTAATTTCATTTATAAACAAACTGCTCGATGGACCCACAACTGAGCCCTGGGGTGCCCCACTTACACCCTTTGACCAGTCACAGTGCCATTGTCTGGACATTCTTCTTTAGCCAGTTTTCTGTCCATTAACATGGCATTTTCAACAGCCTCCCTTATCGAGGTGTCTATTATAAAGCAGACTTTTTTTTACAACTGCCATTCATAAAGCCTTTCTCTATGTTAAATAATAAATGTTCAAGTCTTCATCTATACAGATGGCCCACTGCATCTGGCCTAGGGAACCCAAAGTACTATATCAACTGTGGCTGCATTTGAACTACACACAAAGTTTGTATTCCCCAATGAAAACATTCTTGAGGTTAGTGTTAGTTAGGTTACTGCTTTACAGTCTTGGTCAATAAATTAATCCAGCATTACTAATCAGGAAAATACTATAATGCCTGGTGGCCAGTTGTATCTCAACAACTTTGAGAACAAAAAACACTTGTCTAGCAGATTAGGGTTTGCTATAATTACACATAATAATGTATAATTGTACTGGGGATGACACAAAGTAGCTAACACAAGCTAACTTGTGCTGTTATCTATATTGTGATATGTAGGTGTGCTTTCAAAATCTTACCTAAGCCCCTGACATGTACAGATGCGAGCCATTGAATCATCGTCGTTCTTCACATGCCCGTAGTAACAGCAATGATCCTGAGGAGAGAAGCACAAGCAAGATTCTTTATCACTATTGGGGTTAGTAAAATGATTTTCAGTTTGAGTGCTTAGAGCTTCCCTTACATTGGACTCAATAGCCTGCAGGCTTGGTCCTAAACAGTCCTGTGGGCTACAGCCCCTGGATTCAGCACTGTGGGCTTGAGTGCAAACAATGTGTATCCAGCCTTTGTACACAACCCTGCTGTTGGTCACTGATTGGCTGCAGGGGGTGCATCACGTACGGGCTCACTTTAGATATGCATTTGGCAGTGGATGCTTGCCGGCACAATCAGGGGCCAGTCAGGGGAGCACTCAGAGCTGATATCACTCTAGCTAGAGTGGCTCAGCCCACAGACCTATGTGGGATCAAGCCCACGGGTTAGCAGGTGGGTAAGCTTTATGTTTTTTATTGGGCAGTAAGATGTTGTGCCATGCTAGACACTAAATATATTAGATATTAAATAAAATGGTGAAAAAAACAGAATCCAGTTTTGTTATCCAGTTGATGATACTCAAACAGAATATTGCATATGTGGGCTTGGCATAAACAATAGTTTTAGAGAGCTTTTGGGAATTAGAAAGGTTGCAGTTATATTGGCTTTAAAACTCAATGTATGACCAGGCACAAGTTTTATATAGGTCTAGCACTACTCGAGTAAAAGTTCAATAAACAATACTTAAAATACCTCCTAAAAATAAGGACAAAATTCACACTTAAAGTGCCCTTAGTTGGGGAACAGCCACATAGAAACACAAAAAGGTACTTCCCTGCTTCCCTTTTCCCTGCTGCTGATCAATTCTACTCCTATAAACACCAACTTATCTGATCGCTGGATTGCATCTCTTGCTGGCCGTGTCGGAACTGCAATCACTGTTGGGATTGCACCCTTCCACCATCAATCACAAAGGCATGGCCATGCCCTATCTATTTGCTGAAATGGAGCAGGAATGTCAGTCATGAGCACACTCCCTCCATTATGACTAATGGCTGAGACAAGGAAGTGCTGGGGAATAGAGCTCCAACACGGCCATGCAGAATACAATGCAGTGATTGGGTGAGCTGCTGATGGACGGAGTAGGACTGAACAGCTGCCGTGGGACAAAAAGTGAGAATCACTTTAAGTTTTACAGTGACTGGATGTTGTTACCTGTTCCAAAAGAATGTTTTAGTTCTAAAAGCCAACAAAATAGGAATTTTACACTTTATAAACTTCTTTATTATCTCTCTTCTTTGAATCACATCCTATATTATCACATGACTTATTCTGAAATAAAATGTGAATTTGCTCCTTATTTTCAGGAGATGTTTTAGCAAGGCTTACTAAACCAAGGGCAAAGTTATGCTTTATGTAAGTAAGCAGCAATCATATTACAAAACTCTGCAATCTCTCCTGTAGCCATACCTAAAGAAGTTAGAAGGCAGGTTTACACTCAGGTAGGGCTTAGGTTAGACTTATCTTAGGTTAGGTAAAGGGCAATCAGCTGAAACTGGAGAGGTGTCAAGTTGGATAAAGACCAAGCGGCCGCAAAAGGAATAAAAAATCAAGTTAGAAGATGTCCAAGCAGCAGCAGTTAGAGAGGGGTCAGATTGGATAAAGGTCAAGCGGCAGCAATTGGAGAGGGGTCAAGCTGGATAAAGACTAAATGACAGTCGGGACATCCCTGCTATGATAACCCCCGTCTGGGCGTGGGATTGAAATGTGTCTAGGAGCTGCGCACCGCTCCACTTTCTAATATCTCATGCCTCCATCAGTGCCTTGCTGGCCTGTTGTTGGAATCCCACTTGCTTTCCAACCTTACCAACCCCCTCTTCCCTTCCACCCAATTACTCCCACCTAGTCAGAAACGACAAGAGGAACAAAAGTACTACCAGCGAGACCCAATCGTAGTAAATAGCAGGTTGTGACAATGGCCTTACCAAGCAGGGGAGGTCTCGCTGGCTCCCTCAAAGAGTTCCAAGGCCATTGATGTAAGAACAGAATGTGTTTTCTAAGTTGGTAGATAGCCTGGGTAGATGTGACTGTTACTGGTCAGGGTTAATGGGAAGTAGAACCAGTCAATGTACCTATCTGTGAAAATATATTTGTTGTACCCCATCTCTTTTTTTTTCTTTTCCTATTTTTCTTGCTATAAAAACAAATAAATTTCATTATACAAAAAAAAGTACAAATGGCAGATTTTGAAGGGGGGTCAAGTTGGATGAAGGCCAAGCAGCAGCAATTGAAAAAAGGTCAAACAACAGCGATTCGAGAGAGGTCAAGTTGGAGGAAGGCCAGGTGGTATCAGTTAGGATGGTCTGGTGGTTACATGAATGGCAGGGAGGAATCCTGTTGGCTGCAGCAGCAGGCAAATAGGTAGAGGATTCATCACTAATGTGTTGGGCTCCAATCATTAAGATTATGGAAAAACACTAGGTATTTTTTGGGAAATTCAGATAAATGCCACATAAGACTCAAATGTTGGTGTGAACAAAGCTTACATGACAGTAAAGCATAAATGGGTACAGTTACTAATTCAGTTTAGACTTTTCGTTATGTACCTGATATTCTGGCTTGGTTGTTACTGGTGTTCCATCATCTAGATACCTTGTTTCTGTGTAATCTTTTGCTATCAGACCCCTTAAGACAATGACACACCATTATTAATAGCTACTGTACATGCAAAACAAAGCAATTAGACAATAATGGCAAACAATATGATCATTCATTAAAAAGCTATGCTTTCTAAAGTGCATATCTGCATGGCTTTGTTTAGTGGGATAGAGTTCCGGGTGAATACAGTACAGAATACAGCACATTTTAAGTGGCCAGCCAAGTATTTGTAATGTATGTCTCATGTTATAAAAAAAGCCCACCGTCCGCTACCCCCATCTTCTCCATCAGCTTTCCCCCAACTCCCGTATGGTGTCTGCACTTTGATGGGGAACTAGAAGCAGGATCCCTCACTGTCAGCCCTGGCATCCCTTCAATGGAAGACAAGAACTGGTTTGCATGAGTCTGTACTGTAGCTTCTAGAGGTGGCTGCTGCGTCCCCGGGGACATACCCTCCATACCATCCTCCTCTGTCCAGCCACACGTGTGGGTCTCTATGACGGCCGGGAGGGGGGGGGGGGGGGGGGTGAAATCTCCCAGATACAGCAGTGGCTGTTCCATTAACTATTTCATGGCAGGGTATTTTGAGCACCATTCCTCTTGATCCTAACATCTAACCATACCCATACAACGCAAGAAAATATTAATAACGCTACACAAAATGTACTAATAATAAATAAACAATCTGTAACAGAATTCTTTACAAAATATAATTATTAATACATACAGAATCTATTTAATGTATTTAATAAATAATCATAGATCTAATTATTGCCTACACAATCTCACCCAGAGGAGTTTACATGATAATATTTACATGATAATATTTGCATACACATACAAGACATACATACATATTTTCACGTGTACATCCAAGGAATAATGGTAAGAGGTAATAATCCTGCATTTTGGAAGCTATTTCCAGAGGAGGTCCTACATTTTCAAAAATGTTTGGTGTGTGCATTTGATCCACATTGGTATTTATGGTCTCTATGTGTAGGTGGTTAGTGGAGAGACACCTTGTATTTTAATAGCACCCACTCATATTTTTCTTTTCATTCTGGTGTGCCAAATACCTCCTATATTTATACTTTTAACAACGTGTGTTCCACAATGTTTAACCTGAGGGAAGGATTTAATAATCAATGAAATAAGAGATAAGAAGTCTATCGCTAATTATATTTGAGTGTGTCATTTGCGGAAGTAGCCAGCACTGTATATTCTGTTTTGATTCTGTGGAATTCTGTAGAACGTGGGAAAGATATTGATCTAAGCATAGAACTTGTAGGTTGTTCTTCTTTAAAATATATTATAAAGCGAGGATAAAGTTATGCCTTATTTTTGGGCTTCTGTTGCTATAACTATAACTGGCTTTGCTCCATTACTTAGAAGAGTGGGTAAGCCGTGCACCCTTGTGTAAGGCAGTGGCACCCAACATTATCTCTTACTCCTACCGTAGAAAACAGACAGCTTTCATCTGTACAGCAGCAATAGAGAACTGGGGATTAAAATATCTAAAGGGGGGTTCAACCTTTTGACGAGCTTGGGCCTCTTAAATGATTTGGAACCTGGTTGTGGGCCATTTGGAATAGCATAAAGAAGAATTACTACAACAATGAGCATACCCACTGTCTCCACTCATATGTCCTTCCACCACACTCCTAGTATTCATATATAACAATCTCCTCATACTAGCAATACACATGCTGATTGGGTCCCTAATTTATAGCTCTTCCCCATCAGCTTAACATCTTAACCATGTTCCCAGTACTTAACCCATCTAAGCTCAAACCGATGCTAAGTTTACAATTGTGCCAAATATCTCAGTGGTGGTGTTGTCCTATCAACGTCACCACATTCCTCCAAGCCGCCACTGCCACTTCTATTTGCCAATACCCCCTCATACATGCAATTGCTCCTTCTTAATTTTCCCCAAGTTTAATTGCCTTTACACGTCAGTTCTATTTATCCCTCCCACATTTCCCACAGCAGGTCAAGGGCCACATCAGATGGCTCTGAGGGCCACATGTGCCCCCCCAGGTCGCAATTTGAGTACATGTGGTCTAAACAAAGATACATTTGTTCTGTTTTGCAATGCTCAATAGACAGAGTACCAGAGCTGTTAAGCATGCCAACCCCAAAGGGCTCCTGAGTAAAGGCCCCCTGAGGGATTCCCTTCCCCCGGGGCCTCTCTAAGCCTGCACTGCAGTGCCGCACATCTCCTATTGCAGGACTACAAATGGCCCTGTCCAGACACACACTAACTTTTCCCACTATAAACCCCTTGGGAACAGTGTAAAATAAGTCATTTCAAAGCATCTCAAAATTCAAAGAGCTTTAGGAGTCATGACTATGCTCTGTTTTCACTAGAGACAGTCGTGGGTCCACTGTGGTTTGCCAGGCTCGTTCACACTGAGAGCACCAAGGAACAGAGAACAGAGTGGCTGTAAGACTACTTTTTTGTCTGATCCTGGAGGAATGAAATTGAAAGGAGTACAGAGTTTGGAACCCTGCTATGGCTTCTACCCTTCTATATGCAGACATTGGAGGCCAGACACATGGGACAGGTTTTAGGTCAGCTGCTTGCTGCGTTAATTTTGCCATTGCCTACATTAGAAACTGTCCTCTTTCACTGATGGTTGAGGGTCTCTCGCCATGCTGCATATCCCAAGCACAGCTCCTTCTATACACAATCTGCTTCATGTCATTTCACTTACCTGTACTGAAAAAAACACCTGATTTCCTGCCAAGGGCACGTCTCAATATGAACAATAATAGCAAGTGAACTCACCAGAGAATTGGAGATGTAGGAGTTTTGGGGGGCAACCTTTGTGTGTGTGTGTGTGTGTGTGTGTGTGTGTTAGAGGTGACCGGGTCTGTATTGCAGCTGCTGCCATTAACTCTAATGAGTATGTATACCTGTGTTTATACGGCAAACAAATAGCAGCAAAGTTACTCACTCAGTCTTCAGAAGGTACAAATGCACAGGGTTTCCTTCCACTGGGAATTTGTACTGGACTTGATCAGGATACTTGCTCTGGAAAAACATGTAGCCAAAGTTAAGGACAAAACTATTGTTTATTGGTATCTTCCAGAGCACCTATTAGATGAAAGGTTCTGCACAATACAACTCGGGCATACTGGTCTAGGGTACAAACCGTGTAAGTTCAACAAAACTAAACAATTCCAAAAATAAAGCGGCTACATGATCCCTCATAAGATGATTAGATTATTGGCTAATGTAACCCTTAGTCTGGACTGTCCCTTTATAAGGCAGTAAAACGGACACACACACTGCGGTTAATCAGCCTTAGCAATATTTTGCCTTCACTTTGGCTTCCTGTTAATGCAGAGTAAATCGACTTACATTGATATATCCATCATATGTTAATATAATGACTGCTCCTTATGGTTTTCCACCCAAGTGAGGCAAAAAAAACAATCTTTGTTGTATATATATATATATATATATATATATATATATATATATTGTAAGGGGTTAGGTAGCGGGTTAGTCGTCTCCTGGGTAGACGGGCATACTTTCAGCAAGCACAAAGTCCACAGAACAAGGAAGAATCATTTAACTGACCTCAGCCAGTTTTATTGCCAGATTGTGGTATAAAGTAAAACAAAACTAAACAAAAGAAATCCTATGCCTGTCCGGCTCTAACTAAACATTAGGTGCTCCTGACTAACCCAGTGCCGGCCTAGTACCGGGCACCACAACATATCGGATCATAACATACCACTGGCAATGCTCCCACAGGCTCCTAGCAGATGTCCTGCTCCCAGGATGAGAGAGCCAGAGTGTGTGTGAACTCCCTCCTTCTATCAGGCAAGCACACCTTGGACTAATCAGACAGCCCAAGACCCGGACTGTCCGGGTGGAGTGGGGCCCACCCTCTCTTCCCCACTCCAGCAACACAGGCCCTGTACATGGGTTTTTTTTCAAACCCTAAACTAGAGATCCTAGATCCCTAGTTTCTGAATTCCTGGGTTGCTTTTAGCTGACAGATACAAGAAATCTTGGGCAGATATACACACCCTCTATGACTTGTCCAGACACTCTGTCACAATATATATATATATATATATATATATATATATATATATATATATATACAGTATATTTACATAAATCAGTGCCAAAACTAGAGACCCCCCAGGTAAGGGCATCATGAAGATAACCCATAGGTTCTTCTCAATGTAAAGGCATGCCACAGTACATATCAGAGATAGAGTATTATTGAGTATACTGCTCCCATTCTAGGCCCATCAGCTCATTTGTCATGCAATACAAAGGTACCTTCTACATTTATAGCGATTTCAGAATTCAATCATGTGAATAAACAGTGTGTATGTGCGGTGACCAAACAATCCTTCAGTTCTTCAATTGAATCCTTTAAGCTTTATAATGTTGTTCAGACATACAAGCGGTTATACCGGTTTGCAGACATGAAAACCTCAGTTACTTATTATAAGAGTCCATGCCTGCAGGATTTCCAGCTAAACCACTTAAACTGGACCAACACCCATTTTAGAAAATGTGGGCGCTGGTAAAGCCGTATATCTTACCTGACACCTCGGGGAAATACAGCCTCACGATTGGCCGCTGGTGGTCATATGTCCCATGCTTGAGCTTCTGCTTTGCTGAGAAGGGGACCCCGACAATTAGGATGCCCTCCCTGCAGCAGACTAACACACACTTTTTGTAAAATGGGTGCTGGCCCGGTTTAAAGAATAGATGAAGAACCTATGGGTTCAAAAAGTGCAAAAAGTACATGGGTTCCCAAGCTGTAGCTCAGAAGCCACATGTGGCTCACAGACCCCTAGTGAGTGGCTTGCTTTTTGTCTGCTAGACCAGAACACTGGCAGAGATCTAGCACACCGTTAGGCTATTGGGCTACATGGTGTCCAGGACTGGGTACTGCCTTCACAATGAATGGGGTTAATGTGGAGTCAGTCAAGTAGAAAAATTCCAGTGGCGCACTCGGTTTACCAGCATCCCAATTGTGCTTGGGTTTCGTTTCTAGCATTGAACACTTTGGGGTCTGGGAGGGCCATCTGGGGCAAGTATTTCATGGGGCAGGGACAGGTTAAACTGTCAAGTTTGGAAGCATTTGCTGAATCGCCCCTATAATTTAGACTGCAAACTGGCAAGGGTCCTTCATCTTATCATGTTTTGTACTTGTTGCCTTAGGCCCTTATTTAACAAGGGATAGCGACAGGTAGCGACTGGTGAGCGGCCGGTAATGACGGGCCCCGCCACGAGAATGCCGGCTCCCCACCACAATCACACATTTATCAAGGCAATCCTGCTTAGCGACTGAGATAGCGCCAGATAGCCACTCATTCATCATTATTCCAGCCTCAGCCCACAGCGCCAGCGTCCGACCTTGAACAGCGACAGGTATGACCTCTCGCTACCTGGCGCTCTCCAATGCATTTCAATGGAACAATCTTTAAATATTCATAATTAATTGTTATTAATTTTTTTTTTTTTTTTTAAATGTGAAAATTTCTGTTACCACTTCTGCCATTTTAAATAATTTTTTTAAGTTAAAAAAAATAATAAAAAAAATGTACAGAATTGATATTGCAGGTCTGATATTAATGTATTCATATTACAAAATTATTTAAAAAACTTGTTTTTTTTTGTTTCCAAAAATATGTTTGTTTGGGGGTTAAAAAAACGCTCTGGGGTTTAAACATGCATTTCACAGCGCGAGAATTTTTTGAGCGTGATTTGTTAATGAATAAGGTGGGAGCCAGTCGCTATGGCCAGTCGCTATCATGCGCTCCCATACAGCGCGGAACCTGTCAAATAGCGAGAATTTAATCAATGAGGCCAGGGATAAAGCTAAGGCCCTTATTCATCAAGCGATAGCGCCAGGTAGTGTCTGACGAGCGCCAGGTAGCGGCAGCTAACGGCGACTACCGACTCAAGTACGCCCGGCGGCGGTCACAATGACGCATTTATCAAGCAAAATGAGGCTAGCGCCGGCGAGAGCGACGGCTAGCGCGGCATTCATCATGAAGCCGCCTGGACCGAACAGCGCCGCTGCAAATTCCCTCACAGCGCCAGGTATGAGCTGTCGCTCCCTGGCGATGTCCAATGCATTTCAATGGAGCAATCTATAATTATTCATAATTAATTGGTAATAATTTTTTTTTTTTTTTTTTTAATGTCAAAAAATCGGAGAACACTTCTGCAATGTTAGGATTTATTTTTAAGTCAAAAAAAAAAAAAAAAAATATGTGCAGAATTGATCTAACAGGTCTGAGATTAATGTATTCATATTACAAAATGATTCTAAAAACATGTATAATGTTACATTAAAAAAATATGGTTGTTTAGGGGTTAAAAACTAGTTAATACAGATCGCCGCCAGCGCTCTGGGGTTTAAACAAGGAATGGACAGCGACAGCACATTCGGAGCGTGATTTTTTGATGAATATGAAGCTAGCCGTTCGCTCTGGCCATTCGTTGTCAGGCGCTCACATACAACGCTGGACCTGTGAAACAGCGACCCCCCAGCCCGTATTCAACATTACCGCACACCGACTGAGTCGCTGTCATCAAGCTAATGCCGGCCAAGCACAGCGAATACTGGCTGGCGCTGAAAAAATCACGCTACAGTCGCTCATCTGTCGCTACCTGGCGCTATTGATGAATCGGCCTCTAAGTCTATGAACAGAGATACTCTTCTTGTCGATAAAAATAAGAAAATCATGAAAAAGCCTAGTCCTTCCACTTTAGTTACAAAATATTGTAAGGAATTTTCCAAAATACGTCAGATTATTAACTCAAATTTGGCAATCTTGAAATCTGATCCTGATTTACAATCTCTGATCGAGAAGGAAGGAGTGCGCGTAGTGGCCAAAAGGGCACCAACACTTGCCAACAAACCTTCCCCCTCTTTGCTTCGAACGTTAGACATTAAGAAATCTCCTACATGGCTGACGTGCAGAGGATCCTTTGCATGTGGTCAGACACGCTGCTCCTGCTGTAAATTCATCCAAAAAGATATGTTTTTTGAGTCAACAACTACTGGGAAGAGATATTGTATTTCTGGTCTCCTTAACTGCAATACTACCTATGTGGTATATTTGGCCACCTGTTCTAGCTGCAGATTACAATATGTGGGATGTACCACTCGAAAGTTAAAGCAACGTTTTTTAGAACATGTGTATCAATGCAAATCTCTCCAACCGAAATCAAATATTGCTAGACACTGCCAGACTGTGCACAATGGAGATCCGTCCACGTTTAAAGTTATGGCAATTGAAAAGATTTTTCCAAATGTCAGGGGAGGTGACTTATATAAAAAATTATTGCGAGCAGAGGTGAAATGGATTTTAAAATTAGCCTCCCGTATTCCGGACGGTTTAAACGATAGAATGGACCTCTCATTGTTTACCGATCACTAGTTAGGAATCTCCACATGACCATAAAGGTCAAAAAATCTTTTTCTCCATCAGAATCCTTACATAAGTATGTGTTAACGAGGCAAATGCTGTTTTTTTTATAACCATGTATTATTTTAATTTCTCTTTTTTGCACCTTCTCTATATTGTGGAGCAGCTTAATCAATTTAATCAACTCTGTGATCCTTTTCATATACAAATTGGTAATGATATTGCGGCCATGAGCATGGAAATGGGCATAAAATTATTGGCCCTCTTTATTTAGGAATAGAACTAGCTATTAGGTATAGGGGCTTGCGATCTATCAAGTATTCATTATATTAATCAATAATTCTTCATTTTGTTATTATTATTTCCCCTGTATTAAATTGGGCTAATCATTTGGGATTATATATCTCAGCCCTTTACATCTATAAGGCATAAAAGTAAAACTAGTCAGATATTCTTGGGCCATAACTCATAGAGAAGTATAGGCGATTTAATGAATTTATATTCTTAGATTTCTCTCAAGGCCAGTAACATTACCCACTAGGTTATTTTTAAAGCATTGATGAGAGTGTTATTTTATTTACTTGCTATGGTCTGAGATGTGATAATGTGATATGCCTTATATTTATAATTATAATAATTACTTCTATCTAAGCTATGAGCTGAATTAGTAGAGCTTGTCGGTAATATAGAATGATTTAATCAAGATTGGGCATGTCTGCTGTGTACTGCTATAATGTGTCTGGATCAATTTTTAAGGCGCTTACAATATGCGCTACTATAGCCCAGTACATCAATTGGTATAGGGTTAAATGTCATTATCAGTAATCCAGGCGCTTGCAGTATGCGCTATCTCAACACAGTATATGAATTTGCATAGGGCTAATTGCTATTACCATTAACTTTGGTGGGTGTTATTTATTATCTTAACCACTATAAGCTTTACATGTAGTTAATTTAACCTTTTTGTGCAGCTGTATATGCCGTTTTGACGGCCGGCTATTTAGCCCGTTATGCCTGTCTGTCAGTACGGCCGCAGTTTGCTTGTGAATATCTGGGGCTGCTTTTCTTCTGATTGTACGTCAGTTACGTACGCTATTAACGTAGGGCTGTGCACTGTTCCAGCCCTAGTGCGGATTGGTTGCTATCCGCCCAATCATTTAACCCTTACTGGCTGACGACATACTAGCTTCTTCCGGGTCTGGCCGCAATACCAATCACCGCACCTGTCATGCATTACAGGTAATTGGCTTTTTTTTCTTTGCTTAGCTGTATATAAGGCTGTAAGCTGCTCCACACTTTTGTATGATTAAGAGCCTGACCAGGCTTGAAACGCGTCACTAGGTGCTTGCCTTTTGTTGTTACTGGGCCATTTCAATTACCTCAATAGTTTCACAAAAAGTTGTTTTTAACTGGATGGATTAAAAGCTATGTTTTAAGGAGAAGCTGGACAAATCACTGTTATTTTCGCCTGTCAATTCTGGAGGAGCTGTGCCTGGGATCTCCCCGTCCGTGCTTTTACTAAGGAGTTTGGTGAGCTGGCTATTTTTTCTTTGAATTTCAAATAGCGACTTCTCACCCAATATTCAACATTACGGCAAACCGACTGAGTCGCTATCAACTACCGAACAATGGCCAAGCACAGCGACTACTTGCGGGCGCTCTGAAAATGCCGCTACAGTCGCTCAACTGTCGCTACCTGCCGCTATTAATGAATCGGCCTCCCCGTCTCTGCTGAACATTTATATGCCCATTGTTTTTTTTTTAACCACTGAAAGGCTACCAACCTCCAGAGGAACAGAACATATTTTAGATTTGGACATGTGCTCTATTGTTATTGAGTAAAATAAATTTGGGTGTACAAAAAACATTCCAATCATTTATATACCATCTTACTCAAGAAGTCAAAGCGTCAAAGCTTTTATCTAGGTACAGATAATTAGCTTAAAATATAAGCCTGTTTGTATCCTTAGACTTCTGGCTCACTTTATGGCACTTATCTGTCAGACTTTAATTTGATGTTTGTACCCAGTTTGAGAGTTACCATACTCTCTGATTGATTTATTCATTTTTCTGCAAGGGGGGGGAGCAAACGAAGTGTTCCAATATTCTATCTCTCCCGCATTGCCTTATTTCTCTCCTTTTCAGATGCCATCCATCTTTTTCTCTTTCCCAGTATTCCTCCGTCTTTCTCTTGTGTACATTTCACACCCACTTTTCCACATTCCCACTATATTTTGCTCTTTTTCCACATTCCATCCATCTTTTTCTCGTTAAAAAATTCTCTCTGTTTCACTTTTTGCTGTGACTGCAAATCAAGAGATCAATAAAACTGCATTTAGGGTGAGTAAGTAAAGTTGAATACACTATGAGCCTTATTTATGAAGCGTTAGGGCCACACAGTGCCACTTTTGGCCTCAGCTGTCCTCAAAGTGTGATTTAAGAAACAAAAACAGGCTGTGCCGAGGCCTCCGCCAGATAGCTTCTTATTTAACACTAGCGCCCAAAAGGTCACAGCACCGGACACCAGTTGAAACCTGGCGCTGTTGGTCAAGATCCCACAGAGCACAACGGGCAGAACTTGATTATGTTTATAATTAATATTACACACATTTATTTGTACAGAAATTGCATTATGACTTTTTTCCTGTTTTTTTTTTTTTTTTGTAACACATGTGTAATTTGGTCAATACCAACTAAAACGCAGCCTAAACGCCCTTTGTCCCCAGCAGTGATTTCTTCTAACTTTAATGATGAAATGCTGAGCTGTGCCAGAAAAATACAGCACCAATCTGCCCAAGAAAAAAATTATGAATACGCTGTGCAGCGCCAACAAGATGGTGGTACAAAGTGGCGCACACTGGTGCTGGGATAAATGGCAGTCGTGTCCACAGGCCGGCCAATACCTAGTGCAAATTAGTTAGCATCCGGCGTTGCAACTTTTAGTGCCATTGGAGTCCACAGCGCAGCGCCAGAAAAGACAAAATGCTGGCACTACAAATAGTGCACATCATAAATAAGAACCACTATTGCTATGTTACCTGTGTGTCTCTCTTGTGCCAGGAATGGACTTTTTCTGGAACGACAACTTCATACTTCAGTCCTGCAGGCAGTCTGTTTAATGCTGCAAACAAAAAGCACCATTGGTTTTATTGAAATGCAGGGATGCAGGTGATTTGCTGATTCAGTTTTTAGTTACACTTGCACCTATATGTTGCAGGTACCATGCTCCGAATTGGGACTTTTTAGGCAGGGTTGCCCACATATGTCTCTGTTCTGTTCTAGCAATTTAATTTATTCCCCATGTTTCTGACATTTAATTGGTATGGGTGCCTACTTTTATCTCTTAACCCATCTTTCTATAAATCTCTAAAATTAATGAAAACTGCAGTGGTAGCAAGATCCTTGACATGTCTGTCATTTTACAATAAATAAAACTGATTCTGATTCTGATACTACACATGGATTAAAGTGTAAAATATAGTGTTCAATATAATTTTAGTGTGGTATACAGTTGGGATATTGCTAAAATACATGAATGGAATTGACACAATTTATTTAATTTAAGTAATTTTAATGTATTTTTCTAAATAACCGCTGCTGCATCTAGGGCTAGGTAACCCTGGAGATCGTTTACTGGCTCAGCCCTGTAACCACACCACTTGCTACCTTTGAATTTACAAAAACATTTATTTAATATCGGTAAAAACACTTGCCATATATGGCTAATTACACATTAATAAATCTGTATGTCATCATGCATCCATTACATCATTGGATCATCATATATTAGAACTATTACATTACGTTCATATTAGTACAACGGGCAGACATGTATCATGTTTCACCATTCCTGGCTTTTTCAATGCCCTGATTCTAATCATTCCAAGTGTTAGAGAGATTCAATGCTGTGCATGTTCAACATTCCATAAAGTGAGCCGGTGGTATGCACTCTCCTAGATCAGTTTAGTTCCTCTTTAGGCCGGGATATCGTTGTGTTGCATGAGCCACAAAGACTATAAGTCTTGTTAAGGTCAATTTGTTGGTTTATGGGGAGCAATTGCGGTGGCAGGAGGTCCAGGTATCAGCGGTATTCTGATCAGCTGTCGGCGGTGTTCTCAAAGTGATACGACCGCTATGTTATTGTTATCTGCGGCGGTCTCCGCGGCGGTCTCCGCTCCCCAGACGTTTATGAAAGTGTATGTTACCCGCTCGGGGTACTCAGTGAGACTTATAGTCTTTGTGGCTCATGCAACACAACGATATCCCGGCCTAAAGAGGAACTAAACTGATCTAGGAGAGTGCATACCACCGGCTCACTTTATGGAATGTTGAACATGCACAGCATTGAATCTCTCTAACACTTGGAATGATTAGAATCAGGGCATTGAAAAAGCCAGGAATGGTGAAACATGATACATGTCTGCCCGTTGTACTAATATGAAAGTAATGTAATAGTTCTAATATATGATGATCCAATGATGTAATGGATGCATGATGACATACAGATTTATTAATGTGTAATTAGCCATATATGGCAAGTGTTTTTACCGATATTAAATAAATGTTTTTGTAAATTCAAAGGTAGCAAGTGGTGTGGTTACAGGGCTGAGCCAGTAAACGATCTCCAGGGTTACCTAGCCCTAGATGCAGCAGTGGTAATAAGAAAGGCCAGGCTGTGTACCAACCCTGAATACTACCAAAAAACAATAAGGGGTTATTTTGAGGTCACTCACTGGGAACTCCCACAGGGTTCCTCACAAAGATATATTTTTCTAAATAATATCACAATTCATTGATCTTTAGCAATCTGGATGAGTATATTTTTCATATAAGATAGTCAATTACGACGCAGTGGATTTTGATATGGTATAAATAAATAATTAAAATTGGAATGAATAAAAAATTTAAAAAAAGGAAAAACAGCAGTTGTGGTCTTTCTGCACTGATGTGAGCACTTAGGGCCTGATTTATCAAGCACTTCTGCCAGACAGTGCCACATTGGTGCAAGTTAGATTAGTGAAAAAATATCACTTATCATTTTTTTTTTATATACAATACAAAATACCGCGCTAACGTGCAACCAAAAGTTCCTCCTCTTTTGTAATAATAGAAATCTAAAGCAAAGGCACAGAGCTTAATAAATGTACAGTCCTCCACAAGAAATTCTCATCCCGTAGTGCATGCTCCACCACCTTCAACTCAGGTCACCAAATGTGATGCCACCGCTCTTACCAGAACTCAGAAGATAAAGCGCCTTAAAGATAACCCCTGTTATATTAAGGACTTAGAACTTAGGCATGAAATCGTGATAAAGCCCGCGGATAAGGGGGGAGGGCTAGTGGTCCTGAACAAAGAGGACTACATTATAGAGATGCAGAGACTTCTAGGTGATGTTGAAACCTATAAGTTGCTCGAAAGAGATCCCACTAATGAATTCAAGGTGGGTTTATCTTCTTTATTAAAACGTGGGCAAGAAGATGGCATTATTAACTCAAAGGAATTCAATTATCTGAATATACAAGCTCCTCGTATTCCCACCATATACTATCTTCCAAAGGTTCATAAACGCCTGGAAAGACCTCCAGGACGCCCAATAGTTAGCGGGGTTAATTCCCTCACTTGTAGAGTAGGGGAATATATAGATACTTTCCTACAACCATTGGTTTGTGCTTTGCCAGCCTATTTGAGAGATTCAGGCCAAGTTTTGGAATTGTGTAACACATTGGAAGTCCGAGAGGAGACAATACTTGCCACAGCGGACGTCACGTCCTTATATACTGTTATTCCTCACAATTTAGGGATTGCAGCGGTCCGGTATTATCTAGATCTCTCGTCTGGACTTCCTACCAAACAGGTTGCTTTCATAATAGATCTGTTAACCTTTGCCCTGAATCATAACTACTTTTGGTTTGGAGGGGATTTCTACCTCCAGACCAAGGGTGTAGCCATGGGTGCTAAATTTGCACCCAGTATGGCCAACCTTTTTGTGGGATTCTGGGAATCTCAGCACATCTATGGTGGATCTTGGCCTCATCTGAGAATTTGGCGGCGTTACATCGATGATGTGCTTATTGTGTGGGAGGGGCCTAAGTCGACCTTGGAAGAATTCTTTGGGGTAGTGAATTCTAATAATTATAATCTTGAATTCACCCCTGAGTATGGATTACAGGAAGTGAATTTTTTAGATCTTACTATTAAGATAGAGGGATCACAACTATGGACTTCTACATTTTTCAAAGCCACAGATAGGAATGGATATGTCCCCTGGGATAGCTGCCACCATCCCAATTGGTTGCGGGCTATTCCCAGGGGGCAATTCATGCGTCTAAGACGCAATTGTAGTGACCTTAAGGTTTTTGATGAGCAGGCAGCTGCTCTTTCTCAGAGATTTATTGATAAGGGGTATGACACCTCGATGATAGAAACACAGCTGGCTACTGTCCGTTCAATTGAACGGGACACTTTATGGTCTAAATCAAAAGAGGGTAGGGGTAAAGGTATGAGCATGGAGTATGCCTTTATATCTGGATTCAATGCCCAACACCAAAAAGTTAAGGCAGTGCTGGGGAAACATTGGCATATTCTTAGAGAAGATCCGGTTTTAGGCCCTGCTCTACCGGAGAAACCCATCTGCATCTTCAGGAGAGCACCTACTTTGAGGGATAAGTTGGTGCGGAGCTATGTGGATCCCCCTAAACCTGTCACTTTGGTTGAATCTCCGCCGATTGGATTTTATAGATGTGGGAGATGCTGTGGGTGTAAAACCACTATGGGGTCTGAAAGAAGTGTTAAAAGCTTTGAGGACACCCGTATGGGGAAAACCTATAAGATAAAGAAATTTATTACATGTAGCTCCAAGGGTGTAGTATATGTTATGTGGTGCCCGTGTGGCTTAACCTATGTAGGTAGAACCACCCGGGAACTTAAAATTAGGGTCCGAGAACATGTCTATAACATCAAAAGGGGCTATGATGGACATAGCCTCTCTGCCCATTTTAAACTGAGACATGCCTCGGATCCAAAATTTTTATCTTTTGTTGGTTTAGAGAAAGTAGAGCAGCATTGGAGGGGTTGCAATTTAGTAAGGACATTATCTCAGTGTGAAAGCAAATGGATTTTTAAACTGGATACTATGGCACCAAGAGGTTTAAATATTGAGTTTGACCTCAATTGTTTCATAGATGATTCTTAATTGTATAAGTGCTATTTATGTTTTATTGCATTATTGTCTATGTGAAGTGGTTCTCATTAGCCAGGATCCTAGCCCTTTTAGTTTTTCTAGTTTTTAGATATATTATTTCTCCTTATAATTATGGGAAACATCTGTAGTTTTCATGTATTTTAATTCTGTTTTTTATCTGTCTATACTGCCCGCTCTGCGCGTATCTTGTTGTAAGGAGTTATGGACTTAGGCAGCGCTGTTAGTATTAGTTGGCGACGTGCGCGTAACTGCGCATGCGCCGAGCAGCCCGAGGGTGACTGACATCGCGGGCAGAGACAGCATTGTCAGTGATAGCTGGCGGTGTGCTCGTAACTGTGCACGCGCCGAGCAGCCCAAGGGTGATTGGTGTTTGTTTTTTTCGACGGTGCGCATAACTGCGCATGCGCCGACCAGCCGGAAGGAGAATGAATGAGACCTTCCGGACTGGCGGCTCCCGACTGGGGGCGTTGTAATGACGTGTTCTTTTATTATGATCACCTGCCCCGGCTTCCTGGTACAGACGTGCTTCCGAGCAGAGAGGCGTCCTTTCACCATGGTAACCCGTTTTGACGTCTTTGTTGCAGTGTCACGTGTTGTAAATCACGTGACTATGCGTTATGCGCGTCACCGGGATTCCGGTTTAAAAGAGAGTCTGTTTTAGCTTCCAAGCATTCCGGCAGAAGTCGTTACATACGACGAAACGCGTTGGATCGCTTGGACCTTTCGCTTTCTAGGAGGGAACTTTGGATTATGGTCTGAACCCTGGGCCGGCTCTGGCGGTGAGAACCACTGGCAGTTTGGCTGTATTGAAGGCGTTATATATTTTTAATCTTTGTGAGTGTGATTCATTAAATAGTCTTTTAATTTGACTGAGACGTATTGCACTAGTGGTTTATTCTGTTTGCCTTACATGAAATTGTCTGAGATAAATTGTGACGGCAAGCTCCATATTGTGACCTGAGAAGAAGGATTGAATGAAGACCTAAAGGGTTATCTTTAAGGCGCTTTATCTTCTGAGTTCTGGTAAGAGCGGTGGCATCACATTTGGTGACCTGAGTTGAAGGTGGTGGAGCATGCACTACGGGATGAGAATTTCTTGTGGAGGACTGTACATTTATTAAGCTCTGTGCCTTTGCTTTAGATATCATTTTTTTTTCACACTTGCGCATGTTGCTGTACTGCAAGAAACACATTTACTAGAAGATTAGCGGTGCAAAAACATTCTGAAAAATGTTTAAAATATATTTTACTACAAGATATGAACGCTAAGTTCTTTTTAATATTAAGAGAATTGTGTCTGTAATAGTCATAATCACATTTTAAATTAGATAGGTATGTCACACCGCCATGTCTGGCTATAGAACTCCAGCTGTCATAATTGACATCAGAGCTGGCGGGGAGGCGGCGGGGGGCCGCGCGCGTGGCCGTGCGTCCCGGCGCGCGGGTGCCTCCTACTGCAGGGGAGTGCGCCTGCGCGCCGGGCGCCAGGTGGTCCGGCGTCGCTTCCACTGGCGGGCACTTCCTGGAGATGCGTGTGGTGGGTGCGGCCATGACGTTGCCCTTACGCTCCCCAACCAGGGGGGTGGGCGGGGCGCGGGGTGGCGAGCGCTCACGCCGCATCATTCAGGGACGTGCGGTCTGCAGTTAAAAGGCAGACATGGCGGCAGGACAGATGAGACGACCTGAGGAAGTGATCCAGTTCGGATCACGCAACGCGTCGTTGTCCAGGTGGTGGCGGACTCCCGGGGAACAGCTCTGACCATTCGGTGAAGTACTTTTTAATATTAGTCCCATTTACTTTCACTTTCACTCTTATCCATACATGCCATTAAGGTATATAGGAGATAGGACTCATTCATTTGTTTGCTCGCTCATCTAGCATAGAGCATTTGATACCGCCATTGTATTGACATGCAGGTCACATACCATTTATGCTACACACAGCACAGCACGGACTAATTATTATTTTTTGCATTTGCACTTTATGTTTTCATTGCACTAATATGCGGATTCATTCAGCATAGAACATTTCATGCTTTTTACTGCACTGATAAGCAGGTCACATAGCCTTGAGTCACTAATATTGTTTACAGCACAGCATATATTAATTGAGTAATTTTTTTGCATTTGCACTTTATGACTTTATTGCACTATAATGCAGAATGCACGGCTTTGATCAATTAATGTTGGATATAGAATAGCATGGATTAATTAATGTTGCATTGGCACTTTATTGTATAAATTGATTGAAGGTATACTGATTCATAGGGACTCTCTATTTATAAATACCCTTTTTGAGAGCTTTATACATCCACCCGGGATCCTCTTGTTTTTAACATAGTTTTTAACCCCAATAGCATGTTCTAATATTGTAAATATACCCATACATGAAATAAAGGGTTATTATTGTACTATTTTGTGGTTTGTGCGGTAATATATATACAGACATTGGTGGGGGTGTTCTGGGTTACCCCACCCTTTCTTGTGAGTAATGTTGAATACAAGGTTACGAGTCGCTATTTGACAGGTTCCGCGCTGTATGGGAGCGCATGATAGCGACTGGTCAGAGCGCCCGGCTTCCACCATATTCATCAAAAAATCATGCTCAAAAAATTCAAGCGCTGTAAAATGCATGTTTAAACCCCAGAGCGCTGGAGGCGATGTGTTAAAAGTAGTTTTTTAACCCCCAAACCACCATATTTTTGGAAACCAAAAAAAAAAAGTATTTTAAATAATTTAGTAATATGAATACATTAATATCAGACCTGTAATATCAATTCTGTACAATTTTTTTTTTTTTTTTTTAATCTAAAATGGCAGAAGTGGTCACAGAATTTTTCACATTTAAAAAAAACAAACACATTAATAACAATTAATTATGAATATTTAAAGATCGTTCCATTGAAATGCATTGGAGAGCGCCAGGTAGCGAGAGGTCATACCTGTCGCTGTTCAAGGTCGGACGCTGGCGCTGTGGGCTGAGGCTGGAATAATGATGAATGAGTGGCTATCTGGCGCTATCTCAGTCGCTAAGCAGGATTGGCTTGATAAATGTGTGATTGTGGTGGGGAGCCGGCGTTCTCGTGGCGGAGCCCGTCATTACCGGTCACTCACCAGTTGCTACCTGTCGCTATTCCTTCATAAATAAGGGCCTAAATATTGTTCACTGTCAATATTCCCTAATAGAGCGGCATATCTGCTCTCTCCATTTTGCACTGAGGAGAGAGCAGGAATGCTGATACTGTATAGCACTACCCGCACCACAGGAACTGGAAGAAGGGGGGGGGGCGATATCTATTTATGACTGTCTAGGTAAGTACCTTCGCATCCTTACCTATAGCACAGTTAGCACTTTTATTTTTTTGGCGTCGTATAGCTTTATAATGGATTATATACACTGTTAGCACTTTTTGCCTAGCTTATTAGTTATTATATATTTTTCATTGCACAGCACTAGAGCAATTTATTACAATTTCTGGAGGTCCTTAAAGGAGCACTGTGGTGAAATTGTGTAATAATAAAAATCCATATAAACTCCTTTGCTAATGAGAGGAGGGTCACTTATACACCCAAACTGAATAAAACTCTCGCCAAGTTTGTGGTTTTCTTCTCCCGGTGGGAATAAAACTCAGGGGTGACATGTTTAGTCTATCAGGGGTGACAGGCTCTGTCACCCCTTGATTTCCTCAGGCCTGGTCTGATATTTCCTGATGCTGGCTGTATAAGTGACCTCTCCTCCCGCCATCCAGCATATTTATATGGATTTTTATCATTGGGCCATTTTTCACTATAGTGCTCCTTTAATTGTGATGCTTTATTAAATATGAAATATTTATATGAATATGTATATGAAATAGCACTGGCCTCCCCCTCCTCTTGTGTGTGTATCGTTGATACTTTTTAACAGCCATTGTAATCATGTATTTGTAGATTAATACTTAAAGTGGACCAACAGTCAAAAATGACTTAAACTGTACCAACACAACAAACAGTGCTCATGTGCATCCATCCCCAGGGCAATTTAGATTGCTTCAGATAAAAAATAATTAACATTTTTCTAACTTATGCTGTGGTAAATTTTAAAAACAAAATGGCGGCTCATGGACCTGCAGACCACCTGCAAACAGAAATTGCTGCTGGACTTCCTGTTACCGTGCATTGTCAGTTATGTTAGTTGAATCCAGACAGCAGCATGGCTGAAATGCTGGGAGAGGAAGTGGCCGCTACCAGGAAACAAATCGGTGAGGTGGCGTATCTGTTTTGAATGGATGCAGGAACACATGTAAGTGCTGACAATGCTTCAGTATCATGCATGCAGATGGAACTGCATCCAACCATTTTGGATGAATAAGCTTTAATGATCTTTTTATGAATATTTGTGGGTGATTATGCGGCATCTATGTAAGGGTGTTTTTTGGGAGCTCCATTCTTGTGCTTTTTCCCATTAATATTATTTTACATGTCTTAACACCTGGCCAGCACTTCCCATGTTACATATAATTGTTTGGCTGTGCAGCACTTGGTTTTCTTTGCGTAGAATGACATCAGGGATATCCACTGTGGGGCATCCCAAAATAGCATACAACCTATGGAATATTGTGAGTGGACCCACAGACCCATTTTGACTATCCTGGGTTTTAGTCCCTGCCCCTGGGGCACCCCAATCTGAGATGCCCAGCTGTGTAAAACTCCCCAGGTCACCGGTGTAACTCACTTTTCCCTGGTCCTAGGGTGCATGCGCAGCCTCTTATCCAATCAGCATGCTCGGACATGTTCACATCCAGTTGTCTATGAGGCCGATTCATTAATAGCGCCAGGTAGCGACAGATGAGCGACAGTAGCGTTATTTTCACAGCGCACGCTAGTATTCGCTGTGCTTGGCCGTTGTTCGGCTGTTGACAGCGACTCAGTCGGTGTGCGGTAATGTTGAATACGGGGTTAGGAGTCGCTGTTTGACAGGTTCCGCGCTGTATGGGAGCGCATGACAGCGAATGGCCATAGCGAACGGCTCCCAGCATATTCATTAACAAATCACGCTCAAAAAATTCTCGCGCTGTGAAATGCATGTTTAAACCCCAGAGCGCTGGCGGCGATGGGTTAAAAGTAGTTTTTTAACCCCCAAACAACCATATTTTTTGAAAAAAAAAAAAACATGTTTTTCAAAACATTTTGTAATATGAATACATTAATATCAGACCTGTAATATCAATTCTGCACAATTTTTTTTTTTTAACCTTAAAAAAAATATCTAACATTGCCGAAGTGGTCACAGAATTTTTGACATTTAAAAAAAAAAAAAAAAAAACATTAATAGCAATTAATTATGAATATTTAAAGATAGTTCCATTGAAATGCATTGGAGAGCGCCAGGTAGCGAGAGGTCATACCTGTCGCTGTTCAAGGTCGCTCGCTGGCGCTGTGGGGTGAGGCTGGAATAATGATGAATGATTCGCTATCTGGCGCTCTGTCAGTCGCTAAGCAGGATCGGCTTGATAAATGTGTGATTGCGGAGGGGAGCCGGCGTTCTCGTGGCGGTGACCGTCATTACCGTTCACTCACCATTCGCTACCTGGCGCTATCCCTTGTTAAATAAGGGCCTAAGACTCGTCTAAGACTCGGCTCTAGCTGAGTCTATCTGAGCCGAGTACACCGGTGGCCGCATCACCTCTACCTTCTAACTGAGAGCATGTCCGTACCGGTCACTCACACGCCCTGCTAAAGGAGAAGGTGAGTTTACTGGGCGTCCTGGGGGGCATCTCGAATCTGGATGCCATGTGTTTTGGTCCACTTTAAGGCACTTATTGTGGGTTAAATATTTTTTTTATCTAGGTTCACTCTTTTCCTACAGAAGACACACTGTACTATAAGGTTGCTTTATCCTGGACAGTATGGCATACTAATTTATTACATCTAGTCTCCCCTACTGCTGTCAGCATAGGTGCCTCTCAATATGAAATGCCTCTTTGCAACACAGCTGCCATTGCTGGAAAGTGGTGAATATATTCATAAACAATATCTAGCATGTTGAGATGTCCAGGGCTTTATTTTGTGGTGGTGACTCCCAGTATGGGATACCCTCATGCTGCTGGTATTGGATATAGAATAAAAGAATCTCTAATAAGAGAAGTCAAAAAAACATACCATACATTTTGTCCCCCACAGCATCCTAATGCAGAAGTGTAAAGCTGACCAGAGATTGAACCCATGGTGTGCTCAACCTTTTTTCACCTCTGGGATGGACACCCCCTCCCACACATCAGAGTTTGCAGGGCCGGATTATGAGAGGGGCGCATGGGGCGCGAGCCCAGGGGCCTCAACCACTTGCCCTGCAAAGGGGGCCTCCACCAACCTTTGGGTTATGGTCTGTTTCAGGAGGATTTTCAGTCTTTGGTCTGACGGGCCGCAGGGCCAGCATAGAAGCTGTCGGTGACAGTGGGGGCCCCCCGCTCCTGGGCAGCCAAAGCCACCACAGGACAGGATAGAGAGTCTAGAGCAGCAAAGCCACTGTCAGCAATGCTACAGTGATGGATGTGTGCAGAGCTGTCACTGCACATAAGCCACCAAGCACAGCCGCTGGCAGCTCAATGCAGGGAGATGTTTTCTGCTGGACCAGCTGGGTGACTACACCCATCCCAGAATGGCAAAGCAGGAGTTCCCGAGCAGCACACACCCGCACAAGGGGGGCACAAGGGACTCGATCTGACGTTCCAGTAAGTAGGCGGGTGCCAGACAACCACCAATCAGTTACTTGGCTGGACTATAATTTAAAGGAAAAAAAATACTGTATCTGGGGCCTCCACCAGATTTTGTGCCCAGGGGCCTCCACCACACTTAACCATGAAAGTCTGGCTACTCCTAATCTATACAATGCAATAGATGGGGCATGTCAAGCCACAGCACGCCTTGTCCATTTCATTGAATGAAGTGTGTGTGGCCAGTCACTGTAACTGATGCGGGGGGGGGGGGGGCAGTAGTTCGTCTTGGAGATCGCTGGTAAATCGAGGATGTGTCTGTACACCACAGAACCTCATTAGTCTTACACTGCCAATCTAGGATGTCACAGCTAGGAAGGTGTTCCTATCCACTTACTTGGAAAATAACTTAAGTATTTTTGCAATTACCAAATAGAGCTGGAGGAATTTCTCTACAGAACTTCCAAAATTTACTTCTGATCAATCTGAGCAAAATTAGCAAAATTTGATTTTAACTTCACCCAAAATCTGATCAGCAATAGCCAACAGGACAGGAGACAATACCTGGCTTACGGGGAGGCCGATTCATTAATAGCGCCAGGTAGCGACAGATGAGCGCCAGTAGCGTGATTTTCACAGCGCCAGCTAGTATTCGCTGTGCTTGGCCGGGGTTTGCTTGTTGACAGCGACTCAGTCGGTGTGCGGTAATGTTGAATACGGGGTTAGGGGTCGCTGTTTCACAGGTTCCGCGTTGTATGGGTGCGCCTGACAGCGAATGGCCAGAGCGAACGGCTTGCTGCAGATTCATTAACAAATCACGCTCAAAAATTTCTCGCGCTGTGAATTCCTTGTTTAAACCCCAGAGCGCTGGCGGCGATGTGTGTAAAGTAGTTTTTAACCCCCAAACAACCTTTTTTTTTATATGTAAAAATTATACAAGTTTTTCTAAACATTTTGTAATATGAATACATGAATATCAGACCTGTAATATCAATTCTGCACATTTTTTTTTTTTTTTTTTACTTAAAAAAAAATCCTAACATTGCAGAAGTGGTCACAGAATTTTTGACATTAAAAAAAAAAACATCAATAGCAATCAATTATGATTATTTAAAGATTGCTCCATTGAAATGCATTGGACCACGCCAGGGAGCGCCAGGTCATACCTGGCGCTGTGATGGGATTAGCAGCGGCGCTGTTCGTTGCAGTCGGCTACATGATGAATCCCGCGCTAGCTGACGCTCTCGCCGGCGCTAGCCTCATTTAGCATGATAAATGCGTCATTGTGACCGCCGCCGGGCGCACTTGATTCGGTAGCCGCCGTTAGCTGGCGGTACCTGGCGCTCGTCAGACACTACCTGGCGCTAGCCCTTGATAAATAAGGCCGTTAGACAAGTGCCAGGCCCCTGGCAACTTCAGTGGCTCACTCATGTTTGGGGTTGTCTATGAGCCCCACCCACCAGACTGACAAACCAGGTGCCATTGGCTGGTCCAAGTTGTAAGTAGCTCAGTAGTCCCTGCCCCCTACTCTCCCCTTCAATCGGCTGCATGGAGAGCGCATGAAGGGCCATTTTCTGCTTCACACACCTCTAATGTGAACAGTGGGGCCCCCCAGGAAGCTGTGCGCCAATGCCTACTACCCCCCTGGAAGCTGTGCCAGCCAAGCTGTTCCCTCGACCTTTCAGTCTACAGGTGCCCGGTTAGCAGGTGACCTGAAGGCTGACATGACTTGGCATGCTGCGAGAAAGCCCACTGAGACCAATCTTGACTAAGGGCCCACACAGACCTGTTTGTCAACACCAGCCCAAATATGTTATAGGCAGGGGTGTAACTATAGGGGGTGGGACCGCACCGGGGCCCAGGAGGTCAGGGGCCCAATCATTGTTGCTCCGCCACCATATTTATCATATCTGTGCTCGCTTGGCATCATTCAGAGAAAGGAAGCACCACTCATCTCTCTGCTGTTTCAGTCTTTAGTTGTTTAGCTGCATCCAACAGAGTTAGAACCCAGAAAAATGTTTACTCTATGAGTCTTGAAAGGGCCCCATTTAACATTCACACCAGGATCGCATCACATTTTGGGCTTTATTCAAGAAGCGCTATAGTGCCAGGTAGTGCTAGATGAACGTCAGGTGAATGTCAGGTCCCAGTGCAAAAGGTGCATATAAAACTGTAAAAATCCACAGAACCTCTGCCAGCTAGTGCGCCATCTATCATTAGTGCCTGATGGCGATTATATGAGTGCCGGCCCTGTGTTCCCTACAGAGCCATATAAGACCAGGCGCTCACCCTGCACTGTGTGGCCCTATCCCATAGATTTCAATGGGCTGGGTTGGTTCTAATGTTTTTGGTGACTTTTTATAATTTTTTTTTTGGGCTGGTGCATGTGCCACCAGCTTCAAACTTGTGATTTGGGTCATGCAAAACCTGTGTCATGTAATCCCAGTGTCCCCAATGCAATTCCCGATGATTTAAACATTTTAATGTGCTGCCATCACTTCCCAAAATTAAAAAAAACGGGGATGACAACAGACGCTGTATGCCTGCCATCCCTTTTTGACAGCGCTCTTGCAGGCACTGTGTAGTTTCATATTTAATTCAGTTGTTTTCCTGTGCTAGGGTGCTAGGGGTCGCTAGAACAATGGCTTATACAAGCCCTGCGCTCGCACAGCGCCCGGCCAGGAGTGAGTGAACGCATAGCGCCAGCTGTCTCCAGCCAGCTCTGCAGTGCGGGTGCAGAGAGCGTCTCATCTTGCGCCTGCTGAAAATATTAATGAAGAAGGCTCTTAGTTACGCCACTGGTTGTAGGTTTATTGAGAGTGGGAATAGGTTAGACCCACAGTAACTATGGCCCTTATTTATGAAGGAATAGCGACAGGTAGCGACTGGTAATGACGGGCCCCGCCACGAGAATGCCGGCTCCCCACCACAATCACACATTTATCAAGCCGATCCTGCTTAGCGACTGAGATAGCGCCAGATAGCCACTCATTCATCATTATTCCAGCCTCAGCCCACAGCACCAGCGTCCGACCTTGAACAGCGACAGGTATGACCTCTCGCTACCTGGCGCTCTCCAATGCATTTCAATGGAACAATCTTTAAATATTCATAATTGTTATTAATGTTTTTTTTTTAATGTGAAAAATTCTGTGACCACTTCTGCCATGTTAGATAAAAAAAAAAAAAAAAATTGTGCAGAATTGATATTACAGATCTGATATTGTATTCATATTACTAAATTCTTTCAAAATTTTTTTTTTTTTTGGTTTCCAAAAATATGGTGGTTTGGGGGTTAAAAAACTACTTTTAACACATCGCCGCCAGCGCTCTGGGGTTTAAACATGCATTTCACAGCGCGAGAATTTTTTGAGCGTGATTTTTTGATGAATGTGGTGGGAGCCGGTCGCTCTGACCAGTCGCTATCATGCGCACCCATACATCGCTGAACCTGTCAAATAGCGACTCGTCACCCCGTATTCAACATTACTGCACACCGACTGAGTCGCTATCAACAACCGAACAATGGCCAAGCACAGCGACTACTAGCGGGCGCTGTGAAAATACTGCTACAGTCGCTCAACTGTCGCTACCTGCCGCTATTAATAAATCGGCCTCCCCGTGATCATCATTGATCTCAGTCTTGGCTTATCTTGCTGTCTAAAGAGAACAAATAGAAGCTTTATGTAAACTCTTCTAGGTGAGGGTAGCTGAGGCAGGCCGTGCCTTTGTTAAAACATATGCAAAAAACAACATTTGTTCTTTGTGTTACAATGTGTAAAACCTCCGTGCTACATACTGTTGCACAAGCGTATCCTCATCTTAGTGTTGAGGAAAGCAATGAATTGAGATATTTGCCCCTTTAGGCGTTGCATTAATTATGCAGAGGGGAATTCTTTTAATATAAGTCAGCATTTTCTTCATTATGGCTTAGGATTATGAATCATAATTATAGTGTGCCACAGTCATCCGGGTGATACTCTGCCAGATATGAACAAAGGTACCAGAGAGGAGAGAAACATTCACATGCCTGAAATTGTCCAGACAGCTCGGAGATTGAGCAATGCCATTTCAAGGAACTAACATTCCCCTCAACCACTAATAGCGCTCGACTTATAATTTCCTTCTCTCTCTCTCACATCATAGAGGCTCTATTTTGACATCCCGTGTTCCAAAAAATCCCTCCTAGCTTGTATTTCTTACTTTAAATGGGCGTTACAGTGGAGGACTGCTAAATGGTAACTGTCTGTCTCTAGCGAGTCTTTGCTGGATTAATGGCTCATTCCTATGATAAGGCTGATTCCTGTAGATTAGTCTTGGGATTCGGATGCGGGTCAAAGTTTAATTTGACCTAAGGGGCCTAGAGGTAAGGAATTAGCCTTGTGACTGGAGGCACATGACTGGAGTTCCCTTGAGCTGTACCTAACCCCCAACTGATCCCAGTACACTGAGTATAGGTCTGCCCACCATTCTGGGCACATGTGCACTTCACTGGCAATTGGTGTGTTTTCACTTGTCTATAGTCACTAATATAGTGTTTTTAGTATAGCAGCTAAAAACTGTTTTAACAACATGGATTTGTCTGTAGATAAAAGGATAAAAGAAAAGGTCACCATTTGCCAACTAATATATCTGAAAGAGGAAGAGGCTAGAAAAAAAATAACCTATTGTAATCTTCTGAATTAAAGGGCTTTTGCAGTCAAAAAAGTGCCTCAAGTGCCGCCCCCCCCCCCCGTCCGCCCCTCTTCCTCTGCTTTCTTATCTCCTCTCCCTGCCAGTGTGGGAGCGAGAACATCTGCGCTTTCCCCTTCCTCCACTCCTCCTGACCTATACCACCCACCAACCCACCTACTTACCGAGCCACCCACCCACCTACTTACCGAGCCACCCACCAACCTTTGGGAGTGCACACACACTTTGGGAGTGCGAATATGTGCTTCAGGGGTGGCGTGCACACTCTTCAGGGGTTGATGGGAGTGCGGACATGTGTTTTGGGAGTGCGAATATGTGCTTCAGGGATGGCGTGCACACTCTTCAGGGGTTGCTGGGAGTGCGGACATGTGTTTTGGGAGTGCGAATATGTGCTTCAGGGATGGCATGCACACTCTTCAGGGGTTGATGGGAGTGCGGACATGTGTTTCGGGAGTGCGAATATGTGCTTCAGGGATGGCATGCACACTCTTCAGGGGTTGATGGGAGTGCGGACATGTGTTTTGGGAGTGTGAATATGTGCTTCAGGGATGGCGTGCACACTCTTCAGGGGTTGATGGGAGTGCGGACATGTGTTTTGGGAGTGCGAATATGTGCTTCAGGGATGGCATGCACACTCTTCAGGGGTTGATGGGAGTGCGGACATGTGTTTCGGGAGTGCAAATATGTGCTTCAGGGATGGCATGCACACTCTTCAGGGGTTGATGGGAGTGCGGACATGTGTTTCGGGAGTGCGAATATGTGCTTTAGGGATGGCATGCACACTCTTCAGGGGTTGATGGGAGTGCGGACATGTGTTTCGGGAGTGCGAATATGTGCTTCAGGGATGGCGTGCACACTCTTCAGGGGTTGATGGGAGTGCGGACATGTGTTTCGGGAGTGCGAATATGTGCTTCAGGGATGGCATGCACACTCTTCAGGGGTTGATGGGAGTGCGGACATGTGTTTCGGGAGTGCGAATATGTGCTTCAGGGGTGGCGTGCATGCTCTTCAGGGGTTGATGGGAGTGCGGACATATGTTTCGGGAGTGCACATATGGGCTTCGGGAGTGCATCCATGTGCTTTGGGAGTGGGTGTATGGGCTTTGGGAGTGTGCGCATGTGTACTTGGAAGTGTTGCCTAGCAAAAGTGGGAGAGGGGAGAAGTACAGCCAGAGTGTCTTATGCAAGTTCTGGGAATCTTACAGATGCCCATTATGCTAATTATTATGCAGCATCACAGAGCCAAGGGCAACGCCCCCTTTTTTTCAGAAGAGCCCCCCGTGAATCCCCCAGAAATGCTGGTAAACTCACCTTTACCGGGCTGATCCCGCGGCGTTGCGAGTGCCGGTGCCGATACCTGGCTTCTCTGTAGCTGTGTTCGCTGCTTTCTGAATAGCTGGGCGTAGGAGCGCATGCGTACCTGAACCATTCGTCGGGGATGCGGCCAGCCAGCTGCACCTTGTTACAATGTCAATTTTGAGAAAGCCAAATGGCAAGGCTTCGACGAAAATCATAATGTGGACCTGTAAACCTCGATATCTAGCTTCAATTTCTGCTTCAACTTAAAAATGGAAAACAGTTTAGTACAAGGCAAAATGCAGCCCGACGCAATGGTGTAACAATTACTTTTGCCTGCTGTATGTCTTTAATGTTCAACAGAATGATTTTACAGTGAAAGAATAATTCCTTTTTACCTGCTACCTGCTGCTGCATGCAAATGTTTTAAAGGAATAAAGAGGGATTATTTTCCTCTCTTAAAATAAATCCTGCTGATAAATTAAACCTTTTGCTTTACTTAAAGGTCTTGTAAGCTTGCTTTTGCTTTCTTAGCGGTCTTGTAAGCACATTAAACACCTTGTGTTGTGTTTTTGTTTTTCATTAGCATAATATCCCCTCATTTTGTGGTCTTCCTATCATGTAGTCAGGGGTGTTTGGCTGCAAACATGTATCGGGCGCTGTAACATAGCGACTCCGTCTCTGTAGTAACCTGGTCGGCATTGATGAATGTGATGTATGTTGGACACCAGTACAGTGCTGCAGCGAGCGACCGACCCTCAGCGCTCCACACCATACTTTTCAAAAAAGTACTCACAAAGAGCATTGGCGCTGTAAAGCTGGGCGCTGTAGCATAGAGCGCCTGACTCTGCGTGATAATGTCTGTTTTTGAACACATATACACCAGTAACAAAGCAAAAACACATGGAATGGCATTGTTTTAACACTGGGGCAATAACACTTTAGTACCAAACCTGTAATGACAACTCTGCATAAAAATATAAAAAGTCCAAAAAGTTTCTAAAAGTGTTTGCAGCCAGGAGAGGTCACACAATGATTTGGGCAAAAAAACAAAACAAAAAAACACGCTATTTATACATAACTAATGAAAGCCCACTGAAATGTATGGGAGAGCGCTACAAACCGACAGGTACTACATGGTGCTCTGGAAGCTAGAACCACCTGTAATAACACATAAATATTAGAGTCGCTCACCAGATTCGTTTTTATAAATGTGGTTTTGCGTACAACGCCCAACGTTCACCAGACGCTGCCTGCCGCTACGAGGCACTAACTGGCGCTATCCCTTATTAAATAACCCCTTTAGTTACCTTCTTTAGACCCAAAACACATTCCCTCCATAGACATTGAGGGTCATGCTAAAGATTTATTAAAGCATGTTCAACTATTGTGTGCACATCTGGCTGTGAATTGTTGCCTGCATCTCGGTGAGCTTATTAATTTTAACTCACAAAAAAGTGCAATAAAAATATGTATTCAAAAAAATAACAAAATTTCCTGCACATGTGATGGGGAATTTTTACAAGTGAGGAGCATCATTTTTTCAATGAGATAAGAATAATTTTTTGAAAGTTTGGAAACAACAGAACACTATGGAGTATGCTAAGGAATTTCTTCTGCATAGCCCATAGGGTGCTGTTTAAGAAGTTTCAGCGCTACCCAGTGCCACTCTTTTGGCCTCAGCGGCACTCAGCATCCGATTAAAATGGCAGCACTGATGTGCCTGCCGGCTAGCGTCTTTTTTAACACTAGCACCAAAAATAATGCAGCGCTGGGCGCTCTGGTTGGAGCAGTGCCAGATGAAACCTGGCATTGTAGCTCAAGATCCCATAGAGCACAATGGGCAGAACTGCATTGAATTGTTGAATGCTTAGAATATTAAACACATTTATTTGTTCAGAACTTTCATTGGGACCTGTCAATAATTGAAACGCAGTAGATGGGCCAGTAAAATTGATTTACCAACTAAAATGCAACCTAAACTCACTGTAAAGTTTGTTCCATTGTCCCTTGCAGTTATTTCTTGTAACTGTAATGAAGAAACGCCGACCAGCACAGGAAAGCTACAGTGGCAAAGATTTCAAGGAGGAATAAATTCAAAAATATTGCCAGAATAACGGCAGTACAAAGAGCGTTCATTGGAGCTGGGATAATCAGCCAGCGGGTCCAACAAGCGCTGACAATCAAAGCTAATTAGTTAGTGTTCGATGCAGAGACTGCTAGCACCAATGTAGTCCACAGCACCAGATAAGAAGGGAATGCTGGTGCTCCGAAGCTGGTGCTATAACCACAAAAATAAGTAATGCCTCCTTTTGCCGTCTATCATGTTTATCTGGATTCATAATATTAGGTCATTTTCACAATGGGTGTCTTTTAAAGTCCCTGTCCAGGAAGAAAAACACATTTTTGTTCAATGAAAATTGATTTCATCCTATTTAATGTATAACTCTGCAGTGCTCCAGAGATTCAGAGATTCATCACCTAGAAGTTAGGATTCAGGCTGAGGCGCTGAAAGAATACATTGAACTGAGCAGGTTAGGAGGTACTTCTGACAGACAGCTTGGGTAGAGTCTCCTCTGGAAGGGACAGAGGGAAAGACATGACCAAGCTATACCAGGTGTCTGTAGAATTGAATCAGGTGCATGGCAATCAAGCTGGGAGAAACCAAGTAGAAGAAACCCCTAAATACCGGAAGGGCCCAAGTGTAAACTATTGTATGAAATACACATGGACGTAAATAAAATCTGATTTATTAGGCAAGAAACTACAGCCTGCCTGTTCCATTCAAGTGGGCCTGGAGGGACTAAGGAAGCTCTAAAGTGGGCTCATACCAACTAAGTAAGTACCCAAACTGTCCCAACCCAAATAGAGAAGCACACCTATCCGTGAAGGTTACCTGGTTTGAGGGGCACTTCCTTTAAAGCACACGCTGATTTCTTGGGTGTCACTACACACCTAAGGCTTATTACTGCATGCTGATACCACTGAAACAGTTACAATATTTCGATTTTTTTTCTGACCAAGTCAAAGTAGCAAGAATCATCTATATTCAGGTTCAACCTGAACTCCAATGTATTGAGATTTTATTTAAATTCTACCCTCCATGACATCTCTGTGACAGAGGAGAAGAGGGTCCTGGTTCAGGGAAACATTATTCTAACTGTATCTCCTCAAGCCATCATTGAGCCCTGCATTAGATACTCACCTTTTCCTAGCAGTGCCCGATTCAATGGAGGGGGGGAGGGTTAAAAAGTATATGCATCCAGTTTCCCACTACACCTAAATCAGGGCTTCTTACTTCTTACTCTCCATGTTCTCTGGTGCATTCAGTGGACCCAGAACTCCACCTGGCCAGCTGCCTATGTCCATAGAATGGGTTTCTGATTGCTTGGTATTTAGTTTGAGGCCAGGCATTGGCTAAAGTGGTCAAGTGGGAGAGTTGTGGATAAATGTATATTAACTGGGGGGCGGGAGAGATAAGATAGAGGAGAAGACATTTATGCAAGCTGATAAGATTAAGTATTGGACTTGGTTATTGTGCCCCAGGTGAAGTGTATGATCAGCATTTAGCACACAGAGTGTGCAGGGAAGATGATTTATTCCATGATAATAAATGTGTATCATGTCACCAGGCTGTAACAGCCATGGCAGCAGACTGTGATGATATCAGGGCCAACATCCAGCATTTCTCTGCACCATACAGATAAATGCCAGACTTTTAATTACATCTTCAATTAATGGTGTAATTTTTTTTTTACACTCCAATTGCTTTTCATACCAGCCTTAGCCTGATGCTCAGGGGCTTAGCTAAAGGGGGTGCAGGAGTAGCAACCGCACCAGATCCTATAAGGTCAGGCTGCCCCTTTATTGTGACTCCTCCACCTTTATCAGTTTTGTGATCTCATGGCATTATGTACAAGTTAAAGATGCTGTCTCTATCTGCGTTATCTGTCTCTGCTCTTTCGGTCTTTATTTGTCTAATTGTATACAAAAGGAAAAAGGTCACTGTATGAGCTATGCTTGGGCCCCATCTAATGCTCACACCACAGCCCCGTATTTTCTGCCCCCTCATACCACCTTGGGTATCCAGCCCTTGTGTCTTTTATATAACTATACAGTCCACTCATACCATCTGCTATTTGGAGTTGGAAGGTGATGTAACCATTTTCCCTGGTAAGGCAAAGGAAAGTGAAGTCCATAGCACTGGTATACTTTGTGTTCTTGGGCACTTAAGAACATTTTCACATGGCACTAAATGCTTGGCAGCCTTAAAAAATAAGTTGGAATAACTGTTCTGTACACAGCTTGAATAAAACGTTCAATGCTTTCTCCACCAAAATCAAACACTTCAACATGTACATGAAGGTCCTCCAGGTAAGCAATGTCAGCTAAAGCTAATAGAGGATGTCCCATGTTTACCACCTCCCATCTGCCAACCATGTAAACCACAGCCAGGGTAGAAGCTTCTTCTCATGTGCCACTAAAAGCATCGGGCATCTGTGGCACCAAACTACGGCATGAGAGACCACTTTCCTGCCATATGCCATGGATGCCCAATGCTTGTGAAATGTCTTGTCCAAAAAAATGCCCCCCCATCCCTCCACTAGCTGTCGCTGAATTCAGTGTGAGACCCCTATTGTTACCACTGTGATTAATTAATGCTAACATCATTATTTTGAACATAATCACTTTGTTAGTGTTAGGTATATTACTTGCTTCTTATTTATTATTCTATTATTTATTGGTTACACTTTTTAGCACTTTATTTAATATGTTATTATTGTTTGATAACAGGGTTAAAAGGGGGGTGCTATATAATTAGTTTAGGTGTAGGTGCAGCAGGGATAGCCCTGTATCTTTGTTTTAAGATGTTCTGTATTGTTTTAAGTTGGTGCAGCAAATACAATTCCTCATTGCATCTCTTTTTGACGTAGTCGAATTTCGAATGGATGCTTTTGCTGTGAATGGGATGCTTATCTAAAGCCGAATCAGGATGCCCTGAGGGCATCTAGTCTCCAGGGCCAGCCAGTGCAGGTCTTAACCTGCTTTAATTACAGCTTCATTCTTATTAATGTTATATTCCTAAATGTGCTGTGCTTTTTACATGTATATTTCAGAGGAGCACCCAGGGCAAATATTCGCTCCCCTTTGGAGCCCCTTGACCTGCTGCACCCAGGGCATTGCTCCCTCTGCTCCCTTCTAGCTACACCCCTGTTATATAGCATTGTATAGCATAGAGACTAATCTACATATAGAGTACCTTATGTTTTTGATCGTGTTTATGTACCCTTATGTTATTATTGTCAACATGCCACAGAATTGCCTTTTATACAATAACTTGATGAAACAAACTGCTTCTGATTCTCTACACCCTTTTATTTAGGAGTACACCTACTCTGATGTATAAAACTGTACTAGAGTAAGGAGAGATCAGGTCCCGTCGTGTTTTTATTTTTTGTGCATAGTGCTTGGCAAAATTTCCCTATACATTTCCAAGCATTGCCATCCATAACATCCGTAGTTCCTGTTACAGGGTGTGCCCGGGAGGAAAGGTGAGAAGTGGAGCTGTAAGGACAAGCCTCCATACCTGATCCTCAGCCAGTCCCAGCCCCTGGGGGCTGCCCAGCTCCCTCCTGACTAATGAAACCTGATCCATTGCATTGCAGCTCGTCTCAGCATACTATCACAAAAAAATCTAAAAAGCTTAAACCTATACACATAGTTAGCTGGTTAAAGGAGTCGCCCTTTTCATTATTGTTCTACTACTGTACTTTAACTGGATACCTAGTACATACCTAGCACAGGTATGAATTTCAGAATTCTGACAGGTATGAATTTCAGAATTCTGAATCAACAATCAGATCACACATTTCTATACAACAAAAATAACAGCTGCACCAAACTGGACTTATAATGTAACACTCAACCATAAACGAATGTGATCTATGAAGCAGGTATTAATAGTGGGCAGTGCCCAGGACTCACCCAGCACCTGGAAGCCCAGCACGAGCAGAAGGAGGAGTGTGGGAGTCCTCAGCATGGTGTATGGTGAGCTCCTAGGTGTTCCTGCAAACTAAGAGCAGAGGATTGTGTTCATTATCAGCTGCGGGGAGCTGCATTTATAGTCACACTCACATGAGCAAACAGGTTACTCAACTCCACAGATACAGCGGAAGTGACAGCCCCATGTCCCCTAGCCAGTCCCCATCCACAGCATTTTATGGGAGTTAAGATTGACATCGCAGGATAGTTTTACTATTGTGTTATAGGTGTCAATAAAATAACACAAATAAACACTAAAGAGTTACTACTGTGTTAAGACTACACAAGGAACTGTACAATAGTATCAGTTGTAAACTAAATGGTATTTGTTCCTTTAAAGAACAACTCCAGCCAAAACAGACACAATGCTTTATAAAGGCAACAGCAGCAGTTACTGTGTGTTACAATGTTCACAATTGTCATTTAGACCCTAATACATGTTCCCCAAAATATCTCCCGAACAAAAGGACCATGCTTTATATTATTATTGTTATTATTATTATTAATAATAATAATAAATAATAATAATAATAAAAATAATATTTTGCATTTATACTGTGTCATCTTTTTCTGTAGCACTGTACAAGGTATGATTTAGAGCTGAGTGAACTTTTGAAAAATTTGATTCAGCTGATTCGCTGAATTTTCCCGGGAAAAATCGTTTCGGTCTGAATTTATTCGCCACGAATCGCTATTAAAAAACGGCTATTTCTAGGCGTCCGAGAGCCTCTATAGGGTTGCAGAACATTTTGCTTGGCTGTAACATGCATAGGATGCATGCTGGGTTAGTGAAATACTATTGTACTATTGATCAGAGGCGTTGCTATTAGATTCGCTGACGCAGAGCGGCACAATTACAGAGCCTTGAGGTGGCATCAGCATGATGAGCCCTGAAAGACACACAGTGGAGTTGGCAGCAGCATAGGGAGCCCATATATTGCCTAAAAAAACACACCCTGAATTTGGCAGCAGCATAGGTAGCCCAAATATTGCCTGAAAAACACACTCTGGACTTGGCAGCAGCATAGGGAGCCCATATATTGCCTGAAAAACACATTGTAGTTGGCAGCAGCATAGGGAGCTCATATATTGCCTAAAAGACACACCCAGGAGTTGGCGGCAGCAGCAGCATTAGGAGCCCATATATTGCCTGAAAAACACATTGGAGTTGGCAGCAGCATTAGGAGCCCATATATTGCCTGAAATACACACATTGGAGTTGGCAGCAGCATTAGGTGCCCATAAATTGCCTGAAAGACACACCCAGGAATTGGCAGCAGCAGCATAGGGAGCTCATATATTGCCTAAAAGACACACATTGGAGTTGGCAGCAGCATAGGGAGCACATATTTTGCCTGAAAAACACATTGGAGTTGGCTGAAACATAGGGAGCTCATATATTGCCTGAAAGACACACCCAGGAGTTGGCAGCAGCATTGGGAGCCCATATATTGCCTGAAAAACACATTGCAGTTAGCAGCAGCATAGGGAGCCCATATATTGCCTGAAAAACACATTGGAGTTGGCAGAAGCATAGGGAGCTCATATATTGCCTTAAAGACACACCCAGGAGTTGTCAGCAGCAGAAGGAGCTCATATATTGCCTGAAAGACACACCCAGGAGATGGCAGCAGCAGAAGGAGGCAGGTACTCTTAAACGATAAGTGTAAGCACTGACAATGGCCCCCGGTGAAAGGCAATGGGTGCTTTAAACATGTAAACCAGACTTTTTTTATACAAAAGGCAAAGGGTTAGGAGGCAGGTACTCTTAAAAGATAAGTGCTAGCACTGACAATGGCCCCCGGTGAAAGGCAATGGGTGCTTTAAACCAGACTTGTTTTATACAAAAGGCAAAATGTTAGTAGGCAGGTACTCTTAAAAGATAAGTGCTAGCACTGACAATGGCCCCCGGTGAAAAGCAATGGGGGCTTTAAACTTGTAAACCAGACTTGTTTTATACAAAAGGCAAAAGGTTAGTAGGCAGGTACTCTTTAAAGATAAGTGCTAGCACTGACAATGGCCCCCGGTGAAAGGCAATGGGTGCTTTAAACTTGTAAACCAGACTTGTTTTATACAAAAGGCAAAAGGTTAGTAGGCAGGTACTCTTTAAAGATAACTGCTAGCACTGACAATGGCCCCCGGTGAAAGGCAATGGGTGCTTTTAACTTGTAAACCAGACTTTTTTATACAAAAGGCAAAAGGTTAGGAGGCAGGTACTCTTAAAGGATAAGTGCTAGCACTGACAATGGCCCCCGGTGAAAGGCAATAGGTGCTTTAAACATGTAAACCAGACTTTTTTTATACAAAAGGCAAAAGGTTAGGAGGCAGGTACTCTTAAAAGACACGTGCTAGTGGAGCCGTGATGGACGCCTGATCCAGCGTCTCTGCGGACCATTGAGTGCCCCGACCCCCCACGCCCGAGAGACCCGGCGGTTTTCGACAGACAGAAGACAGAGGACGGGTGGCCGGTCCCGGCGTCATTTTGGTTGTGCAGACCGCAGCTCCTTGTCACACGCTGCGGCTCTGCCTGTCAAGTGCCTGTGAGCACCCACCCTCCTCCACCAGCGCATCTCTTCTCCCCTCTCTTCAAAGTCTCTGGCACACTATAAGTCCCCAGTCAGGAGACCTCAACCCTGTACCCAGCAGCTAGATCCAGACTGCACGCAGTCTACACAGAGATCCCTGTGGGCCACCACAGCCCTTCTGACATACGTTCCTTCCCAGCGGGCTCTATATTTAAAGCGGACCTTCACTCTGAATAAGAGTCTATCTTATATGTTTCCCCCACACTGTACATACAGATTGCTCACATTAAAAAGCATCCTACCTGCATCTACTGCATGTTATGAGCCTTTAAACATCCAAGATGGCGGCTTATGGAAGCCGCCATTTTATCAGGCAGCCTGCAAACAGGAAGTGCCTGCAAACAGGAAATGACTGTGCTGCTCTGCATTCTGGGACTGCTGACCTTTCCCTGACCCCAGCTCTGCTCTGTCTGAGCAAAGCACAGCTATAACCTGCCCCCCTGTACCTTATCCCACTCTCCTCTCCTCAGTAAGTGTGATGCTTCTGAGTCAAGATGGCGGCGCCCGTATCCTAAATTCCTGAACAGAGTTGCAGCCAAGTGGGGGAAAGAATAAAAAGTTAGTGACTAAAAATGTAAAATATATTAATTTTAGATGCTGGGGAATCGTTTTTTAAGAGTTTGGGCTTTTCATTAAATCATGGTGAAGGTCCGGTTTAACAAGGGATCCCCTGCCCTGAGGATTAATACTCACGTTCAGCAGCACGCTCTAAGCTATCTATATCTCTTAAAGGACCAGCGCTGTCCTTCTATATATTTCTACTGGGTTACCCTGTCTTCCCCCATAATAAATCCTCTGCACAGAAAGGAGGCTTCAGACAAGTGGTCTCACTCTCCCCACCCAGCATCAACCTCCTGTTGGAGCAAGGTAATTAAAGTGCCAGCACAGTTTCTTTCACCATCGGCCTACTGTGACCCCGGGTTCAGATTGCTTTGTACAGCATCAGGCCCCACACCCAGAATACTTCCCTGGATCACCTTGACGTATCAGCTGAGTTCTTGCCACTTGCTCCATAGCCGAACCATTAATACGTCAGATCTTTTACCAGAGGATAAGACAGATAGGAAGCAATGCTGGAAAGAGCGTTAGAGAAGTGGGCGCTGAGCATCACAACCCAGATCACCAACACCCTCTCGACAGATATCAAGGAGCTGGGCCAGAGGATCGGAGACCTAGAAAATCAAGCAACGACCCAGTCAGCTGATCTGTCCACGCTAAGGGATGATGTGGATTTACTGCGCGAGGAAAATCTGGTTTTATTGCACAAGCTTGAAGATGTCGAAAATAGGTCCAGACATGCCAATATTAGGATCAGAGGGATCCCGGAATCCGTCTTGGACCTGCAATCAACAGTTACAGCGTTGTTTCAGGAGCTTGCCCCATCACTTCCAATTGAGAGACTGGAGTTTGATCGGATTCATAGGGCCCTGCAGAAGAAAAGGGCAGACGTCCTTGTCAAGCTGCATTTTTTCCGCACTAAAGAGCATCTTATGGCTGCGGCGCACGGGCAGGATTCTTTGAAGTTTCAGAGCTTCTCATACCAGCTGTTTGCGGACTTGGCACCCCAAACTATAGCGAGAAGGCGTGCAATGAAACCAGCACTGCAAATCCTGCAATCCCATGGGATCAGATATAAGTGGGGATTTCCCTTTTTGATTTCTTTTTCTTACAAGGACACTCACTTCGAAGCCTCCTCATCCCAGGAACTCGATCGGGTGCTGGCTTCGGTGAACCTTCAGCTTCCCAGTGCGGTCCAGGGTGCCCCCCCACAAAAGAAAAGAGCACTTTCCTTTTCGCCAGCCTCCAAGGAAAAACGTGACCTGCGGAGAAGCTTCACGATGCCCGGAAAATCATCAGCTGCTCTGATCCACAGATTCGGTAAGCCAGCGGCGGGAGAGGGCTGAGGGGTAGGTATCCCTGTGTTTTTTTTTTCTTCTAGGGGTCTTACCCCTCACCCTCCTTTGGCTGCGGCTGAAAGGGTTGCTCCTCGGGAGTGTCATTTACTTGTCATTGGGTTACTCTTGCTGTGACGGTTTAGAGTGTTTACCTCATTCCTTCATATCTTTATAGAATGTTATACGGTTCGTATGGTTAAGCTATATGCTTAGAGTTGAATAAGCTTATTTGCTCTCGCCTTCCACATTGCTATTTTTTTTTTTAAGCCTCATATGTTCTTAATAACGCTTGGGTCTAATGTTGATGTTAATTCTTTTCTTGGGGGTCGGGCGCTCATGTGTCGGTCGCACGCTCACTCCTAGCTCCCCTTCTCACTGACTTTTCAGTGGGAACAGAAGCACCGAATTCTTGCCCCCCCCAGAGGGGTCAGTGGTTTGATGTTTAAGTGATGGGGTCCCACATTGGTAACCCCGTCACTTTGTTACTTTATTCCCTAAGGGGTGGAATAATACGCCGCCTTGGCGGGAGTCTAAAGTTTGGAAGGTGTTTTCTCCTTCGTTTTGAGCTGCTTATATTCTGTAATGCTAACCCTATGTCTCTCTTTTTCTTCTTCTGTCGCTCTTCTTTGTCTTTCCCGTGGGTTCCTGAACCTCCTCGTAAAATGGTTTTAAGTCTGAATGATGATGACGATTAGAGTAATCTCCTTGAATGTTCAGGGGCTGAACGCTCCCCAGAAGAGAGTAAAAGCCTTCAGGCAAATGAGGTCATTCCGCGCTGACATCTGCCTCCAGGAAACGCACTACACTAAAAAGGGTACCCCCAAATTCCTGGTAGTGCAGACTATCCTTTGTTTTTTTCAGCCTCCGCATGCACCAAGCAACGGGGAGTCCTGATCGCCTTCAAGCGTTCGACTTCCTTTTTCCTGGAGCAAGTGGTACGCGACCCCCTGGGCTGGTATCTTATTTTAGTGGGTAAAATTCAGGATCAACAAGTTACGATTGCAACCTATTATGCCCCTAACCAAAACCAAAATGCATTCCTGGAGGTGTTCTTTAAGAAACTCCATTAAGTAGAGAAAGGGTTTCTTATTGTAGCTGGAGATTCGAACCAGACCCTTCACCCTACTCTGGATAGGCAACCGGACGATAGATCCTCTCCGGCGGTCAAGACTAGACCCTCTGGGAAAGCATTTACCACCTGATTGACGCTTGGAGGGAGTTAAATCCAACCAAACGGGATTTTACCCATTATTCGTGTCCCCATAAGGTGTCCACTAGGATCGATTACATTTTCGTGCAGCAATCCTCCCTCCCTCAGCTTTCCCAAGCAGGCATTATCCCAATAGCCTTGTCTGATCATGACCTGGCCTCGGTTGACCTTTTGTCCCTCTCTCAGAGAAGCCCCCAGAAGTCTTGGACGCTTTACGATCCGATGCTGGCCGATGGGGCCCTCCTCGAGCGGGTAAGTGCGGGGATTCAAGAGTTCTTCCAATTTAATAAAGGCTCAGTAAGCTCCAATATCACGCTTTGGGAGGCGCACAAGGTTGTGATCAGAGGGCTATTAATTCAGGAATCCGCCAGACGTAAAGCGGTCTATAAAGAGAAACTCCAGGCCCTAACGGATGCTTATCAAGCAGCCTCGACCGATTTCAAAAACCGTCCCTCCAAACAGAATAGGATCCGTCTCAACCAGGCAGAGAGCCAGCTCAATCTGTGTATATCTGTCGAAGCCGTTCGCCAACTGAATAAATCTAGGTTCCATTGGTATCGAACGAATAATAAGCCCAACACTCCCCTTGCTAAAAGACTTAAGGGGATTGTTCTGAGACCTAAGCCGATACGTATTAGGACAACGGATGGCCCCCTGTCTAGTAATCCAGCAAAGGTGGTGGCTACCTTTTCCAAACACCTTGAGGGGTTATATAAGCCCAAATCCTGCTTAAATGTAAGTAAAGCAGAGGATCTGTTCGGCCAACTTAACCTGCCCCCACTTCCCCCGGGTGCTAAGGAGCGCATGGATAGGCCCGTTGAGACTGACGAGGTGCAGGAGGCCATATCATCCTTAAAGGTTGGGAAGCAGCCAGGACCTGATGGCTTCACAACGCTTTACTACAAAAAGTTTAGCCAGATTTTAGCTCCTTATTTGACGATAGCCTTTAAGGCTCTGAGGGAGGGAGCCGCCTGGAGTTCTGACTCACTCACAGCAGCAATAAGTATGATTCCCAAACCTAGCACTGATGACACAATATGGTCTAATTATAGGCCTATTTCTTTGTTGAATGTTGATGTTAAAATTCTGGCAAAGGTTTTGACTGCACGGCTCAACGGGTTTATTAATGTGCTCATCTCCAAGGAGCAAGTGGGTTTCATGCCTCAGCGTCAAGCTGGTGACAACATTAGGAAAATCGCCAACCTTATACATCGTGCCAGGGTGGAGGGCTGCCACACCATGTTGTTGGCACTAGATGTACGCATTCGACACCATTGTGTGGGACTACTTACTTTTTACCCTCAAGAAATGGGGCTTGGGTTTGTCTTTCCTGAACTGGATTTCGTCTCTCTATGCCAACCCGAGGGCGTTCGTAAGGTATTCGGGCTACTCCTCAGACCGTTTCAACCTAGGTAGGGGCACAAGACAGGGCTGTCCCCTCTCCCCCCTCCTCTTTGCCTTAGCTATAGAGCCTCTCGCCAGACTTATCCAGGCAAATAGTGATATTTCAGGCATCGAGGTGGGAGGTTACGAGCATAAAATATCACTATTTGCAGATGATATCCTAATGGTGATCAAGAACCCGGTCATATCCCTCCCGAGCCTTTTCCAAATTCTTGATTCTTTTTCGAGGCTTTCTGGCCTGCAAATTAATTCTGCCAAGTCTCAGGCCCATAATGTCTCCTTACCCGATAGTGTTCTGAGTTCAGTCAAGGCCTCCTTGGACTTTTGCTGGCAGGCAAAGCATATTAAATTCTTAGGGATACAGCTGACACCCGATTACAATTCTCTGTATGGGGCAAACTACCCCAATATGTTCAAGACCCTGAGGTCCCTTTTAGGTAACTGGGCCAAATTAAATCTCTCTTGGCTTGGTAGGATTGCTGCAGTGAAAATGTTGTGGCTCCCCAAATTACTTTATTTTTTCCGGGTGCTGCCGATCTCCGTCCCGGCCTCGGCCCTGAACCAGCTACAATCTGACCTTAACAAATTTATCTGGGGGGGGGCGTAGACCGCGAGTTGACAGTGTAACGCTCTACAGAGCTAAACTAAATGGTGGCCTGGGAGTCCCAAATTTTGCACGCTATTACAACGCCTGTCAAATTGCCCAACTGACAGTCCTGCACGGGGGTAATGATAGGCCTTTGTGGGTGGACATTGAGGAGTCGTATTGTTCCCCAATCTCTATTCCTAATTTGTTGTGGCTCCCCCCCGCAGTCTGTAGGACAATCTCCAATCCCGTTTTGAATCACTCTCTTAGAATTTGGAGGACCGATAAGAAGCGGGGGAACCTAGCTTCACCGCACTGCCCACTTCTCTTATTTTTCGGCAATCCGGAATATACCACAGGCTTTTCGGAACCGGCGTCGTTTGAGTGGTGGAACAGTCATAAGCTGACCAGAATTCAGAATCTCTTCCCGCACCAAGCCAGCTCTCCTTTGCCGAATTGAGATCCTCTTACGGGGAACGAGTTCCTTCGCTTCTCACAAATTAGCCACTATGGCCGGTCTAAGTACAAATTGGGCGCCCCTCTCCCCCCTCTCACGATATTTGAAAAAACCTGCCTTGAGCAGCCCCTGGGTCTGGAGGCACACATTCTCAGGATATCTTAACGTTGGTGCTCAAGAAATAAACACCAAGGTCCTCCTCTGGTGGTACCTCGTCCTGCAAAGGATCCACAAATTCTGCCCCTCCTATCCGCGGAATTGCTTCAGAGGCTGCGGGCTCCCTGGTACTTATTTCCACACTTGGTGGGAATTTAGGATAGTGAAACAATTTTGGTCCGGAGTCCTTTATGTTACCGTATCAATAAGGCCACCGGACTAAAGCTGGGCTTATCCCCTCAGATGTCCCTCCTTAACCTGAAACCCCCTCACTGCACTAAAACCCAGTTCGACCTCATAAGGCACATTACTACGGCAGCCAAATTGATTATAGCCCAGTCGTGGAAGAAACCAGTCATTCCCAGGGGAAGCCTTATCACCCGGGTTAACGAAGTCATGTTGTTCGAGAAGATGGCGGCCACGGTAAAGGGGGATTTTACCCCCTTTTATCCACCTGGGAAGGCTGGATTTCTCACTTTCATCCGGGAGGTCTCAACTGTGTTCTCCTAACAATTTAGAACCTCGCCTTGTCTCTCTTTGTGGTGCGAACAGAGGACTGGAACCCACTCTTTACCCTTCTCCCTGTCTCCCCCTTTTTCTCCCTTCCTCTTTACTTCACAACTCTCATTCTCTCTCTAAGCGTTTCTTTGATGATGCTTGAGAATTGCTCTTTTTATCTTCTTGGGTAATTTCGCTTTTGTATGGCCTCATGCGCAGTATGGAAAATGCCCTGACTGTATTCCTACGCTGTTTTTCTCTGCTTTTATTCAAATAAAAACTATTATGAAAAAAAAAAAAAAAGCTAGTGCTAGTATTTGAGATGCCCCTTCTCATGTACAGAGGTGGCCTTCTTTGATTGTGGAAAAGTGACTTTGCTTATAAAATGCAAGCAGTTATTAGACAGGTAGTCTTGAAATATTTATGTGAGTGTTTGGGATGCCCCCTGCTCACATACAGAGGAGGCCTCCGTTGATTGTGGAAAAGTGACGTTAATTATAAAATGCAAGCAGTTATTAGACAGGTAGTCTTGAAATTTTTATGCTAGTGTTTGGGATGCCCCCTCCTCACATACAGAGCAGGCCTCCCTTGATTGTGGAAAAGTGACTTTGCTTATAAAATGCAAGCAGTTATTAGACAGGTAGTCTTGAAATATTTATGCTAGTGTTTGGGATGCCTCCTCCTCACATACAGAGCAGGCCTCCCTTGATTGTGGAAAAGTGACGTTAATTATAAAAAACGCAAGCAGTTATTAGACAGGTAGTCTTGAAATATTAATGCTAGCATGCTTTTTAAAGAATGACACCAGGTAAAGGAAAAGCTAAATAGGCAGGAGTGTTATTAACACTAAATAGGCTTGAAAGCTAATGCAAACAGTTTAAACTGTCCCTGTCTTTCTCTGTCACTGTCACAGGCTCTCTCCTTCTCTATCTGTCCCGCTTCTTCTGTTCCATCTATCTATCTATCTCTCCCTCGCTGTGTCTGTCTATCTATCTATCTATCTATCTATCTATCTATCTATCTATCTATCTATCTGCAGGGGCGGGCTGGCCATAGGGACTGCCGGGCATTTTCCCGGTGTTTCATGTGCAGAATGAGGTGCGGTGCTGTTTTGGCTTTATTTCTAGTGTATAGCAGACCTGGGCAATGTACGGCCCTTTGCTAGGCTCTTACCGGCCCGGGCTGAGCTGGCCAGTAAGAGACGCAGAGGAAGGGAGAACATTCCAGACCCGACGAGCCGAGTGGCCGATCGGCTGCTGCTTAACTTAGGTGATCGCCTGTGTACAGTGCAAGAGGCTTAGGTTAAGCAGCAGCCGATCGGCCGCTCGGCTCGTCGGGTCTGGCGTGTTCTCCCTTCCTCTGAGGAAGCCAGACCTGATGAGCAGGTGATAGAGACCTGGGGACTTGGGCAGGGCAGAGTAGGGGCTCCAGAGCATCTCCACTCACTGGCTGTAGCAGTTGGTAGTGCAGGGGTTAATTGCAGACCCGCAGTGCGGGCTGTCTGGCCGGGAGGTATGCTGTCTGTCACATTGAAGGTGAGAGGGAGGGGGGCAGAGGAAGGGGCTGCTAAACAATCCCCTTCTGCCAGTGTCTCTCAGTGACGACATGACAGGCAGAGCAAGCTGTAGTGATAAGCCAGCTTTGCAGAAAAATGAAATGGAGCGCGGGGGATGGAGTGTGACGTTGGTGCTCAGTAAGTCTGCTCAGAAAGATGATGTAGTTTGCTTGTGTTTTCCCTTCTGCTTCCTTCCTGCCTGCTGTCTCTTTTTCACCATGTACCTGCCCACCATGCTGTCACCATGCCCCCTTCTTGCTGTCCACCATGCTCTCACCATGCCCCCTTCCTGCTGCCCACCATGCTCTCACCATGTCCCCTTCCTGCTGTCCACCATGCTCTCACCATGCCCCCTTCCTGCTGCCCACCATGCTCTCACCATGCCCCCTTCCTGCTATCCACCATGTCCCCCAGCTGCCCACCATGCCCCTTTCCTGCTGCCCACCATGCTCTCACCATGCCCCCTTCCTGCTGTCCACCATGCTCTCACCATGCCCCCTTCCTGCTGTCCACCATGCTCTCACCATGCCCCCTTCCTGCTGCCCACCATGCTCTCACATGTCCCCTTCCTGCTGTCCATCATGCTCTCACCATGCCCCCTTCCTGCTGTCCATCATGCTCTCACCATGCCCCCTTCCTGCTGTCCACCATGCTCTCACCATGCCCCCTTCCTGCTGTCCATCATGCTGTCACCATGCCCCCCTTTCTGCTGTCCACCATGCTCTCACCATGCCCCCTTCCTGCTGTCCATCATGCTGTCACCATGCCCTCCTTCCTGCTGTCCACCATGCTATCACCATGCCCCCTTCCTGCTGTCCATCATGCTGTCACCATGCCCCCCTTCCTGCTGTCCACCATGCTCTCACCATGCCCCCTTCCTGCTGCCCACCATGCTCTCACCATGCCCCCTTCCTGCTGTCCATCATGCTCTCACCATGCCCCCTTCCTGCTGTCCACCATGCTCTCACCATGCCCCCTTCCTGCTGTCCACCATGCTCTCACCATGCCCCCTTCCTGCTGTCCACCATGCTCTCACCATGCCCCCTTCCTGCTGCCCACCATGCTCTCACCATGCCCCCTTCCTGCTGCCCACCATTCTCTCACCATGCCCCCTTCCTGCTGCCCACCATGCTCTCACCATGCCCCCTTCCTGCTGCCCACCATGCTCTCACCATGCCCCCTTCCTGCTGTCCATCATGCTCTCACCATGCCCCCTTCCTGCTGCCCACCATGCTCTCACCATGCCCCCTTCCTGCTGCCCACCATGCTCTCACCATGCCCCCTTCCTGCTGCCCACCATGCTCTCACCATGCCCCCTTCCTGCTGCCCACCATGCTCTCACCATGCCCCCTTCCTGCTGCCCACCATGCTCACAGTTTGCCCCCAGCTGATCTGAGCTCTCCTTCCAGACTGCCAGAAGCCAAGGGCTTCTCTGATTGGCTGGGAAATGATCACACCAGAACGTTTGAAATGGACCAAAACCCTGCTGTATCAGCCCGGAAATCTTATAGATGCCCTCTCCGCGGGGCATCCAAAATCAGGACGCCCCAGGTTGCCCATAAACTCACCTTCTTTCCCAGTTCAATAGCGCATGCACGAGCTGCGGCCGCATGCCTGCTATCCCTCTAGCAGGGCGCGTGCCTGTGTCGGCCATTTGTGAATGGCCAGCGCGGGCGCGCTCCCTGTTAGAGGGAAGCGCGAGATGCAGCCGCCAGCGCACTCAGAGCCGCTGAGCTTAGACGTCGCTTAGACGCCCATAGCTCAGCGGCCCTCCACAATATTTTTAGTTTCTCATGTGGCCCCATGGAAAAAATAATTGCCCACCCCTGCTCTATCAGATGCACCCCCTCCACTGCTGCTTTATAGGACCCTCCAGTGTCATTTCACTGGAGGGTACCTCTCTAAAAGCCCATGGAAATGTCCAAAATCAGGCAGAATTACTTACACTATTTCTATGCTTCCATGCCACTTTAGTAGCCCACATGACCACCGCTGGGCAATAGGGTTCACTAAACAAGGGGCAGAGCAACTAGGGAGGAGCATGAGCTAGCAACTATATTATCTATTTATCTATTTATAATCTTGCTTCACCAACACATCAGATATAATGTTAGATTGCCTAGAAAAGAAGACTGGAGCGTGCTGCTGGCCGCTCCTCTGCCTGCCTGTGCTAGACATTCAGAAATGTCTGGTGCAAGTACAGGCCTCAGACAGAAGCATATGGAGGATGTAGCCACTGCTAACCTATGCACTTTGGGCTCATCAGCTACATGAGTATACCAGGCAATCTCATACAGCAGGGCATCCCGACTGAGGGATCGTTGGTCATTGTTTCTCATTAAAAGAACGTATAAACTTATCAGCAGTGGCTCCTCAAAAAAGCAACAGGACTGATCAGGGACAAAAGAATCAGCCCAGGCTGTGTGCCCACAATTAAATAGTTTTAAATGGAATTAATCAAAATCATAGCTGTGCACCAGCACTGCTATGGCTCTAACACAATATACTGGGCCGGTCACAGCACAGCAGGGTCTTACCAGTAAAATCCCGGCCTGTTTTTAGACCCCAGTCTGCCCCTGCCTGGCATAGGAGTGTGTGTGTGTGTGTGTGTGTGTGTGTGTGTGTGTGTGTGTGTGTCAGACAACATGTCTGCCAAAATGCATGGTGCTGGGCGTTTACACTTCATCAGGCTGCACTGAGCCCAGTACATCAGGGCTGGTAAAGTCACGGGCCAATTTTTGGCCCCAGTTCTGCCACTTAGCCTCTGACGTGGGGGGGGGGGGGGGAGGGCTTTGCACACTGCCTGTTATGGGGAAGGGGCGTAAATACTGGGCTGGACAGAGTGCAGAAGGGCCGGTGTGACCAGAAAAGTCCCGGGCTGTCCCGGTCTGTCTGTCCCTCGCTCTCTCCCTGCCTGATCTTCTCTGGCCGCAATGCAGTGTCAGAATGATCTTCCGCGAAATGGCCGCCGTTTATATGGGGCTGTGACATTATCGGTAAGCCTGTCTGCTGATAGGTAGCATGTGACACCTACCCAGCATTCCATGCCCCATGAGACATGTTCTGACATGTGGATCCACCATTTTAGATGGACTGTATAGCAGTAAATGGAGTTTTAAGGAAGCGATGCGAGCGATCGAATCGTGGCGATATTCGGAATCGTAACGAATTGAATATTTCATGAAATTCGTAACGAATTTGGGTTCCTCAGAATCGATTTGCTCATCTCTAGTATAATTACAGACAAGGTAAAACATACAGTACATAGTCTATTACAAACATGAAACAACAAAGTTCCAAACAACTGCTATAATAATAGGATACAATAGGCCAGATTATGAGGGGGGAGCAAGGGGCGCGTGCCCCAGGCCCTCCACCAGTTGCCCTGCAAAGGGAGCCTCCACCAACCTTTGGGTTATGGTCTGGTCCAGGAGGCTTTTCAGGCTTTGGTCTGATGGGCTGCAGGGTCAGCAACAAATCACGTGCCTGGGAAAGCCTTTTATTGTTTTTGCAAACCTGCAGCCAAAGCCACCACAGGCAGCAGGGAGAGTCTAGAGCAGCAAAGCTACAGTGATGGGTGCGTGCAGAGCTGTCACTGCACATAAGCCACCAAGCACAGCCACTGGCAGCTCAATGCAGGGAACTGTTTTCTGCTGGACCAGCTGTACGACTACACTACCCCCCGCCCAGAATGGCAAAGCAGGAGTTCCCAAGCAGCACACACCCGCACAAGGGGGGCACAAGGGACTCGATATGACGTTCCAGTAAGTGGCCGCGTGCCAGACAACCCCCAATCAGTTACTTGGCTGGACTATTATTTTAAAGGTAAAGACCAGATTTTGTGCCCAGGGGTCTCCACCACACATAATCTGGCCATGCTTATGAATTTAAAGGCGTTAAATTAAATTGAAACAAAAATACTTGACATCTGGCCTTAGACTCCCTCCCACAGACATCCTTATTTGGGATACCCCGTTGTGTGAAACCCCCAGGATCACCTGTAATTCTTATGGATTCCTGCTCTGATGTGCGCGCCTCCGGCAGCATCCCCAGCAACTCCAATTGCACATCTCTGCCAGTCATTCCTGAATTGCTGGTGTCAGGGGTTCGCAGCCAAAGGGGGGTGACCAGCGAAAGGAGACCCAGCAATCCATTAATTCAGATTTCATTGCAGGGCATTAGAGCGGAAGTCTAGTGTTAGAATGATCTGCCCCGTCCTCCCTCCCACCCCCAACTCTGAGGCGGGGTGTGGGGGTTCAACGGAAAAACATTTCACCTTGCTCATTATCCAGCACCACTCTCCCAACATTTCGGGTCCTGGGCACTGCTATATTGGACAGAAAGCATAGAGCGGCTTCCCCGCTTTGTCTGCACCAGATCTGGTCAAAGTAAAATGTTTTCTGTTGTAACTTCCTCCCTGGCTCAGCGTCCAGGAATGGAGGCAGAGGGGGTTATTCTAACACTGGACTTCCACTTTAATACTCACAGCAATGTATTCAGATTGGAGAGGATGATGTAAGATTTTGGGCGATCCCTGGGATTTCACACAGGGGCATCCAAATTTTATTTACATTTTAAAGTAAATCTTGAAAAAAAAGTAAATCTTTTACAGTCACTGGATCTTTTTGCTTGCCCAGAGTAAAACTATTAGATGTTAATAACCAACCTATGAGCAGTTTCAAGCATTTATAAACTCCTGTAATGTTTTCTTCTTACTATCACATCTTATTCTAAAAAAGCATGAATAAGGTCCTCTGTAGAAATTTTGTGGAAAGTTTATAGAATCAATGTTGTAATGTGTCAGTAGTGACTGGAGGTCTGTCAAAACAGTAATAGGAAGACTTAGGGGGTTATTTAAGAAGGGATAGTGCTACGTAGTGCCTAAGCAAAACCACATTTATGAAAGCAAATCTGGTGAGCGCCTCTAACAGCGCCATGTAGCGTCCGATGTATTATTACAGGTGGCTCAGCGTATAGCGTCAGCGCTCTAGCTTCCACAGCGCCACAGCGTTCATTTGCTTGTGTTTAAACAGCTTGTTTGACATGTTTTTGTTTCTTTTGCTCAAACCATTGTGTGACGTCTCCTGGCTGCAAACAAACACTTTTAGAAACTTTTTTGACTTTTTATATTTTTATGCAAAGTTTTCGCTTTGTTACTGGTGGATATGTGTTCAAAAACAGACTTCACCAGAAATCACACCGCATCTGGCCCTCTATGCTATAGCGACCAGCTTTAGAGCACTGCCGCTGTGTGTGTGTCCTTTTTTGATAAGTTTGGTGTGGAGCGCCGAGAGTCGGTCGCTCTGAGCTTGCGCTACCTTTGGCTCGCTGCAGCGCTGTACTGTTGTTAGAGTGCCCAACATACATCACATTCATCAATGCCGGCCAGGTGACTACAGCGACTAAGACGCTCTGTTACAGTGACCGTTACCCTCTTACAGCGTATACTAGCGGACGCTCTAAGCGCCGCTATACAGATGTGCATCTGCCGATACCTGGCGCTATTAGTGAATCAGCCTCTAAATTTGGGTAAAGCTACTCAACATTGCTAGAGGCTGCAGAAATAATGCCTCACAGGATCATGCGTGATCTTGTTGTGCACAAATTAGCTCTTACAGCAGTCACTTTGAGTGTGAAAACTGTGCAGAAGGGTGGGTGTGCTGAATTAGGAGGAACTCCAAGCTTTTTGTAACCCTGCAGCCACCCGCCTTCCCCTTGTTCTCAGGGCAAAGCTCAATTTGGGAGATAAAATAATGAAACTCCTCACCTGATCACTGCAATCCTCCTCTGATTCTGGTGGGGATGGGACTCTGAATAGCAGTCGTAGACTTGACTGACAGTTGGACTTCAATGAATGACCAGTACAGACAAACTGCTATACAGGATTGAGTGACAGACAGATCTGCCAATCTGTGCATTCTCTGCACGATGGCTGTGCCCAGGACCTGAGCTTACCTAGAGACAGAACTTCTGGCTTTCTTTTTTCTCTCCTATTTGCATAGAAATATGTGTGTGTGAATGGAGCCAGTCATTTTTGCCCAGAGGTTTGCTTTGATGCAGTGGTGAATGCTGAATAATTAAACCAGACCTTCACTGTCAATAAGAGCCTATTTTATATGTTTCCCCCACCCTGTTCATACAGATTGCCCACATTAACAATCATCCTACCTGTATCTACTGCATTTTCTGAGCCTTTAAACCAAGATGGCAGCCCGTAGAGTCTCAGGCTGCCTGCAGACAGTCTTGTGACTGTGCCGCTTTGGATTCTGGGATTTTCCTGATCCCAGCTCTGCTCTATCTGTGCAGAGTGCAGCTATAACCCCTCCCCCCTGCAATTTTCCCCACTCTTCTCTCCTCGGTATGTGATGCTTCTGAGGCAAGATGGCAGCGCCCATATCCTAGAGTCCTTAACAGAGTTGAAGCCCAGTAGGGGAAAGACTAATATGTACGTGACTAAAAACTTAAAATATGTTCATTTTACATGCTGTTTTTTAGGGGTTTGGGCTTTTCATTAAATTATGCTGAAGGTCCAGTTTAAGTGGTTCTGTTTCTCCAGACCATTTGCAGCTGTACAGTCTGTAGTCTGTTACACCAAGAGCTAAAAGAAGAGAGATTTGAGTGCACTGCTTCTGGCAATTTGTAAGGTTGTATGAGCTCCCTCGACCTCAGCAGTGACCATGGCAGCAGTGTTCTGTGTGTACGTGCCTCGCTTCTCTCTTCTTGGTGTATAGACAAAAATGCCTTCAAAAATGTACTTCCACTTTAATTGTCATTTAGCTGAATGGTGGTCCCCAATAATAATTTTCTCTGGTGGCCCCAAGGTGCTCTATTCCAACTCTGCCAGCAACCCTACATTAAACTTGCTTTTGCCCTCGCCATGCAATAAGAAACTGGCACTGTGATATTCTCACAACAAGCATTGTTCCTGCTTCTAAACACCCAGGTACCCAAACCTCATAGAAGTATCCAATCCCAAGCTGCTACCCAAATCAATAGAATTGCACTTAATCGTATAATCACCCACAATAAACATTGAGTTGAGCAAACCATTTCCAATCTTAATTTACTTAAGAGATGTAATGTGAGTCTTGTATGAACCCCCATACCCAGTGGACAAGGCCCCAGTAATATTATTAGATCATTATAGATCACCCCCTCAGGTAGTGCTGCCAGATACCAAAAGGCCAGGCCGTACAATAATACTGTATTTGTACATTTATATTGCAAAGCAAAACTAGCGAGTGTTGAGTATTTGTCAGTCTCCTCACCTTTCCTGCCCTTTAAGGCATCGTGAGCGCGCCATACCACGGACTGCATGCAGCAGCAGACATGCTCGGCTGCATGGTTTTAACAGAACAGGCTCTTCTTCTGTCGCATGCTCCACAGTGACACCTGCTGTTCAGCCCATTGGAAGTGCACAAGGCCTAGAGTGTAAGCTCTTGGACTTGATTTCACTTCCTGGTGTCCTGAGTTTGAATGGACAGGAAGTGACTTCACCAGACTCTGGCACATCCCTCCCTGTGCTGATTGATAGCCCTATTTAAGAGGACAGCTGGCCTACAGCCAATGCTGTGTTATCAGCTTACTTCCTGGACCTTGTTTCCCTGATTCCTGAATACTTGATTGAATACCTGGATTTATACACGGACGGATAACCTGATTTTTGAAGCGGATTGCTTCTGGACTTTGCCTGTTTTCTGCCTGCCTCGGACCCCGGATTCACCCTTGGACTCTGCTCAGACTTTTTATTTGCTCTTTGGAGTTTTTTCTGCTTCACTTCGCCCCATACCTGGAGCTCAGCTCAGCTCTCCCCATGATTGTAGCCAGGAGGCTTGACAGTATTTGGAGATCCAGACAAGGGGAGCATGTTGAGAAGGACCTGCATGCTTGGAATGAATAGAATGAAGAGGAGCTGGCATGGCACAAAGGGAGGATAACATTTTAGAGAAAGTAAGAGAGTCCAGAACAAAGGCAGAATTAATATGTTACAATTAATATTAGTATTAAAGCAGAAAACCCACCAGTGGCTGACCTGGAATCTAAAGTATTTTAAGGCCGACAGCTGGCTTTCCCATGGGGAATCCCGAATTGGATGCCACTAATAATTCATCTTTCTTTAGGGCAACGGCGCCTGCGCTTGCCATGTTTACATCCTACGGCAAAGGACTCAAATTGCCTTTAATGGGGAGCGCACACTGCCACATCTCCTGCATCCCCGGCGGTGTGCATGCTCTGCCGGCCCAGCCATTCATATAGGCTGGGGTGGGAGCTCACATGCCACCAAGGATGCAGGGGGTGCGGCAGTGTGTGCTCCCCATTAAAGGCAATCAGAATACTTTGTCGAAGGATGTAAACATGGCAAAGTCCTGTGATTGGAGGAGAGCCCGCGCACACGTCGTTGGACCATGGAGAGGTGAGTTTTACTGGGCACACTGGGTTTCACACAGCTGGGGACACTGCACAAAACCCGGGAAAGTAAAATTCTTGGGTTTTGTTCGGCATTAATTATTGCCATTAGTGCCATCATCCCTGGTGCTGTACTATGTGGAAATGACAGAAGGTAAAACTAATTATATGCCTATAAAACCCATGTATTATAAGTAAGTGACAGAAATACACATTCCTACTGGAATGCACTAGGAGTAGGGGCCCTGTCCTTGTGAGCTTACAATGTACCAATGTAGACCTATAACATGTTGCTGTTTCTGATATGTACTAATAAACACTTAAACATTCCACTTTCTACTACCTGGAAATGGCATATCAAATTTATAAATAAAATACTTCACTCCCTGGCAGTGTGGGATTCTGTTAAATATTCGTCTAATCTCATGTCTCCACATTCCACATTGCAATACTTGGAATAATGTCAGATTCCCAGCTGGCCTGCAAAACAAGATGGCCTTTCATAGGTGGATTCAGGGAGGGATCTCTAAAATCCATCATTTACTGAATGATGAGGGAATAATTACTTTTGAGGCCCTTAAAGATAAATACAACTTTCCACAGGGGGAATGGTTTCAATATTCCTAAAATAAGCATTGGATAAGGCCACTAACAGTAATCAGTGTATCAGTGATCAGTGGATCAGTGTATAGAAAATGGTCTCCTTCTGAGGCCTTGTGTGCCAAGAACCCTTTTGCCCCCAGACTTGTATCAATCCTATACTCTGCTTAAATTACTTTCCCAATTATACAAAACATAGATACATAAAAGAATGTGATCTAGACCTGCCAGAGAAAAATACAGAAGCAGATTGGAAGGCTATCTGGTCCAGGACCGCCAAGTGTTCAATCAACGTCCTCACTGCAGAGTTGGCATATAGAGTCTTTTTATGCTGGTTCCTTGGTGCCTAGCTGAATTCACAAATTTCACCATTCATATCCAAGCATTTGTTTTTGGTGGATTGGTAGGAGACGTAATACATACATGGTGGCCTTGTCCAATGCTCACCAGATTTTGGGCTAGGGTCTTCAGAATGGCCTCTCAGGTGCTAGATATCCCTATATCTAAGAGACATGAGGTTGCCCTGCTGCATCAGAAGTTGCCAAGACTTAATAACTAGAGATGAGCGAGTAGTGAAATATTCGAAATTTCGAATTTCGTTTCGAATAGACCGCGTTACTCGACTACTCGACCGAATATCGAATCCCATTATAGTCTATGGGAAAAAAATGCTCGCCACTTGGAAATCTCAATTCGACCACTTGGAGGTCACCAAGTCCACCCTGAAACATCAGAAAATGATGCCAACACTGCTGGAATGCAACTGGGACAGCAGGGGAAGCATGTCTGGGTGCATATAACTCGCCCAAGTCGCACTATTACGCCACTATCACAGCCACTCAACAATACACTCCAAACACAATATAACTTCTACGTAAAGTGAGACAAGACAAGGAAACCTTCTTTCCTCTACATTGCCATGGACCCCAAGCCAAACTGTACAAAAAAGAAGAACAAAATTCTGCACCCCTTAAAATCACGTTGCCTAATGACAACCACAGATGAAATAGGCAAGGGGGAAAATAAATAGACCCCACCCCTAATTGTCATTGTGTGTGTGTGTGTGTGTGTGTGTGTGTGTGTGTGTGTGTGTGTGTGTGAGATGTGGTCAGACATGTCCTCTTGTGTCATTGTGTCACCCCAGCAGTAAGGGAAGCTTAAAGGAGGAGGTTTGTTACAGTGTGTTACCCCAGCAGTAAGGGAAGCTTACAGGAGGAGGTTTGTTACAGTGTGTCACCCCAGCAGTCAGGGAAGCTTACAGGAGGAGGTTTGTTACAGTGTGTCACCCCAGCAGTCAGGGAAGCTTAAAGGAGGAGGTTTGTTACAGTGTGTCACCCCAGAAGTAAGGGAAGCTTACAGGAGGAGGTTTGTTACAGTGTGTCACCCCAGCAGTCAGGGAAGCTTACAGGAGGAGGTTTGTTACAGTGTGTCACCCCAGCAGTCAGGGAAGCTTACAGGAGGAGGTTTGTTACATTGTGTCACCCCTGCAGTAAGGGAAGCTTACAGGAGGAGGTTTGTTACAGTGTGTTACCCCAGCAGTCAGGGAAGCTTAAAGGAGGAGGTTTGTTACATTGTGTCACCCCTGCAGTCAGGGAAGCTTACAGGAGGAGGTTTGTTACATTGTGTCACCCCAGCAGTAAGGGAAGCTTACAGGAGGAGGTTTGTTACAGTGTGTCACCCCAGCAGTCAGGGAAGCTTACAGGAGGAGGTTTGTTACAGTGTGTCACCCCAGCAGTAAGGGAAGCTTACAGGAGGAGGTTTGTTACAGTGTGTTACCCCAGCAGTAAGGGAAGCTTAAAGGAGGAGGTTTGTTACATTGTGTCACCCCAGCAGTCAGGGAAGCTTACAGGAGGAGGTTTGTTACAGTGTGTCACCCCAGCAGTAAGGGAAGCTTAGAGCTGAGACCTCTTAAAAATTGTGTGGAGTCCCAAGAGCTGAGACCTCTTAAAAATTGTGTGGAGTCCCAAGAGCTGAGACCTTTTAAAAATTGTGTGGAGTCCCAAGAGCTGAGACCTCTCAAACATTGTGTGGAGTCCCAAGAGCTGAGACCTCTCAAACATTGTGTGGAGTCCCAAGAGCTGAGACCTCTTAAAAATTGTGTGGAGGCCCAAGAGCTGAGACCTCTTAAAAATTGTGTGGAGTCCCAAGAGCTGAGACCTTTTAAAAATTGTGTGGAGGCCCAAGAGCTGAGACCTCTCAAACATTGTGTGGAGTCCCAAGAGCTGAGACCTCTCAAACATTGTGTGGAGTCCCAAGAGTTGAGACCTCTTAAAAATTGTGTGGAGGCCCAAGAGCTGAGACCTCTTAAAAATTGTGTGGAGGCCCAAGAGCTGAGACCTCTTAAAAATTGATTGTATTAAGCCCAAGAGGTGAGCCATAATTTTTTTTATTAATACAGCAATTCTACGGCGGTTAAGGAGGAGGAGGAGGAAATGGCACTTCATACAGATGGCACTTCACTCTTGGCTGCTTTCCACTGTTGTACAAGCAAAGTCCGGGTCAATCCACTTGCTGTTCATTTTGATTAGCGTCAGCCTGTCGGCACTGTCGGTTGACAGGCGGCTGCGCTTATCGGTTATAATGCCCCCGGCTGCGCTGAACACCCTCTCTGATAGCACACTGGCGGCAGGGCAGGCAAGCACCTCCAAGGCGTACAGGGACAGTCTTCCCCTTTGTTGTGTGCTGCCACTGCGGTCCAGACCTCCAGCCAGGACACCTCCACATCTGCCTCTGCCTCGGCTACTTTGGGGCCTTCTCCTTCAGCCCCCCCTTCCCCCGCATCTTCGTCTGCACCTTCCATCTCCTCGTCCCATCAACTGTCCATCTCGCAGGCGCTCAACCGCAGGCGGAAGTACGCCTCCAGTCACCCCCAAGCCCAAGCCTTAACCTGCCTCATCTCCAAACTGCTGGCCCTGGAGATGTTGCCGTTTAGGCTTGTGGAGACGCAGGCCTTCTGCGACCTGATGGCGGCTGCCGCACCTCGCTATTCCGTCCCTAGCCGCCACTATTTTTCCCGGTGTGGCGTCCCCGCCCTGCACCAGCACGTGTCGCGTAACATCAGGCGGGCCCTGAGGTACGCAGTCAGCGCAAAGGTCCACTTGACCACCGACTCGTGGACAAGCGCTTGCGGCCAAGGACGCTACATCTCTTTGACGGCACACTGGGTGAATGTTGTGGAAGCGGGGACGGGGTCGCAAACAGGGACGGCCTACATACCACCCCCGCCCAAGATTGCCAGCACGGGTTCTGATAGACCCCCCTCCTCTTCCTCCTCCTCCTCCTCCTCCTCTGCCTTAACATCGCCCTCAGCCCCTAGCTGGAAGCGTTGCAGCACTGGCGCGGGGAGACGTCAGCAGGCGGTGCTTAAGCTCATCAGCTTGGGCGACAGGAAGCACAGCGCCGCAGAGGTGAGGCACGCCATATTGCAGCAGACAGAGATGTGGCTGTCGCCGCTGCAGCTAGGACCAGGCATGGTCGTGTGCGATAACGGCCGTAACCTGGTGGCGGCTCTGGAGCTTGCAGAACTCAATCACGTACCATGCCTGGCCCACGTTTTTAATTTGGTAGTACAAAAGTTTCTAAAGACTTACCCCAACCTGGCAGAGCTACTGGTCAAAGTGCGGCGCTTGTGCGCTCACTTTCGGAAGTCAACTGTAGCTGCTGCTAGCTTAAAAAAAATCCAGCAACGCCTCCATTTGCCTCAACATCGGCTGTTGTGCGACCTGCCCACTCGCTGGAATTCCACCTATTGCATGTTGGCCAGGGTGTGTGAGCAGCAGAGAGCATTGATGGAGTACCAGATGATGCATCCACGCGTGCATCCAACTCAGCTCCCTCAGTTTGCCAACCACGAGTGGCCATGGATGGCAGACATATGCGATGTATTGCGTATCTTTGAGGAGTCCACTAAGAAGGTCAGCAGCGAGGACGCTATAGTGAGCGTAACCATCCCGCTCCTATGCGTCCTTAAAGAATCGCTCATCGCAATAAGGGAGAACGCATTGCACACAGAGGAGACGGGGGTAGGAGGAGACGCAACGCAGGTAGACAGTCAGACCACACTTTTGTCTGCTGCTCGGTGGCAGTTGCAGGAGGAGGAGGATGAGGAGGACAACGTGGAGGTGGCTGTGGAAGAGGATGCTGGCGGCGAGGGTAGCAGTCAGGCTGTGTGCGTCCCATTGGTTCAGCGCGGATGGGGCGGAGAGGAGGAGGAAGAGGAGGAAATGGAAAATGATCCTTCTGGTGGGGGCAGTGAGGTCATGCCTACTCAGAGTCTGGCACACATGGCTGACTTCATGCTGGGCTGCTTTTCCCGGGACATACGTGTTGTCCGGATATTGGAGAACAAACTATACTGGGTCTTCGCACTCCTGGACCCCCGGTATAAAGATAACTTCTCCTCTTTTATTCCGGTAGAGGAGAGGACGAATCGATTACTGGAATACCAGAGGGAACTCTTGCAGAACATGATGCAGATTTTCCCACCCAGCATCGCTGGCGGCAGAGAGGAGAGTGTCTCCCAGAGTCTGACAACATCGATCAGGCCCACAGCCACCAGGGGAACACTCTCCAAGGTGTGGGACACGTTCATGTCACCCCCTCGTGCAACTTCCATCACTGCGGGGCCCGCTATCAGCAGGAGGGACAAGTATCGGCGGATGTTGCGGGACTACCTGGCAGACCACACCCCTGTCCTCCCCGATCCCTCGGCGCCCTACACTTACTGGGTCTCCAAGTTGGACACGTGGCTGGAAGGCAGTGGCAGCAAGACCGGGCGCAGGTTGTATTGCGTTTGCTCTCTCCCACTCAGCCCAGTGCTTGACTTCCAAGTGACGGCGCATGCCTGAGGTGGCCAGATTGCTCTTCTCAGAGCCCCTACTCAGTTTTGAGTGGCAGATTGCGCAAACCGCGCTCAGTTTGTCGTCCGCGCAAACATTAAAAAATCTCCACACCACAGAAGTACGAGGCCTCGATGGGGGAGCTTCGCGCGACTGCCTGCTGCCGGGAAGAGCTTCGGCCCTGCTGGCTGTGGCCTGCCTTCTCTGTCTGGACTGTCCTCTGCCTCTGGACTGTCCTCTGCCTCTTGCTGCCTTATTCGGTGATGCGCAGACCGCATCTCCACTGCTTTCCCCGCTGGACATCACCCCTGTCCAAGTGGGGTCGGTCATTTCGTCGTCCACCACCTCCTCTTCCACTTCCTCTCTCTGCTCCTCCTCCTGCCCACTGGACATTCCAACAGCCTCCCTTGATGGCAACTGCGTCTCATCATCATCGCTCATGATAGCAGATGCTGGTTCCGGGTCCACATCACTAGGAGATGGCGGATACTCAAGTGTTTGGGCATCACTACAAACAAATTCCTCTGCTAGCTCCTGGGATTCTTGCGGCACATCTGGAAAAGGACCCGAAAAGAGGTCCTGGGAGGGGTCAAGGGTGGGCTGACTCTGTTGGCCAGGTTGGGAGGAAGGAGGGTCAGAGTGAGACTGTGTGGATGACTGGGTGGTGGACAAGTGACTGGAAGCGTTATCGGCCATCCATTGCACCACCTGTTCACGCTGCTCAGGCCTCAACAGAGGTGTACCCCGCCCCCCGCATAACTGTCCCATAAAGGCAGGGAAATGGGTGAGCGTAATGCTGGCTGCCCCTCACCAGCACGCATTGTATCCCCACTGGCTTCAATGCGGTTTGTGCCCCCACCAGCATTTCCGCGCCCCCGTCCTCGTCCACGTCCCTTTGCGCTAGCCCTCCGCATTTCAGACGTTTTACTTTTTTGGCCACACGTTATGCCAAATATAAATATATTTTTTAGGAGAACACCTGGCTATACAGCCGTATACTGCCAGAAGGTGAAATGGTGCCTATACGCACCGGGTATATAACAGTCTTTTGTTGGCACAGAGGACACAAAACAGTAGAGCCAAATATAAATATATTTTTAAGGAGAACACCTGGCTATACAGCCGTATACTGCCAGAAGGTGAAATGGTGCCTATACGCACCGGGTATATAACAGTCTTTTGTTGGCACAGAGGACACAAAACAGTAGAGCCAAATATAAATATATTTTTAAGGAGAACACCTGGCTATACAGCCGTATACTGCCAGAAGGTGAAATGGTGCCTAATACGCACTGGGTATATAACAGTGTTTTGTTGGCACAGAGGACACAAAACAGTAGTGCAAAATATAGTTTTGTATATATGTGCTAATACACCACTGAAGTCTTTCTGTCCCTATTCCAGCAGCAGCTACCAGTCACTAAAGCAGCCGTTTTGAGCAGAGTGTATATAGTTTTGTATATAGTTGGTAATACACCACTGAAGTCTTTCTGTCCCTATTCCAGCAGCAGCTACCCCTCACTAAAGCAGCCGTTGTGTGCAGTGTGTATATAGCTAGAATGAGCTATATACCGTTCAGCATAGTAGCCCTAATAAGGGCTCTCAATGACTCTCTTATCTTCTGGTAGCTGGTATATATGGTGGTAAATGCGATATTCTGAGCTTCTGGGGCCCTGCCTGCCTACATATGAGCTATATACTGTTCAGCATAGTAGCCCTAATAATAAGGACTCTCAATGACTCTCTTGTCTTCTGGTAGCTGGTATATATGGTGGTAAATGCGATATTCTGAGCTTCTGGGGCCCTGCCTGCCTACATAGGAGCTATATACCGTTCAGCATAGTAGCCCTAATAAGGGCTCTTAATGACTCTCTTGTCTTCTGGTAGCTGGTATATATGGTGGTAAATGCGATATTCTGAGCTTCTGGGGCCCTGCCTGCCTACATATGGGCTATATACTGTTCAACATAGTAGCCCTAATAAGGGCTCTCAATGACTCTCTTGTCTTCTGGTAGCTGGTATATATGGTGGTAAATGCGATATTCTGAGCTTCTGGGGCCCTGCCTGCCTACATATGAGCTATATACTGTTCAGCATAGTAGCCCTAATAATAAGGACTCTCAATGACTCTCTTGTCTTCTGGTAGCTGGTATATATGGTGGTAAATGCGATATTCTGAGCTTCTGGGGCCCTGCCTACATATAGGCTATATACTGTTCAGCATAGTAGCCCTAATAATAAGGACTCTCAATGACTCTCTTGTCTTCTGGTAGCTGGTATATATGGTGGTAAATGCGATATTCTGAGCTTCTGGGGCCCTGCCTGCCTACATATGAGCTATATACTGTTCAGCATAGTAGCCCTAATAAGGGCTCTCAATGACTCTCTTGTCTTCTGGTAGCTGGTATATATGGTGGTAAATGCGAGATTCTGAGCTTCTGGGGCCCTGCCTGCCTACATAGGATATGAGCTATATACTGTTCAACATAGCAGCACTAATAAGGGATTAAGGACTCTCTTGTCTTCTGGTAGCTGGTATATATGGTGGTAAATGCGAGATTCTGAGCTTCTGGGGCCCTGCCTGCCTACATATGAGCTATATACTGTTCAGCATAGTAGCCCTAATAAGGGCTCTCAATGACTCTCTTGTCTTCTGGTAGCTGGTATATATGGTGGTAAAAGCGATATTCTGAGCTTCTGGGGCCCTGCCTGCCTACATATGAGCTATATACTGTTCAGCATAGTAGCCCTAATAATAAGGACTCTCAATGACTCTCTTGTCTTCTGGTAGCTGGTATATATGGTGGTAAATGCGATATTCTGAGCTTCTGGGGCCCTGCCTGCCTACATATGAGCTATATACTGTTCAGCATAGTAGCCCTAATAAGGGCTCTCAATGACTCTCTTGTCTTCTGGTAGCTGGTATATATGGTGGTAAATGCGAGATTCTGAGCTTCTGGGGCCCTACCTGCCTACATAGGATATGAGCTATATACTGTTCAACATAGCAGCACTAATAAGGGATTAAGGACTCTCTTGTCTTCTGGTAGCTGGTATATATGGTGGTAAATGCGATATTCTGAGCTTCTGGTGCCCTGCCTGCCTACATATGAGCTATATACTGTTCAGCATAGTAGCCCTAATAAGGGCTCTCAATGACTCTCTTGTCTTCTGGTAGCTGGTATATATGGTGGTAAATGCGAGATTCTGAGCTTCTGGGGCCCTGCCTGCCTACATAGGATATGAGCTATATACTGTTCAACATAGCAGCACTAATAAGGGATTAAGGACTCTCTTGTCTTCTGGTAGCTGGTATATATGGTGGTAAATGCGAGCTTCTGAGCTTCTGGGGCCGTGCCTGCCTACATATGATAAGAGCAATATACTGTTCAGCATAGCAGCACTAATAAGGGATTAAGGACTCTCTTGTCTTCTGGTAGCTGGTATATATGGTGGTAAATGCGAGATTCTGAGCTTCTGGGGCCCTGCCTGCCTACATATGAGCTATATACTGTTCAGCATAGTAGCCCTAATAATAAGGACTCTCAATGACTCTCTTGTCTTCTGGTAGCTGGTATATATGGTGGTAAATGCGAGATTCTGAGCTTCTGGGGCCCTGCCTGCCTACATATGAGCTATATACCGTTCAGCATAGTAGCCCTAATAATAAGGACTCTCAATGACTCTCTTGTCTTCTGGTAGCTGGTATATATGGTGGTAAATGCGATATTCTGAGCTTCTGGGGCCCTGCCTGCCTACATATGGGCTATATACTGTTCAGCATAGTAGCCCTAATAATAAGGACTCTCAATGACTCTCTTGTCTTCTGGTAGCTGGTATATATGGTGGTAAATGCGATATTCTGAGCTTCTGGGGCCCTGCCTGCCTACATATGAGCTATATACTGTTCAGCATAGAAGCCCTAATAAGGGCTCTCAATGACTCTCTTGTCTTCTGGTAGCTGGTATATATGGTGGTAAATGCGATATTCTGAGCTTCTGGGGCCCTGCCTGCCTACATAGGAGCTATATACCGTTCAGCATAGTAGCCCTAATAATAAGGACTCTCAATGACTCTCTTGTCTTCTGGTAGCTGGTATATATGGTGGTAAAAGCGATATTCTGAGCTTCTGGGGCCCTGCCTGCCTACATATGAGCTATATACTGTTCAGCATAGTAGCCCTAATAATAAGGACTCTCAATGACTCTCTTGTCTTCTGGTAGCTGGTATATATGGTGGTAAATGCGATATTCTGAGCTTCTGGGGCCCTGCCTGCCTACATATGAGCTATATACTGTTCAGCATAGTAGCCCTAATAAGGGCTCTCAATGACTCTCTTGTCTTCTGGTAGCTGGTATATATGGTGGTAAATGCGAGATTCTGAGCTTCTGGGGCCCTGCCTGCCTACATAGGATATGAGCTATATACTGTTCAACATAGCAGCACTAATAAGGGATTAAGGACTCTCTTGTCTTCTGGTAGCTGGTATATATGGTGGTAAATGCGATATTCTGAGCTTCTGGGGCCCTGCCTGCCTACATATGAGCTATATACTGTTCAGCATAGTAGCCCTAATAAGGGCTCTCAATGACTCTCTTGTCTTCTGGTAGCTGGTATATATGGTGGTAAATGCGAGATTCTGAGCTTCTGGGGCCCTGCCTGCCTACATAGGATATGAGCTATATACTGTTCAACATAGCAGCACTAATAAGGGATTAAGGACTCTCTTGTCTTCTGGTAGCTGGTATATATGGTGGTAATTGCGAGATTCTGAGCTTCTGGGGCCCTGCCTGCCTACATATGAGCTATATACTGTTCAGCATAGTAGCCCTAATAAGTGCTCTCAATGACTCTCTTGTCTTCTGGTAGCTGGTATATATGGTGGTAAATGCGAGATTCTGAGCTTCTGGGGCCCTGCCTGCCTACATAGGATATGAGCTATATACTGTTCAACATAGCAGCACTAATAAGGGATTAAGGACTCTCTTGTCTTCTGGTAGCTGGTATATATGGTGGTAAATGCGAGATTCTGAGCTTCTGGGGCCCTGCCTGCCTACATATGATATGAGCTATATACTGTTCAGCATAGCAGCACTAATAAGGGATTAAGGACTCTCTTGTCTTCTGGTAGCTGGTATATATGGTGGTAAATGCGAGATTCTGAGCTTCTGGGGCCCTGCCTGCCTACATATGAGCTATATACTGTTCAGCATCGTAGCCCTAATAATAAGGACTCTCAATGACTCTCTTGTCTTCTGGTAGCTAGTATATATGGTGGTAAATGCGATATTCTGAGCTTCTGGGGCCCTGCCTGCCTACATATGGGCTATATACTGTTCAGCATAGTAGCCCTAATAATAAGGACTCTCAATGACTCTCTTGTCTTCTGGTAGCTGGTATATATGGTGGTAAATGCGATATTCTGAGCTTCTGGGGCCCTGCCTGCCTACATATGAGCTATATACTGTTCAGCATAGTAGCCCTAATAAGGGCTCTCAATGACTCTCTTGTCTTCTGGTAGCTGGTATATATGGTGGTAAATGCGATATTCTGAGCTTCTGGGGCCCTGCCTGCCTACATATGAGCTATATACTGTTCAGCATAGTAGCCCTAATAAGGGCTCTCAATGACTCTCTTGTCTTCTGGTAGCTGGTATATATGGTGGTAAATGCGATATTCTGAGCTTCTGGGGCCCTGCCTGCCTACATAGGAGCTATATACTGTTCAGCATAGTAGCCCTAATAAGGGCTCTCAATGACTCTCTTGTCTTCTGGTAGCTGGTATATATGGTGGTAAATGCGAGATTCTGAGCTTTTTCAGCATAGTAGCCCTAATAATAAGGACTCTCAATGACTCTCTTGTCTTCTGGTAGCTGGTATATATGGTGGTAAAAGCGATATTCTGAGCTTCTGGGGCCCTGCCTGCCTACATATGAGCTATATACTGTTCAGCATAGTAGCCCTAATAATTAGGACTCTCAATGACTCTCTTGTCTTCTGGTAGCTGGTATATATGGTGGTAAATGCGATATTCTGAGCTTCTGGGGCCCTGCCTGCCTACATATGAGCTATATACTGTTCAGCATAGTAGCCCTAATAAGGGCTCTCAATGACTCTCTTGTCTTCTGGTAGCTGGTATATATGGTGGTAAATGCGAGATTCTGAGCTTCTGGGGCCCTGCCTGCCTACATAGGATATGAGCTATATACTGTTCAACATAGCAGCACTAATAAGGGATTAAGGACTCTCTTGTCTTCTGGTAGCTGGTATATATGGTGGTAAATGCGAGATTCTGAGCTTCTGGGGCCCTGCCTGCCTACATATGAGCTATATACTGTTCAGCATAGTAGCCCTAATAAGGGCTCTCAATGACTCTCTTGTCTTCTGGTAGCTGGTATATATGGTGGTAAATGCGAGATTCTGAGCTTCTGGGGCCCTGCCTGCCTACATAGTAGCTATATACCGTTCAGCATAGTAGCCCTAATAAGGGCTCTTAATGACTCTCTTGTCTTCTGGTAGCTGGTATATATGGTGGTAAATGCGATATTCTGAACTTCTGGGGCCCTGCCTGCCTACATATGGGCTATATACTGTTCAACATAGTAGCCCTAATAAGGGCTCTCAATGACTCTCTTGTCTTCTGGTAGCTGGTATATATGGTGGTAAATGCGATATTCTGAGCTTCTGGGGCCCTGCCTGCCTACATATGAGCTATATACTGTTCAGCATAGTAGCCCTAATAATAAGGACTCTCAATGACTCTCTTGTCTTCTGGTAGCTGGTATATATGGTGGTAAATGCGATATTCTGAGCTTCTGGGGCCCTGCCTGCCTACATATGAGCTATATACTGTTCAGCATAATAGCCCTAATAAGGGCTCTCAATGACTCTCGTGTCTTCTGGTAGCTGGTATATATGGTGGTAAATGCGAGATTCTGAGCTTCTGGGGCCCTGCCTGCCTACATAGGATATGAGCTATATACTGTTCAACATAGCAGCACTAATAAGGGATTAAGGACTCTCTTGTCTTCTGGTAGCTGGTATATATGGTGGTAAATGCGAGATTCTGAGCTTCTGGGGCCCTGCCTGCCTACATATGAGCTATATACTGTTCAGCATAGTAGCCCTAATAAGGGCTCTCAATGACTCTCTTGTCTTCTGGTAGCTGGTATATATGGTGGTAAATGCGAGATTCTGAGCTTCTGGGGCCCTGCCTGCCTACATATGAGCTATATACTGTTCAGCATAGTAGCCCTAATAAGGGCTCTCAATGACTCTCTTGTCTTCTGGTAGCTGGTATATATGGTGGTAAATGCGAGATTCTGAGCTTCTGGGGCCCTGCCTGCCTACATAGGATATGAGCTATATACTGTTCAACATAGCAGCACTAATAAGGGATTAAGGACTCTCTTGTCTTCTGGTAGCTGGTATATATGGTGGTAAATGCGAGATTCTGAGCTTCTGGGGCCCTGCCTGCCTACATATGAGCTATATACTGTTCAGCATAGTAGCCCTAATAATAAGGACTCTCAATGACTCTCTTGTCTTCTGGTAGCTGGTATATATGGTGGTAAAAGCGATATTCTGAGCTTCTGGGGCCCTGCCTGCCTACATATGAGCTATATACTGTTCAGCATAGTAGCCCTAATAATAAGGACTCTCAATGACTCTCTTGTCTTCTGGTAGCTGGTATATATGGTGGTAAAAGCGATATTCTGAGCTTCTGGGGCCCTGCCTGCCTACATATGAGCTATATACTGTTCAGCATAGTAGCCCTAATAAGGGCTCTCAATGACTCTCTTGTCTTCTGGTAGCTGGTATATATGGTGGTAAATGCGAGATTCTGAGCTTCTGGGGCCCTGCCTGCCTACATAGGATATGAGCTATATACTGTTCAACATAGCAGCACTAATAAGGGATTAAGGACTCTCTTGTCTTCTGGTAGCTGGTATATATGGTGGTAAATGCGAGATTCTGAGCTTCTGGGGCCCTGCCTGCCTACATATGAGCTATATACTGTTCAGCGTAGTAGCCCTAGTAAGGGCTCTTAATGACTCTCTTGTCTTCTGGTAGCTGGTATATATGGTGGTAAATGCGAGATTCTGAGCTTCTGGGGCCCTGCCTGCCTACATAGGATATGAGCTATATACTGTTCAACATAGCAGCACTAATAAGGGATTAAGGACTCTCTTGTCTTCTGGTAGCTGGTATATATGGTGGTAAATGCGAGATTCTGAGCTTCTGGGGCCCTGCCTGCCTACATATGAGCTATATACTGTTCAGCGTAGTAGCCCTAATAAGGGCTCTTAATGACTCTCTTGTCTTCTGGTAGCTGGTATATATGGTGGTAAATGCGAGATTCTGAGCTTTTTCAGCATAGTAGCCCTAATAATAAGGACTCTCAATGACTCTCTTGTCTTCTGGTAGCTGGTATATATGGTGGTAAAAGCGATATTCTGAGCTTCTGGGGCCCTGCCTGCCTACATATGAGCTATATACTGTTCAGCATAGTAGCCCTAATAATTAGGACTCTCAATGACTCTCTTGTCTTCTGGTAGCTGGTATATATGGTGGTAAATGCGATATTCTGAGCTTCTGGGGCCCTGCCTGCCTACATATGAGCTATATACTGTTCAGCATAGTAGCCCTAATAAGGGCTCTCAATGACTCTCTTGTCTTCTGGTAGCTGGTATATATGGTGGTAAATGCGAGATTCTGAGCTTCTGGGGCCCTGCCTGCCTACATAGGATATGAGCTATATACTGTTCAACATAGCAGCACTAATAAGGGATTAAGGACTCTCTTGTCTTCTGGTAGCTGGTATATATGGTGGTAAATGCGAGATTCTGAGCTTCTGGGGCCCTGCCTGCCTACATATGAGCTATATACTGTTCAGCATAGTAGCCCTAATAAGGGCTCTCAATGACTCTCTTGTCTTCTGGTAGCTGGTATATATGGTGGTAAATGCGAGATTCTGAGCTTCTGGGGCCCTGCCTGCCTACATAGTAGCTATATACCGTTCAGCATAGTAGCCCTAATAAGGGCTCTTAATGACTCTCTTGTCTTCTGGTAGCTGGTATATATGGTGGTAAATGCGATATTCTGAACTTCTGGGGCCCTGCCTGCCTACATATGGGCTATATACTGTTCAACATAGTAGCCCTAATAAGGGCTCTCAATGACTCTCTTGTCTTCTGGTAGCTGGTATATATGGTGGTAAATGCGATATTCTGAGCTTCTGGGGCCCTGCCTGCCTACATATGAGCTATATACTGTTCAGCATAGTAGCCCTAATAATAAGGACTCTCAATGACTCTCTTGTCTTCTGGTAGCTGGTATATATGGTGGTAAATGCGATATTCTGAGCTTCTGGGGCCCTGCCTGCCTACATATGAGCTATATACTGTTCAGCATAATAGCCCTAATAAGGGCTCTCAATGACTCTCTTGTCTTCTGGTAGCTGGTATATATGGTGGTAAATGCGAGATTCTGAGCTTCTGGGGCCCTGCCTGCCTACATAGGATATGAGCTATATACTGTTCAACATAGCAGCACTAATAAGGGATTAAGGACTCTCTTGTCTTCTGGTAGCTGGTATATATGGTGGTAAATGCGAGATTCTGAGCTTCTGGGGCCCTGCCTGCCTACATATGAGCTATATACTGTTCAGCATAGTAGCCCTAATAAGGGCTCTCAATGACTCTCTTGTCTTCTGGTAGCTGGTATATATGGTGGTAAATGCGAGATTCTGAGCTTCTGGGGCCCTGCCTGCCTACATATGAGCTATATACTGTTCAGCATAGTAGCCCTAATAAGGGCTCTCAATGACTCTCTTGTCTTCTGGTAGCTGGTATATATGGTGGTAAATGCGAGATTCTGAGCTTCTGGGGCCCTGCCTGCCTACATAGGATATGAGCTATATACTGTTCAACATAGCAGCACTAATAAGGGATTAAGGACTCTCTTGTCTTCTGGTAGCTGGTATATATGGTGGTAAATGCGAGATTCTGAGCTTCTGGGGCCCTGCCTGCCTACATATGATATGAGCTATATACTGTTCAGCATAGCAGCACTAATAAGGGATTAAGGACTCTCTTGTCTTCTGGTAGCTGGTATATATGGTGGTAAATGCGAGATTCTGAGCTTCTGGGGCCCTGCCTGCCTACATATGAGCTATATACTGTTCAGCATAGTAGCCCTAATAATAAGGACTCTCAATGACTCTCTTGTCTTCTGGTAGCTGGTATATATGGTGGTAAATGCGATATTCTGAGCTTCTGGGGCCCTGCCTGCCTACATAGGAGCTATATACCGTTCAGCATAGTAGCCCTAATAATAAGGACTCTCAATGACTCTCTTGTCTTCTGGTAGCTGGTATATATGGTGGTAAAAGCGATATTCTGAGCTTCTGGGGCCCTGCCTGCCTACATATGAGCTATATACTGTTCAGCATAGTAGCCCTAATAATAAGGACTCTCAATGACTCTCTTGTCTTCTGGTAGCTGGTATATATGGTGGTAAAAGCGATATTCTGAGCTTCTGGGGCCCTGCCTGCCTACATATGAGCTATATACTGTTCAGCATAGTAGCCCTAATAAGGGCTCTCAATGACTCTCTTGTCTTCTGGTAGCTGGTATATATGGTGGTAAATGCGAGATTCTGAGCTTCTGGGGCCCTGCCTGCCTACATAGGATATGAGCTATATACTGTTCAACATAGCAGCACTAATAAGGGATTAAGGACTCTCTTGTCTTCTGGTAGCTGGTATATATGGTGGTAAATGCGAGATTCTGAGCTTCTGGGGCCCTGCCTGCCTACATATGAGCTATATACTGTTCAGCGTAGTAGCCCTAGTAAGGGCTCTTAATGACTCTCTTGTCTTCTGGTAGCTGGTATATATGGTGGTAAATGCGAGATTCTGAGCTTCTGGGGCCCTGCCTGCCTACATAGGATATGAGCTATATACTGTTCAACATAGCAGCACTAATAAGGGATTAAGGACTCTCTTGTCTTCTGGTAGCTGGTATATATGGTGGTAAATGCGAGATTCTGAGCTTCTGGGGCCCTGCCTGCCTACATATGAGCTATATACTGTTCAGCGTAGTAGCCCTAATAAGGGCTCTTAATGACTCTCTTGTCTTCTGGTAGCTGGTATATATGGTGGTAAATGCGAGATTCTGAGCTTCTGGGGCCCTGCCTGCCTACATATGAGCTATATACTGTTCAGCGTAGTAGCCCTAATAAGGGCTCTTAATGACTTTCTTGTCTTCTGGTAGCTGGTATATATGGTGGTAAATGCGAGATTCTGAGCTTCTGGGGCCCTGCCTGCCTACATATGAGCCATATACCGTTCAGCATAGTAGCCCTAATAAGGGCTCTTAATGACTCTCTTGTCTTCTGGTAGCTGGTATAGATGGTGGTAAATGCGAGATTCCGAGCTTCTGGGGCCCTGCCAGCGACAGCCTGTCTTTCCCTGCTGTGAGCGTCTGTCCCTCACTAAGTTCAAGCTGCTAATGCTGACGAAGAGGAAGTGCTGAGTTTTGTATATTCGAGGTCACATGGTTTTTCCAGCCAATGCGTGTAGACGCCGTTCTCGCGATGCCAGCATCCTCCCAGGACCTGTCCCACCCCCCCTGCATGGTGATTGGTGTAAAAAACGCGCCAGGGAAGGTGGGAGGGGAAACGAATTGTGAGTGTGCCATCGCCGCTGTACTCGATCGAAATCGAGTATGACGAACAGCGTAGTATTCGATCGAATACCGGCTCGGTCGAATACTACTCGCTCATCTCTATTAATAACAGACAAATCAGACTATTGACCTTTCTTCTGCTGGCAGCGAAGCAAGCGATTGTGAAGTCCTGGAAACAACAGTGTCATTCGAAGAGGATAAAGCTTGGATGAATGTTTTTTTCATTAATGAGACTCACATGACAGATTATTGTCTGTGTGGGAACCGTGGAGAGTATATGCCCTACCACAATCGAATCAACTAATTAAGGTAATAGCCTAGGTTCTAGGGCCGGCTGAGTGGATGCGTTGGTTGTATACTTTTCTCTCTTCTTCTTCTCAGTCTCAGTTTTTCTTAGCTTAGCTTAGCTTCTTAGCTATTATATATTATATGCATTGGTTAGAATATTAAAATTATTATTACTGTTCATAATGACTAGACCAGTATTGACCCCCAATCCATCTTCAGTTAGAATAACGTTAATAATCAATGTGATCCTTGTCAATAACAGGCTGATTTTCTTAGCATTAAGAAACACATACAAACTCTATCCCCTTGTAAGTGGTACAATGGTCATATATACCACTAACTTTTGTTATATGTAAACATTTTTGACAGCCATTTCCAGTAATAACAGAGTTTTATATGAAATGGCCATCAGAAATTGGGTGGTCTTGACAGGCCTGTAGGATATTTGGCAGTTGACTTTTAGTGAAAACCTCCTTTTTCCCATGTTAAAGAATTGCTCCGTCTGAATGGGACTTGGCATTTACACATTTCTCTGGAGGCAGATCATAGATCCACTAGGGGGAACATTTATTGTGTTTTGAATCTCAAAAGCTGGTCATACATAGTTGTCAAAATTATAAAAAGTTTGGTGGCATACATAACACGTTACAATACATAACATTACTGTACTGTATTTTCCAACAAGAGAAATCCGCTTTGTGTCTGAGTATGATAAAAGAGATCTGCACACAACAAATTAGACACAGGGTGAGAAAACTTATGGCCTGAAGCGATATACAGTATACTGTCCTCATGGTCTCATGTAAGATGGGTATATTCTGTTCTAGAGAGGTATTGTTTTACAGGTATATTCTGGCCTGGAGGAGTATAGTTTGGCCTAGGCTAAAAATGATCTGCACACTTTGCAACAAATTAAACAAAGGGTAAACGTATGGCCTGAAGCGATATAGTCTGGCCTAGGCTATTTTACACTCCCAAGTATAGAGTTAATGCTGGGGTATAATGTGGCCTGGGCCAGACTATACCCAGGTCTTGTGTTAGATGGGTATATTCTGTCCTGGAGAGGTATAGTTTAATAGGTATACTCTGTGCTGGATGGGTACAGTTTGCCCTAGGCTATTTTACACCCTAGGGGTGAGTTTGATCTGTAGGGGTGTAGTTTAGCCAAGGTTATTTTACACCCCTAGGTAAAGTTTTGCCTAGACCAATTTATACCCCAGAGTACAGTTTGACCTAGGCCATTTTACATCCCCGGGTATAGTTTGGTCTAGGCCAATTTATACCCCAGGGTATAGTTTAGCCTGGAGTGGTATAGTTTGGCCTAGGCTATTTCACAACCCTGGGTATATTTTGGACTAGGCCAGTTTATACCCCAGGGTATACTCTGCCCTTGGTCTGCTACAATGGGTTTTGGTCCCTTTTAAAATATCTCATGAACATAGGGACTGTTTCTTGCTTTATTTCAAACTATAGTGTGAAATAAATTAAGGTATGATTCTGTAAAGCAACAGCGCTAGAGCATGGTTTCCAACTAAAACTTTCACTACAGGAATGTGACAACATATTTAGGGCCTGATTCATCAAGCCCGATCTGCCAGAATTCGCCACATGGGTGCAAAGTTTGCAAAATGTATTTCTTGCAATGCTGCACCAGTTTAGAAATAACATTCAAAATTATATTTTTCACTATACCACACAGTCATTTTTACTGATGGGGCATATTCTGGCAGATAGAGCTTGATAAATTAGGCTCTTAATATGCTTTTTAAATGAACTCCTAAAGCTGACCAGCACCTTCCATGTAGGGTGTTGGTGGCCACTGGCACCACCGCTATATGACTGTTATATGGCTCTGAGCCCATGCCACATCTTAGGGCTGTGGCTACATCCCTACTATAATTTTTGGATGCACAAAAAAAGACCAACAGGGATGCAGTTGGTGTGTGCATCCAATTCAGATTTTCTAGCCACTCTGACCTCAGAATAGCAAAAAAAATCTAAATGAAAAGCATGCCGCTGAATGGCTGAGCGGCCTGTACATTTGCTGTAAGAATGAATTACATAGTATCCTGCCGCCCCTAACTTGGATGAACTATCCCTCTTTTGGACCCAAATCTGTGTAACTATAGTGGGGTAAAGGGGTAGCAACTGCATCAGGGCCTATAAGGTCACCACCATTGTTACTCCCCATATTATTAATTGACAACATACAGAAAGAAAGTGTTTAGTAGATTAATTGTATCCAATTTTGATAAAATGTTGCACATGAGGGGTTAAGTGTTCTGTATGAGCAATGCTCAGCACCCCATTTAATGTTTGCTCCAGCGCCTGGTCACACGCAGTTACGCCGCTGTCTATGAGGTCATGTTCTTCTTGCCCATGTATTTATTTTGCACTGAACATGCAGTCCCTCTTTTATTGCATTTTCTATGTAATAGTAAGAAGGAACAGTTTGATATGTCTTTTATGCTTTCGTTGTGTGCTGAGGCAGGCATGTAGAGAGAGCACTAAAAAATGTTTGGAAAGAAAATTGTCCCTTTTTCCCATTGAGAGTTATTGTATTGTTGCACTAAACATTGCCCCTAAAACCTGCCTCAGAAAGTTGAGAGTAGCGTTGTTCAGATTTGGGTTAAAGTTTTTTTTTTAACCAGAATTTAGCTGATTTGGCAAAAATGTGTTTTTAATAAATAACAAACACCAGTGCTTTAAATAACAAAACGCCCCTCTCCACACCCAACCACTTAAAATCGACCAATAACCAGAATGTTTTTACCATCTTGGTGATTTACATGTTTTCCTGTGGCTTCCTGATTTGGGATGGGCCAATGTGTTAAACTCACCTTTCCACTGATTCCATGGTGCATGCGCGGGCTCTTGTCCAATCAGCACTATATGCTGTGCAAATTAATGCATGTCATACAGCTCCATTTGGAAATAAAGCTCCAGCATAGAGACAGGGGGCGGCTGCATCCCCAGTCTCCCACATTGGAAAGGCCAGATAACAGAGTGCATCTTAGCCGCAAGATGTCGGGTATGTGACCACACATGCTGTGGGATGGCAGGAAAGATGAGTTTTGGAGATGATCGGGGTGCACATGGGATAGGTAATCTGCCAGCCCTGAGTTATTTTTTTATTTTTAGATTTGCAGTCAGTGCAAGTATGTGCTGGCATTACTATGATTGATGGTGGAAGTGCCCTACGGTCAGGCCAGGTGTCGAGGGGCCCTTGATCTCTTGATCAGGGAGGGCAGCCAGCGCCAGACTAGGTGTGATCATCTGTGATGGAACAAATGTTAGTATACAGCTTTTTAAAATAAAAATTAGCCTGGAGAATGACTTTAACTTCTCAGATACCTGTTAATTTCCCTCCCTACCCAGTTGGCATTGTCCAAATAGCATTCCAGGTCTGCGTTCCTCTTCAGACTCACAGAGCCCAGAATCATACACTGTAATTTAAAACATGCAAAAATCACTAGAGCACTATCCTCCAATGAGGCTAAGAGTCAATCTGGAGGATCTGCAGAGAAACACAGCTCAAGTGGGAGAATTAATTGTGTACTCCAAAAATCTGACCTTTATGGATGAGTGACAAGAAGAAAGCTATTTGCCATAAAAAGGCAAATTAGCATTTTGCCTCTAACTACTGTATGTAGGGGGACATATAGTAAGATGATTTTTGGCTTAAATGCCAAACGCAATGGGGTCAATTCAGAGTCAGGTTAGAATTCTCACTCATTCGGAGAGAAATCTCTCATTGACTTTCATTGTCTACCTTGGGGCTGATTCAGAGCCACGTGAAAATTTACACTGGGTAGACAACGAAAGATGGCAGTTTTCTATGCTAAAAAGGAGTGACAATTCTCACCTGGATATGAATCGACCCCTATGTTGAGGAAAGCTAACACTGCTAACACATTAGGAATCTATAGCATCACTTGTTAACAGATGCTCTCTATCCAGTCTGACTAAGCGAGAGCTATTGGCAAAAGGAATGGGCGAACATTTCAGCCTCTGGTTGTGCAAAGCTGGTAGAGACATACCAGAACAGACTTGCAGCTGTAACTGCAGCTAAAGGTAGTCCGACAAAAGTAAAAAAAGTAGTAGTACTGTATAAAAGACTCAGAGGGGTAAATGCATAAGCACGCAACACTTTTCTGTTAATTATTTTTTAATTTGGAAAAGCATATATCATTTTCTTTACACTGCACAATATTTGCTACCTTGTGTTGCTTTGTCAAATACTATCTCAATAAATATAATTTAAGTTTGTGGATGAAATGTTTACAGTCAGTCCGACTCCTGCTGCAGCCACCTTATTCAGGTCCTTCCACTCGGTCCTTCCTGGAGCAGAGGGCTGAAGTACCCCAAGAAGTTGGTTGTTGCAAGCGCCGGACTCGAGGCGGTTGCTGGGACCCGTTGCTTCAAGCTTCCGCTGCTGCCGCTGCCAGCTTTCTCGGGGAGATGCTGTCATTCTCCTGGAGAAGCTGCGATTCTTATCTCCTAAAAAACAAACCATATTCTTATCCAGATATCTGTGCTTACTGGAATTCCTTTGTGCATTTTTTTACTTTATATAGATACACAAAGTTTGGGTTTGTAGTTGTTCATTTCAAAGCTAGCCCCCTGCCCTTAGGAATGTATGGTACTAATGTACTAATGTAAGACATTAGTATGCCGAGCAGGCCCTGTTAAAACCTGACTATCCAAAGTATCATCCAGATAGGACGTCCTGCAGGAGTAGGGGGCTTTTACACTATATCCAATACAATCCTAATTCCCAAAAAGTTGGGACGCTGTGTATACTGTACTGTAAAGGAAACAAGAATACAGTGATCGTGAAATCTCATATAACTATATTTTATTCAGAATCAAAAAGAAAATACATATCAGAAGTCCACTGTATTTGAAAAACAAAATTACTTGTAAGAATGGCTAGTGGTTCACCAATTTGTGAAAAACTGTATCTGAAAATTAGAAAAAATGTTCCTCAATGTCAAATTGCAAAAGACTTTGAATATTCTACCATTTACAGTACATAATGTCATCAAGAGGAGGGATCCATGAGTATAAGGGGCAATACAGGGCATCAGACAGACAGACTTAAAAAAACAGGCATGAATGGTAATGCAAATCTCTATTTGGGTGCAGGTATAATTCCAGAAATCATTATCTGTGAACATGCAGTCCCATTAACAGAGGGAATTACGAGTTATTAGTTCCTGATTACATGTAATATTGATCTAGTATATATGTGATAATGAAATATATGTCTGTGTATAATATGTATTTTGTTGTTGGTATGTGTATATGGGTTTGTACCCTATGTGATACACTTGAATAAGGACTGGACTGGACTGTTCTTTGAAATAGTCACCAAAGCTACTGTAAGTATAATAAACGTTTCAGTTGTTTTATATAAACCAAGTGTACAAGTCCTTCATTATATAGTATAACCAGGTGAAATCCACAAATGCAAGTAAAAAACAGTACCATGCAAAAAATGAAGCCATATATCAAAAAAATCCAGAAACACTACCACATTTTCTGAACCGATGCTCATGTAAATTGTAAATTGAAGCAATATGCTGTTCTGTTGACAGAGAGCTTTGATTACCGTCTAATGTATAAAGGCATAATTACTAGTTTGGGTTCAGCAAGTTCAGACGAACTTTGAACAAACGTTCGGTTCAGGCATACAAACTTGACCTAAACCCCAACCCCATTGAAGTTAATTGGGGCTTGAACTTCTTGGGGACGCAAAAATGGCTGTAAATTGTGGTCATAAGGGGTAGAGGGCTGCAAGATGGGGTAATAAATGTGGTAGGGTCAGTACTAATATTATGTAAAAACCCTCCCATAACACTATAACAGACTGTGTGACAGAATCCCCCCCATCACCCCATAGCAGACTGTGTGACAGAACCCCCATCACCCTATAGCAGACACAGTGTATATACCCCCCATTACCCCATAGCAAACTGTGTGACAGAACCCCCATCATCCCATCCCATTACCTCCATAGCAATATACAATTAAGACTTCACAATTTATACATATATTTACTTTTTTAAGTTAGTTGCTGTAAAATTGAAAGTCTTCTTTTAATTTCAATTTGGTTGCTTTTGCGAGGACTCGTTTCGTCTATGCAGCTTCTTCAGCAGCTACCGGAGGCGACACCATATATTTGGGTACACAATAGTTTTTGCATAGGCGAAACGAGTCTACCCAAAACCAATCAAATTGAAATTAAAAGGAAACTTTCTATTTTTCAGCAACTAACTTAAAAAAAGTATATACATGTATGAATTGTGAAGTCTTAATTGTATATTGTATATGACTGTTCTTAGTCCTGGAGACTAGGTTTCTCTTTTCTCCTTTCTCTAAATGAATTAATAAATATATATTTATTTTTTATAATATATATTTTTTAAAGATTATAAAGCATCAACTTATTTTCTGACTGTGATGTGGTCAAACCCAAAGGCAGATGTACTATAGTTGGGAAGTGCCTATGCTCAACAACTTTTCTGTATAGAATGACATGGACTTTATCATAAAATATTAATTAGTGAGTCATGGCGGACAGGAATTACATGAAAAACCTGGTGGAAGGTCTTTTCCTATTCTATTGAAAAGAAAATATTGTATGTCGTTACCCCCTGTATAATGTTGTAATCTATTAATCCCTGGCACGTCCTGTACCTTGCAATTGCGTGTTGACATTCGCCTCTACATCAGCATCCAATCAGGTGCCAAAGAAATTCTGTTTTTTGTCATACCTGACTAGGTTTCGATGTTCTCCAAGACATTCACTTTAACAGTCAATAACTCGCTTGTCTGTATATCTGTCTGTAGTGACGAAACGAGGGCTACAATGATTTATTATGTGCCCAACATTTTGAGATGTTTTTGGCAAGAACCTTCAATCTATCTGTAAATACTGAGAATCGCTCTGTCAATAGAACTTGTCGGCAATAGAAAATGCTAATAATAAAATGATCTATAATTACGAAGAACGCGTGTGTACACATTTACTTAGGCAAATAAGCATTACAACACCATAGAGCATAGTATAATTGTCCACTAATTATTAACTGCCATTAATGACTTGTGTTACTATGTGTGTGAATACTGTTATAACAACAACAGCAAGTTCATTATGTTTTATTTGCAAGTGTTTTTTTTTACATCACTGTGATACTTAGCTGTACATAATGGTAGACAACATGAACATTTAAGTGATGTTCGAGTACTCTCCACTTATGAATTATATAAATAAATATATATGGGCATCGGTTACCTTATATGAACCGAAGCAAAAGCATGACCAGTGGCACTGGATTACCATTGGCACATTAAACCAAACCCTCACCCTGAATAAGAGCATATCTAGTATATTTGCCCCACCCCCTACATACAGATTGCCCACATTAAAAATCATCCTACCTGAACCTATTGAGTCTTTAAACATCCAAGATGGCAGCACATGACGTCTCAGACTGCCTGCAAACAGGAAGTGTCTTCTGACTGTGCCGCTCTCCATTCTGGGATTGCTGACCTTTTCCTGACCCCAGCTCTGTTCTTTCTGAGCAAAGTACAGCTATAACCCAAACCCCTGCAGTTTCTCCCCCTCTCATCTCCTCAGTATGTGATGCTTCTGAAGCAAGATGGTGGCGCCCGTATCCTAGAGTCCCGAACAGAGTTGCAGCCCAGTGGGGGAAAGAATAAAAAGTAAAAACTTAAAATATAGCAATTTTAGATACTGGGGAATTGTTTTCTAGGGGTTTGGGTTTTTCATTAAATGATGGTCCGGTTTAAGTTCCTCCTTCTACATTCTCACCCTCATTACTGTCCTTACAGGAGAACACTTTGCCAGTGGCTGGTGATCATCCAGGTGCTAGATTCAGTTTAGCCTATGTGGAGGAGAGCAGGTAAGCTGTAAGCAGGAGAGTGCATGTGGAGCGGTATCAGCTGTGGTCCTATGGGATGGGCTTCCCTTCCTGCTACATTTGGGTGTGACTCTGCAATAAACTACTGTATGTGCTGTATACATGGGTACTGTGTAAATGGCAGCTCATGATGTCATGATGAAGTGTTTACATTAAAGTGGACCAACACCCAGGATTTTGACTATCCTGGGTTTTGGTCCACTTCGGTGGGGCATCCTGATCGGGGGTGCCCCGTGTGTGAAACCCCCCAGAAAGCCCCAAAAACTCTCCTCTCCCCGCTCCCACGTGACCGCTGCAGCCAATCCCCGCCGGCGGACAAGCGGGAGGCAGCGACGGACAAGAGAGCGCGCCCGCCGCCGCCTCCCGCGCGTCACTCTTACACCCTGCTAGAGGGACGTGCGGGAGGTGGCGGCGGGCGCCGCTGGATCGAGAAGCAGGTAGGGATTTAGGGGTTTCTGGGGGGTTTGACACAGCTGATCGGGGTGCCCCACAGTCAGGGAGCTGATCGGTCCGGGAATCTTATAGATTCCCGGGCCGATCATGGAAGGGTATTGGTCCACTCATGCTGGTTGGATCAATATTTAATATTAATATTTAATTAAATTAATTTTTAATTACCAGCTTAACTGGAAATAACATATGAAATACAGTTAAACCGGACCTTCAGCATCATTTAATGAAAAGTCTAAACCCCTCCAAATCTATTCCCCAGCATCTAAAAGTAATATATTTTACATTTTTAGTCAATTACTGTTTACTCTTTCCCCCACTGGGCTGCAACACTGTTCAGGGCTTTAGGATACCGGCGCCGCAATCTTGCCTTAGAGGCATCATATACTGAGGAGAGGAGAGGGGAAAAAATGCAGGGGGCGGGTTACAGCTGTGCTTTGCACAGACAGAGCTGAGCTGGGGTCAGGAAAAAAACGGCAATCCCAGAATGCTGGCAGGCAGCCTGAGACTCCATGTGCCACCATCTCAGAAAATGCAATACATGCAGGTAGGATGATTTTTAATGTGGGCAATCTAGTATGTAATGGGGGAAACGTATAAGATAGACTCTTCAGGGTGAATAAGCAGGTTTAAGCAGTTGTAAAGAAAAAATATCCTTTGCCAGATTTGAGTTCTACTTAATGGAGAAGGTACCAGATATAATAAAAATGTGACACCGGTACAGACCCAGGAAGCCTACCATATGAGGCTCAGATATGAGAAATATAAACAGCCAAAGCTAACCCCCACACAACAAGATCACCTTTGCCTAGGCCGGAGGATCTAACACTAGCCCCCAAAACTTCCCTAAACGTATTACCCCCTCCCTATGTATCTGCCCCTGAGAAATTAAATGAACCCTTCTTACCCCCAGCCTCGATTAGTTGAAGCAGACTGGAAATATTCCAGTTATGTTGCCCCTTGTTCTTAAAGCAACAATCAAAAATTACTTAATCCAGACGAACACAACAAACAGTGCTTCCCTCCCCAGGGCAATTTAGATTGCTGCACATAAACATTCATTTATCTTTTTCTAACTCCTGCTGTGGTAAATTTTAGAAACAAAATGGTGGTTCATGGACTTGCAGGCCACCTGCAAACAGGAAGTATTGCTGGGTTTCCTGTTACTGTGCATTGTCAGTTATGTCAGTTGAATCCAGGCAGCAGCATGGCTAAGATGCTGGGAAGCTCCAAAATGGCTGCTACCTTTCTTTTTCCAACTGTGCCAGGCTGTTGGTCCAGTATAATGGCATGGGTCATTTCTTTACCATGGTCTTCTGAGATATCAAATTATAAGGTGCTGGCTCCAAATACTAGTACCTGATTTATACTGTGACAGATAACATTAGTCGAGGGGGGGAACCATGGTTTATTAGTATCAAAAGGGCACTAGCTTACCTGAAAGGTAATACTTCCCCATTAGTAATTTAATGCTATGGGCAGCCGCAATATGCCGAACTAAGGGCACTATGTTAGTAATAGGCTCTGACTAGGAGTCCTGAGGGTTCCAGACATGCAGGGACATGTATCCTGTTCTTTTAATGGTGCAGCTAGGAATCTGGATGCCCCAGGAGGAGGGAGTATGCCTGCCCTGGAGTCTCATAGACTTGGCTCCACTGTAAAGTGCTACTGCAGGCAAAGGTAATAGTTACACCACTGTGCCGGGCTATATTTGGCACTGTCCTAAACTGTTTTTCACTTTTAAATTTAAGAAGAAATAGTCAAGATATAGAGGTTTACAGTTTCACCATATGATTTATCTTATGAAAAATGTGGGCGTGGTCATTGGCTCTGTGATGCTGCATGATAAACAGCATAATGGGCTGGGCCTTTAAGATTCCCAGGACTTGCATAAGATACCCTGACTGTGCTTCTCCCCTCTCCCCCTGTTGTTAGGTGACATTAGGGTCTAGACCAGCACTCCCAGACATATATGGCCGCAATCCCAATCACCCTTGCATGCAATCCCAAACACGCATGCGTGCATCCAAAACATGTATGCGTGCACTCCCAAACATGCATGTGCGCACTCCCAATCGCCATTGCACAAACTCCCAATGTGCATGTGTGCACTCCCCAAGCGCAGACCCTCACTCCCAAATATGCATGCATGCACTCCCAAAGTGCACATGCGCACCCCCCAAAATGCATGCATGTACACACTCCCAAAGCCTATGCAGGCACTCCCAAAGTGCACACGCGCACCCCCCAAAATGCATGCATGTACACACTCCCAAAGCACATGCACGCACTCCCAAAGTGCACACCCGCACCCCCCAAAACGCATGCATGTACTCCCATAGTGCTGCAGGAGAGAGGAGGAGGTGGGGCGGCAGGCACATCGCTGCTCTCTCCCGCATCAGCTCGGGTGAGAAGAGGACAGACGCCGCCCTGCTCTCTCCCGCCATTCTGTCCTGCTCTGCTGAGCTGACTGAAGGGATGAAAGGGGTATGTCAATAGGTGAACCTGTAAACCCTGATATCTCGGCCATTTTATCCTAAAATTTAAAAAAGTGCCAAATATAGCCGGTTTCCCTTTTTAGGCTTGCCCTGATATGTACTGCCAGGAAAAGGTGCTGTATTACCATAAATATTTCAACATATCTAAAATGTTGGTGAGTTGGTGAGCAATTTATTAACTCACCAAAATCCAGCTCATCAATAATAAAATCATGTGCTTTTTTCATAAGAAAATATACATTTACATTCTTTGCTAAATCCCTGGAATTGAGGAAGTCTCACAGGCTTTGTTATCTGTTTAAAAATAGCCTGTCTAGAACATCAGACACTTCCTTTTACTTATTAGAAAGTGGTAAAAATCAAATGTCACCAGTTCACCTGAATAAGTTTCCTGCTCATTAACCAATGAAAGGGGCTGCAAAGACAACATTCAGGCTGATTCATTACTAGCGTCAGCTATTGGCAGATGAGCGTCTGTACAGAGGCGCTATAAGCGACCGCTAGTATAAGCTGTGATCTGTTATGGGGCGCTGTAACAGAGCGTCTCATTTGCTGTAGTAACCTGGCCGGCATTGATGAATGAGATGCATGTTGGGCGTTCTAACACCAGTACAGCGTTGTAGGGATCGAAAGGTAGCGCCAGCCCATTGTGACAGACTCACAGAGCGTTGGCGCTCTGGATCTGGTTGCAATAACATAGAGCGCCAGATGCTGTAGTAAAACACATGGAATTACATTGTTGTAACATTGTGACATTAACACTTTAATGCCAGAGCTGTAATGACAATTCTGCATAAAAATATAAAAAATCCTAAAAGTTTTCAAAAATGACTCTTTCTAGGCCAGGAGAGGTCACGAGAGTCGCTCACGAGAATCGGTTTCATAAATGTGGCATTGCGTACAGCGCCCAGCGTTCACCAGACGCTGCCTGTCGCTGCTAGACACTACTTTCCGCTATCCCTTGATGAATAAACCCCATTGTTTTGGAGCTGTCAGGTCCGAAGCTGAGAGCTTGCTTCTGGTTAGCTCCTGTTGTGAATATGGGTGGTGGTGGACGCTCATGTCATCCTCCATCTGCAGCCAATCCTTCATGGCTAGCAGCAGAGGTGACCCAATGTTGGCCTGGGAGAGTGCTGTCAGCGCTGATGGAGCTGAAACGGGGTCCACTGCAGCCTGTAGGACTCCATGGGAAGTGAAGTTTTTTTCTAAATTCCTGGAGTGTCCCTTAAAAGAGTAAGTAAGGTCACCTCATTAGACACACATGTCTGCTTTCGAAGGAAACGTGACTGACCACCCAATTAAAAAAAACAAAAGGGTACTCATGTTTTGTCCACCGCAGCTATTGGTCCAAGTCCGGCTATCAGCAATTCATCTGATCCCTGGATCTCAGGCCGTGTAGCAGCCTGACATACCACGCCACCCTAGGCCCGAACATGGAATTGGAATTGCAGGAGAAATACATCTCTTTTCCTGACAGCATGGCAGTCAAACGCAGCAAGGTTGGATTTTTCAACATTGCAAATATGCCAGGTGTCATGGTCGCCATCGGTAGTACGCATGTGGCCCTGGTTCCCCCAGTTGCTCAGGAGTATATGTTTCAGTATGTTTAGGGCCACTATTATTGCACCTTCTTGCCCCCTCTCCTGACTTTATACTACACTTGCTTCAGCTCCCCATAAATCAGCTTCCTTGTGTCCTTGTTGTGCCTTTGTAATTTTGCATTTTTTTGCAATCGATTACTTTGAGCCACTCTATTTATCCTCTGATTGTTTGGATTTATTTCAGAAACCGCAAGAGGGGCCGTTCTTTTAACGTCAAATGCATTGTGGGACCGGATCTTGATTTTTTCAGCATTTTGGCTGGCTCCCCAGGGTCTTTGCATAACACATTCATCTTGCAGAGTTCGAGTTTATACACCCATTTTGAGAGTGGCGAGCTGAGTGGTGGTTGGCTTCTGGGTAAGTGTGTCTATTCTTCACTTGGTTCTTCGTGTTTATTGTTAGCAATGCACTTTCACTCATTTAACCAGTTGAAAGATATTTGCCCTTTTTGGTAGTGTTGCTACTTTGTTGTGGATGCCTAGTTATATTCCTGCCCTACATCACTACTAGTGTGCTCATGTGTCTAGGAGCCACTGTGGGCACTACGAGGGTACTGGGGCCGGCACAGAGCTCTTGTGTCCCGATGTAATGTGGTGGGCTGTGCTGGGATCTCTGGGTGTGGGTCTCCCATTGTTGCAGCAGTGGAGTGCCTATGGGAGGATCGATGGGACCTTGGGCTTGGCTGCAGTACCTTGGCCAGTGCTGTGGCTGCTTCGACCATGCCTATGTTCTGGCCTCTGGGTGCTGCGGAGACGCCCGTGTTTAGGCATCTGGAAATTGAAAGGAAGCACTGGCCTCAAAGGCTGTGGGTCAGGTGTGTTCTTTTATACATAAGTGGCTGACTAATTGGACCTCATTTGTGGGTATTTTACAGACGCCTTAAACCTCTTGACCACATTTGGGCGTATGGACGTAAGTACACTTTTGGGATCCACCGGGGCAGTGTGTGCGTCATGCAGACACCATTGACGACGCAAAGGACCAACATGGCACCTACTGTGTACACCAGGAAGCAGCAGGCCAAGCTATGCTTTTTGCCTACGCAGGTGTGCTGCTTTACAATCAAGCAAATGTGTGCACAGGTGACAGCCCGGAGCGGCAACATTCGGCCGAAGGCACATGGCAGGGACAATAATGGCATAATAACGGTGGAGGAGATTCTTGTGCAAACCCACATGTGCCATTTCGCCCAAGTGCCTCCACGACTGCAATCTGCCAGTGCTGTTAGATAGGAGAGCTGGGTTCGCCATGTGGCCACACTGGGCCAATGAACACTATCCGACAGTACTAGCAGAGGGGAGAGTTAGGTGCACCATTTGGCCTAAGTGCGTCTGCGACTGCAATCCACCAGTACTGTTGGATGGGAGAGCTGGGTCCACCATGTGGATATGTGGGGTCAGCGAGCACTATCCGACAGTACTAGTGGAGGAGTGAGTTAGCCTATGCACACACTGGCTTAGATTTGCATTTGTTTTTTGCAATGACAAACACCAGTTTTTAAAGGGGCAGCTGCGGTAATGTGGCCCTCAAGCCAAACCAAACTGGGAAGGACAGAAATTTGTTTGTTGTCTTTGCAGACTTTCATTAAACAATGATATGACTTCAAGCACAACAACAGCCAATGGAAAGAGGATGTTGGCAGAGGAAGTGGCAGCCCATCTGAGCTGCGAGGGGGCGCCGCCTTACACCCACACACAAATTATTCAGCACCAGTTGGACATGACGAAAGTGGCCCCGGGTGCAGCGGTTCTACAGCCAGTTGATGTACTAGAGAGAGGATAAGCTCTCAGGCAGAACTTGTAAAGTGACTTTTAAATATCTTTTGTTGCAGGGGTTCTGACTGCGCATCAAGCCCACCCGGAGTCAAGGGGTCTGACCAGTGGTGCAAAGAAGACGGGGTGTTTGTGTAAGATGATGGCACTGAACCCTGCCAACGCCCTGGTCCTCCTCTACAGCCTCCCTGCCACCAGCCATGGAACACGTTGAAGAGGAGGCGGTGTTGTATTTGGCGTCACACACAGTCCTGCAGCAATCAGGTAGATTAATAGTCCAAAAACAATCCAGTTGTGTGAATGAATGGCCAAATGAGATATATGCTAAGTGCTGGTGTGTTGTACTTCTCTTTCCATTCAGAATCTTTAGAGGGGGTGTACGCTGCGATCGGGCCACCCTAGACGGGTCCGGCGCCAGACTCGGGTGTGTACCACACACCACACACTGCACAAGCTGAAGTAATACAATACATGCACAGACTGGCTACAGCAGGTTGATTTTTATTACAGACCCCAAAAAAGGGATAGCGCAGCAGTGGAGGGTGGCCCCCTAAAAGGGCACAGAACAATGTTGGGGTAAGCAGGTTGAATTTAGGGGGCATCTCCAGCCACACATGTGTCCAAACAGGTGTTGTCTTTACATGTGTCATGAAAATAGTAGTTTGGTTACTCTTTTTGGATCAGAGTAATCAGAGTTTAGGTGCGCATTAGGGACTGTATCAAAGGTGAGTAAGTCCAGGCACAATTACTATGGCTGGGGTAAATTTAGCATAACCTTTGAGAGTTTGGTGTCAGCTGTGTGTCACCTTTAAGAAATTAACTTTGGTGTTGGCAATTAGGAAGTGTAGTTCATAGATTTGATCTGTTATTTAAGGGTTAGACATTAATTAAATAAATGTAATCAAAATAATTAAAATAATTAAAATTAATTGACAGGCACTCACCTCTGAGATTCCAATGCTCCTTCAGTGGCAAATCTGCTTATGTGATGAATTTTTGCACTTTAGTTCTGCCTTAAGTTATTCCAGGTAGGTAAATAATATCAGGTTGAAATCTTCTTTATTGCTTAAAAAAAAAAACTTTATTGTAAAGGTGTCAGTAAAATCAGGATTCGAGTATTAAACAAAACAAGGTGAAGTGCAGTTAAGTCTTTCGGGAGTGATAAGGGTTAAAGTCCTCTATGCTTCAAAGCAAGAGAAAGTCCATAGGTGGTCTCCTTACAATTCGTATTGATTGCCCTTGGATGGTGGAAAAAATAAGGCATAGAGTGTTCAAAAAGTCCTTATGGTGAGGTCCTTAAGCAGCAGCAGCGCAGTGTGCTGTGTAAGTGACTCTTCCAATGTACATTTCGGCTTCCGCCGTCTTCAGGGTGAGTATACTGGGCATGCGTGTCTAGTGTCTTCTTTTTGGTGGTGTCCTCCTAGAGCATGCTGGGAATGGTAGTTTTTTTCTTTCCTTGTTTGTTCATTCAATTGTTGGCTTTCCAGCGTGGCGGCGGTGGTCTTCCAGCAGAGGCAGCGGCTTCTCCTTACTCCACTAAGGAGATCCAAAAAGAGTAACCAAAGTACTATTTTCATTATTCAATATTATCGGTAAGGAGTGATCCCTTATCAATAGGTTGCAGCAGACATCCACATTTCAGCGCACTTCATCACCCACTTTCTGTTAGATTTTACATGTGTCATGTTGGTTCACAATACTTTAATATATTTTTTATGATGTGAATATATAAATACTGTTTTTACTTGTTTTTAAAGAGAATGCATATGGGCACTGTTTGTTGTGTTGGTCCAGTTTAAGTCATTTTTGACTGCTGGCCTACTTTATGTCCTGCACAGTAGTAGACAGAAAAGGAATCCAACATTCCCAGGGACAATGAAGGTTAGAAAAAAACGTAACTTTTAATCCATAATGAAGAGATCAAGGGGTTCCAGGGCCAACCGGTTTTTATCTTCATTGCTCCTGTTAGTGCTTGATTCCACGTCTGTCCTTTAACAAACCTTTGTTCAAAACAGGGACTCCTGATTAAAATATATTACAATTCATAGTCAAGCTGTTCAACCCCACAAAAGTAGTCCAATGTCTAAACTTGGAGTAGTTGGCCAGCTTGGATATGCATTGCAAAGGACCAAGAGTCATTTCTGACTGTTGACCCTTTTAAAGATTATAATTGTTACAACAGGTCTAAGTCGGTTACATCATCATGTCACTTTGCTGGCATTCAGGTTGACCTCCTAAGACCACTGTAGCCTGCTCTGGCCTATGGCCTTACTCAGTTAATCAGAAGTGGCCAGCCCATGTTATGTGATTAGATACAGAAACAGTAGCTTGGGTTTTCAAGTCATTGGCCTCGATTCAATAAGAGTTGAAAAAAATTCTCATGGTAGTAAAAAATTCACTGAGAATCAGCCTGAGAATTTCACTGTTGCTGAATCACCAGATAGGAAGACCATAAAAGTCAATGGCTTTTTTACTCCTAAGAAAATTAGAGAACTGTTTACTCCTTTCTACACTGTAGTAAAAGCTGCAATTGACTTTCATTGTCTTTTTATCTGGTGATTCAGTAACAGTGACATTCTCAGGCTTTTTTCTCATGAATGTAATTTTTTACTACCATGAGAATTTTTTTCAACTCTTATTGAATTGAGGCCATGATTCTAATTGGTTTCATTTTATGTTTGGTAATAAAGCAGCATTTCCTGCCAAGTTCATTGTTTGTGATTTGTGTACCCCTATCACAGGAGCTCCGAAGCACACTGTCACTAGCAGCACTGAGCAGACAGGCAAATAATATGTAACAAACCAGAGCAGAACTCAATAGAAAGCAGCGGTGAGGAAGAAGAGGCGAGGGGACAAGGGAGCCACAAGTTTATGGAGCTCAGAATACAATTCAGGTGCAGGAGTGTGCTGTCATGGTTTAGGAGGTGGGGGGGGGGGGGGTTAATGTCTGACCACAAAGGGGTTGATTCAGAGCCATGTGAGGAAACTCACTCTTTTTTCAAGAGAGAAAATTGCCATTCACTTTCATTGTGTATCTTGGGCCTGATTCAACAACTGGATGTACATTTTCACCTGGTGTTGGATCAGCCCCAAGGTAGACAATGACAATAAATGGCAGTTATCTCTCCTAAAAATGGAATAAGGTTTTTTCACCTGGCTCTAATTGACCCCATAGAGCAACTCTTTCCTTGTGAGCCACCAACAGGACAGGCTTTGTGGATCTCCAAATTGATGGTTCTATAGCTTTCCTGCTGCATTAATTACTTCACTTCTTCGCTTCTGTGTTGGGATCTGCAAAACCTGGCATGTTGGTGGCTCATGAGGAGAGGGTTAGGGAACACTGCCAGAGTTCAAGTCATGCAACATACCCATCTGTGTTCCAGCTGCAAGTAAAATCCTAATGCCACCCCTTTGACAGCTGGGGAATGCAGAAGCCACATCCCATCTGTTCCATGCCCCCATCAAATCCCCCCTCCCAGATAAAATTCTAGGGTGCTCCACTGACCCCTCTTGCACCCCTATTTATCTTCTTGCACCCTCCCAACAAATGGCACGCAGATCTGTTCTGCCAAGTATCGAAAAGAACATTCTGGAACATAACTGTATATCAGGTGACACATTCTCTCTTAGATACACACATCCTGGCACAACACCAGCTCACAACATTGTGTAAAACACCACATACGTAAGTGTTGTGACTGCATTGTCTTTCTTACTGGAAATGAGTTACAACAAAATTTCTTTAGAATTATTAGCTAGGGTTACATAACACCCACTCCCCCCATTCAGACTAAAAGTAATTCATTCACATTATTAAAGGGTAAGTGCCAATATTTTAATTTAAAATGGGAAAAATATTGTGTTTAACGGTTATTTTTCTATGGGGTATTTTTATTCCTTTTTGCGATTTCTTTTTAAACTGTACATGTATTCCACTTCCTTCCGGCTGTCAGCCCCTATAGGCCCCTTTTGCATTCTTTAATATATACAGTAACAAGTTCATTATACTTTTTCACGTGGTGACTTTGGGGATACTTAGGCCCTTATTTAACAAGGGATAGCGCCAGGTAGCGAATGGTGAGCGAACGGTAATGACGCTCACCGCCACGAGAACGCTGGCTCCCCTCCGCAATCACACATTTATCAAGCCGATCCTGCTTAGCGACTGACAGAGCGCCAGATAGCGAATCATTCATCATTATTCCAGCCTCACCCCACAGCGCCAGCGAGCGACCTTGAACAGCGACAGGTATGACCTCTCGCTACCTGGCGCTCTCCAATGCATTTCAATGGAACAATCTTTAAATATTCATAATTAATTGCTATTAATTTTTTTTTTTTTTTTTAAATGTCAAAAATTCTGTGACCACTTCTGCAATGTTAGTTTTTTTTTTTTTTTAAGGTAAAATAAAAAAAAAAAAAATTGTGCAGAATTGATATTACAGGTCTGATATTAATGTATTCATATTACAAAATGTTTTGAAAAACATGTTTTTTTTTTCCTAAAAATAAGGTTGTTTGGGGGTTAAAAAACTACTTTTAACCCATCGCCGCCAGCGCTCTGGGGTTTAAACAAGCATTTCACAGCGCGAGAATTTTTGGAGCGTGATTTGTTAATGAATATGCTGGGAGCCGTTCGCTATGGCCGTTCGCTGTCATGCGCTCCCATACAGCGCGGAACCTGTCAAACAGCGACTCCTAACCCCGTATTCAACATTACCGCACACCGACTGAGTCGCTGTCAACAGCCGAACAACGGCCAAGCACAGCGAATACTAGCGGGCGCTGTGAAAATAACGCTACTGTCGCTCATCTGTCGCTACCTGGCGCTATTAATGAATCGGCCTCCCCGAGGCCGATTCATTAATAGCGGCAGGTAGCGACAGTTGAGCGACTGTAGCAGTATTTTCACAGCGCCCGCTAGTAGTCACTGTGCTTGGCCGTTGGTCGGTTGTTGACGGCTCCCACCATATTCATTAACAAATCACGCTCAAAAAATTATTGCGCTGTGAAATGCATGTTTAAACCCCAGAGCGCTGGCGGCGATGGGTTAAAAGTAGTTTTTTAACCCCCAAACAACCATATTTTTGGAAACCAAAAAAAACAAGTTTTTAATAACATTTTGTAATATGAATACATTAATATCAGACCTGTAATATCAATTCTGCACAATGTTTTTTTTTTTTTTTTACCTTTAAAAAAAAAATATAACATGGCAGAAGTGGTCACAGAATTTTTCACATTTAAAAAAAAATAAAAAAAAAAAAAAAACATTAATATGAACTAATTATGAATATTTAAAGATTGTTCCATTGAAATGCATTGGAGAGTGCCAGGTAGCGAGAGGTCATACCTGTCGCTGTTCAAGGTCAGACGCTGGCGCTGTGGGCTGAGGCTGGAATAATGATGAATGAGTGGCTATCTGGTGCTATCTCAGTCGGTAAGCAGGATTGGCTTGATAAATGTGTCATTGTGGTGGGGAGCCGGCGTTCTCGTGGCGGTGCCCGTCGTTACCGGTCGCTCACCAGGTGCTACCTGTCGCTATCCCTTGTTAAATAAGGGCCTTAGCTTCTTAATCAGTCTCTAGCAAAATCTATGGGTAGGTGTCATCAATTCAAAAGTGACAACTGCTGATTATGGGGTTTACATTTCAGTATAAGCACTTTAATTTCTCCGACACCCAGTGATTTTTTGTTAAAAGAACCGTCCAGGCAAAAGAAAAAAAAAACTGAATGAATACTCATCTTTTCTCCACTGAAGTGGATCTGTCTTAGTCTGGTTGAAAACTTACCAAATCTCTTGTTTTCTGATATTCAGCTTTCCTTACCCCTGCACTACAGCGACTGTGGTACCATTTGTTTGTGCAGAGGACTAAGAATCTTGACTGGTACTTATTCTTTATGAAAGAGGCTCCCTTAGACCACTCAAATTATACAGATACACCAAGGCCTTGTACACATTGGCAGGAAATGCAGGAAAGTTGGGAAGAGGCTCTGCATGTCACAGCTAGAAATCAACTTTGGCAGTCTTGTGGTACCACAGGGCATGAAAATTAGGCTGTCTATTATAGTTATGTTAGGTTATAGGAATGAGGCTGGGTCTTACTAGGTCACTAACTATCTTACACGCAGCCAGAACCAACCATGGTGTGTTTAGTACTTTACATGTAACAAAAAGCTTGATGAGATTTTGATTGCTTTGAGAAATTTGCTCATATGATGTTTTTTCTGTTTTTCTTTTTTCTTAAATATACTTTATTTTAATTTGTTAAGACATAGAAATATAACAGAGGAACTGTTTGTTACATTTCAAGCTTCCTAGACAAGTAGGAATGTGGCACAGTACAAAACAATACACCACGTCACTTTAAATGCATTAAGCTTTATTAGGGGAAATAGGATTGACATAAAAGGGAGCCAACAGAGCCCGAATGTTAGGGGGTGCTGGTGCGTGGTGTCTCCGGAATGTCCCCCACTGCGTAAGTTGGGAGCCTCATTCCTAAAGGTAAGTATTGGTCTTCTCGCTCTAGGGGTGAGTGTGAGTTATTCACCAGGTTGTTGCCTGTGTGAGTTGGTATCCCACAGATGGAGCACCCAGGGTGTTGGTGTGCTCCCCAGTCTTCTTCCTCTCCCACCCCAGTTGGAGGTCTCCCAAAGTGGTCCAGGGTCTCCTCGGCGACTCCGGATAACACCAGTTCCTCTCCTGCAAAACAAAAGGTAAAGTACAGGTTAATATAGAGTAGTCAAAGAGACTGTAGTCTGGATTCCCTTTCCCCTTTAAGCTCTCACCCATAGTTGGGAATACCCCCCTCGGGTTCTCCTCACGGTGAAATCTGCTCGGCTGGCATTGACCGGGAGTAACAAGGCCTCCACGTCCTCTAGCTGCCCTCTATAGGCAGGTCTTTCTTGCAAGCATCCCATGGTCCATGCATCCCATGAGCCAATAAAAAGTATTGCCATCTGGAAAGGGGAATGGCCTGGGTGGGGTCCCCCAGCTCTTGAGAGCCCCTGTCCCAGTGCTTTAAGCAATTCATAGGATTCATAGGACCAGGGTAGATGGTTAGTATATTTTATGGAATGGGTGGAGCCTAGATAGATATAAAGGAGAGCCCTGGCAGAACGGCAGGAAGCCCTGAGAGGAGTCTTGTGACTGGTGCCGTAGATATGGATGAAGGCAGGTGAACCTGTACAACTCTGAGAAGAACAGTCCTGGGACCAAGCGCCTAGACCGACACCCTGGCCAAGGGTAAGTCCTGGAGAGAAGAGGAGAGCAGGTCTGCCTAGTGTACCCTGGTGAAGAAAGCTGGTAGGACTCTGGCCTCCCATACTGCCATTGCCTCTTTTATAGATGCATTGGTGGTAATTGTTTGCTTCAGCACACATAGGAATTTTTCCCCTGCATTTTTAGAGGAACAACAGACCTTTTCTGTTGTTCCTGTAAAGACACCCCTCCCCCTCCCACACTACCTTTTTGATGTTGGCGTTATCTAAAATGCCAGCACCCTGCTGCAATCCACTTGTCACCCCCCCCCCCCCCCAGCTCTCACAGCAGGCTTAGCCGTACGTATCTCTAGCCGTCTGCTCTTCAAAATGTGTGTGCCAGTACAGTGTATGTCGGGATTCCAAAATGGCGCTGCCCTTTGGAGGAAAATGGGGGAGCGGAGGGATGCTGAGTGTAATGCGACCGAATAGGTAACTTTAAATTAAATATTTATTGAACAGGAGTGACGGGGGGGGGGGGGGGCGGGGCAAGCTAGGTCTGGGGAGTTTTTACTAACTCCCCATGACCTGTAATGTTCCTCTTTAACCCATCCATCCTGGAAGTGGTGAGCTGCCCTAATTACAATGCCTGGGGAGCAGTTGGGGGGTTTGGTACCTTGCTCAAGAGCACTTCTGTCATGTTCCATGGCCGGGATTCAAACCTACAACCCCCAGGTTGCAAGGCCGGTTCCTTATCTGTAGGCCACGACTGCCACTTATAATGGGGTCATCATTGCTGGAAACTCCTCAAGGGGCCGGGTCCCCCCACACTATTGGGTCTCATTGTTCTAGGAGTTTCTACAAGGGGATTTACTTCTAGTGCTTCACAAATCCTTGCCCCTTCTTGTAGACTGTCATGTCCTGGCCTGTCTCTGTCCTGGGAGGAAGAGAAGTATAAAGCCTCAGGAGGACCCCCATGTTCCACCACCCTACTTTGGCATCTGATTTAAAGCGGACCAAAACCCACTGAACTTATGATAGGGAGAACTAGAAATGGCTATTTTCACTTTTTGAATTGGAGGATTAAATTGGAGGATTTGTGTGCTAACTCCTACCAACTGCCCCAAAATCACGTCTGGGATAATGGTGCTGGACCGTGGCCGAGGTAAGGTTTTTTTCTTTGTAATCCCCCATCCTGCCTCAGCACCAGGGGATAGTGGCAGGGTGGGGGATTACCCGAGACCAGACTTCCACTTTTATGCCTTATTCCTTCTGGACAGCCTTCCCCATACCCTCTCCAGCCAATCCTGCTCCACTTTCCACCTGGAACCTATCCTAACTCACATGGTCTTCACACCCTACTAATCACTAAGAACATACATTTGAGAAAGAAATATTAAGGAATATATAGTTGGATTAAGGTTTTTATAAAATAAAACCATCAAAGGATCAGGAAGCACACCCCATCATGATGGTTCTGTGCTTAACAATGTACAAAACGTACCACTTTCCATATATTCATTTGATACCATATGGATTGTCAACCACTTAAACTGTGTTACAAATACATAAAATAACCATGTAGTAAGTAATAGTTTTCAACATCTTTGTATTTACTGAGCAAATTAGGCTTGGGTAAAGTATAAACAGCAGCAGATCAGGTTGGGGTACCAGCAGCCACGCCAAGATCTCACATACCACCAGTGTACCAGTAGTTGGGAACCCCTGCCCTAGAAGGTAAGTGAAGACAATAAAGCTACGTAAGTGTATTTGTATTTCCTCAAATGGTCCGGGAGGACCATTTCATTTTGCACCAGGCCTATATACCCCTTAGATAAGCCTCTGCTTTGATATTTTCTGTTTTTCTGCATATTTGGATTGGATGGTGCCTTGAATAGGTGTCTTAGCAGGAGCTTTTCTTTCCAGGAGACATTTCTTTCCTTTTGCCACCCTCCTCCATCCTTCCATTTCTCTTTCCATAATCTTCCATTTCTGGTTGCAGCCTGGGGTGACGAGAACCACCCACCTATGCAGGAGCAATGACTTTCAGTAGGATGCATTTGATGATAGGTTAGACTCCAGACTACTTTCAAGGGTCATGGTTTTTATATGGATTTTATTATGATATTAGTGTTAACCGTGGTCACAACTTTAGTCACTGTAATTGCACCCGCCTCGTGTAAATGAGCTCCATAGCAGACTGTCACATCTCTGAAGTCTTTTTGCATTTTGCTCTGTTGAAAAATGCACTGAAACAGAAAAAGTGAGGACTGGTCCTAATTTCAGGAATTCAAAGCAATATAGACCCCCTTCAATTATTCCAGCAGTAAAACGACACTGATCTAAACCTGATTGAAACATTTGGCATACCTGATTTAGGTTCCAGAAAAATAGGGAAATAGGTAATTATGAAATAAAACGTCCAGTTTATTTGCATCCATTAAAAACAAAGTTCACACAGGCATGTAACAGTTAAAATATATTGGATATAACTGCCCGTGCCAGTCTGGATGGAAGATATGAATCATAGCATGAACCTTGTCAATACCACAAGTTGGCTTAGAACAATTTCTAAATATAACACCATTGCTGGATAAATGCTTCTCTTAGAATGTTGTTTATTTAGAGCTTTCCTTTCTTTAGTAAATATCAATCTGAAGTGTTATTTGCTAGTTTCGGAATAAAAATTATCTAGCCAGGTATATACATTACATACAAGGAAGTTGTGGCAGGCTAAAGGGTAGGGGTTGTATAACCAGCTATCAGTTACCAATTGGCACGCTACTATCAACCCTTCCATATGGTTTACACTCAATTCTTGCCACTAAATCTGCCCTTACTAAGTCACTATAGTATATTAGCTGCCTAATCAAAAGGCCACTCTCCATTCTTGGCCTATCCTTGCTTTAGACACTGTTGTCCACTCTGTGCTTCTCAATATAGTTTCTTCTCTTGGAATTCAAGGACTCATTCTCATTTGGCTCATCTCCTATCTCTCTGACAGATCTTTTAATGTATTCTGCCCATGTATCCTCCTCTTCTGTCTGTTGGAATACTATACTGGGACCTGTTCTTATTTTAACCTTTACTTATGTTTTGAATCTATACTCACTTTTATGTAGACAAGACAATATACCTCTCTGGCCCTAATCTCTCTCCCATCTCCCATTCCTAACTCTCTGAGCTATATCCTCCTTTATGCCATCCCACTTACTACAACTGAACCAAGATAAAACAGAACCAACACAACTAATAAATTACTGCATGTCCTGATCATATCCCAACTGGAATACTGCAACACACGTTATTGTGGTTTACCCACAAGCAGACTGGCATCTTTCATATTTAACTCTGCTTGACTAATTTCCCTGTCCTCTAATTTTTGTAGAGCTCCCTGTCAATCCACTAGTTGCTAGTCCTAATTTCAAAATTTATATTTTAACCTACAAAGCTCTTCCCAGCCAGGCCCCTCCCTGCATTTAATCCTTATGCATATTAACCCAGATGAAACCTCCAGGACAACCTCGCCACTTCTCTGGAATGCCCTCCCCTGCTCAATTCAACACTCCTCAAAACTCCAAGATTTTAAAAGTGTCCTTAAAACTCACCTCTTCAGACAAGCATATAGCTTGGCTTAACTAACTCTTCTAAACCCCACAGGGCACATGGCGCTAAACTCAATATATACCACTTGTGATCCCGTTTTGTCTCCACCTCTTATCCTTTAGACTGTAAGCTTGTAAGGGCAGGGCTCCCTCTAATTCTATTCTGTTTTCGTAGCTTTCACTTTGAACTTTGTAGCATTTTGTTTGCAATAATCTATGTTCTGTAACTACTACTACGACTACTTTGTACAGTGCTACAGAAGAAGATGGTGCTTTATAAATAAATATAATAGCAATATTAATAATTAGATTATTGCATGTATGTTCAAGCTCTGCTCTGTTTAGGATGATGGTAAAAGCAGAAATTAAGCAATATTTTCAGTATGTTTGCTCTTTTCACATCAATGCTAAGAACAAAGGTCTATGAAGGTCAGCAATGAATAAAATCACTTTTCCAGTTTATGGCTCAAAAACAAATGTTCACACATTGTAATCCAAAACCTGAATAACCAACATGATCCTGTTAGATAACTAAAATGTCACTGTGTTTATTAGACCTATTTGAGCCATGGGATGAAATAAGTTACTTGTCTGGCAAGAGTAGACACAAGGAGATTAAAAGTGATGGGCCAGCCAAGAACACAAGGGTTCCACCGCTAGAAATGAAATATTGATGCTACAGGTGCCATTATGTAACATGTATAATATAATAAGACATTTTTACAGCATTTTACAAGCATTTTACATTTAATAAGGAGATTAAAGTCTCAACTGAAAAGAAATTGCTGTGATCATTAAAGTGGGACAAAACCCAAAACCAAAACCAAAACCATTTTGGTCCCTTTGCCCTGGCCGGCCGATCAGGGGTGCACTGCTGTGCCTCTTCGAGGGCAACTCACCTCTACCTGGTCCAACGGCACATGCACAGCCGCTCGTCCACTCGGAGCCACTGATGTCATGTAGTCTAAGCCATCGTCTAAGGCCAGCAGCTCAGAGCGCGCTGGCGGCCACATCCCCTGCTTTCCTCTAACAGTGTTAGGCCACTTACAAATACCTGCATGCGCCCTGCTGGAGGGATAGCGGGAATAAAGAAGCAGCTCGCGCCTGTGCCCTTGGGCTGGGAAGCGAGGTAAGAATATGGGGCGAATTGGGGGGTTTCACACAGCGAGGCATCCCAATTTTGGATGCCCAAGGGGGAGGGAATCAATCGTTCCAGGAATCGTGTTAGCTTTTGGTCCACTTTAAAGACATCAATTTATTTATCAAAAAGACAGTTAGTCTAGACTAAAATGTGGCGGTCAGCACATTTTATAAGGTTCTTGTTCAGAGAATCCCAGTTGGTCTCCTTGATACCTTTCTCTTTCTTGTTGTCTGTCCATAACAAGAATTTGAGGCTAAGGGCTTTTTTTTTTTACTAAATTAAGGCAAGCTCATGGGGACTGCTCAGTTAGTAAAGACCCCGTAGTTATATACTAAATGCCTGTACCATATGTCTGCACTTTGCCTGGAGAACATTTCCATCTAAAACTCCCAAGTACATTAAAGATAGATATAGTTGCAGGGTGTGAATGCTAGGTGCAGCAGTCGTAATCCAGATAGACATTAGGGATATAACAGGAACTGGCTTTATTGGAACATGAATGCAGTAAGAGAATGTAATCTTACATGGTGGCTAACACAGACAGGAAAAAGAAGGAAGTACCATAGATCAACTGAACACAGAAAATATGACACAGCAGTAAAATGCATAGAAACTACAGTTGAGCATTGGTCACAGTGTCATCTAATGGCATAACTTATGATAGCTGTAAACTGCAGTAAATCAAAGTCACTCCAGCATAGACTAAGCTGGAAGTATGTTGTACAGTTTCTCCAACACCCCTTCTTAACAACTGAGGCCTAGTTTATGAAGCCCATCTTCTTTGTAAGCCTTGAGTGTCTTTCTGTGGTCAGGGGCTTGATAAAGATATTTGCTGTCATACCCTCAGTAGAGCAATAAAGTAAGTCAAGAAGTTCCTGTTCAGAGGGTCCTAAGGTTTGCAGTATATCTGATTCATCCTCTTCTTGCTCCAAACAAATAGATATTGTCCATGTAAATGAGCTCAAATATCCATTTGTTTGCTAATTTCTTTGTTTGTAAGCAGGGGTCTGCTTTACTCCTCTGAAAGTCCTCATGTGTAAGCACTTCATTTATTATCATATTCCATGCTCAGGAAGCTTGCTTTAGACCGTATATACTTCTTTGAAGTTTGCATACTAGGTCTAGCCTTTGTTCTAACCTGATTGGCTTTTTTGAGGAGGTGAGTAGAAGCCTGGACAGAGAATCTGTCATGGAATCTGTACATAGTTTTTATGGATTTTGCAAAAGCATTTGGCCCTATCCCTCATAGACACTTATTGGGGAAATTGAGATCTTCAGGATTAAAAAATACAGTTTGTAACTGGATTGAAAACTGGATGAAGTATTGTGTGCAGAGAGTTGTGGTTAATGAAACCTACTCTGAATGGTTACTGGTTGTAAGTGATGTACCCCAGGGTTCAGTGCTTGTCCCACTTTTATTCAACTTGTTTATAAACAGCATAAAAATGGAATTAAAAGCACTGTCTCTATTTTTGCAGATGACACAAAGATATGTAGCACAGTGCAGTCTATTGAAGATGTTCACAAGCCTCAGGCTGACTTGGACACATTGAGTGTCTGGGCATCCACTTGGTAAATGAAGTTCAATGTGGAGAAATGTAAAGTCATGCATTCGGGATCTAACAACCTGAAGGCCACATATATCCTCGGGGGAGTAAAACTGGGAGAAACATTTGTTGGGTACTGGTAGACCACAGGCTAAATAACAGTATGCAATGTCATTCAGCTGCTTCCAAGGCCAGCAAGATATTATCATGCATTAAAAGAGGCCTGGAATCACAGGATAGGGATGTCATGTTGCCTCTTTACAAGACACGTGTGCGCCCTCACCTGGAATATGCCATCCAGTTCTGGGCACCCATTCATAGAAAGGACGTTCTGACTATGGAAAGGGTGCAGAGGAGAGCCACCAAACTAAGAAGAGGAAGATCTTAGTTATGAGGAAAGATTACGAGAATTAAATCAGTTTAGTCTTGAGAGGAGACAACTGAAGGGGGGGGGGCTGATTGACTTGTATAAATATATAAATGGGAAATACAAAAATATGAGGAAACACTATTTCAGGTGAAATCCTCTCTAAAGAAAATCACCCCAGTAATTTGTGGTAGTCCAGAGTCAGCAAACATCTGATCATTTCAGTCAAAGTTCTGTTCTTTCTTTTTTTGCTCTGGTATGTATGGCACTGTCTTTTGATGCTCTATTCCATTCAGGTTTAAGTACTCTTGTAATCTGTGTCCTGTGAATTCACATGCATTGTCACTTCGAAGTATGAGAGGTTTCCTCTGAAACTTGTTACTTGTCTTTGCTATGTAGTCCTGTAAATTCTCAAAAACCTCACTCTTGTGTTAAATTAGGTAAGTGACTGTGTATCTTGAATAGTCATTTATGAAAGTCACTATGTACCCATTGCCTCCAGGTGTAGGTGGGTTTAGGGAACTACATACATCACTGTGAACTAGATCAAGTGGTCTTGAAGCTCTATTCTGACTGACTTTAGGAAGTGTTGCTCTTGTGACTTTGGATTCGATTAAACAATTACACTTAACAGCAACTTAACAAAGGGATACTGTTAGATCATTTGTCAGATTCCTATTTTGAAGTTCTTGTGTGCATTCTGGGTGCATGTGACCTAAACACTTGTGCCATATGTGTATACAGTCATTGTGTTTATGAGTGCATAGTCTCCCCTTTTCCTTCACTGTGTTGAGGTAATATAGACAGTTATCCTGCATGGCACTCGCTATGGTCTGCTTGCTGTCTAGGATTTAACACTTGTCATCTTGAATTTTACAGTCAGTCCTTTGGCTGTCAGACACTTCACAGATAAGAGTCCTCCTTCAAGATCAGGAAGATAGAGTACATCCTCCACTGGTATGGCTAAATTGTGTCCCATATCATTGGGGTTCCGTGCCCATATCCCTCTGCATGTATTATACTTCCATCTCCATGGTAAACAGTCTCTTTGCTAATAAGATCAAGTTCTGTGATAAGCTTCTATCACTTGTCATGTGACTGGTTGCTCCTAAGTTTGGTATAAGAGGGACGCTGTCTCATTTGCTCTGCTTTCCACATAGTACAGTCTCTCTTTATATGTCCCTGTTTGTTGCACCTAAAACACACTTTGGTTCTGTAGCTTTAAGAGCAGTTCTGATGAGTTCTATGAGCCTGGTCTTTACAAATGCTAGTGTTTTAGGCCGTGTCTCCAGTGTATTGATCAGTGCAGTGTTTGTCTCAGGCCAGCTGCACAACAAAATGCTGCGTGACTGTTAGTTATAGTCTCACCGACTGATCTGTGTTGTGCGATCCCTTCCAACATGGCATTTATATGCTGCTGCATGGCCTGCTCTCTGCTAAGCCTCATTTTGTAAAGTTTCCTCAGCAGAAACAATGTGCGGTTTAAACTGGATTTCACACGCAGTACATCCCACATGCCTTTCGCTGTATTCTCACTGCGTATGTGAATAAGCTGACTGTCTTCCACTAGTAAGCTTATGGCGGCCTGTGCCTGTCTGTTTTTTCTGTCCCAGTCCTGATAATCATCCTGTGGCCTCTCTGTAGTGATAACCTCCCATAAGTCATCTCTGGCTAATAGCATTTCCACTTTAAACTTCCATAGCTGATAATTGTTATTGTTCAGCTTGGCCCCTGAGAGTTTAAGCTCTGAGCTGCTGGCTATTCTCCCTCCTTTATATATATAAGAACAGTCTTACTTGTATACAGGAGATGTCTCTGTGGAAGCTTCCACAGACGGCTACACCGTCTTCCGTTCTGGCCTTTTGTCTGCTTCGGCCACGTCTGGTCACTGGGCTTTATCCATTCATGATGGCTTCTTTCAATCACTGGCTTCATTTGGTCATTCGGACTGGGTGCTGGGTGCAGCAGAGTCATAATCCTGATAGACATAAGTGGTAAAACAGGAACTGGCTTTAATGGAACATGAGTTATTCTAATATGTCACACACCCCGCTTCAAGAAATTCATAACGTGTGGGTAATACTGACCTGTAGAGGGCGATATGCAGAGATGCCAGGAAAAAAGAGAGCCACTCCCGGTCCATAAATACCTGGGACCTCCCACTCATTACCCAGTCTTCATCTCTGCAGTCGGCGAGCAAGTCAGAAGATGTGGTCTCCTCCTTGCACAGGGGGATTTCAGGTAGCCGGGATGACTCCCGGCTCTTTAGTTATCTATTTCCTGATACCGAGCGGGGCTTGGGGAGGTCTTCGGATACTCCTAATGTTCTGGCTCAGATGTTTGAGGTTTTGGCTATTTCTCCTCCTGAGGCGGTTCCACAGCAAAAGGGGGAATTTTTCGAAGAATCCAGGCCGCGCTTGGAATTTCCTAACCAAAAGCATTTTGATGGGATTATTGTTAAGGAATGGGAGAGGCCTGCCCGGCTCCCAGGTGTCCCTCAGGGTTGGGACAAAAAAATAAATAAAATATCCCTTTCCCTTGGATACGGTTAAGCGTTGGGCGTCCCCTCCCGAGGTGGATGCACAGATTCTGGGTTTATCCAACACTACTGTTTTAAATTCTCCTGATTGCTCCACGCTTAAAGATGGTGAGGATAAACGCATTGACCAAATGGCTTGTCATGGTTTTGCCAGTGTTGGGTCAGCCATGAGGCCGGTTTGTGCTTCAGCGCTGCTGGTGGTGGCTACCAGGTCGGTGGTCAGGGACCTGTTGACTTCTTCCGGGTTAGATCCGGATAGTGACGAGTTCCTTGGCCTTAAAAGGTGTGAATTGTTTTTGTCATTTGTACTAGCCGCCTTGAATGACACACTGATAATGTGTGGCAGAACGTCGGCTCTATTGGTGACTATTCGGCGTTCGGTTTTAGTTGCGCCAGTGGGCGGCTGATTTTGTGTCTAAAAAGTCGCTGACCGCTCTTCCCTTTGTGGGATTACGGCTCTTTGGTGGGAAGTTGAATTCAGTTGCCAAGGGTGGTAAGTTACCTCAACGCAAAAAACAGCGCCGTCCCCTTCGTGGGGTGGGTTCCTTTGCTCCTTCCTTTCGTGGGGCCAGAGCTGGCAGAGGAATTGTTTTCCCCGCAGCCAGAGGAGATACCTGGAACAGGGGCAGAGGACGTGCCCGCCCAGGATACAGCTGGGGCTCTAAGCCCAAACCCGCTGCCGAGCCAGTTCAGCAATGAGGGGGCGCCCTCACCCATGTGGGTGGGGGGACGGCTGCAACACTTCTCCCAGGTCTGGGACCGGGAGGTCTCGGACAGATGGATCTGGGAAGTGGTGACTTCCGGCTACAAGCTGGAGTTTGAGCTCCGGCCCCCTCCCAGATTCCTCAGGTCTCGGGTGCCTTCGGACCTTCTGGCCGCGCAGGAGCTCCAGGCGGCAGTAAAGAGTCTGTTGGATATGGCAGTTATTTGCCCAGTGCCGCCCTCAGACAGGGGTCGGGGCTTTTATTCCAATCTGTTCACAGTGCCCAAGAAGGACGGCTCGGTTCGACCCATTCTGGATCTAAAGATCCTCAACAGGTTCGTCCGTCCACGGAAATTTCGCATGGAAACGCTGCGTTCAGCTATCCATTCTCTTCGGCAGGGGGACTTTCTGACGTCCGTAGACATCAAGGACGCCTATCTGCATGTGCCGATTTTTCCAGCGCACCAGAGATTTCTCAGGTTCGTGGTGGAGGATCAGCATTTTCAGTTTGTGGCACTTCCTTTCGGTCTTACCTCGGCTCCAAGGGTTTTCACCAAGGTGCTGGCCGGGGTGATGGCTCTCCTCAGAGCCCAGGGTATTCGCATTGTCCCTTATCTGGACGACCTTCTCATTATGGCATCTTCCTTCAGCCAAGCGGTATTGGACACCAGAACTGTGGTGTCCACTCTGGAGAGATTCGGGTGGGTGATCAACTACCCCAAGTCCTTCCTTTCTCCGTCCAGGTTAGTGTCTTTTCTGGGAATGTCCCTGGATACTTCCCAGGCCAGGGTGTTTCTTCCTCAGTCCAAGGTTCTCTTGATTCAGGAGTTGGTTCGACTCCTCCTGTCTATCCCTCGTCCGGCCATCAGACTGGGGATGAGGCTGGTGGGATTGATGGTAGCCTCCTTCGAAGCGGTTCCCTTTGCTCAGTTCCACACATAGACACTCCAGCTCCATCTGTTGGCGGCCTGGGACGGGTCGCCACTGTCGTTGGATCAGTCCTTCCTGATGACCCCCCGAGTTTGGTGCTCCCTTCAGTGGTGGCTGGATCCAATCAATCTGTCGAGCGGCAGATCCTTTCTGGCCCCTTGGTGGGAGACGGTCACCACGGATGCCAGTCTATCAGGATGGGGGGGGTTCTGGAAGGATCGTCAGTTTCAGGGACTGTGGGGGCCTCAGGAGGCTCACGAGTCCATCAATGTTCTGGAATTGAGGGCCATCAGGATGGTTCTGTTTCGCTTGACTCATCAGTTGCAAGGATTGCCGGTTCAAGTCTGGTCGGACAATCGGACGGCGGTCGCCTACATCAATCACCAGGGAGGGACTCGCAGCAGGAGTGCCCTCAAGGAAGTGTCTTTGATTCTGGCCTGGGCGGAGACCCACGTCCCGTGCATTTCAGCAGTTTACATTCCGGGAGCGGAGAACACGGAGGCAGACTCTCTGAGCAGGTTCTCAGCTCGCCGGGGGGAATGGTCTCTCAGCCCCAAAGTGTTTCGCTTGATTTGTCCCAGGTGGGGGTCCCCGGTGGTGGACCTCTTTGCCTCTCGTCACAATCACAAACTTCCGACATTTGTGTCTCTCTCACGGGATCCACTGGCTCTGGCAGTGGATGCCATGTCTCTGAACTGGAGGGATCTGGGGTTTCTGTATCTGTTCCCTCCGTTTCCCTTGGTGGCCAGAGTGGTGGGCAAGCTGGCCCTGGAGGGTGCGTCAGCAATTCTGGTGGCTCCAAGGTGGCCAAGACAGGTTTGATTCGCAGATGTGGTAAGGTTAGCAGAGGATCAGTTCGTTCTGACCCTGCTGCCGGATCTGCTCCCCCAGGGTCAACTACGTTATCCCAATTTACCAATGCAGGCTTTGACGGCGTGGCTGCTGAAACCTCCATCTTGAAGGAGGAAGGTCTTTCCGATGCTGTGATTCGAACTCTCATTAGTGCTAGGAAGCGGTCTTCCTCTAATATCTACTATAGGACTTGGAGGTCTTATATTGATTGGTGTGAGATCAGGGCGTTGCCTTGTAGGGAATTTTCCATCTCCAGAATCCTGGAGTTTCTTCAACATGGTCTGGACCTGGGGCTCCAGCTTAGTACTCTGAAGGGGCAGGTTTCTGCCCTGGCGGTGTTCTTTCAAAGGTCATTTGCCCTACATCCTTTGGTTAACACTTTTTTCCAGGGAGTCACGCACGTGCGGCCTCCTAGAACACCTTTGCTCCCTGTTTGGGATTTGAATTTGGTTCTTTCTGCTCTTCAGGATTCTCCTTTTGAGCCCTTGAATGATATTGCCTTGTCTTCACTTACGCAGAAGGTGGCCTTTTTGGTAGCCATCACTTCGGTTAGGCGTGTCTCTGAGTTGGCGGCTTTGTCCATTCAAGCCCGGTACTTTGAGGGGCATCAGGACAAGGTGGTTTTTCGTTTCAAGTCCGATTTCCTTCCTAAGGTTGTTTCTGCCTTTCACCTAAACCAAGACATTGTTCTGCCCTCTCTGTGTCCTAATACCAGCAATGACAAGGAGAGGGCCCTGCATTCTTTGGATGTGGTTCGTGTTGTGAAGTATTATTTGGAGGTAACGTCTTCCTTTCGTAAGACGGATGCCTTTTTTGTGGTGCCCTCCGGGCCCCGAAAAGGCTTGGCGCCTGCCAAGTCTTCCATTAGTAAATGGATCCGTCAGACCATAGTTGGGGCCTATTCTGCCAAGGGGAAGGTTCCCCCTTTTCGTGTTACTGCTCATTCTACTCGTGCGGTTGGGGCGTCCTGGGCTTTTCAGCACCAGGCCTCTGTTGAGCAAGTTTGTAAGGCTGCTACTTGGTCTTCTGTTCACACTTTTTCCAAGTTTTACAAGGTTGATGTTCGGGCCTCAGCGGATGCTGTGTTTGGCCGCAAAGTTCTGCAAGCTGCAGTGGTTTAAGTTGTGCCTTGTTGCCCTGTTTTGGATCCCCGCCCTTTATGGACACTGCTGTTGGATGTCCCACACGTTATGAATTTCTTGAAGCGGGGTGTGTGAGATACTTAGAATAATACCATTTTGTGAATACTCACCTGTAAAATGGGTATTATAAGTATGTCACACACCCCGCTTCACCCTGCCCTTTTGTATTCTGGATCCTTTATATGGTGAACTTTGCGTTGTTATGCTTTGTGTTGGGCTCTTCCTGGTCCCTTACCTTACTGCTGTTCTTATACTGGGTAATGAGTGGGAGGTCCCAGGTATTTATGGACCAGGGGCTCTCTTTTTTCCTGGCATCTCTGCATATCGCCCTCTACAGGTCAGTATTACCCACACGTTATGAATTTCTTGAAGCGGGGTGTGTGACATACTTATAATACCCATTTTACAGGTGAGTATTCACAAAATGGTATTTTCCGCCCTATAACACGCACTTATTTTCCCTAAAAGTGGGGGAAAATGTCAGTGCATCTTATCGGTTGAATGTAAAAAAAAAAAAGTAAAAAAAATGTCACATGAGCCTCGCACCCATGCCATTGAGAGGCCAGCCAATAGAGGAGTGGCAGGGTAAATATCCCCTGCCGCTCTCCCCACTCTGAATTTCAGCCCCGCCACCTCTGCCTCTCTGGCCGGTGTGCGTTGACACAAGCACCCGGGTCTGTGCAGCGGATGGACCTGGCCTGCGTCAGCGTCCATTGATGGACTGCAATGGGGAGTCTTAGCACAACATTTGGTTTCTAATATTTTTTTTCTTACTTTCCTCCTCCAAATCCTAGGTGCATCTTATGGGCAGGTGCATGTTATAGGACGAGAAATACAGTCATTTATTATCGCTGTGAATAACTGACAACTAGGTTTTTTGGGGACTTTTTTGTAATTTTTTGGGTATTTTTCATTAGATACAATTTTTATATAACAAAAATTAGCTTGACTTTTTAAATTTTATTAGTTTTTTCTTAGTTTTCAGTGTTTAATTAAATGTCATTCAATTTAACATTAAAAACATTTTTTTTTAAGTTTTTATCTAAAGAAAAAATTTTTTTTTATTTTCTGGTCAATTTTTCTTGCCGCTTAACCAGCATTCATTTAAACAGGGAAAGTGACAGCTGTGCATTTTTTTCTTTATTTTTGTTTATTTTCACTTTTATTTAAAAAAAATTTAGCCTCCCCCCACCAAAGCAAACCAGCATTAGGGCTTGTAACCCAGTTCTCAGAGTCTGCGATGTGTCCAATGGACCCCTATACAAGTTCATACACCATTACCCACACCCCCAATGGGGTTAAATTAAAAAAAAATATTTCCTGCCACAAACAAAAATGAGTGGGGTCCCCCCTATAATCAAGAGCTCTGAGCCCATAGCACAGGGCATAAGGGCTTGTAACTTTCAGGGCCCTAAGCCCTGGGTTTCCAGCCCTTATGCTTGGTGCCCGGGCTGGCTGGCTTTGGGGAGGGGGCACATTTTCTATTTTCAAATAAAAGTGAGAAAAAACAAAATGAAAGGAAAAAATGCCCTGCTGTCACTTTCCCTGCATAAATGAATGCCAGTTAAACAACATCCATTTAATCAAGGATGAGTGTTCCAAAACAATTTAAAATTCTGCCAAAATTTAGTTAGAGAAAAATTGTATATAACAAAAATATTAATAACTGTTTTTAATTGAATAGGTAATTCAACTCTCAATGGCATTTTTAAAAGTTTCTATTATCGTGTAGCAAAATAATTCTTCAATATGCTGAGCTTACCAGTTTTATTTAATTTTTTTATTTGTTTGCAACTCTGTAGCTAAGGCATGGGTTAACCCATTCTGCTGAAATTCATCTTCTTCAGTTTGGAAGGATCACAGTCTTGTTTTCTAATAGCAAAAGGGTTAGTGGCCGGGTTCTCTGCTGGAGAGGTCATTAGACTGCTTAGACTTAGCCAAAGCTGCTAAAGAGTTCACCTGTTACAATGGAAGGATTGTGGGACTTGTAGTCCATTGTTTTTACTCAGGGCCATCGAAACCATACTAAGAATCACAGAAACAGCATGCTGATAAGTAAATCACAGGTCTGAGGGCACAATCCTAACATAAAAGTTTTTTTTTACATTCCAAAAGAGGAAAACAATAAGGCAGAACACCAAATACCTGCCAAAAAGGGAGTTTTCCTTTAATTTCTGGGTGGTGACTGGGCTGGGAAGGGCTTGTCATGATGCAGATTTATGAGTGTTAAGCATGCTCTGCTGTGGACAGAGAAAGCTGCGAAACCACTTTGGCTTGCCGTGCTTGGACATGCTGGGAGCAAGCACAGCAAGGGACAGAGTAGCTGTAGGACCACCTTTTTGGAGTGTCCTGGTGGAATGAAATTTAAAAAACAGGAAAAATTTAGAGCCCTGTTACAACATCGACCCAGCACTGCTGGAAATGGAGGAGAGGCACATGGGACAGGCATCAGGTCAGCTGCTTACTGACATATTATTGCCGCTCAATGAAATATGACTGTAAACAATGTGAGATCTCCACCCCTTCTAATACCACACAGCCTGAACAGAATCATTGTAATTGCCCCTTAAGTTTCATTACATGATACATAATTGTTTAATGAGAGAATTAGGGACACAATTATCTATATCATGGTGCCGAAAATAACAGCGTTTTATGTGCAGTGTCTTTTGTTTGGCTGGGAATCAGTGTTCACTTCATAAGCAAGCATCTCTCCACACCCTCACCACATAAAACAAACACTTTGTTCCATGATGTATGCTGTTCTGAACGTTTATTATTGTGATCTTGGACACTCAGAGCAGAAAAGTGTCATCAAATTCAGTGACGAAAGAATAAGGCAAATATTATTTGGGTTCATACAGGGGTTCTATAAATTTTATGGCCATTCATTTGTATATAGTTGACAATTTATTTTCTTACTTTCCTCCTCCTAATACTAGGTGCGTCTTATAGAGCGAGAAATACAGTCATTCATTATCGATGTGAGTAACTGACAGCTGGGTTTTTTTGGGACTTTTTTGTCATTTTTTGGGGTATTTTTCGTTAGATACAATTTTTATGTAACAAAAATGTGCCCGACTTTCTAGTTTTTATTTGGTTCTTTCTTAGTTTTCAGTGTTTTGGATTCATACAGGGGTTCTATATATTTTATGGCCCTTCATTTGTATATAGTAGACCAGACTGTCAAACTCCGGGGACAACCGTCTTCTGCGTGAGTTCACAACCCCCAATCTCCACAGTTAGCTTCACCTTTAGCCTAGCCCCTGTTTGCCAGGACGCTTTAAGCACCTCACCAGACACGGTTGCCCCCAGGACATGATAGCTTAATGGATGTAAACTCACAGGGGTGAAGATGGATGAATCGAAGGTAAGACTGGGTGTAATCGTGTAAGCCGAGATATACACAGATAATAGTTCTTATAATAGCAGCTCCAAGGGAGAAACACAGGAAAGGTCAAAGATCACGCCAAGGGTCAAACTAGGAAATCAAAGAGCTTTGCGGCACCAGGGATGAGATGGGTACGAAGTCGTGAATCAGGCAGAGGTCGGCTCATGTGGCGGTCAAGGAAAAGTCTGGCTAGCAAGATCGGTAACGGATAATCAAATAGGAGTCTCAGGAATAGTGCTCAGCTGAAAGGCTATCACTGGCAATTACATTATGGCAGGGGATCCTTTTTATATGTCATGGATGCAGAGGATTCGACGGGAAGGAACTGACCCTGTGTGCATGAATCAGCTGTGCTCATGCGCGCACGCGAGCACAAGCAGGGGACGCGGCGTGGAGAGGAGGAGGCAGAAGCGCTTGGTTCTGCCCAAGCCAGCACCTGCCCGAGGGGAGCCCGGCCAGCCTCCTGAGCCCACGCCGCCCAGAGACAATGCTGGACCAGGCTTCAGGTAAGTGCATGGTGACACAGACTTTGTATCCTTCTTGGTTATCTTATGCAAAGGGTAAAAAAACATAACAAGCAAAGACTTCAACATGAAGCTCACCTACCTGCCTTGATCTGACACTTGGCTCGTTTCCACACCTTGCTTTTGGCTGGAGACACAATGGAGGAAGGGGACAGTCTTTTGGTATAAAATCAGTCTGGAGTGAGCACCATGGCTTTATTTTTGTTAGTCATCTGATTGGTTTTCTCAATTCAGAATGATCACAAATCTAAACAACTACTGTTGTTTATATCAGCTGTTCTTCAAAATATTTCCCATTAGGCACTCACTGGCCTGCGTCTAGGGCGGCGCAATGCTAGGTGGCATCAACTCTTCTTTTTCAGTTTTAGCATCAGCCCCAATCTTCTGTCAATTGTATCTTTTGATGCACAGATTGTTTTAAAATTTAAAAAAAAAAACATCTTGTGTGTAAAATATTCCTCCCGGTTACAATGATGCCACTCTTTCTTGCCCACCCTAATATGAAACAAGCGCTTTAGGAGATTTTCAAATAAAATATAATCACTATGCGCATCTTGCAGTTTTTCAAGAAAAACAACCCTTTACATTTGAAAAAAGCCCCACAATCCCCCATATTCTCTCAATGTACACACCTTAAGCTTTCTAGGCATATCAGGCATGTTGTTGTGTGGGCAGTTTTATAAACGCAAACTCTCAAGGAATTCACTGGTTGCACAGGGTTCCTTAAAAAACATAATAAAAAAGCAGACATTTTTCTAAAATATCAATATGCAAACAAGAAAAAACAAGCTAAATTTGAAACAGAAAGTTCCCCTCAACAGAAAATACCCAACATGCATCGGTACTTTAACGTTTAACTGTGATTTTTGCAGGAATTTTCAGCAAAATTATCAATTGTTTTTTTCATCAGAGTTTGGGATTTATCATAAAATATGTCTTTTTTGTAATTAAATGATTAAAAAATTAAATGTTTTCAAGATAACCATATTGCATGTGAAAGACACATTCCTTCTGATTACAACGGTACCACATATGTTTCGGTAGACTCTTGTTTCTGCACAGGAGATTCCCAAACTGAAAAGAGCACTTTATGACATTTTCAAATAAAATAAAAATAATAATATAATAAAATAATAATAGCAAATTAAAAATGGTTTACAAATGGCATGGGATCCCCTATTCAAGCAAAACCAGCCGGGCGCCAGCTATGGGGGCCGGTAGACCAGGACGTAGAGACCAACCAGTCCAGCCTCTGACCCTGAAGGCTACCAGCCTGCATAGCCCTCATGGGCTGCATGCTCTTCTGCCCCCCCCCTCACCTGGGCTTTGGTAATGGGCTGAGGCTTAATGGCAAGTCAACTGCTTACCACAGGTGACTTGCCAGCCCCTTAAGCCTTATGAACTGCTATAGGGGTCTCAAAGAGTTAAATGTAAAAAAAGGACACAGACACAATTAAAAAACTATTTTATTACATTTGTTTTTTCTCTATTTACCACTGATCTAATGCTGATCGCTATGTCCTGCGCTGCGCTGTCACATAAAATCCTGGTGATTGGTTCACTTTAAAGAGTGCCTAGGGTGGGGAAATCCCTAAATACAGCCCTGCATTATCATCATTTGTTTACCATAATCAACATGGGGTTAGGGACCTCATAAAGGTAAGAAGTTTATTATAGTTTCATGATTTGAGCTATAAGTTGTTATTAAGTCCTTTTAAGGGCAGTTAGGTAGGAAAAGGAGACTCACATACTAAGAGATAGAGAAACATCTGCTAATTGTTCTTTTTAGGGTACTGTCAGTAGGAAGAGGAGGATCATATAGTGAGGAACAGAGAAATATCTAATCGTCCTTTTCAGGGCAGTGTAAGTCACTGCAAGTGTATACTCGTACTGCCTCCTCCTCCTCCTCCCCCTGGATCTCTGATTTAAAAATTATAATTTTATTTGTTTTTAATTTATTTTTTTATTTTATGTTATTATTTTAAGAACTTCCCTACCCAATTTTACAGCCATTTTTGTGTCACCAAGTTTGGTTTCTCATTGATTTCAATCGGGTTCGGGTCAAGTCCAGGTACCCGATCCGGACTTAAAGTTTGGCCGAACTTGGCTTATCACTACTTACTGCATGTACCAAGACCATAAAAGTGGGTCGGAAACGTCCAATTACTGCACATAACTGAGGTAAGGCTCTACGTCGGTTAGCAGCATAACAAATAAGACTGGAGAACAGCCAACATTTTTTCATAATCTCAGTTTCTACTTTCAAGAACCCTTATTTGGAAGCTGTGATCACATGACCTGAGCGCCCTTGTGGGCCTATCAGAGGTCCAGCTATATTCAGTGTTTTTCAAGACAAATATTTAATTTTGTCAGAGTGCAGTCTTATCATACATCTCAAATATTGAAAAAAATTGCTGGATAAATGTGTATGATACCAAATACAGAAGTATCCAGCACCTTCCTGTATTGCCTCATAACAACTTCCATGGAAACTATAATAGCATAACAAGTACTATTGTTCTAAGGGAAATTCAGCATGCTAATGAAATGCCATATGGACGAACAGGGAAAGGAATGGCAGGAACCACTACTTGTGCTGATCAGGTAAGTAATGGTCTTGGTGGTAGGATATTTGGTAGACAATGGTAGAAAAGGGAAGGGCCTTGGGGGGGGGGGGGCAAAAGGGAAGATATAAATTGATATGGTTGCTAAGTCAGATTTGAAGAAGATGGATTCATCTGTCATGGTTGATCACATCATATGGGGAAGGGATGGAAATTAATTTTCATTGGCAGCTGGGAGGATTTTAAAGAGGATTATTGGGTCATTGGCAAGATGGTGGGAATTGGGGGAGGAGGATTTTTCATTGACAGACGCCATGCCAACATTGGAATTTGCTTGTTCAGTGTTTTGTATTAAGCATATTATTCTTTTTTTTTGTTTGTAGCACATTAGAAACCAAGTTCCTAAAGTGTATAATTAATGGATCTGAGGATGTTGCAGAGGTAGAGGGTTTTTGCACTCAGGAATTTAGTTTATTTAATCTATATTTTCTATTGACACGTAAATAGGTGGTTTTATAACTTGCCAACATTTATGGCTGACACCAATTGGTCTGTAATTTGAATAAATTAGTTGTTAGAGAGATCTTATAGAAGTGACATGTTGACTTCTTTAGCTTAAAACTTCAGCAGTAGGATAAACATTTTTTTAGAAAGTTATTAATAATCAACCACCACATAATCTCAGAATGACAAAATCCTGTTGTGCCTACCTGAGTGTGTCGCCCAATATTAGAAAGGTTCAACCAGGTGCCAAATGTGAAGAGGGAAAATTACCAGGCAGATCAGTAGCTCACCAGCTTGTGGCCACAGGAACAGCAATTGCCACCAGCATGATGTTCGCTGAACTACCAGGCAATGAGAGCAAAGTTCCAGTGTCTATGCCTTTCAGCAGTATTCAGGTACTATTCCAGGGTGTTCCTTATTTATATCCATCAGCTCTCTGGTTAGGAGCCGAAGAAAAGAGACAGAGGAACTTGACTTCTTTGAAGGAAAATTGTAGCATAGCCACCACAGAGAAGACTGCAAGAAGCACTCAGGGCCAGGAGAAAACTTGAAACAAAAAGATGACATAGAATTCAGAATAGAGTTTTTTTTTTATTTTTCGATAAAAGTGGTGTTTGCAATGTGGGCAGGTGGTAATTCAAATACCCGCACCAACTTCCTGAGCAACAGGGGTGCAGATAACCCCAGTGCCCATCAGCATGAAGCTGGTGCTCTTCTGGAGGTAACAATTCTTGAGGGCTGAAGGTCATGATGGGCGGAGGACAGCTGTGTGGCACCAACCCCTGTGCTCCGGGTGCCAGGAATAGGGAGGACATGTCATTGATTCACGTGCTTATCATGAAAACTTGTACTTTATTTTGGCAAATTCATTTTTTTCGCATAATTGAATTGCACAAAATATAAAACTTTGTTAAAGTGTTTATCAAAGCCTACAAATGAAATTTCACAATGCTTTTACAGGTTACAGAAAATAGGAGGATCAAAAGCTAGATAAAAAATGAAGCTGTATTTTTATAATGATATACGTGATCTCCTCTCATAAACTACAGTTATTTTCATCATATGGCTGTTTAAAAAAAATGAAAAGAATAGAGCTTGGTGATGTCATGCCATGTTACAAGAACACTTCGCTATTGTAGCAAAATGTCACAGGGTATGTCTCAGAGGTTTAGTATTGGCTGCCAAACCACAAGCAAACAAGCAGATGGGGCATTAGTAGTCCTGCTCTTATTATGGATGAGAACGCCTATACAGAGTCTATCCATACTGCATATCATGGTGTCATTATCTATTGTAATATTATTTTTTGTTAGTTTATATATGGCTATTGTCTTTTTGGTTCTAAACAGAACACAGGTGTCATCCAAATAAATACATACACACAAAATAACATTGCATAACGTATGCAGGAAAAAAACTGCACTTTAATACCCTTGGGCATGTTTTTGTCATAGGTATTGTGCTCTGCAGTTGTTTTCCTGTCTTCTAAAGCAGATCTCCAGTAAAAAAAATAAATACATTTGTATTCAAAACCAACCTTCTGCGGTCAGCTACCTATTCAGTATTCAGATGCAGTATTCAATTGCAGAAGCTGTGCTCCTGGACTGTGGGAGCCACAATGTTTCTACACCTAAGAGGCCTACTTCTGGGTAAGCAAGAGTGCACTGACTGGGGATGGGATGAGCTTTCAGTGCAGAAGCAAATATATATATATATATATATATATATATATATATATATATATATTATATATATATATATATATATATATTTGGAAGGAGAGAAAAAGGGCTGCCTAGCACGCTGTGCTACATCAGACGCTCGATCCCCACGTGGCACATCAACCCCAGCTATTCTGCTAAAGCTGTCAATGCGCCAATCTTCTCTCCACGGCCTACCACCAAGGAGATATGAGATAATTCAGCGGGGAAGCACAAGGGTGAAAAAGGGTCAATACACATCTCCACTCCAGGGTAGGGGGAGGGAGAGAGGGGAGAACAAGGCAACATAGGTGACGTGGGGATCACAGGAAAGAGGGTAGGGGCAAACAATATGGAGGGGTAGAAGGAAAGGGACAAAAGAGGCAAGGAGGTATCCTAGTGGTGAGCAAAGCAGGAGAGAAGGGAAGAAGGATGGGCTAAGGGGGCGGGAGAGGAAAGGCTGGGAGGGAGGAGGAAAGGAAGAAAAAGAGAAGAAAAAAGAGAGCAAGGGGAGGAGAAGATAAAAAAATGTGGGGAAGGGGGAAGAAGCAGCTAGAGGGCCAGGGAGGGAGGGGAGGAGCCCCCCTCCCGAAGCCCCGACCAGGCTGGCTCTTAGTTAACGTTTCCTTCGGCCCGACCTCGGGAGGGGGGGGGGGATGGGGCACACCATCCTCAGCCAGTATCCAAGAAAAAGGCCTTTGCCGCGCCCGACTCAGAGTCTGATCCAATTCATGCAGGTCGTCAAATACACCTCAGGGTTTCCTGTATCCTCCGATATTATCTTCTCCATTCTTCGCATGTGGACCATTTCAGCAAACCATTCCACCATGCTTGAGGGATTTGGGGGTTTCCAGCGCCTGGGGATAATCGGCCCTGCTGCCGTAGGTCCAGTAAATTTTACGGTCAGGACAAAGAAGAAAGAGGAGGCAGGGAAAGTGAGCTACCACTCACAAACAGTCCCCCGTACTGCAGCTGCTAAATTACAGCCTGTCAGCTCTCACTCACCGTGTCCCCGTTCCCGCGCCGTCCCCGGGCGTCTGGCGGCGCAGCTCCCGGCCCGGCGTCCTGGCCGTGCGGCGTCGGCTCGGGCGGGGGCGTCTCGCGCGGTGCCCGGCTCGGCCACGCCCCCCTCTGCTTCCAGCAGACGTGCTCGCGCACAGGCGCGAGCACGTATTTCTTATTCCCTCCGGCGGCGCTGTTCTGTGCGCGCCCGCCGGAGGACTTGTTTAAAGGGCCAATGAGCCCTAACCACCCTGGGGCTAACGCCCCTTCCTTGTTTAAAGGGCCAATGAGTCCTAACCACCCTGGGGCTAACGCCCCTTCCTTGTCTGGGCCAATGAGCCCATAGGAGGGCTTGGGCTATTCCCAGGCTCTACCTATAGTTGCCCAGTTCACAAATTGCACCAATCACACATGCAGCTTCCACAGCCCCTATCACTGTAGCCTCCTATAAAGGGTTCACACCATCAGATGATCAGTGCCTGTTATAGCGCCTTGATCCTAGTTTGTTGCTAGCCTCCTGTGAATCATTGTTGTTCCTGTTGCCGACCTTCGCCTGTTTTCTGACCATCCTTGATCTGTGTTCCTGTTGCCAACCTTCGCCTGTGTTTGACCATCCCCGATCTGTGTTCCTGTTACCGACCTTCGCCTGTTTTCTGACCATCCTCGATCTGTGTTCCTGTTGCCGACCTTCGCCTGTGTTTGACCATCCCCGATCTGTGTTCCTGTTGCCGACCTTCGCCTGTTTTTGACCATCCCCGATCTGTGTTCCTGTTGCCGACCATCGCCCCGAACCTAGACCACGAACTGCCTACTCCTTTGTACTGCTGCCATCTCGGACCTCCCGTTGCCAACCTCCAGTCTGTTCTTGGACTTCCGTCAATCGCTCAGCTATTGGGCTACTCAATACCACTTCCAGCCAAGGGTTCTCCAGACCTCTGAACAGTAAGACTCCAATCTTTGAGCCATTGAAGTCCTGGGGGCAACCGATCCCGGGCAGGCGTGCTCTGCGTCCCGGCAAGCGGGGGCTCCTATAGGTGAAGCTGGCTGCGGAGATTGGGGGTTGAGGTCTTACCGAGAGGGCTGGAGTTACCTAAGTGGATTGTTGCAGTACCCAGAGCGTGACATTATAACAGGCCCCCATGGATGACCTGGTACAGCAAGTACAGGCTATGGCCACAGCTATAAATCAACTTGCCCAAAGAGTGGCCAATCAAGAAACCAGGCAAATTCCTGCATCCGCTGTACCACCTCACGTGTCGGAGCCGAAGGTCCCGTTACCGGAGAAATTTTTTGGAGACCGAGCCAAATTCTCCAATTTTAAAAATTCCTGCGAGCTGTACTTCAGATTGAGGCCCGTATCCTCAGGCACCGAGACCCAACGGGTGGGGTTAGTTATCTCCCTTTTGCAGGGAGATCCCCAATCATGGGCTTTTAGCCTGCCTCCCGATGATGCTGCCCTGCACTCCGTTTCATCCTTTTTTCAGGCTATGGGTGTGTTATATGCCGACCCAAACCAGCGGTCCACAGCCGAAAACAGGCTTCGGGCCTTGAAGCAAGGTCGGAATACTGCCGAAGATTACAGTTCTGAATTCCGACGGTGGGCAGTAGACTCCAGATGGAATGACCCAGCCCTGTGTAGCCAGTTCCGTATGGGTCTATCAGAGGGTATCAAGGACGCTTTGGTCAATTTCCCTACACCAGCAGATCTAGACCAGCTAATGCAGGTCTCCATCAAAATAGATCGGCGTCTTAGAGAAAGAGCCAGGGAAAGGGTTAGGACTTCCTCGTCCTTTAAGCCATCTCAGACCCCCAACCCACCCACTTCCCCTGGGGCAAACACACCTTCTACCTCACTGGAAGAACCCATGCAGGTCGGTAGAGCTCGTCTTACCCAGGACGAGAAGCAGCGTAGACGCTCCATGGGTCTCTGCTTATATTGTGGGAATCCGGGACATTTTGCTAGGTCCTGTCCTAACAAGGGATACCCGGCGGGAAACTTCCTCGCCTAGATCAGGAGGAGAGTACTGATCTAGGTGAGTCCGTTAATTACTCTCACTTGAATAAAATGTTAATCCCCATAGAGCTTTCTTGGGGTCCTTCCAAACGGGCAGTATCCGCCTTTATCGATAGTGGAGCTGCGGGTAATTTCCTGGATCGGAGCATGATCTCCGTCCTGGGAATTCCGCTGGTACCCCTTGGAAAATCTCTACAGGTTCTGGCCATAAATGGGAAGGCCATCCAGGGAGGTCCGGTTAGCACCAAGACCCCACCTCTCAAATTAATTGTTGGCTCTTCCCACTCAGAATATATCGAGTTCTTGGTTTTTGATTGTCCGGAAACCCCGGTAGTACTGGGATATCCCTGGTTAAAACTCCACAACCCCATTTTAGACTGGCAGAATGGGGATTTAGTGAGGTGGAGTAATTACTGCAAGACACATTGTTTTTCCACTGCCCTCAAAAGTTTTCAGATGCTGCCACAGGGATTGCCTCAGCCTTACGCAGATTGGGCTGATGTTTTTTCTGAACGTTCTGCAGATTCCCTTCCCCCACATAGGCCCTATGACTGCCCCATTGACCTGCTCCCCGGGACCATCCCTCCTAGAGGGAAGATTTATAATCTTACCCGGCCGGAAGAACAGGCAATGAAGGAGTACATCTCCGAGAATTTAAGCAAGGGGTTCATCCGTCCTTCTACTTCGCCTGCGGGGGCTGGCTTCTTTTTTGTGGAGAAAAAAGATGGTGGTTTAAGGCCTTGCATAGATTACAGAGCCCTGAATAAGATCACGGTAAAAAAACGGTATCCCCTTCCCTTGATTGGGGATTTATTTAATCAAGTAGTAGGTGCTCAGGTGTTCTCCAAGTTAGACTTAAAGGGGGCCTACAACCTAATTCGTATTCGGCAAGGAGATGAGTGGAAAACTGCATTCAATGTTAAAGATGGTCATTACGAATATCTAGTCATGCCCTTTGGCCTTTGTAATGCTCCTGCGGTCTTCCAAGACTTTGTTAATGATGTCTTCCGAGACTATTTGGGCAGATTCATGGTGATTTATTTGGATGATATCCTCATTTTCTCTAAGTCTTTGTCCGAACATAGACAACATGTGAAGATGGTACTTCAAAAACTGAGAGAGAATAACTTGTATGCAAAGATTTCTAAATGTATGTTTGAGGTCACTACCGTTCCCTTTTTGGGTTATATAATCTCTAGCCAGGGGTTAGAGATGGATGCGGGGAAAGTTTCGGCGGTGCGGGATTGGGTACAACCCAAGTCTTTAAAAGAATTACAGCGTTTTTTAGGTTTCGCTAATTTCTATCGACGCTTTATTAAGGGTTTTTCCAATATTGTTGCTCCTCTCACCAACCTTACTCGCAAGGGCGCCTTCACTGTAAACTGGTCATCTTCGGTCAATGAGGCCTTCCTGACTCTAAAACAGGCTTTTACTTCGGCGCCAGTTTTAGTTCACCCTGACGTTAATAAACCTTTTACCATTGAAGTAGATGCATCCGAGTTGGGTGTGGGGGCGGTGTTGTCGCAATACTCTGGTCATCCTGAACTTTTGCATCCTTGCGCCTACTTCTCACGGAAATTTAGTGCCGCGGAACAGAACTATGATGTTGGAAACAGGGAGTTATTGGCGATTAAACTGGCTTTTGATGAATGGCGTCATTGGTTGGAGGGGTCATTGTATCCGATCACGGTCTATACTGATCACAAAAACCTCGAGTACATTAGCTCAGCTAAGAGACTGAACTCTCGTCAGGCTCGTTGGGCATTATTTTTCTCGCGCTTTAATTTTATAATTAGATTTAAACCAGGAGTAAAAAATTCTAAGGCGGATGCTCTGTCCCGCTTGTTTGGGGATTGTAAGGATCGGGGTGATATGGGGGAACCTATTTTGCCTGTGGGTTGTGTGATTGGGGCCTTGCTTCCTGATCTTTCGAACGCCTTGGTGCCATTTCAAAATGAATCCCCTGTAGATGTACCTTTAGGGTGTCAGTTTGTACCACCGCATCTGCGTTCTGATGTAATTCGCGAGTTTCACAATGCCAAAACTGCTGGACATCTAGGAAATCGTAAAACTTTCATTTTAGCCCAACGCCTTGTATGGTGGCCTACTATGCGACGCGATATTACTGCCTTTATCGACGCATGTTCTGTTTGTGCGCGAAGTAAGGGGGTTCACAAGGCCCCTAGTGGGTGTTTAGTCCCACTTGATATCCCTGCTGAACCATGGACTCATATTTCTATGGATTTTATTGTAGATTTGCCTTTATCACACGGGAATACTGTTATTTGGGTGGTCGTAGATCGTTTCAGTAAGATGGCACATTTCGTTCCTTTGGCCAAGCTTCCTTCTGCACCAGAGCTTTCTCGACTATTTACTTCACATATTTTTCGTATTCATGGTATTCCGTCCAATATTGTCTCTGATCGGGGTGTCCAATTTACTTCACGTTTTTGGAAACATTTCTGTTCGCGGTTGGGTATTCAGATCTCTCTTTCGTCTGCTTACCATCCCCAGTCCAATGGGCAGACGGAAAGAACTAATCAAACTTTAGAACAGTACTTAAGGTGTTATGTCTCTGATGCCCAAGAACAATGGGCAGATTTTATTGATTTCGCCGAATTTGCTTACAATAACGCGCCTAGTGAGAGTACCAAGATATCACCTTTTTATTGTAATTTTGGGAAAAATCCTAGAGCTTCTTCCCTTTCAGGGTCACCCTCCAACTTGCCGGCGTTGGAGGAGTGGCTTCAAGAACGGAAGAATATCTGGACACATGTTCAGGAAATTCTTAAGACTACTAGTTTAAGATATAAAAAAATTGCCGATCGTCGTAGATCACGGGAGCCCACTCTTCAAGTAGGCGATTTAGTTTGGGTCTCCACTAAAAATATTGCGCTCCGTCAACCTTCTTGCAAGTTGGGTCCAAAATTCATTGGCCCTTTTCCTATAATCAAAAAGTTGAATAATGTGTCTTTTAAAGTTCAACTCCCGCCAACTATGAGAATACCCAACTCTTTTCACGTTTCACTGTTAAAACTGGCGAAGAATACTCCTCTTGCTGGTCCTGCACCTATTCTTGTGGATAATGAGCCCGAGTATGAAGTAAATAAGATCTTGAATTCTCGTAAGATACGCAATTCGTTACAATATTTGGTGGACTGGGTTGGCTATGGTCCAGAAGAAAGATGCTGGGTGGCTGCAAGGGATGTTCATGCCAAAGCTCTTGTACGGAAATTCCACCGTGATAATCCAGAAAAACCAGGTGAGGGTCCGGAGGCCCCTCGTGAAGGGGGGGGGGGTAGTGTCAGCTCTCACTCACCGTGTCCCCGTTCCCGCGCCGTCCCCGGGCGTCTGGCGCGAGCACGTATTTCTTATTCCCTCCGGCGGCGCTGTTCTGTGCGCGCCCGCCGGAGGACTTGTTTAAAGGGCCAATGAGCCCTAACCACCCTGGGGCTAACGCCCCTTCCTTGTTTAAAGGGCCAATGAGTCCTAACCACCCTGGGGCTAACGCCCCTTCCTTGTCTGGGCCAATGAGCCCATAGGAGGGCTTGGGCTATTCCCAGGCTCTACCTATAGTTGCCCAGTTCACAAATTGCACCAATCACACATGCAGCTTCCACAGCCCCTATCACTGTAGCCTCCTATAAAGGGTTCACACCATCAGATGATCAGTGCCTGTTATAGCGCCTTGATCCTAGTTTGTTGCTAGCCTCCTGTGAATCATTGTTGTTCCTGTTGCCGACCTTCGCCTGTTTTCTGACCATCCTCGATCTGTGTTCCTGTTGCCGACCTTCGCCTGTGTTTGACCATCCCCGATCTGTGTTCCTGTTGCCGACCTTCGCCTGTTTTTGACCATCCCCGATCTGTGTTCCTGTTGCCGACCATCGCCCCGAACCTAGACCACGAACTGCCTACTCCTTTGTACTGCTGCCATCTCGGACCTCCCGTTGCCAACCTCCAGTCTGTTCTTGGACTTCCGTCAATCGCTCAGCTATTGGGCTACTCAATACCACTTCCAGCCAAGGGTTCTCCAGACCTCTGAACAGTAAGACTCCAATCTTTGAGCCATTGAAGTCCTGGGGGCAACCGATCCCGGGCAGGCGTGCTCTGCGTCCCGGCAAGCGGGGGCTCCTATAGGTGAAGCTGGCTGCGGAGATTGGGGGTTGAGGTCTTACCGAGAGGGCTGGAGTTACCTAAGTGGATTGTTGCAGTACCCAGAGCGTGACACAGCCGATCTTTAGCTGTGGTCATTGTCTAGTTTCAGACTGAAAGAAGGGAGAACCTCCTGACCACTGCAAAAGCAAGCAGCAGCCCCCGTATAGGGGTGGGGGGGGGGCAGTAGGAGGGCCCTGGGACGAAAAAAAGGGTTTCTATTCACTTTAATAAAATAGCAAACAAAATTAAAGTTTGAATGTATTGTAAAACCGATAATGAACACAATGTTCTCTATTCATCTGGGTGGTTGCTGAGGTCTTATATCTCTTTGTCTTTATCACTACTAAGAACATAAACAGTTGCATCATTAAGAAACTGCAAGATAGAATATATTATTACAAGCTTCCAGGTTCCTGTCGGTCCCATTGTGTTAAATTAAACTAATAAAGATCAAAAGTGAAAACAATACTGCACCTATTAATAACATATATATATATACTCATGGTGCCTGGGCTAGCCATAGAAATGATTAAACTGTCAAATGTAAGTGATCACAAAAATCATCATTAAACTAAACTATAAGTAATCGTATAGCATTTCACTAAAGCAATAAAAGCATCAGGTAGAAAGATTAAGAACTCAATAAATGATAAATCATTGGGTGAACGTTAGGTGTTTTTTTGGTCATCTGCACACCATGGTAGTTTGATTTGTTAGCATATTAAAATGTAATTATAGCCTGTAAGTACTACAGTGCCTTGCAAATGTATTCACCCCCCTTGCCAATGTTCATGTTTTGCTAACTCACAACCTGGAATTAAAATAATGTATTTCATTTAAAGAACACACTTATAATTGTGAACATTTGTTTAGCAACAAACTAATAGGAAAAAATATCACAAAACTTTAGTTCGCATAACTGTTCACCCCTCTGCCCAAGTCAGTAATTTGTAGAGCCAACTTTTGTGGCAATTACAGCTTCAATTAGCTTTGGATAAGTCTATGATCTTGTCACATCTTGCCACAGGAATTTGTGCTTATTCCTCAAGGCAAAACTGCTCCGGTCTCACAAAAGGAAGGTAGTTCCCCTTAGTCACCACCAGAGGTTGCCAAAAAATTGTTACATCAGTAAGGGCTATATCAGCCATAACCCATTTGCCAGCACATTTATGTTCTAGATATGTGCGTATGTGCAATGTGGGTGCGAAACTATGCTTGCTGTTTGGCGCAGGGGCTTATAAAGCCTGCCCACGACCTACGAATAAGTCCTGTCAGTCCTTGGCTTATCTTCTGACCTTTGGCCTGCTCTGGTCTGTTTGTTACCCCAAAACTGGCAAAACCCACTCCTTGGGGCCTTCCTGCAGCCAAGCCTATCACCACCATCAGGGGCTTTAGTGAAGACAAGTTTGGTCCTTAGACTCCAGGCTTCCAGGTTGGGAGGTGAGACGGTCTGTTCATTGCCGCAATCAGGGCTCACCCTTGGCGATGTGACATCCAGCTCCCTCAAGTTAGACGGTTTCTGCTGATGAACAGCAATTTTCAAGTCTGACCACAGATTCTTAATATGATTAGGGTTTGGGAATGACTAGGCCATTCCAATAGATTTACGCATTTCCCCTTGTTTACACTCAAGTGTTGCTTTAGCTGGATGCTTTGGGTGAACCTCCGGCCCAGTCACAAATCATTTACAGACTGGAACAAATTTTGCTCAAGAATATCCCTGTATTTGCTCCATCTTCCCATAATTTGGAACAGTTTCTCAGTCTCTACTGCTGAAAAACATGCCCTTAGCAAGATGCTGCCACCATCATGTTTTATTATGGGTATCATGCTCTTAGGGGTGATGAGATGCGTTGGTTTTGTGCCAGACATAGCAGTTTCCTTGGAGACTGAAAAGTTCAGTTTTGGTCTTATCTGACCAGAGCACCTCCATACATCTGGGGAGTCTCCAATTTGCCTTTTGGCAAACCCAAAATTAGCCTTCCTATATTTGCCTGTAAGTAAAGACTTCTCTCATACCACTATTCCATAAATACGGCTTATTTTGGTTGTATGGACAGATACTCCAGTCTCAGTTGTGGTGGGTGTCCCTCTCTGGGCAGGTTTCTTGTGGTACCTGTAGGGATTGCATATTTTTTCTGACTGTCATGCTTGTCCTGATTAATTATCTGTTAAGTGCTCTGATGGTGCTCAAAATCCTAGTACATACCTAGAGGTGCATACTCCCTATTATACACTATGGCAGTACTGTACTGATTATTGCAGGCCAGCACAACTTCTGGGGTCTCCAGTTGGCCACAAATAGCCAGGCCTATCCCAGGATGCAACTGTCTGTTATAGTGAAAGATAGGGTGCTCAGAACCTGGATTTCAGCTCTTTGTATTACTGTTTTGATCTCAGATTTACCCATTGACCACCACTTCTATTTTACTTCCTTGGCGCTGTGCTTGAATTCAGATCTCCCAGCTTGACATATAGCATGACCACGACTATCCTCCTGCCTCATCTTCTGATACTGCACAGCTCTCTGGCCTTCCAGGTTTCAACCCTTGATTAAAAAAATCCGTCAGTGCTTCTATATCCAGCTCCTTGCTGGATTAGCCGTGTTGTTCAGCTGCCAACTTTAGTCATCTGCTTCTTGCAGGCTCAGTTGCCTCCACACCCAGATCTTAGCACCTAAATGCCTAGGGGTTTCACCTGCTTTCACTGTTTCAGATTACATCCTCTGTGCTTATTGAAGTCATTCTGCAGGCAGAAAACCCCCCCACTATACTCACTTTTAGTCCCCAGCAGGCTATTGCTGATAGTCCAGCACCGAGACTCTTGCCAGATTGCCTGATCCCAGTCCCATGCCACCCACGCAGCCACCATCATTCAGCTGCTCGTGTCCATCCAATGCTCGATGGACTGTCCCCCCGACATTCATCACAGGCACTATGGCACACCCCCCCCCCCCCATTTCTGTGAATATATGGGGCATGCCTTGTGTATATTAGTCCTGGGAAAGTAGCGATTACCTGTGGGGGTTACAGTTGAGTAAGACATTAATTCCTGGGGGTAGCCATGTCCGGTGAGGCGTTCCCAGTTCCATAGGCAGAAGTAGCGGCAGAGATAGGAGGTTGTGATCTAACTAGAAGGTAGGGGTCCAAGTGTTCTTTCCATTTGATGATATCCTAGTTGTTAGTGATCCAGTGGATCATCAGAGATTTGAATCTTTTTTTTTATAACCCAACTCTGACTTGTACTCAACAACTTTGTCCTTGACTTCTTGGAAGTCTCTTTGGTCTTTCTTGTGTTGATTGATTAGTGGTGCCCTTTTTCTAATAGTGTTGCAGCCTCTGGTGGCCTTGCAGACTAGTGTATATATATTGATAGACCATGTGACACTTAGATTGCACACAGGTAGTTTTCTTTTCACTAAGCATGTGACTTCTAAGGTAATTGGTTTCACAAGAACTTTTTATGGGCTCCATAGCAAATGGGTGAATACTTATGCACATTCCAATTTCCAGTCTTTCAATTCCTACATTTTTTATGTATATGTATATATTTTTCTGGATTTTGCAAAAGCATTTGACACTGTTCCCCATCTGAACAAAGGCGAGTTACAAGTGGTGTGCCACAAGGTTCTGTCCTGGGCCCGATTCTTTTTAATATGTTTGTAAGTGACATAGGAGAAGGCTTGGTAGGAGAAGTTTGCCTGTTTGCTGATGATACAAAGGTTAGTAATAGGGTGGATATTCCTGGAGGTGTCTGCAACATGGAAAATGATTTAGCTTTAGTGGATAAATGGTCAAAACTGTAGAAACTAGAGTTTAATGTCTCTAAATGTAAAATCATGCACTTGGGTAGAAGGAATCCCTGCTCTGAGTACCGTATGGGCAGCACTGTGTTAGCCAGGACTTTGGAGGAAAAAGGATTTAGGGGTACTGATTACTGAAAGCTGCAAGATGAGTGGACAGTGTAGCCAGGCAATGGGAAAAGCAAGCAGGATGCTCGGCTGCATAGCTCGAGGCATCACCAGTAGGAAGAGGGAGGTTATGATGCTACTGTATAGAGCGCTGAAGAGGCCACAGCTTAAACTTAAAACTTATCAGGAATGACTTAAAGGACTTAATTTGTAAAGTCTGGAGGAAAGAAGAGAGAGGGGGGACATGATTGAGTCTTTTAAATATGTGAAAGAATTCAATAAGGTTGAGGAGGGAAGTGTTTTTAAGAAGAAACTTAATGATAGAACAAGGGGGCACAACCTGAAGCTAGTTGGAGGGAAGATCAGGAGCAGTGTTAGAAAATATTATTTTACAGAAAGAGTAGTAGATGCTGTTGACAAACTTCCAGCCGAGGTAGTTGAAAAAAAATGAATTTAAACATGCCTGGGATAAGCACACATCTATTCTAAGATAAAGAGTACATACAGTATACACATAAGGGCAGACTAGATGGACCGTATGGTCTCCTTCTGCCATCAACCTTCTATGTTTCTATGTTTCTAGACACTTATTGGGGAAATTAAGGTCTTCAGGTTTTGAAAAATACAGTTTGTAAATGGATTGAAAACTGGCTGAAGGATTGTGTGCAGAGAGTTATAAAATAAGCAGAGCAAAGGGGGTGGGAGTAGCTCCATCACTATTATTTATACAAAACTATTATCATTATTATTCAGGGCCTGGGAACCAATTTACCGCCCCAGTTTAACCCTCTGTAATTGTTTATAAATTACATAGAAGACGGAATTAATGGCACTGTCTCTATTTTTGCAGATGACACAAAGATATGTAGCACAGTGCTGTCTATTGAAGATGTTCACAAGCTTCAGGCTGACTTGGACACTTTGAGTGTCTGGGCATCCACTTGGCAAATGAAGTTCAATGTGGAGAAATGTCATGCACTTGGGGTCTAATATTCTGCAGACTACATATGTCCTCGGGGGAGTAAAACTGTGAGAAACAGGATCTGGGGGCACTAGTAAACCACAGGCTAAATAACAGCATGCAATGTCAAGCAGCTGCTTCCAAGGCCACCAAGATACTATCATGCATTAATAGGGGACTGGAATCACGGGATAGAGATATTTTGCCTCTTTACAAGGCACTGGTGCGCCCTCACCTGGAATACGCCGTCCAGTTCTGGGCACCCATTCATAGAAAGGATGCTCTGACTATGGAAAGGGTGCAGAGGAAAGCCATCAAACTAATCAGAGGAATGAAGTATCTTAGTTAAGAGGAAAGAATACGAGAATTAAATCTGTTTAGTCCTGGGAGACAACTTGTATAAATATATAAACGGGTGATATAAAAAATTAAGGGAAACACTATTTCATGTAAAACCCTCTCTAAAGACAAGGGGGCACTCCCTTTGACTGGAAAAAAATTCTTTCTTTGGAGGCAATAATTCTTTTTTACTATAAGAACTATAAATCTCTGACACAGAAGCTTGTTACAGCATCAACAGCTGACAGCTTCAAAAAAAGATTTAAAAAAAAAAAAAAATCACACAGCTTCAAAAAAGGATTTTTATCCTGTTTACAGTTACTATTGGCTGTTATCAGTAAAAAAAAAAAAAAAATTATAAAATAACTCCCCTACCTCAACACCCTTGGCTGAACTTGGACATATGTATTTTTTCAGTTTTATGAACTATGTAAGACACTGTACCAATGGGTCCTTTTCCACTACCCCTCAATCCCACAGTAAGCAATACTTATGTCTTCCTGAGTGGTTCTTCACTGTTAAACAAAGACCAGTACTAGAAGAGGTAGGTTGGAGCAGCTGGAAGTTCTTTGGGTTCCCACAGGTGAACCCTTAGTAGAACAGACTTTACAGGGAGGGTGTATGTCAATTTTGGATGGCACCTCAGTGAGCTTGTTACTCTGTTTCACCAGGCATATGACTTAATCGTCCCATTGCCTTAATATTTTATTCTCTGTCACTGTTAAAACCAGTGGCAATAGGGATCATTACAATTTTCCAAAACCAGGCCACTCAAACCTGTTAGCTGTTCTTGCCAGAGATGCAATCTCAATGAATCTGCTAGTTGTTCTGGCTGAGCTGGGAATGACTTCGGTCAAGGTCATCCATCTGTGGATGGCCAACTTAATTATATTACTAGGGAGTTACTAGAAAGCATGCATTATAATATAATGCTTTAAGAATGTTCTGATCCATCTATCCTTAGCGCACTTAGGTGCAGTTTTGCTCATAATAGGGAGCCTATTATGAGAGAGTTCCCACAGAAGGCCCTGATGCCGACTACAGAATCCACATACATTTGGAACTTTAGTATGGTCTAAAACAAGGTTTAGGCTGTAGCAGTTGCTGTACTTGTGTGTATATGAGACCTTTGATGTTCTTCCTTTCTCTGAGTGGTGTGCAAGTTACAACAAGTACTTTCAGTAAACTATTATGTAAAGTATTTTGGAATCAGCATATGGAATGTGTTCTTCTTCCAGGAGCGGAGGTGTAGTACACGGGACACACGTCTCCCAGTACAAACTGGCTTCCAGTACATGTAGTTTCTCCTCCACAGCCTCCAGTATCTTGTTACTAATTAAATGTTCACAGGCTGCAACCAGCATTTTAAAGCCTTCTTCAAACCATTGTTATATATCACAGTCAGAAAGAAACATGATCATTTGCAGAAGACTAAAGATTGGTTTGTCTAAGATATTTACACACTGACCATGAAAATCTAGTGTGTATTTGCACTTTGGGTTTTAGATTTGACTTAAAGCAGAAAGTTTGCCAAAAGTTTTCTATAACAATAAAACCCAACTCTTCCCAGACCTGTTCATTTTCAGAAGGTACAATAGAGTGAACTCTTGACACCTGCAAGAGGATACAGAAGTACAAAATAAGTAAGTCTTTTGGCCATTGTGAGGCATAATGTTCTATACTAACCCAAGGTAAATAAAGGCATACGTACTGAAGGGTTCTCCTAGGTCTTTGTGCTAAATTTACCCAAAGGAAAAGACTTACCTGAAAGGAAGCAGAAGGAAAAATGGTCACATACACAGTGTCTAGGTATACTTCATTTATCACATGCAACATGGGAAATTGCAGCACATAGAAAATGATGTGATCTAGCCAAAAGGCCAAGCTAAAAAGGCTTTGTTAAATGCAAAATGGAATGTGAACTTACCATAACACTGTATGAAAGATATAGGCTTTGATTGAGAACCGCAACCACACGTAGCTCAATCATCTCAGCTTCATGTCTGGAGAGATGTTGTTTAGTCTGGATGGGACATGGTGTGCCTTTTGCATCTATCCTGAATAAACCCTCTGCTCGGATGCCTTCTGCTTATCTGCCCCCCCCCCCCCCTGTTCCCTCACGTCTGGAGATATTCAAGTCCACAGAGTGCACATAACAGGGATGCTGCAGGAGGCCAGTACATTCTCCTTGGGAGCAAATATTGAGGTGCTTATACAGGGACACTGGGTGATTTTCCACTGTGGAACATTCCTTAGGAAATCCAAAATTCCAATGGGTTTTCATCTTCTTTAAGAAAAAAACTGACTTTTTAAATCCACTATGGAGCTTGTATGGCATGCTAACTTTTTAATAATTTTGTATGTAGATTTGTGATGAGAGGTTATTAGTAAAAACATTGCTGTTTTCTAAATACACAATTTTCCTATATAAGAACAATCTGGCACAGGTATGAAGGCAGCTAATTACTAACTGTCAGAATCCAGTTAATCACTCAATGGCTGCTGTGCAGGAATGTAGTCGTTCTCCTAGAATAGCTAGGGAAAAGATCTTGTCTGAACGAGCCCATGGAAGCTAGTTGATTAAATTGTTGAATAACAGAAGAGATCTAGCACACATTAAATTAGGAAACATAATATTGGTTATATAATTCCTGCTGCTGGGATATGCGTCTCTTTGCATTCACCATTGCATTTCAGTAGAAATGAAAGATTCTAGTTCTGAATACAAACCCCAACTAAACTGAACCAACAGCCTGGCACAGCTGGATAAGAAAGGTAGCGACCATTTTGGAGCTTCCTCTCCCAGCACCTCAGCCATGCTGCTGCCTGGATTCAACTGACATAACTGACAACGTTATGAAACACAGTAACAGGAAGTCCAGCAGCATTAGCCACCATTTTGCTTCTAAAATTTACCACAGCAAGAGTTAGAAAAAGGTAAATTTATTTTTATGTGCAGCAATCGAAATTGCCCCGGGGAGGGAGGCATATCAGCCTGTTTGTTGCGTTGGTCTTGTTTAAGTCATTCTTGACTGTTGGTCCACTTAAAGTCTTTAGTAGAGAACTTTGAGACTTTGCCACCCTCCCCTGGCACTTAGCAACGTAAGCAGTCAAATGGCCCCAAAATGAACTAGAAGGACACCAAGCATCCAGGGAACATAGTCATAATAAAAAATATCTCTTTTTATAATTGCAGACTGTGACCCTTCCCCCATGTAGTGCACCGAATAGGAGTCAGCAGCTCCTGGTAAGTAGCTCTGTATTTTACTAGCTGCAGTACATGTCCCTATTATGGGGCTCATATATAGGAACCACACTAAACACAGAGAGCCTTATCGGGGCGCTTTGGCTTCAACATGTATATGTATATGTCTTTCTACATAGCTAGACATGTTTGGTGCTTAATACTTAGATGGTGCTTAATACTTAGTTTCGCCCACATATATCCTGGGACAACTACATGTGAGCAAATAAATGACTCCCACAGTTTTACAATTCAAGAAGCTTTTTATGGGATGTGTCTTTTTAGTCCTCGGGTTAGTCACTTCTTTTTTGCTATCCATATGTGGGCATATATTACAATGCCCACAAGGGTAGCTCCCTTTAACGCTAATATCTTAGCTAACGCTGTTTTCTCAGTTTTTTCCCTTTTATTTTTGAGGGTGGCTAGGGGCATGGGTTATTCCCGGCATACCTTATTAGTATTTTCATTTTGTCTCTTTCACACAAAAATTTCTTTCCTTTTTTCGTTTGTCTGTGTGTGATTAGGTTATATACTAATTGGTGGAGTATGAGTATATTGGTCTATCTTGAATGTGAGACAACTTTGAGTGATATGGCCCCACACTCCAATACCTGACCCTACGAGGAACCTAAATCAATATTGATGCTAAATATGCTGCCCTTCCCCCCCCCTTCTTTCCTTCCCCTCTTTTCATTACTTTTTTCCTTCCCTCTCTTTCCTTTCCCCCCTCCCTCTCTCTCCCCCTACTTCTTTGTTGTTTTCCCTTCCCCTTTGTTCCTTTCTGTTTTCTCCCCCCTCCCCCTTTCCTTTCCCCTTTCTTCCCTTTTCCCCTCCACCCCCCCCCCCCCCTTTCCCCTCTCTCCCCTGCCTCTTTGCCTGCGCTTCTCCTTTCTTCTGTGCCTCTGGCTGTTTGTAGTTGCTCCTTTGTTGTTGGTTGTGAGCCACAACTATGTTATAAGCTTGATTCATCGTTGTACATTAAAAATTATTGCCATAGGTGAGATTTAAAAGGGCCATCAGTGCCCAAAATAATGGATTTTCTCCTTCCTTTTATTTGAAGCAATTGTGATGCCCATACAATAATTTACATATCTGGGAATAGACATAGGGGATGGTAGTGTTCCCATTATTTTGGAGGACACTATCCCCCATATGGATGTTCTCTTTTGGGGGGCCTTTTACTCAATTAAATTCCTGAGAATTAATGTATATGGCCCATAGTTGGCATTGTAATATGAGGATGCCATAGACTTCATAAAATAGATGATGATTTCTTTGGGTATATCTAGTAATAATGTATATATGTATATAGTATATTATGTGTTAAGTGGTTTTGTGCACACTTATATGCTCGTTGCCCAACGGGGGATACTTACCTCCCGAGACCCAGTCCCGCGCCGGGACAGGTTGTGCTGCGCGGCCTCCCACCTATGTGAGAGGCGGCGAGCCACTGCCCAGAAGCGTCTCTGCTACCAGCTGCGTAGGCCTGCGTTCTAGCTTGGAACGCGGCCACGTCACTTCCGGCGAGTCACCGGTGACGCACTTCCGGCCGGAGTGCGCCCACCGCTCGCTGGTCTCGCAGAAGCGCGGGGCAGGGGAACGGGGAAGGGTGAGTATAAAACAGGGGCAGCCAGCACCTATTTGCTGCGTACTCTGCCTGAAGAACATCACGAAACGCGTTGTAGGAATTTGCCTTGGGGGTACCAGTGGGTCTGCACTGCACTTTAATTGACAAGTAAGCTTTTATGTTTTTGTATTTTGTTTATGACTTGCACCTACCTCATTGATAATGTGTATTTATATTTGATGCTGATGCACTTTGGAAGCACTCTGACACTTTATATATTTATCTATATAGTATTATTAGTTATTGCACAGAGATTAGGGTATCCCACTGGGATATTATAGGATAAAATCCCCCCCCCCCCCTTCCTCTCATTTGATGGCAGATTATATGTGTGTTATATGTTTTTTAAAGAAATCTTTTTTAATGTGTCCTTGTATGTCATTTTGATTATGTAATAAACTTGCTATGAATTATATTCAATAGAGTGCATTGTCAGTCTCTGGATATATCCCGCTTTGGGGTTTGGAGCACCCCTGGTGGTTGCATTACTCCTATTTTTAGAGGTAGGTAAATAGCCTTTTCACCATCTCTTCTCTTAGGAGAGCACACATTTATATTTATTGTGAGTGGTGCATTGCTTTCTTTTGGTTATTGAATCAGAAAATGAACATATACTGAGATATACATTGCCATAAGTATAATGCCTTCAGGCAAAGTGACTTTGCTGTTAGTTTGAACTTTTGTACTTTTGTTTTTGCTATATTTCTATTAGCAGACACTTTATTAAGTGCTCAGTAATATTGACAGTGTACACCTCATGCGTTAGTCAGGTCCTTCGATCACCTTCCTGCCGCACCTTCTATAGCACAGACCACATCCTTCATTCACCATCATGCCGTGCTCATGCTGATGACATTAACCCCCATGATGCTGGAAAGACTTCTTTCATAAGCTAATACAGGATTCAAGCTAAACACAGGAAGAATTGCGGCTGGGCTCATTTGTTCATCAAGACTATTAAAGTTTTGGAGCATCTCCCATCTGTTTGATAGCAATAAAAACATTACTATAACATAACAAATATATTACAGCATGCAGGGCAAAGTACACCACTGCAGCGTTACGCATACTCGGAAAAATCTTACCTGAAAGCACCAGGGAAACCATGACATGTCAAGCATAAAAAGAGCTACCGTATTTGCCGGCGTATAAGACGACTGGGCGTATAAGACGACTGGGCGTATAAGACGACCCCCCAACATTTCCACTCAAAATATAGAGTTTGTTATATACTCACCGTATAAGACTACTCCCTCTTCCGCACACCAAATAAAACATAAAAGAACATCAGATTTTATTTCAACATGTTAATTCCCTTCCCCAGAGTCCCTGGGTGGCTTCTTACAGTCATACTTTCTGGCTTCTTACAGGCATGGGGGCATCCCTCAATACAGTCATGGGGGCATCCCTCAGTACAGGCATGGGGGGCATCCCTCAATACAGGCATGGGGGCATCCCTCAGTACAGGCATGGGGGGCATCCCTCAATACAGGCATGGGGGCATCCCTCAATACAGGCATGGGGGCATCCCTCAGTACAGGCATGGGGGGCATCCCTCAATACAGCCAGCGAGTGGCCCCACTCCCTCCTCCCCCCGACCCGCCGCTCACACACTTACCGATGCTCGGAGGGCCGGTCTGCCCGTCCCTGCTGGAGGAACAGCAGGGACAGGAACAGCAGGGACGGGCAGGCCAGCCAGCCGCAACGGCCACCCCTCACCCTCACCGTATAAGGTGCACCCGGCGTATAAGACCACCCCCCCACTGGGAGGCATGTTTTACAGGGGGAAAAAGTCGTCTTATACGCTGGCAAATACGGTAAATTCCAGAGAATGCTTTCACAATGCAAGTTTAGAATGTTATTCAGTTATTTAAGCAAATGGAAAATACGGGTAAAAGGATAAGAACATATAACATTTATATGACTACCAAAGGTTTAAACAGCACCTAGGGGCTTCTTTTGAAAAAAAAGGATGTTTTCAATACCTTTCATGAAAAGGCCCGTACCACCAGGCCATGAAGATGAATGACTATAAAGAAAAAACAAACAACCTAGAGGATCACAAGAAGTTCTACAATTTACAGTGCAGTAAAGGAGACCACAGAGACAATGAATAAAATACATACAGTGCAATGGGATTGGGGCAAAAAACAAAACAAACTGAAAAATGAAAGCAACCAAAAAGATGAAGAGGTGCATGTGTAAGAATCAAATGTAAAATTAAATACATTTAGAAGATCCACATTTTTACTGATGTTCCACATCGGTCCTCTGGTAATCAGGATATTGAGAAATTACTTTTAATAGCACTCAAAAATAGAAACCTGTCCAAGGTGGAGTACCAGGCCTTGTGTAAATTAAAGACAATTTTCAGGCAAAAAATAAAGAAAACACTACTCGCCTTTTCACGGATGCAGACCGTCGCTCCTAGTTTGGGGCTGCAGCTCTTACCTGAACACGGGATCCATGTCCCTAACCGCTCATCCGATCGTGCATCTCTTCCTGCTTCTCCGACAGGGAGATGCCTGCCATCAGCATGCCTCCTCCATTCATTGCAATGGAAAAGGGCGTTTTAGGTCTTCACTAGAGATGAGCGAGTAGTGAAATATTCGAAATTTCGAATTTCGATTCGAATAGACCGCGTTACTTGACTACTCGACCGAATATCGAATCCCATTATAGTCTATGGGAAAAAAATGCTCGACACTTGGAAATCTCAATTCGACCACTTGGAGGTCACCAAGTCCACCCTGAAACATCAGAAAATGATGCCAACACTGCTGGAATGCAACTGGGACAGCAGGGGAAGCATGTCTGGGTGCATATAACGCGCCCAAGTCGCACTATTACGCCACTATCACAGCCTCTCAACAATACACTCCAAACACAATATTACTTCTACGTAAAGTGAGACAAGACAAGGAAACCTTCTTTCCTCTACATTGCCATGGACCCCAAGCCAAACTGTACAAAAAAGAAGAACAAAATTCTGCACCCCTTAAAATCACGTTGCCTAATGACAACCACAGATGGCATAGGCAAGGGGGAAAATAAATAGACCCCACCCCTAATTGTCATTGTGTGTGTGTGTGTGTGTGTGAGATGTGGTCAGACATGTCCTCTTGTGTCATTGTGTCACCCCAGCAGTAAGGGAAGCTTAAAGGAGGAGGTTTGTTACAGTGTGTCACCCCAGCAGTAAGGGAAGCTTACAGGAGGAGGTTTGTTACAGTGTGTCACCCCAGCAGTAAGGGAAGCTTACAGGAGGAGGTTTGTTACAGTGTGTCACCCCAGCAGTAAGGGAAGCTTACAGGAGGAGGTTTGTTACAGTGTGTCACCCCAGCAGTAAGGGAAGCTTAGAGCTGAGACCTCTTAAAAATTGTGTGGAGGCCCAAGATCTGAGACCTCTTAAAAATTGTGTGGAGGCCCAAGAGCTGAGACCTCTCAAACATTGTATGGAGTCCCACGAGCTGAGACCTTTTAAAAATTGTGTGGAGGCCCAAGAGCTGAGACCTCTCAAACATTGTGTGGAGTCCCAAGAGCTGAGACCTTTTAAAAATTGTGTGGAGGCCCAAGATCTGAGACCTCTTAAAAATTGTGTGGAGGCCCAAGAGCTGAGACCTTTTAAAAATTGTGTGGAGGCCCAAGAGCTGAGACCTTTTAAAAATTGTGTGGAGGCCCAAGAGCTGAGACCTCTCAAACATTGTGTGGAGTCCCACGAGCTGAGACCTCTTAAAAATTGTGTGGAGTCCCACGAGCTGAGACCTCTTAAAAATTGTGTGGAGGCCCAAGAGCTGAGACCTTTTAAAAATTGTGTGGAGGCCCAAGAGCTGAGACCTTTTAAAAATTGTGTGGAGGCCCAAGAGCTGAGACCTCTCAAACATTGTGTGGAGTCCCACGAGCTGAGACCTTTTAAAAATTGTGTGGAGGCCCAAGAGCTGAGACCTCTCAAACATTGTGTGGAGTCCCACGAGCTGAGACCTTTTAAAAATTGTGTGGAGGCCCAAGAGCTGAGACCTCTCAAACATTGTGTGGAGGCCCACGAGCTGAGACCTCTTAAAAATTGTGTGGAGGCCCAAGAGCTGAGACCTCTCAAACATTGTGTGGAGGCCCAAGATCTGAGACCTCTTAAAAATTGTGTGGAGGCCCAAGAGCTGAGACCTTTTAAAAATTGTGTGGAGGCCCAAGAGCTGAGACCTTTTAAAAATTGTGTGGAGGCCCAAGAGCTGAGACCTCTCAAACATTGTGTGGAGTCCCACGAGCTGAGACCTCTTAAAAATTGTGTGGAGTCCCACGAGCTGAGACCTCTTAAAAATTGTGTGGAGGCCCAAGAGCTGAGACCTTTTAAAAATTGTGTGGAGGCCCAAGAGCTGAGACCTCTTAAAAATTGTGTGGAGGCCCAAGAGCTGAGACCTTTTAAAAATTGTGTGGAGGCCCAAGAGCTGAGACCTTTTAAAAATTGTGTGGAGGCCCAAGAGCTGAGACCTCTTAAAAATTGTGTGGAGGCCCAAGAGCTGAGACCTCTTAAAAATTGTGTGGAGGCCCAAGAGCTGAGACCTTTTAAAAATTGTGTGGAGGCCCAAGAGCTCAGACCTTTTAAAAATTGTGTGGAGGCCCAAGAGCTGAGACCTCTCAAACATTGTGTGGAGTCCCACGAGCTGAGACCTTTTAAAAATTGTGTGGAGGCCCAAGAGCTGAGACCTCTCAAACATTGTGTGGAGGCCCAAGAGCTGAGACCTTTTAAAAATTGTGTGGAGGCCCAAGAGCTGAGACCTTTTAAAAATTGTGTGGAGGCCCAAGAGCTGAGACCTTTTAAAAATTGTGTGGAGGCCCAAGAGCTGAGACCTCTTAAAAATTGTTTGGAGGCCCAAGAGCTGAGACCTCTTAAAAATTGTGTGGAGGCCCAAGAGCTGAGACCTTTTAAAAATTGTGTGGAGGCCCAAGAGCTGAGACCTCTCAAACATTGTGTGGAGGCCCAAGAGCTGAGACCTTTTAAAAATTGTGTGGAGGCCCAAGAGCTGAGACCTCTCAAACATTGTGTGGAGGCCCAAGAGCTGAGACCTCTTAAAAATTGTGTGGAGGCCCAAGAGCTGAGACCTTTTAAAAATTGTGTGGAGGCCCAAGAGCTGAGACCTCTCAAACATTGTGTGGAGGCCCAAGAGCTGAGACCTTTTAAAAATTGTGTGGAGGCCCAAGAGCTGAGACCTCTCAAACATTGTGTGGAGGCCCAAGAGCTGAGACCTTTTAAAAATTGTGTGGAGGCCCAAGAGCTGAGACCTCTCAAACATTGTGTGGAGTCCCAAGAGCTGAGACCTTTTAAAAATTGTGTGGAGGCCCAAGAGCTGAGACCTTTTAAAAATTGTGTGGAGGCCCAAGAGCTGAGACCTCTTAAAAATTGTGTGGAGGCCCAAGAGCTGAGACCTCTTAAAAATTGTGTGGAGGCCCAAGAGCTGAGACCTTTTAAAAATTGTGTGGAGGCCCAAGAGCTGAGACCTTTTAAAAATTGTGTGGAGGCCCAAGAGCTGAGACCTCTTAAAAATTGTGTGGAGGCCCAAGAGCTGAGACCTTTTAAAAATTGTGTGGAGGCCCAAGAGCTGAGACCTCTTAAAAATTGTGTGGAGGCCCAAGAGCTGAGACCTTTTAAAAATTGTGTGGAGGCCCAAGAGCTGAGACCTCTCAAACATTGTGTGGAGGCCCAAGAGCTGAGACCTTTTAAAAATTGTGTGGAGGCCCAAGAGCTGAGACCTCTCAAACATTGTGTGGAGGCCCAAGAGCTGAGACCTCTTAAAAATTGTGTGGAGGCCCAAGAGCTGAGACCTTTTAAAAATTGTGTGGAGGCCCAAGAGCTGAGACCTCTCAAACATTGTGTGGAGGCCCAAGAGCTGAGACCTTTTAAAAATTGTGTGGAGGCCCAAGAGCTGAGACCTCTCAAACATTGTGTGGAGGCCCAAGAGCTGAGCACTTATTAGTGCTGCAGCTACGGCTGCTTTAGTGAGGGGTAGCTGCTGCTGCTGGAATAGGGACAGAAAGACTTCAGTGGTGTATTACCACCTATATACAAAACTATATACACTCTGCTCAAAACGGCTGCTTTAGTGAGGGGTAGCTGCTGATGCTGGAATAGGGACAGAAAGACTTCAGTGGTGTATTAGCACCTATATACAAAACTATATTTTGCACTACTGTTTTGTGTCCTCTGTGCCAACAAAACACTGTTTTATACACGGTGCGTATAGGCACCATTTCACCTTCTGGCAGTATACGGCTGTATAGCCAGGTGTTTTTCTTAAAAATATTTTTTATATTTGGCACTACTGTTTTGTGTCCTCTTTACCAACAAAACCTTGTTATATACCCGGTGCGTATAGGCACCATTTCACCTTCTGGCAGTATACGGCTGTATAGCCAGGTGTTCTTCTTAAAAATATTTTTATATTTGGCATAACGCGTGGCCAAAAAAGTAAAACGTCTGAAATGCGGAGGGCTAGCGCAAAGGGACGTGGACGAGGACGGGGGCGCGGAAATGCTGGTGGGGGCACAAACCGCGTTGAAGCCAGTGGGGATACAATGCGTGCTGGTGAGGGGCAGCCAGCATTACGCTCATCCAGCTTCCCTGCCTTTATGGGACAGTTATGCGGGGGGCGGGGTACACCTCGGTTAAAGCCTGAGCAGCGTGAACAGGTGGTGCAATGGATGGCCGATAACGCTTCCAGTCACTTGTCCACCACCCAGTCATCCACACAGTCTCACTCTGACCCTCCTTCCTCCCAACCTGGCCAACAGAGTCAGCCCACCCTTGACCCCTCCCAGGACCTCTTTTCCGGTCCTTTTCCAGATGTGCTGCAAGAATCCCAGGAGCTAGCAGAGGAATTTGTTTGTAGTGATGCCCAAACACTTGAGTATCCGCCATCTGCTAGTGATGTGGACCCGGAACCAGCATCTGCTATCATGAGCGATGATGATGATGAGACGCAGTTGCCATCAAGGGAGGCTGTTGGAATGTCCAGTGGGCAGGAGGAGGAGCAGAGAGTGGAAGTGGAAGAGGAGGTGGTGGACGACGAAATGACCGACCCCACTTGGACAGGGGTGATGTCCAGCGGGGAAAGCAGTGGAGATGCGGTCTGCGCATCACCGAATAAGGCAGCAAGAGGCAGAGGACAGTCCAGAGGCAGAGGACAGTCCAGACAGAGAAGGCAGGCCACAGCCAGCAGGGCCGAAGCAGGCAGTCGCGCGAAGCTCCCCCATCGAGGCCTCGTACTTCTGTGGTGTGGAGATTTTTTAATGTTTGCGCGGATGACAAACTGAGCGCGGTTTGCGCAATCTGCCACTCAAAACTGAGTAGGGGCTCTGAGAAGAGCAATCTGACCACCTCAGGCATGCGCCGTCACTTGGAATTCAAGCACTGGGCTGAGTGGGAGAGAGCAAACGCAATACAACCTGCGCCCCGTCTTGCTGCCACTGCCTCTTCCCCTTTGTTGTGTGCTGCCACTGCGGTCCAGACCTCCAGCCAGGACACCTCCACATCTGCCTCTGCCTCGGCTACTTTGGGGCCTTCTCCTTCAGCCCCCCCTTCCCCCGCATCTTCGTCTGCACCTTCCATCTCCTCGTGCCATCAACTGTCCATCTCGCAGGCGTTCAACCGCAGGCGGAGGTACGCCTCCAGTCACCCCCAAGCCCAAGCCTTAACCTGCCTCATCTCCAAACTGCTGGCCCTGGAGATGTTGCCGTTTTGGCTTGTGGAGACGCAGGCCTTCCGCGACCTGATGGCGGCTGCCGCACCTCGCTATTCCGTCCCTAGCCGCCACTATTTTTCCCGGTGTGGCGTCCCCGCCCTGCACCAGCACGTGTCGCGTAACATCAGGCGGACCCTGAGGTACGCAGTCAGCGCAAAGGTCCACTTGACCACCGACTCGTGGACAAGCGCTTGCGGCCAAGGACGCTACATCTCTTTGACGGCACACTGGGTGAATGTTGTGGAAGCGGGGACGGGGTCGCAAACAGGGACGGCCTACATACCACCCCCGCCCAAGATTGCCAGCACAGGTTCTGATAGACCCCCCTCCTCTTCCTCCTCCTCCTCCTCCTCCTCCTCCTCCTCTGCCTTAACATCGCCCTCAGCTCCTAGCTGGAAGCGTTGCAGCACTGGCACGGGGAGACGTCAGCAGGCGGTGCTTAAGCTCATCAGCTTGGGCGACAGGAAGCACAGCGCCGCAGAGGTGAGGCACGCCATATTGCAGCAGACAGAGATGTGGCTGTCGCCGCTGCAGCTAGGACCAGGCATGGTCGTGTGCGATAACGGCCGTAACCTGGTGGCGGCTCTGGAGCTTGCAGAACTCAATCACGTACCATGCCTGGCCCACGTTTTTAATTTGGTAGTACAAAAGTTTCTAAAGACTTACCCCAACCTGGCAGAGCTACTGGTCAAAGTGCGGTGCTTGTGCGCTCACTTTCGGAAGTCAACTGTAGCTGCTGCTAGCTTAAAAAAAAATCCAGCAACGCCTCCATTTGCCTCAACATCGGCTGTTGTGCGACCTGCCCACTCGCTGGAATTCCACCTATTGCATGTTGGCCAGGGTGTGTGAGCAGCAGAAAGCATTGATGGAGTACCAGATGATGCATCCACGCGTGCCTCCAACTCAGCTCCCTCAGTTTGCCAACCACGAGTGGCCATGGATGGCAGACATATGCGATGTATTGCGTATCTTTGAGGAGTCCACTAAGAAGGTCAGCAGCGAGGACGCTATAGTGAGCGTAACCATCCCGCTCCTAGGCGTCCTTAAAGAATCGCTCATCGCAATAAGGGAGAACGCATTGCACACAGAGGAGATGGGGGTAGGAGGAGACGCAACGCAGGTAGACAGTCAGACCACACTTTTGTCTGCTGCTCGGTGGCAGTTGCAGGAGGAGGAGGATGAGGAGGAGGAGGACAACGTGGAGGTGGCTGTGGAAGAGGATGCTGGCGGCGAGGGTAGCAGTCAGGCTGTGTGCGTCCCATTGGTTCAGCGCGGATGGGGCGGAGAGGAGGAGGAAGAGGAGGAAATGGAAAATGATCCTTCTGGTGGGGGCAGTGAGGTCATGCCTACTCAGAGTCTGGCACACATGGCTGACTTCATGCTGGGCTGCTTTTCCCGGGACATACGTGTTGTCCGGATATTGGAGAACAAACTATACTGGGTCTTCGCACTCCTGGACCCCCGGTATAAAGATAACTTCTCCTCTTTTATTCCGGTAGAGGAGAGGACGAATCGATTACTGGAATACCAGAGGGAACTCTTGCAGAACATGATGCAGATTTTCCCACCCAGCATCGCTGGCGGCAGAGAGGAGAGTGTCTCCCAGAGTCTGACAACATCGATCAGGCCCACAGCCACCAGGGGAACACTCTCCAAGGTGTGGGACACGTTCATGTCACCCCCTCGTGCAACTTCCATCACTGCGGGGCCCGCTATCAGCAGGAGGGACAAGTATCGGCGGATGTTGCGGGACTACCTGGCAGACCACACCCCTGTCCTCCCCGATCCCTCGGCGACCTACACTTACTGGGTCTCCAAGTTGGACACGTGGCTGGAACTGTCCCTGTACGCCTTGGAGGTGCTTGCCTGCCCTGCCGCCAGCGTGCTATCAGAAAGGGTGTGTTCAGCGCAGCCGGGGGCATTATAACCGATAAGCGCAGCCGCCTGTCAACCGACAGTGCCGACAGGCTGACGCTAATCAAAATGAACAGCAAGTGGATTGACCCGGACTTTGCTTGTACAACAGTGGAAAGCAGCCAAGAGTGAAGTGCCATCTGTATGAAGTGCCATTTCCTCCTCCTCCTCCTCCTCCTCCTCCTCCTCCTTAACCGCCGTAGAATTGCTGTATTAATGAAAAAAATTATGGCTCACCTCTTAGGCTTAATACAATCAATTTTTAAGAGGTCTCAACTCTTGGGCCTCCACACAATTTTTAAAAGGTCTCAGCTCTTGGGCCTCCACACAATTTTTAAGAGGTCTCAGCTCTTGGGCCTCCACACAATTTTTAAAAGGTCTCAGCTCTTGGGCCTCCACACAATTTTTAAGAGGTCTCAGCTCGTGGGCCTCCACACAATTTTTAAAAGGTCTCAGCTCTTGGGCCTCCACACAATTTTTAAAAGGTCTCAGCTCTTGGGCCTCCACACAATTTTTAAGAGGTCTCAGCTCGTGGGCCTCCACACAATTTTTAAAAGGTCTCAGCTCTTGGGCCTCCACACAATTTTTAAAAGGTCTCAGCTCTTGGGCCTCCACACAATTTTTAAAAGGTCTCAGCTCTTGGGCCTCCACACAATTTTTAAAAGGTCTCAGCTCTTGGGCCTCCACACAATTTTTAAAAGGTCTCAGCTCTTGGGCCTCCACACAATTTTTAAAACATAGCAGCCCTAATAAGGGCTCTCAATGACTCTCTTGTCTTCTGGTAGCTGGTATATATGGTGGTAAATGCGATATTCTGAGCTTCTGGGGCCCTGCCTGCCTACATAAGAGCTATATACTGTTCAGCATAGTAGCCCTAATAAGGGCTCTTAATGACTCTCTTGTCTTCTGGTAGCTGGTATATATGGTGGTAAAAGGTATATTCTGAGCTTCTGGGGCCCTGCCTGACTACATAGGATATGAGCTATATACTGTTCAACATAGCAGCACTAATAAGGGATTAAGGACTCTCTTGTCTTCTGGTAGCTGGTATATATGGTGGTAAAAGGTATATTCTGAGCTTCTGGGGCCCTGCCTGACTACATAGGATATGAGCTATATACTGTTCAACATAGTAGCCCTAATAAGGGCTCTTAAGGACTCTCTTGTCTTCTGGTAGCTGGTATATATGGTGGTAAAAGGTATATTCTGAGCTTCTGGGGCCCTGCCTGCCTACATAAGAGCTATATACTGTTCAGCATAGTAGCCCTAATAAGGGCTCTTAAGGACTCTCTTGTCTTCTGGTAGCTGGTATATATGGTGGTAAAAGGTATATTCTGAGCTTCTGGGGCCCTGCCTGACTACATAGAAAATGAGCTATATACTGTTCAACATAGCAGCACTAATAAGGGATTAAGGACTCTCTTGTCTTCTGGTAGCTGGTATATATGGTGGTAAAAGGTATATTCTGAGCTTCTGGGGCCCTGCCTGACTACATAGGATATGAGCTATATACTGTTCAACATAGTAGCCCTAATAAGGGCTCTTAAGGACTCTCTTGTCTTCTGGTAGCTGGTATATATGGTGGTAAAAGGTATATTCTGAGCTTCTGGGGCCCTGCCTGACTACATAGGATATGAGCTATATACTGTTCAACATAGTAGCCCTAATAAGGGCTCTTAAGGACTCTCTTGTCTTCTGATAGCTGGGATATATGGTGGTAAAAGGTATATTCTGAGCTTCTGGGGCCCTGCCTGACTACATAGAAAATGAGCTATATACTGTTCAACATAGCAGCACTAATAAGGGATTAAGGACTCTCTTGTCTTGTGGTAGCTGGTATATATGGTGGTAAAAGGTATATTCTGAGCTTCTGGGGCCCTGCCTGCCTACATATGAGCTATATACTGTTCAGCATAGTAGCCCTAATAAGGGCTCTCAATGACTCTCTTGTCTTCTGGTAGCTGGTATATATGGTGGTAAAAGGTATATTCTGAGCTTCTGGGGCCCTGCCTGACTACATAGAAAATGAGCTATATACTGTTCAACATAGCAGCACTAATAAGGGATTAAGGACTCTCTTGTCTTCTGGTAGCTGGTATATATGGTGGTAAAAGGTATATTCTGAGCTTCTGGGGCCCTGCCTGACTACATAGAAAATGAGCTATATACTGTTCAACATAGCAGCACTAATAAGGGATTAAGGACTCTCTTGTCTTCTGGTAGCTGGTATATATGGTGGTAAAAGGTATATTCTGAGCTTCTGGGGCCCTGCCTGACTACATAGAAAATGAGCTATATACTGTTCAACATAGCAGCACTAATAAGGGATTAAGGACTCTCTTGTCTTCTGGTAGCTGGTATATATGGTGGTAAAAGGTATATTCTGAGCTTCTGGGGCCCTGCCTGACTACATAGGATATGAGCTATATACTGTTCAACATAGTAGCCCTAATAAGGGCTCTTAAGGACTCTCTTGTCTTCTGGTAGCTGGTATATATGGTGGTAAAAGGTATATTCTGAGCTTCTGGGGCCCTGCCTGACTACATAGAAAATGAGCTATATACTGTTCAACATAGCAGCACTAATAAGGGATTAAGGACTCTCTTGTCTTCTGGTAGCTGGTATATATGGTGGTAAAAGGTATATTCTGAGCTTCTGGGGCCCTGCCTGACTACATAGGATATGAGCTATATACTGTTCAACATAGTAGCCCTAATAAGGGCTCTTAAGGACTCTCTTGTCTTCTGGTAGCTGGTATATATGGTGGTAAAAGGTATATTCTGAGCTTCTGGGGCCCTGCCTGACTACATAGAAAATGAGCTATATACTGTTCAACATAGCAGCACTAATAAGGGATTAAGGACTCTCTTGTCTTCTGGTAGCTGGTATATATGGTGGTAAAAGGTATATTCTGAGCTTCTGGGGCCCTGCCTGACTACATAGAAAATGAGCTATATACTGTTCAGCGTAGTAGCCCTAATAAGGGCTCTTAAGGACTCTCTTGTCTTCTGGTAGCTGGTATATATGGTGGTAAAAGGTATATTCTGAGCTTCTGGGGCCCTGCCTGACTACATAGAAAATGAGCTATATACTGTTCAGCGTAGTAGCCCTAATAAGGGCTCTTAAGGACTGTCTTGTCTTCTGGTAGCTGGTATATATGGTGGTAAAAGGTATATTCTGAGCTTCTGGGGCCCTGCCTGACTACATAGAAAATGAGCTATATACTGTTCAGCGTAGTAGCCCTAATAAGGGCTCTTAAGGACTGTCTTGTCTTCTGGTAGCTGGTATATATGGTGGTAAAAGGTATATTCTGAGCTTCTGGGGCCCTGCCTGCCTACATATGAGCCATATACCGTTCAGCGTAGTAGCCCTAATAAGGGCTCTTAATGACTCTCTTGTCTTCTGGTAGCTGGTATAGATGGTGGTAAAAGCGATATTCCGAGCTTCTGGGGCCCTGCCAGCGACAGCCTGTCTTTCCCTGCTGTGAGCGTCTGTCCCTCACTAAGTTCAAGCTGCTAATGCTGACGAAGAGGAAGTGCTGAGTTTTGTATATTCGAGGTCACATGGTTTTTCCAGCCAATGCGTGTAGACGCCGTTTTCGCGATGCCAGCATCCTCCCAGGACCTCTCCCACCCCCCCTGCATGGTGATTGGTGTAAAAAACGCGCCAGGGAAGGTGGGAGGGGAAACGAATTGTGAGTGCGCCATCGCCGCTGTACTCGATCGAAATCGAGTATGACGAACAGCGTAGTATTCGATCGAATACCGGCTCGGTCGAATACTACTCGCTCATCACTAGTCTTCACTAATTATGGGGGCGCCTCCCTGTCTGAGAACAGGAAGAGACGCGCAATTGGATGAGCAGCAAGAACATGGATCCAGCGTTCAGATAAGAGCTGTAGCCCCAGACTAGGAGTGATGCTCTGCTTGGGAGAAAAGGTGAGTATAGAGCTTTTTTATTTTCTGTCTGAAAATTGTGCTAAAGAAACAAGTCTCTAATGTTTTAAGAAAGATAGAAATTAGATGGACCAAAACCCAGGATTTTCACTATTTTCTTTTCTATGTCCTTCTTATACATACCTCACCGGCAGTCACATGGCGCAGCCGTGGATCTGCGTCAATCTTTGGCCGTGCTTATTAATGTGTGGCTAAAGAAACTGAAGGGAAGCATATCCGCAACCGTGATCGGCATACGGCACCCCCTGCATCCCTCTTTGGCTGTTTGTGGCTATGCCAGCCATTAAGTCATGGCAGATGCAGCTGTACACACACCTAGAGATGCCGACGCTGGGCGCGCATGTGCTGTGGATTCCCTGGCGAGGTAAGAATATCAGGTGACTGTTAGGGTTTTTACACAGCCGGGTATCCCAAATCGGATAGCCCAATATTACTAACAGACAAAGGTTTACTAAAAGAAGAGTAGCAATATGGCATAAGTTTCCCAGGGGATGAATTGGTTGAGCTGTTACTTTTAACATTAAAAATAGAAATTCAAATCCCAATAGCATGTCCTGTGTGTGGCAACACATTTTTGGGGATACATCTTATGCCATGATAAAGTTTTATAAAAAGGAACTTTAAGGCAGGTCAAAACACCGAACACAAAGACAAATATATATAAGTTATCAATTCGAAAAGCTTGACGTGTAAAAAGTCCAGAAGGTCCAAATACAAATGCAGTAAAACACAGAGCTTCTTCAATACTTTTTGAGTCCAGAAATGATCATGAAAAGTATGGCATCCCACAGTGCATGTCTCAGGGTAAGTGTCACCAGTCTCGTATCCGGTAACAGGTCTGGTGATACTTACCCTGAGACATGCACTGTGGGATGCCATACTTTTCATGATAAAGATTTACAACCTTTTTTTCGACTCACTCTGAGCATGACTATTAGTTGAGCCAGAAATGTATGTGATGATCTATGTCACATTACAGAACTAATGACTGACTAAGATGTGATAAAGTTTGGAGAAGTTGTTAACCATGTGGAAACTGCTTATTCTTTAAATATATGACCATTACATCTGATCTAAAGGTTAAAGCGTTATATTAACTGAAAAAGTTAATATATGCCACTGGCTGTGGATGCACTACTGTAGGTGGTAAGTTGGCAAGAACAGAAATACCCTCAAGTGGAGGATTTCTAATATGTCCTTTTCTAGGCTTGATGTAAATTGTGGCAACATTCATCAGCAGCACATTTTAAAGGCCCCAGGGAAAAACCTATTTTATATAAATAGTGGGTTTAGTACAGATTAGAAGTAACATTAAAGAAGGCTAAAGCAGAGCAAAAGCCATGCAGCATGGTCCTGGAATCTAAAAGATTCCAGGGTCGGCTACTAGCCTACACCTGGGTCATCCTAAAGTGCACTGGTCCCCAACCCTCTCCTCCAGAGCCACCAACATGTCATGTTTTGTGGATCTACACAAAGCTGCTCTATAGGACTTCTGCTGTACTAATAGGGTGACCTGTGAATCTGAGTAGAGACCTACAAAACATGGCCTGTTGGTGGCTCTCGAGGAGAGGGTTGGGGAACACTACTATAACGGGATGCTCCACTGTGTGAAACCCCCATAGACGCTGGTATACTCACCTTTAGATGGAAGCACAGCCAGAGATGCATGCTTGCTCACCCTTATAGTCAATGAGAGCCAAAAGATGTAAACATTGCGAACATCTTTATATGGCTGAGCGCCCGCGCATCCGCCGCTGCACTGAGGAGAGATGAGTTTAACTGGGCCAACTGGGGGGTTTTACACAGCGGGACATCCCAAACTGGGATGCCACCGGGGAACGGAACAAAACCCAGGAAAGTCAAAATTCTGGGTTTCAGCTTTAAATGATTTGCTTTTATTACTTCATTTTCATATAGGATGACTTGTATTCTTTTAATGGGGTATTTATAAAGTGTGGAGAAAATACAATGCAGCTTTTACGCATTTAAGCTGGCATTGTACTTACCAAGGAGAGCGATCAGAGACGTAGCACATTACCCCAGGAATGTCTTTATGCATTTCTCTGATCATTGGGAGGGGGAAATGTCCTATTTTGGGCACCATGTGGACTATACAAAGACTATCAGGACTGCAGAGAAGATAATAGAAACTACAATACCAGCTGTCCAAGACCCCTCTATGTTAACAGAACAAAAGCAGGGAAGATCCTTACATATCGCACCCACCTGGGGCATGCTCTCCTACAGCGATTCCCATCTTTTTTTCCAAAGTACTACTTGCAATTTCACAGTTAGCTGGAGTACTGTCCCTATCACCACTAATACAGGTTTCTTTATGAGGGTGATGGTCCTATGCTGTCCCAACTACCAGGCTCTTCTGCCAGCAATGCAGTCATCCCCAGAAGCTCCACTCTTGCAGCTTAGCTTGTTGACTTGGCCACCTGGCACACTGTATCAGAGCAGTGGCTCTGTCGGGTACTATCAGTGGTACTAGTACCACTGGCTGGGAATCCCTGCTCTACTACAAAGACTACTGTCAGGCCAACGTTTCAGGGTTCCATGTTGCAGAACTGTCAGATTTCAATGTAGCTTCTATCCTCTAGTCACAAGGCTACTAAACTATGGATCTTCTGGCGATGGAGTCCACAAATACAGTATTTTTTCCTTTAAAATATTAGTCCAGCCAAGTAACTGATTGGTGGTTGTCTGGTACCCATCTACTAACTTGAACATGAGATCGAGTCCCTTGTGCCACCCTTGTGCGGGTGTGTGCTGCTCAGGAACTCCTGCTTTGCCATTCTGGGCGGGGAGTAGTGTAGTCGCCCAGCTGGTCCAGCAGAAAACAGTTCCCTGCGTTAAGCTGCCAGTGGCTGTGCTTGGTGGCTCTGCACGCACCCATCACTGTAGCGTTGCTCTAGACTCTCCGTCATGCCCTGTGGGGGCTTTGGCTGCAGGTTTGCAAAAATAAAAATGATTTGCCCAGGCATGTGGCGGGGGGGGGGGGGGGGGGTCAGGCACTGTGACCGATAGCTTTGTTGCCGCCCCACGGCCCATCAGACAAAAGACATAAAACTATCTGGACCAGACCATAACCCAAGGGTTGCAAGGCAAGTGGTGAAGGCCCTGGGGCGTGCCCCCCTTCTGCCCCCCTTATAATCTGGCCCTGCTTATACTTGTGAGCTATACCTGCCAAAGAAAATATCTTGTACTGTATATCTCAATGTACTAGGCGATTAAAGCTTTTCTATTCTTACTCTATCCCTCCCTGGAATTTTTATTTTTGGGATGTTATCAAAATTGGGATTCTGTCCTGTAATATAAATGTAATCATGAAAGAATGATCAGGATCCAGGGTTCAGGCCACTCTGGCTAAACATTGTAGAAGAGTTGGAGGGAGAGAATCTCGGTGAGGTATCCCCCTAGTTTGCCCAACCTTCTATGGGGTTCCTACCCAGCTCTCCTTCCTGGTTTAGCATTCATCCCTGGGGCCCGGTAGGAGAGTTGCAGAGTAGACAGTATTTCGTTGGGGAGCAAAAATGTTATCCCTTATCATCCCTTTGATAACATTCTACTACGTGATTACCATTTGCTGGTGAGCAAGGAACCATACTTAACAAACAATATACCATTATCTCCATTCATTAGAAATCTCTTAAAAACAACTAATGTATAGGTATACAGTATATTTACCATCTTGTACTCATCTAAATGCAATTACTTACACAGGCCCACAGAGTACTGACGAAGCTGAAGTAACGCTGAAACGTGTTTACTCAGCCAGACCTTCTATCAACAAAATACCACTCATAAGTACCTTCAACTAATATTTATCATAACTGAATATGTGTACTGTAAATATATGACTTTGCATATAAACAATACTAAAATAAAAGGGGGCAAACATTTCTGATGAAATACAGCCTACGCTGCAACTCTCTTACAGGGCCCCAGTGAAGAAGGCTAAATCAGGAGGGAAAACTGGTTAGGAAGCCTATAAAAGGTGTGGGCAACCTAGGGGATACCTCAGCGAGATTGACTCCCTCCAACCCTTCTACAAATTATATATTTAGACCAATTGTTTGTCCCCAAAAAGTGAAAATTCAATAAAGGTAGTATAGAGGTTTAAAAATAATAAATACATGAGACAACCCAAAGTTATATTCAATATATCCTCACTAAAATTCTTAAAAAGTCTCAATAAGAGGAGCTCAAATGTGGCTGTAAATCTCGGTATCCTTAAAGTCAGCCACAGAGCAGGTCCTCTCAACAAAAGTGCACCACGTGATCTCCAATGTGCAGGGCTACAACCACCACCTGCAAGGACCCCTTACCAATTCACAAAGAGTTAAGAGGCCGATTCATTAACAGCGGCAGTTAGCGACAGTTGAGCGACTGTAGCGGCATTTTCAGAGCGCCCGCTAGTAGTCGCTGTGCTTGGCCGTTGTTCGGTAGTTGACAGCGACTCAGACGGTTTGCCATAATGTTGAATATTGGGTGATGAGTCGCTATTTGACAGGTTCCGCGCTGTATGGGAGCGCATGATCAGAGCGACCGGCTTCCACCATATTCATTAACAAATCACACTCAAAAAATTCTCGCGCTGTAAAATGCGTGTTTAAACCCCAGAGCGCTGGTGGCGATGGGTTAAAAGTAGTTTTTTAACCCCCAAACAACCATATTTTTGGAAACCCAAAAAAACAAGTTTTTAAAATAATTTAGTAATATGAATACATTAATATCAGACCTGTAATATCAATTCTGTACATTTTTAAAAAAAAACATTTTTACCTTAAAAAAATTATTTAAAATGGCAGAAGTGGTCACAGAATTTTTCACATTTAAAAAAAAAAAAAAATTAATAACAATGAATTATGAATATTTAAAGATTGTTCTATTGAAATGCATAGGAGAGCGCCAGGTAGCGAGAGGTCATACCTGTCGCTGTTCAAGGTCGGACGCTGGCGCTGTGGGCTGAGGCTGGAATAATGATGAACGAGTGGCTATCTGGCGCTATCTCAGTCACTAAGCAGGATTGGCTTGATAAATGTGTGATTGTGGTGGGGAGCCGGCGTTCTCGTGGCGGGGCCCGTCATTACCGGTCGATCACCAGTCGCTACCTGTCGCTATTCCTTCATAAATAAGGGCCTAAGTGTATAAAACACACACACAGAAAAAATATTTTAATTTCTTTTTGTAGTTACCTCGATTCCATCACCTATCCGGCCGCCCCATGCGGATTACTAACAGCCAAAAGAAGGCCCCCTGGGGAAAATCCGGCGCCGGATCCAAGATGAAAATGAACATTTTTTTTTCTAGCATAGGAAAATGCCAGGCACGTAGAATCTATGCGCTTGGCATTTAATGGACGGAGAAGCGAGCAAGTAGATTCTAAGTGCTTGGCATTTAAAAGGTTAAAGCAGGATGGCAGATATTAACAGCAGATGAGCCCTTTAAAACCTGCGACTGGGGGTGAGCACACACAGGTGGTGATTGTAGCCCTGTACATTTGGAACATAGGAGCCCGAGTGGTGCACTTTGTTGAGAGGATCTACTCTGTGGAGAGCTGATTTCATTAGTTAGGTACAGCACATTGCACTTTGTTACTGCATTCTTTTTTTATAGTGATTCATAGATATATGTGTACAGCATAGTATATTTAGTACATAATTCTTTGTTAGTTTGGTGTCATTTATTTCTACTTGCAGACCAATAGTATGAGACTAGATGGTTACTCATAATACAATAAATTGAATTATTATCATTAGTTGCTTGTGCAGCAAATTGTGCGGGAGGATTGGCACCATTTGCAGATGCTTATTTTTTGGTTGGATTAGTAAATCCCACATCTGCTGGCATGTCCCTGGATTACTTAGGCTGTGCAACCTAGGGGTTTATTCATGAAGGGATAGTGTCAGGTAGTGCCTTGTAAACGACAGGTAGCGACAGGTGAACGCCTATTTTATCTCTTGCATTGTATGTCCCAAATGGGGCTCTCAGAGATTAGAGTTAGGACTGCACCCATAGAGGCACCTTGGCGCGGTGGTGCAGCTTAGCATACTTCTGCAGATGTGTGTGACCGAGCCTCTGTTTTCACCAGATTTAGAGACAGATTATAGGTTGGTCTGCAAGCTAACAGGGTTGAGTGCTGCGGCTCCTTTAAAGTGGACCAACACCCTCCCATGATCGGCCTGGGAATCTATAAGATTCCTGGACCGATCAGACCCCTGACTGCAGGGCACCCCTGTGTGAAACCCCCCAGAAACCCCTAAATCCCTACCTGATCCTCGATCCAGCGGTGCCCGCCGCCGCCGCCTCCCGCGCGTCCCTCTAGCAGGAGCCGTTTGTGAATGGCAAGCGCGTGCGCGCGTCCTGTAAGAGTGACGCGCGGGAGGCGGCGGCGGCGGGCGCTTGTCCGTCGGCGGGGATTGGCTGCGGCGGTCACGTGGGAGCGAGGAGAGGTGAGTTTTTGGGGCTTTCTGGGGGGTTTCACGAAGTGGACCAAAACCCAGGATAGTCAAAATCCTGGGTGTTGGTCCACTTTAAGTAACCTAATTGCCCTGCTGACTTGCACCTCCCAGGTTAGTTATAAAATGGTCTGAGCAGCTGCCACCCCCCTTTTGTTCACTTTGAACTAAATATACGTCCAAGGAGGATTCATTACATACGTCAGAAGTGCCTGGTGGCAATTTCCCAAAAAACAGAGATTTTTTTTTTATCCAGTGTTAGAGTAAATTCTAAAAGCGTAAAGTCCCCGCTTACCTTTGTAATCGATAGCCTTAAGAAGAAACGTCAGTGTTCTGTTACAAATTCATTTAATAGTAAATGCAAAAGGTAAGATGTTATGTATATCACGCACACATTATTTACCTTTCTCTATGGTATTTACTCTTTCTCAAATTTCTGCATTAAAGTTTGTGATGGTTGACAGGTCCTTCCACACAAGGTGACCTGTTTCCATGTTCCATCTATAAATAATCCTCATCAGAGATTTACATTTACGTGACTTGATGCACAGATTAATATAGAGAACAATGTGCGTATTAGAATATTTGTTTCTTGCCATAAAATGTTTTTGTGTAAATGTATGAGGATGCAGGAAGTCAGATAAGGAAAGGTAAGCTTGACCCAGAATTGTGGTACAATACAAGTGAAAAAGGTTCTGATCATAATTAAATTCAACCTGAATATCAGCAGTAGGAATCTGTTGGCCGGCAAGGAAGAAGGTGCAGAAAATATTCACTGAACCAGTTAAAAGTTACCATTTATTTGTTACAGCTGTGTGTTCTCAGCAACAGATTTTATTCACTGCACTTAAAGTGGACCAAGAACCACCCTGGAGTCTAGGAGACTCCAGGGCAGGCATACTCGCTCCCCTTGGGTCATCCAGATGCGGGAAGGGTGAGATCGGGCGATCTTGGGGGTTTCACGCAGTGGGGCATCCCCAAGAGCCAAAACCCAGGATAGTCAAAATCCTGGGTTTTGGTCCACTTAAATAGGAACAAAAAAATCACTGTACTTAAAGGAGCCAGTGCCCAGTTTTGTTAATTTTACAGATGGGTCTTGTCGATCTTTTTTAATGAACAGCTAAATTAAAGAACAGGGCAAAATATTTACTGTGCTTAGCTGAATAAGCTAGTTATTCATTTTCGTAATTGTTGAAACTGATCTTTTCAGTGTTCCTATATTTGAAATCATTTCACTCAAGGGGAAGGGGCACGACATTCACTGTACTTAAAGTGGACCAACCACCTTGAGGAAAGCCAGTGCATGAGCTGTGGGAGCATTGTGAAGGTAAATTCTAGGTGAGATCTGGGGGTTTCCACACAAATTGGGATGCCCCAGGAACAAGGGTCAGAACACCTCCAGGGATGCAGGGGATGCGGCAGTGCATGCTCCCTATTGAAAACAATATGAGCCGTCTGCTGAATGACGGGGAGGCTGATTCATTACTAGCGCCAGGTATCGGCAGATGAGCGTCTGTATAGTGGTGCTTAGAGCGACCACTAGTAGACGCTGTGATCGGCTATTGGGCGCTGTAACAGAGCACCTCAGTCGCTGTAGTAACCTGGCCGGCATTGATGAATGAGATGTATGTTGGGCGTTTTAACACCAGTACAGTGTTGCATGGAGCGAAAGGTAGAGCCAGCTCAGTGCGACCGACTCTCAGCGACTCACACATTCAACAAAAAACAGACACACACAGCGTCGGCGCTCTACTATAGCATAGAGCGCCAGACGCTGTGTGATCAAAGTCTGTTTTTGAACACATATCCACCAGTAACAAAGCGAAAACACATGGAATGACATTGTTGTAACATTGTGACATTATTACTTTAATGCCAGACCTGTAATGACAATTCTGCATATAAATATAAAAAGTCAAAAATGTTTACAAAAATGACTTTTTCTAGGCCAGGACTCGGAGAGGTGACACAATTATTTGAGACAAAAAAAAATATTAAAAACAAAAAACCCTGTTTAAATAGAAGAAAAGGAATGTCCACTGAAATGTATGGGAGAGCGACAGGTAGCAACAGGTAAAACCTAGCGCTCCGGAAGCTAGAACGCCGACGCTATACGCTAAACCCCTATTCTAATCATATTCGCATTCCCTAAAAGCAATGTCTGATCAGGAGCATGAACTACTTTTAATCTATCTTGGTTTGAGGGGTTCTATTTTGCCATACTAGGGCCTAAGACAGGTTCAAAAGCCGACCTCTAAGTTTTAACTCACTAGTTGAAGCTAAACAGAGGCCCAAAATATATATATATAAATAAATATATAAATAACTCAATACATATTGCTACCGGTATGCATGCCAGCCACATTGTGTTGGTTTATTCTGCTTTGACCCTTGTCTGCAACTCTGCAGATTCACTTCCTATTCCCCCTTCCTCAAATCCCCCCCCCCCCATGACTACCATTGATTTTATAGTGGATGAAAACCCAATTATGTGTCCACTGCATAGTATCTGCCCCCCCGTGCCCAAGCAGCAGTCGTTGCTGTTTGCCTCGGCTTTTCCACCTGTCGGAGCCACACCCCCCGGCAATTTTGAGAAAGCCCATTAGCTCTGACAAGGTGCACCTGGCAGGCCGTGCGTGCCCACAGAGAAGCCGGGGATATGGCGTCAGTGGAGATTGTTGAAAAGATAAAAGATTGGTGCTGCCAGGCTGTGCGGTGGTCGGACCTGAGCTCCCATAGACACTGGTAATACTTTTATTATTCTATTACTTTATTTTATGATCAGTTGCCCTTGTTGGTATATGTATACATTATTCCTTACACTCCTTTCACAATGATAATTTTTAGATGTGTTTTTTTGATATGTTAGTTGGTTTGTCCTTAGCACTCAGCACTTTGTTTGGTAGGAATGTGTACCGTATTCTTTTATTGAATTATTGCCACTTTGGCGGGGCCCGTCATTACCGGCCGCTCACCAGTCGCTACCTGTCGCTATTCCTTCATAAATAAGGGCCTAAGTCTGACCTTTTCCGCCTGTCTTTTTTAATTGTCTGTTGTTTGTACGTGTATGGACTAGCCATATTTTTTCACATATATTTTTTATGATCAATAAAATAGATTTTTGATATTACTATTGGGTGTGCGGTCGCATATATTGCTCCATAGGGACCTTTCTGGTGGTCTCATTTGTATAGTGTCAGTGGAGATTGTGTCATGGGCGCCCGGGGGGTAGGCTAGTGACCTTTTAAATTCCATTCACTTTAAAGTGGACGTTTTTGTTTTTTCCCTTAAAAAATATTCCATGGCATGCCCCAAGACCCGTTAAATATAATAATAAAAAAAAAAAAAAACTTACCTCTGGTGATCCGGCGCTGCGTTGCATCATTTTCTTTTTCCGCCGCCATCTTTGATTTCCATCTAAGAGGAAGACGTCGTTTGACCTTCCTCTTGTAAATCTCGCGCATGCGCAGTACCTCACCCAATGCAGCGCTACTGCGCATGCGCGTTTTTTTTTTCTATTCGTGAGTGCGTGAGCGCACTCTGACTGACCAGGGGAAAGGGAGGGTGCTCCGCTGAGAGACCTATTGCGTTTTTTTAACTTTTTAACATCCAAGATGGTGGCCCGTGGAGTTTCAGGCTGCCTGCAGACAGGAAGTATCTTCAGAATATGCCGCTCTGCATTCTGGGATTACTTCCCTTTTCCTGACCCCAGCTCCGCTCTGTCTGTGCAAAGCACAGCTATAACCCGCCCCCTGCAATTTTGCCCCCTCTCATCACCTCAGTATGTGATGCTTCTGAGGCAAGATGGCGGCACCCGTATCCTGAAGTCCTGAACAGAGTTGCAGCCCAGTGGGGGAAAGAGAGCGCCGGCCCCTTAAGGAGGCGCCCACATGACTGGCTGAGCTCCTATCGGAAGCTGGACCAGTCAGCCGGGGAGGATTGTGGGGAGGGAGGAGGGGGCACTATAAGAGGCCGGAAGTCCCTCCCTCTCCCTCTTTGACCCCCTCATCCTCCCGGCGCTGGACTGAGCTGTTTGCCTGACGCTCCTCCAGCGCCTAATAATCCTCTCATCCTGCGGGCCATGGCATGCGGTGGGACTGGGTAAGTGCTCCTCTCCCAACTCTCCCCTCCGGTTGTTCCGTGGCCCGCGGTATGACTCCTACCTCCCTGTCTCACTGTGTGGAACCCTTCCTCACGGTCCTCAGACCGATCGTGCCCTAACTCCCTCCCCTGGCCCCCTCTCGCATGAAGTATGTGCTGGAGGCCTCCCTGCCGACTGCTCGGCGGTGACCCCCCCCCCCTTCTTTCCTCTCCCTCCCTCATCGAGCAGTGCAGGCCTCGCGTGCTGCCGCCCTCCGCGCCGCGGTGGCTGGGTGCCACCCCCCCTCCCTCCCTCCCTCCGCTGGGTTTCGGTGCGCCCCTCACCCTCCCTGTACCTCTCGTCCAGGCAGTGCGGGTGCATTGGTACCGTGGCCGGGTGTCCCTCCTACCTCCCCCTGCTGGGTGTTAATGTGCCCCCTCCCACTCCCTGTACCTCAGTCCAGGCAATGCGTGCTGTGGCCAACCGCACTGGCGTGCGGGGCCAGCGGCGGTGTGGGGATTCCTCTCCCCCCCCCCCTCTTCCTCTCCCACCCTCCTGTCGCAGTGCCTCGCAGGCCTGGCGCGCCGCGCCCTCTGCACCGCGGTGGCCAGGCGTCATTCCCCCCCCCCCCCACCAGGTGTCAGTGCGCCGTCCCCCCCCCCCCCCCCCCACGAGCTATTTCACACACTTCGCCCGGGGTCCCAGCTCCTCAGTTGCCAATGCTGTTGGGCAGCCTCCTGGGCCGCCGGCGCATGCCAGGCAATTTGTTTGAAAGGTGAATTGAGGGCAGGGGTGTGGTGAGGTATATTCCTTACCGTCGGGGTAGTTGCAGTTGTTACCTTGCTAGGTTGCGTGGCAGGATGAAGGGAATTGGTGAGGACCTCCGGGTGTGGGGGGGGGGCTTGAGGGGGGGTATAGAGCATTGAGGGGTTCTGGGTGTGGGTATGGTTAATCCCCATCTGGGATTGATAATAATTGGGGCGTGCGTGGTGGTGTGAAGTAAAATCACAGGTTCTGGGTCAGGAGGCATCGGGGCATTTGAAGGCAAGCGGTCGGTGCGCTGCTGAAGGAACAAAAGTAAGGGGGGGATAGGGGATTGTTTGAAGCTTGGGATTCAAAGATATGCTCGGCAGGCATGGATGAGGCAAAGGCAAGCCTGCTGCTGGAGGTAGGGGTGTTGGAGGAGCAAGGATGGGTGCATAGGGATGACTGGGGGATCCGGATTGGGAATAGCTAGATGTGGTAGGATGGGGGAATGAATTAAACAAGTGCTAAAGATAATAAAAAAAAAAAAAAAAAAAAAGGTGATCGGTTTTAGTTGGTTTGGTTGGGGTGGAGGTTTGGGGGCCTGCCCATCATTCGGGCCGGTTCAGGATCGGGGAGAGGGTCGGGGATATTGAATCCTTGGAGAAGGGCAAGAAAAAACTCAGGGAGGGGTAAACAATCTAAGGGGAAGGGAGCAGGGTGCTGCTCCAAGTTTTGAAATTGGGAGCTTTGGTCGAGGAACGGACGTGATCAGATTAGGCGATGAGCACCATGGCAGGGAAGCAGCTTGCATTTGGGGTTATTCAAGGATGGGGGGCGGAGTCTGTCAGGGGAATTCTTAAGGGCGGCCTGGTTCATTTGGCTAGGTATGGTCGTTGGTCCCTGAACGTGGGATTAAGGAGCTGCCTGGGGCTTGGGGGGGGGTAGAGGGCAAGGGCCGAAGTAAGTGGGTATGTCGATTATATGGGAACGTGAGTTGGGCTCATTGTATATTACGGCTGGAAGTTTTAGGGATGAGCATCGGGTGTTAGTCCCCTTGATTGGATCCAGAGAGCGGCTCGATGGGGGAATGGATCAAGGATTGTAACCCGATGGTGGGGAGGGCCAGAGGGGTCGGAATGCGTGGCCACAGGGAAGTGAGTGGTGTGCCCGCATAAGGACGGAGGTGGATTGCTTGGTTTGATCGGCAGTGGTTGGGACTGATGGGGGGTAGGAGCCCTTTAATATGATAGAATAGGTGGGGGGAGTTTCGTTCGGACACTCATTTTGGTGGATTATGGGGGCCCACTGTGGGGGGGCCAAGAGCACGACATGTTAAAACTCGGGTCCGGGGGATTATAGGATACTCAGATTGGTGGAGGACGTGGCCCACTGAATAAGGGCGAGAGCCCTAAATAGGATAAAATGGGTGGGGTTGTCAGACATCCATGCTGATTGATTATGTGGGTCCCACGGGGGAGGGGCCAAAAAAGTGCAATTTTTATTAAGATCGGCGTGTTCGGCGGTTTATCGGGTACTCATTGGTGGAGGACGTGGCCCACTGAGTACGGGAAAGAGACCTTCGTGGAATAGAATCGTCGGGGTTTTGGACATTCATACTGGTGGATTATGTGGGGCCCACGGTGGAAGGGCCGAGTGCGAATTTTATTAAGATCGGCGTGTGTGGCGGATTAGCAGGTACTCATTAGTGGAGGACGTGGCCCACTGAGTACGGGCAATAGCCCTTCAGAGGATAGAATCGGCGGGGTTTGTTGGACATTCATACTGGGGGATTAGGTGGGGCCCACGGGGGAGGGGCCAAAAAGTGCGAATTTTGTTAAGATCGGCGTGTTCGGTGGTTTATCGGGTACTCATTGGTGGAGGATGTGGCCCACTGAGTACGGGAAAGAGACCTTGGTGGAATAGAATCGGCTGGGTTTTGGGCATTCATACTGGTGGATTATGTGGGGCCCACGGTGGAAGGGCCGAGTGTGAATTTTATTAAGATCGGCGTGTACGGCGGATTATCGGGTACTCATTGGTGGAGGACGTGGCCCACTGAGTACGGGCAAGAGCCCTTCAGAGGATAGAATCGGCGGGGTTTGTTGGACATTCATACTGGGGGATTAGGTGGGGCCCACGGGGGAGGGGCCAAAAAGTGCGGTCCGAACGGAAATAAAAATATATATAGGCCGGGAGTAGACCCGGCTACCTTAAAGTCCCCCTGTGCCAGGAGGAGATATCATCTGCTGCTTGCTCGCCGTCTGCAGAGATGAAGACTGGGTAATGAGTGGGAGGTCCCAGGTACTTATGGACTGGGAGGGGCTTTCTTTCCTCCAATCATCTCTGCAGAAGCCCTCTACAGGACCATACTACCCACAGGTAATGAATATCTTGAAGTGGGGTGTGTGACATACTTAGAATAGTGCGAATTTTCTTAAGATCGGCGTGTTCGGCGGTTTATCGGGTACTCATTGGTGGAGGATGTGGCCCACTGAGTACGGGAAAGAGACCTTAGTGGAATAGAATCGGCTGGGTTTTGGACATTCATACTGGTGGATTATGTGGGGCCCACGGTGGAAGGGCCGAGTGCGAATTTTAGTAAGATCGGCGTGTGCGGCGGATTATCGGGTACTCATTGGTGGAGGATGTGGCCCACTGAGTACGGGAAAGAGACCTTAGTGGAATAGAATCGGCTGGGTTTTGGACATTCATACTGGTGGATTATGTGGGGCCCACGGTGGAAGGGCCGAGTGCAAATTTTATTAAGATCGGCGTGTTCGGCGGTTTATCGGGTACTCATTGGTGGAGGATGTGGCCCACTGAGTACGGGAAAGAGACCTTAGTGGAATAGAATCGGCGGGGTTTTGGACATTCATACTGGTGGATAATGTGGGGCCCACGGTGGAAGGGCCGAGTGCGAATTTTATTAAGATCGGCGTGTGCGGCGGATTATCGGGTACTCATTGGTGGAGGACGTGGCCCACTGAGTACGGGCAAGAGCCCTAACAGGATTGAATAAGCGGGGTTTATTGGACATTCATACTGGTGGTTTATGTGGGGCCCAAGGTGGAGGGGCCAAGAGTGTGATTTTTTTATTAAGATCGGCGTGTTCGGCGGGTTATAGGGTACTCAGATTGGTGGAGGACGTGGCCCACCGAGCACGGGCATGAGCCCTTAGAAGGATAGAATCGGCGGGGTTTTTTCGGACATTCTTATTGGTGGATTTTGTGGGGCCCACTGTGGAGGGGCCAAGAAGGCGAATTTTATTAAGATCGGTGTGTTCGGCGGATTATCGGACATACAGATTGGTGGAGGGCGTGGCCTATTGAGAAGGAGTGAGAACTTAATATGATAGAAACGGCGGGGTTTGTTCGGACATTCATATGGATAAATTATGGGGCCCACTGTGGAGGGGCCAAAATCGCAAATAGGATGAAACTTGGCGTGTTTGGGGGATTATTAAAGATTCAGATTGGTGGCGGTCGTGGCCACTGGGAAAGGGCAAGGGCCACTATTACGATTAAATTGAAGGGGTTGTGATCAATCAGGTTGGGGGATTTCGGGGCCCACTAGGTAGGGGCCGAGAGCGCTTGATATGACAATATTAGCATGCTTGGTGAATCGTCAGATATTCATATCGGTGGATCTTGGGGCCCATTGGGAAGGGTCCGGGGGCCTGAATAGGAGGGACTTGGGGGTGTTCGGTGGGTTATCAGATAAGTATATGGGGGGAATGACGGGGCTTGGGAAGGGGCAGAGAGCTCTTATGATACTAGGTCAGCAGAGCATCGAGTAGTGATTTTACTGGAGTATGAGGCCCCCGGGGGGGGGGGTCTGCCGCCCCCCACCTCTTTTTAAGAGGAGAGAAGCGGCAGACTATGGGATGTGATTTAGGCGTATTAAGTGATACCCTGGGAAAGTGGCGAAAGGGGGGGGGGCCCTTAAAGTGGACCAACACCCAGGATTTTGACTATCCTGGGTCTTGGTCCACTTCGGTGGGGCACCCCCGATCGGGGTGCCCCGCTGTGTGAAACCCCCCCGAACCCCCCGAACTCACCTCTGTCCGCGGCGACGGACAAGCCGCGGACAAGCGGCTCCTCCGCCGCCGCCTCCCGCGCGTCCCTGTTGACGCGCGCGTGCCCGCGCCGGCCATTCACAGACGGCCGGCGCGGGCGCGCGCACGTCTAGAGGGGCGCGAGGGAGGCGGCGGCGGCGAAACTAAGGTAAGGAGTTTGGGGTGTTTGGGGGGGTTTCACCCCGCGGGACATCCCGATCTCGGATGTCCCGCGGGGAGGGAGGTGATCGGCCCGGGAATCTTATAGATTTCCGGGCCGATCACCGGTGGGTGTTGGTCCACTTTAAGTGGATAAAAGCAGCAGATTATTGAATACCCTTATCCGTGGATTACGCTGCCCACTGAATAGGAGATGGGAGAGCTCCTTCATATAACATTGGCAGATCATCGGATAGGCATAGTAGGACATTACATGGCCATGGGATGGGGGGAAGGCTCTTAATCTGTTTGATTACGAAGGGGGGGTACCAGATGGGTTACTCCAACTGGAGGGGTGCCATTTACGGTTTTGGTAGGCATGGCCGAGGGTATGTTTTAACGGAATTGGAGGTTATATCACGGAGGCTCCAGCTGAACAGTAGGTTTGGGTTTGGCTTCGCAGGGGGGGGTTAGGGTTGGTCGATGTGGTGGGAAAGCAGATTGAATGGTCGGTCGTGGTTGGCGGGCTGGCCAGTGTTAAGGAGTCAACGCTGGCCAGCTATGGCGGTCTCCTCACTTTCGGGTCTGAGTGGACAGGTTAGATGAGTACTGAGGCGTAGAAATGCGGCTGTTTTTCGACCGGGAAAACGAGCCAGGATGGCCAGCGTAGGGGCGAGGATGGCTACAGTTTGGGGTAGCCAGGCTGTTGTCATTTTGCACCTTGGCGGTTAGCCCGGTTGAGCTCTGAGCCTAACGTAGATTGCGGCTGAGCTTAAGAAAATGGCTTCCGTTTATTCAGGTGCATCCAGGATTTCCTCCTCGTCAATCTCGCAGGCTTAGTTTGGTTGGTTACCACTCAGACTCGATTAAGGGGTTCGGAGATTCTTTGTGTTGTCTTGTATTTATTTGTTCAGCGGTGGCCGATTAAATCATTCCAAAGTCATATACGTTGTGAAGTGTTTTTATTGAGGGGAGCTGGAAGAACAGCGGGAGATGACATGGAGCTCGAGCCCAGTCAAGAAAGCGCCGGCCCCTTAAGGAGGCGCCCACATGACTGGCTGAGCTCCTATCGGAAGCTGGACCAGTCAGCCGGGGAGGATTGTGGGGAGGGAGGAGGGGGCACTATAAGAGGCCGGGAAGTCCCTCCCTCTCCCTCTTTGACCCCCTCATCCTCCCGGCGCTGGACTGAGCTGTCCCACCCGCCCTCCCCTGTATTGGATTAATTTAGTGATTTTTGTTTTGACGGCAGGGTTTATGTATGGTTCTGTGTGGGGTGTAATAGTTGTATATTAAAAAAAAAAAAATGTATAATGGTTATAAAAAAAAAAAAAGGATATAAGGAAATATGGAATGTGATAATGATTATATGGTATTATGTTAAATGCCTGGGTATGTAGTATGTGACTTTTGTATGTATTGATATTTACTGTTTAGTATTATTTTTGTCACAGCCGGTGGGCGGTCTCCTCACTTTCGGGTCTGAGTGGACAGGTTAGATGAGTACTGAGGCGTAGAAATGCTGTTTTTCGACCGGGAAAACGAGCCAGGATGGCCAGCGTAGGGGCGAGGATGGCTACAGTTTGGGGTAGCCAGGCTGTTGTCATTTTGCACCTTGGCTGTTAGCCCGTTGAGCTCTGAGCCTAACGTAGATTGCGGCTGAGTTTAAGAAAATGGCTTCCGTTTATTCAGGTGCATCCAGGATTTCCTCCTCGTCAATCTCGCAGGCTTAGTTTGGTTGGTTACCACTCAGACTCGATTAAGGGGTTCGGAGATTCTTTGTGTTGTCTTGTATTTATTTGTTCAGCGGTGGCCGATTAAATCATTCCAAAGTCATATACGTTGTGAAGTGTTTTTATTGAGGGGAGCTGGAAGAACAGCGGGAGATGACATGGAGCTCTAGCCCAGTCAAGAAAATAAGTATATTAATTTTAGATGCAGGGGAATAGTTTTTTAAGGGTTTGGGCTTCTCATTAAATGATGCTGAAGGTCCGGTTTAATGGAAGCTGCTTCACACTCATTGGGATTAGGTCTTGGTTGTTGCAATCTGTCACTGGCGTTCAGTATTTAGGAGGCATTTCATGTGTAGAAATGGTGGTATGTTTACAAATGAATGGAAGACCAGGGGGTTTAAGCTTTATACTGTATAGGGTCCATTCTGTTAGTAGCCCTGCATATCTTTAAACCGGACCTTCACCATGATTTATTGAAAAGCCCAAACCCTTAAACTATTCCCCAGCATCTAAAATTAATATATTTTAAGTTTTTAGTCACTTACTTATTATTCTTTCCCCCACTGGGCTGCAACTCTGTTAAGGACTTTAGGATACGGACGCCGCCATCTTGACTCAGAAGCATCACACTTACTGAGGAGAGGAGAGTGGGATAAAGTACAGGGGGCAGGTTATAGCTGGGGCCAGGGAAAGGTCCGCAATCCCAGAATGCAGAGCGACACAGTCAGAAGGCACCTCCTGTTTGCAGGCTGCCTGATGTTCCATGAGCCGCCATCTTGGATGTTTAAAGGCTCATAACATGCAGTAGATGCAGGTAGGGTGATTTTTAATGTGAGCAATCTGTATGTACAGGGCGTGGGAAACATATAAGATAGACCCTTATTCAGAGTGAAGGTTTAAACTCTGGCGGAACCAAACTGAGATTAAATCTATTTTTAAAGGAGCAATATCGCGAAATTGTGTAATATTAAAAATCCTTATAAACACATTGGCTAATAGGAGAAGGGGTCACTTATACACCCAAAGTGAATAAAACTCCCACTAAGCTTGTGGTTTAGGCTCACATGGTAGGAACAAAATTCAGGGATCACAGGTTTAGGCCCTTATTTAACAAGGGATAGCGCCAGGTAGCGACTGGTGAGCGAACAGTAATGACGGGCCCCGTCATGAGAACGCCGGCTCCCCTCCGCAATCACACATTTATCAAGCCGATCCTGCTTAGCGACTGAGAGAGCGCCAGATAGCCACTCATTCATCATTATTCCAGCCTCACCCCACAGCGCCAGCGAGCGACCTTGAACAGCGACAGGTATGACCTCTCACTACCTGGCCCTCTCCAATGCATTTCAATGGAACAATCTTTAAATATTCATAATTAATTGCTATTAATGTTTTTTATTAATGTTTTTTTTTTTAAATGTCAAAAATTCTGTGACCACTTCTGCAATGTTAGATATTTTTTTTAAGGGAAAAAAAAAACAAAATAAAATTTGTGCAGAATTGATATTACAGGTCTGATATTAATGTATTCATATTACAAAATGTTTTTAAAAACTTGTTTTTTTTTTTCCAAAAATATGGTTGTTTGGGGGTTAAAAAACTACTTTTAACCCATCGCCGCCAGCGCTCTGGGGTTTAAACAAGCATTTCACAGCGCGAGAATTTTTTGAGCGTGATTTGTTAATGAATATGCTGGGAGCCGTTCGCTATGGCCATTCGCTATCATGCGCTCCCATACAGCGCGGAACCTGTCAAATAGCGACTCCTAACCCCGTATTCAACATTACTGCACACCGACTGAGTCGCTGTCAACATCCGAACAACGGCCAAGCACAGCGACTACTAGCGGGCGCTGTGAAAATACCGCTACAGTCGCTCATCTGTCGCTACCTGGCGCTATTAATGAATCGGCCTCTTAGTCTATGAGGAGTGACAGAGTCTGTCACTCAATTTCCTCTTCCTTTCATTAGTAAAAATAAAAAACAAGCCTAGCTGGGAATTTCTTGATGCCGGGTGTATAAGTGACCCCTCCTCCCACCATCCAGCAGATTTATATAGATTTTTCTTACTGAGCCATTTTTTCGCGATAGTGCTCCTTTAAGGTACTTTTGGCTCTACAAAATACAATTGAACTTTACGGATAAACTGGAATAGCAGCAGCTTTGTTCTGTAGCTTGTTATAAGTGATCAGAGGATAAGCCAGGTACTATGGCGTATACCTTGTGACAACTTTGACAAGTTTGCTAAAGAGATTAAAGAAAACCTTACCTGGCGCCATGTTCCAAACAAGTTGCACAATAAAGCAATAAGGAAAATATATAAATAATAAAATAAAGATCAATATATTAAAATATTTTTATTGCTTTCTGACCATCAGATCATAAAAACACATTTACTGGACGTATTTCCAATATATAAAGAAACATCCTCCTGCAAGTCTTCCAGTGCTGTGTACCTGGATATGTGTATGCTATAGCCCTTAAAGTGGAACAAAAGCTGGGATTTTGAAAACCTGCGGTTTTGTTAGGTGTCCAGGGGGCATCCCGAATTAGGATGCCCCACTGTGTGTAACCCACCAAAACGCCCATACAAACTCCCTTTTTCCCCAGTCCTATGGCAAATGCGCAGGCTCTTGTCCAATCAGAGCGATTTGCTGCGCATATGTAATACTCGCCAATAGGCGCAGCAGCCACATCTCCAGCAGTGAGCATGTTCCCACCCCCACAACCCAAAGGTGCATGGATGCGGTGGCCAGATGTTTACATCCCTGCTCCTCCGTCTTCTGTCCTCCCTTAGCTGTGGTATTCCAGCCAGCAGCGCGGGAGTGCCGGATATGTGCGTTTACTTTTTTCTTTTCTTCTGCCTATGAGGAATGGGAGGGGGAATGCCACACTGCCTGTGGGGAATGGGAGGGGGGATGCCACACTGCCTATGGGGAATGGGAGGGGGAATGCCACACTGCATATGGGGAATGGGATGGGAGAATGCCACACTGCATATGGGAAATGGGATGGGAGAATGCCACACTGCATATGGGGAATGGGATGGGAGAATGCCACACTGCATATGGGGAATGGGATAGGAGAATGTCACACTGCCTATGGGGAATGGGAGGGAAAATGCCATACTGCCTATGGGGAATGGGATGGGAGAATGCCACACTGTCTATGGGGAATGGGATGGGAGAATGCCATACTTCATATGGGGAATGGGATAGGAGAATGCCACACTGCCTATGGGGAATGGGAGGGAAAATGCCATACTGCCTATGGGGAATGGGATGGGAGAATGCCACACTGCCTATGGGGAATGGGATAGGAGAATGCCACACTGCATGTGGGGAATGGGAGGGGAGAATGCCACACTGCATATGGGGAATGGGATGGGAGAATGCCACACTGCATATGGGGAATGGGATAGGAGAATGCCACACTGCCTATGGGGAATGGGAGGGAAAATGCCATACTGCCTATGGGGAATGGGATGGGAGAATGCCACACTGCCTATGGGGAATGGGATAGGAGAATGCCACACTGCCTATATGGGGAATGGAATGGAAGAATGCCACACTGCCTATGGGGAATGGGAGGGAGAATTCAATACTGCCTATGGGGAATGGGAGGGAGAATGCCATACTGCCTATGGGGAATGGGATGGGAGAATGCCATACTGCCTATGGGGAATGGGATTGGAGAATGCCACACTGCCTATGGGGAATGGGATTGGAGAATGCCATACTGCCTATGGGGAATGGGATGAGAGAATACCACACTGCATATGGGGAATGGGATGGGAGAATGCCACACTGCATATGGGGAATGGGATAGGAGAATGCCACACTGCATATGGGGAATGGGAAGGGAGAATGCCACACTGCATATGGGGAATGGAATGGGAGAATGCCACACTGCATATGGGGAATGGGATGGAAGAATGCCATACTGCATATGGGGAATGGGATAGAAGAATGCCACACTGCCTGTGAGGAATGGGATGGGAGAATGCCACACTGCATATGGGGAATGGGATAGGAGAATGCCACACTGCATATGGGAAATGGGAGGGAGAATGCCATACTGCCTATGGGAAATGGGATGGGAGAATGCCACACTGCCTGTGAGGAATGGGATAGGAGAATGCCACACTGCATATGGAGAATGGGATGGGAGAATGTCACACTGCATATGGGGAATGGGATAGAAGAATGCCACACTGCCTGTGAGGAATGGGATGGGAGAATGCCACACTGCATATGGGGAATGGGATAGGAGAATGCCACACTGCATATGGGAAATGGGAGGGAGAATGCCATACTGCCTATGGGGAATGGGATGGGAGAATGCCACACTGCCTGTGAGGAATGGGATGGGAGAATGCCACACTGCATATGGAGAATGGGATGGGAGAATGCCACACTGCATATGGGGAATGGGATAGGAGAATGCCACACTGCATATGGGAAATGGGATAGGAGAATGCCACACTGCATATGGGGAATGGGATGGGAGAATGCCACACTGCATATGGGGAATGGGATGGGAGAATGCCACACTGCATATGGGGAATGGGATGGGAGAATTCCACAATGCATATGGGGAATGGGATAGGAGAATGCCACGCTGCATATGGGGAATGGGATAGGAGAATGCCACACTGCATATATGGGGAATGGGATGGGAAAATGCCATACTGCCTATGGGGAATGGGATGGGAGAATGCCACACTGCCTGTGGGGAATGGGCGGGAGAATGCCACACTGTCTGTGGGAAATGGGAGGGAGAATGCCACACTGCATATGGGGAATGGGATAGAAGAAGGCCATACTGCCTATGGGGAATGGGATGGGAGAATGCCACACTGCATATGGAGAATGGGATGGGAGAATGCCACACTGCCTATGGGGAATGGGATGGGAGAATGCCACACTGCCTATGGGGAATAGGATGGGAGAATGCCACACTGCCTGTGGGGAATGGGAGGGGGAATGCCACACTGCCTGTGGGGAATGGGAGGGGGAATGCCACACTGCCTGTGGGGAATGGGAGGGGGAATGCCACACTACCTATGGGGAATAGGATGGTACAATGCCATACTGCCTATGGGAATGGGAGGGGATGTCACACTGCCTATGAGGAATGAGAGAAGGGAGGATGCCACACTGCCTATAGACATGGGAGGGAGGGTGCCACACTGCCTAAGGGAATGGGAGGGGATGTCACACTGCCTGTGTGGAATGGCAGGGGGAATGCCACACTGCCTATGGGGAATGGGAGGGGGGAATGCCACACTGCCTGTGGGGAATGGCACACTACCTATGGGGAATGGGAGGGGGGATTCTGCACATTGCCTTTTATTTGGTTCTTGGGGGTGATGGTGTTAGTACAACACTTGGTTCTGAATATTTTTCTTCTTCTTTTCCTCCTATAAATCCTAGGTGCATCTTAGGGCAATAATACAGTACACATAATAAGTTAAATAATTGTGGAGCCAGAACTGATGCTTGGGGTCACCACTTATAGCTGTGAATCATTTTGAACATGAAATATTTACCAGAACCCTCTATACATGGACAGTTAGCAAGTCTTATATAAGTAATACAGCACAAAAATGTTGCATCGTTTTCTTAGTTGTTCAATTTTAAAGTGATCCAAAATATAAACTGAGACTTTGGATTGCTAGAAATCCTTAAAAATAATCCTGATTTGGATGATCTGCACCAAAATCCAGGTTTTTCACTATCCTAAGCCTGGGAGCATCCCGATCTAGGATGCCCTTCTGAGTGAAACCCTGTTGGCCCGTTATATATACGTCACGGCACAGGTTCGGCTGTGGTGTAATAAGTTTCTTTGGCCGCACATAGTATAAAGGAATAGGATCACTTTAATCAAACCTAGCTTCACTAGGTCCGGTTTTGTTCCACTTTAAACTGGAAAACCCTTTTATACAATGACTTTCTTTTTGCAGTAGAAATCCAGGGTGACCTGTCGTTTGGGAGATGCACCACTGAGCCAAAAACAGCCCTTCTCCCCTTATTGCACTTATTCAGTAATATAATCTGATTTCCTGCTTTGTGATTGGCTTCTCTAATAGCAATATTCTTGTGTGTAATACATTTAAAGACAGTCTATGGAACAGCAATTAACAAGCAGCTCACCTGATACCTGATCCATTTGACTCTACAGCACCGGGTAGAAAGCAGGGCTCCAAAGTTTGTCTCTTCTTTTAATTCCATTTTTCCAGGGACACATGAAGAAGTGTTCTAACAGCCACTCTGTTCCTATGGAGCTTTCCGTAAAAGTTAGCATGACAAGCTGACCACAGCAGATCACGCTCTCAAAAAGCAGCATCATGACATGCTCTTCCGAGCTCATCCAAGTCCAGAAACAAAAGTGAAGCCAGCAGCTTTGCTTAGAATGCATAAGGTATTTACATATAATCAGAGACTTTGAAATGGCTAATTTTACACTGTACCCATTGAGAATAAGGTGGAAGGATATTAGTGCGTACTGCGTACCTAGACAGCAACTTTTAAAGCTCATCTTGAATTTGTAAACTATTTTTCCTGCAGGTGGCATTGCAGATACAAACTCAAATTATGTTTTTATTCTCAGAGAAACCCGAGAAGGTGACTAACAGAGAGTGAATGTTCAAATCTGCTGAAACGCTCCATTATAATGAGAGTGAACAATAGCATGGCCTGTTCAGTCATATTAGTACATCAAACAACCTTTCACCTTCTCCTTTGGGTCGCAGTGCTGGCGGCAGCGTGCCAGAAACTCCTGAAGTATCAGGAACCAATGGCTTATCTCTAACACATACAATGTGGCGTTTATTCATCAAGGGATAGCGGCAGGTAGTGCCTTGTAAGCGGCAGGCAGCATCTGGTGAACGCTTGGCGCTGTACGCAAAACCACATTTATGAAGCCGATTCTGGGGAGCGACTCTAACAGCGCCATGTAGCGTATGATTCATCATCACAGGCGGCTCAGCGTATAGCACCGGTGCTCTAGCTTCCAGAGCGCCAGGTAATACCTGTCGCTACCTGTCGCTCTCCCATACATTTCAATGGACTTTCCTTTTCTTTTGTTTAAACAGGGTTTTTTGTTTTTAATTTCTTTTTTTTTCTCTCAAATAATTGTGTCCCCTCTCCTGGCCTAGAAAGAGTCATTTTTGAAAACTTTTTGGATTTTTTATATTTTGATGCAGAATTGTCATTAGGTCTGGCATTAAAGTGTTAATGTCACAATGTTACAACAATGTCATTCCATGTGTTTTCGCTTTGTTACTGGTGGATATGTGTTCAAAAACAGACTTTAATCACACAGCATCTGGCGCTCTATGCTATAGCGACCAGATCCAGAGCGCCAACAGTGTATGTCTGTTTTTTTGTTGAATATGGTGTGAGTTGCTGAGAGTCGGTCTCGCTGAGCTGGCGCTATCTTTCGCTCCCTGCAATGCTGTACTGGTATTAGAACGCCCAACATAATTCTCATTCTCCAATGTCGGCCAGGTTACTACAGCGACTGAGGCGCTCTGTAACAGCGACCGATAACGATCACAGCGTATACTAGCAGTTGCTCTAAGTGCTGCTATACAGACGCTCATCTGCCGATACCTGGCACTAGTAATGAATCAACCTGCCTGTCTGCCAGCTTGATGTCCTTCCCCCAAACTGAAAACCAGTTCCTTTTGCTGTATGGTTAGTCTGTTCAGTCTTGTTTTCTTCTGGACATAGTTATCGGGGGAGTAACTATAGGGGGTGTGACCGCACCAGGGCCCAGGAGATCAGGGTGGCCCCATCATTGTTGCTTCTCCACCCTATCACTTGGCATCATTTAGAGGAAGGACCACTTGTCTCTGCTGTTTCAGTCTTTAGTAGTCTAGCTGCATCCTATTGAGTTGAAAGACAGAAAATAAAAGTATATTATGAGCCTTGAAAAATGGACCAGACAAGTCCTATGGAGGGTTAAATAAAAAAAAAAAAAAAACATGTACCCTCGTAAACCATTCTTGTAAAACATGTATACTTCCCTTAGTGTCATCATAATGAATTGGATACAAATACTCACATTTTTGCTTCAAAGTAAAAATTGGGGGAAAATTAAGGGAAAATGAAATCTACTTTTGGCTTTTACCTTTGAGCACTATTCTCAATAGGCTCTAATTGTTCCCAGCATTAGATTGCAAGGAGGGGGGCTTAAATATCTAGATAGAACAATGATATCCTGTCAGTAACCAATGGCATACAATGGCATATGTAGAGGGCCTCGGCCTGGCCTATGGCAGAGGCTGTGTCGAGCGAGGGGGGTTCTTGGAGTGACTCGGGTTGGTGGGGCGTGTGGGGTGAGGTGCATGACAAGCCTTGTATAACAGTTTCTTTATTTGGGGCTTCCATCCAGCATAACAGCATATTCCATTACAGGTGGTATTCTTCAGCAGCTACATCAGTTTCCACAGCTTCCAGTTACACAGCAAACTCTCCAGCTAACATCCATTGAATTCTCCCTTCACTGCTGCTCTTTTTTTCTGTCATTCACTATACTTTTTTTCTGCCATTTCTTCTCTTTTTTCTATCAGTCCAATACTATCTTTCCTTCCATCTTTTTTTCTCCCACCCCTTCTCTCTTTCCTGCTTTCTTTTTTTTCTGTAATTTGTTTTATTATTTCTTTCTTTGTCCTCATTCATTATTTCAAATTTTATGTCTTTCTTTCTTTTTATTTTTATATTTGTTTATTTCTTTCCATCTATTCTTTCTATTCCTATTTTCCACTCCTACTACTATTTTTGTTCTTTATTTCTCTTTTTCTGTCATTCCTAATATTCCTTCTATAATTTGTCATTGCTTATTGTTAGGGCGAGCACTGCACGCAGCACTTCACTTACCTCCATGGCTGCTCCCAGCCGTCTCCCTTCCCCCCATGCTTCCTCCTCGCATGGTCAGGTGCGCGCACGTCCCCGTCCACTAGAGGGAGTGTGCACCGGATTCCTGAGATTTAAAGGGCCTGTACAGCACTGATTGGTGTCTGGTCATCCAATCCTGCATCCACTTCCCCTATTTAAAGGGGCACTTCCTTTCCATCAGTGCTGGATCTTGGTCTTTCCATGCCAGTTGTAAATCAGTTGCTTTTGGATTGCACACCCGTGTACCGACCTCTGCCTGTCCCCGACTCTGAACCTTTGCTGCCTGCCCCGACCTTGGCTACTCACCTTTACCACGAACCTGTGCTGCCAGCCCCGACCTCTGCCTGTACTTACTACGTCTTTTGCCTGCCCCTGTGCACCACGCTGAACCTCGGCTAACTGTGGAGCTGAGACGCTGTTGGGGGGTAGCGACCTGGGGGTCACTCGCCGCTACAAGACCAACCTGCCTTGCGGTGGGCTCTGGTGAATACCGGTGGCCTCTTAGACTCCGCTCCCCTGACACGGCACTCGCCATCAGTTCCACAGTCAAAGCGGATCCACATCCAAGTCCACTCCACCCGGTCCATGACACTTATAATATTTTTTCTTTCTATTCTTAGGCAATTTTCACCATATATGCAACTTTATCACCATGTATGGAGTGTCATACCACACCACAAGTGGCCCACTGTGACTATCTCCCAAGTGCCTGCAAAAACCTGGAGCTAGCCCTGGTTGGGGGGAGCTGTCTGCTCTATCAGGTATTTCTACCGATTGGCCAATCCCAATAGTGGAAAAGCTGCTGGCCGCTTCAAGTGCTCAGGTATGCCGGTTCTGAATGTGAGCAGCTTTCTATAGCTTTCTTTAAAATGCATGGCATAGAACGTTGATTGGATGCTAGCCCATGCATAAGCCAAGAGATCAGGAGAAGAGACGGGGGACAGAGAAAGCCCTCATTATCCCCAATACTGAATACAATTAAAGACCCCCCATGGTCTAATAGCCCAGTGCACCAGACAATAGGGCTAGTAGGCCAGGAACCAGAGAACAAGTGACTGGCGTCTAGTCCTGTAGGCCTAGTTGCCCCTATTCCCTACAGCACTGGTCCGGGGCCCTCCCAGGGTCGAACCCATGCTTTCGCACACCCCGCTGGCATTTGGAGAAAAAGGGGACACAGATCCCCTGTGTTTCACCTTGGCGTAATGGCAGGCAGTTGGGAAGGAAGCATATAAAATAATGCTACAAAATAAGACTTAAAGTTATATATGAGTATTTATCGTGTGTAATGTACAGAGGCTATTGGTCATATTTGCTGAATAATTATTTTTTTATCTTCAATAAAAGTGACTGAAAGACACCCTCTCCTACGCCCCCAAACCTAAGCCTCTTATGGCTGAATAACCTTATTTTTTATGAAGGTGTCCCATCTGCATACTCCATAGATCATCGTTTTCAGAGCTTCAAGTATTCACATCTTTTAAAGTGGAACAAACCCCAAGGCGATCGGCCCCGGAATCTATAAGATTCCCTCCCCCGATTTGGGATACACTGCTGTGTGAAAACCCAAAGGTCGCCCCATACACTTCTTTTCCGGTCCAGTGGCGCATGTTTGAGCCTTGGCTGCATCCCTGCTGTCCCTCTAGCAGGGCGCATGCCTGTGCCAGGCATTTGTGAATTGCCAGAGCGGGCATGCTCCCTGTTAGAGGGTAGCGGAGGCAGCAGAGGCAGCGAACTCAGAGGCGTCCACCTTAAACGAAGGCTTAGATGAAGGGACGTCAGCGGACCAGAGTACACTGATTGGACTAGTGGCCATGCATGCGCTATAGGACCGGGAAGAGGTAAGTTTGTTTTGGCGACCTGGGGGGGGGGGGGGTTTCACACAGCGGGGCACCCCGATCAGGGGCAAGGACCAAAACCCAGAATAGTCAAAATCCTGGGTTTTGGTCCACTTTAAGGGCACAGCTAGGAGCATTGATACCAATTACAATACATTTTATGCAATGGGATATAGTTATTTATGCTTATTGAAGGGCTTAAAGAGAAACAACGGACCTCTATTTGACCAGGTCCTATTACACCCCTCTCCTGGCTCTGCTTATCTTTTGGATGTTGCCAGAACATCCAGATTGCAGACCTTCTGCTTCTTTTCCAGAGGCCCTGGAGTCTTAGCTGTCTAAGATTGGCACCGTAGGGCTTAGCCGTGCCACTCCACTGCATCTTCCTCCCCCTGCCTCGCCCCGCCAGCCTCTCTCATGGCTTTTCCACAGACGCCCTGGCCCGAGATAAGCGATGCAGACAATACACAGATGTGAGGTCTGGGAGGGCGGCACGGTGCATCCTGGGAGGGCAAGATGCCGCTGCCTTATGCTGGCACCTGAAGTAAAATGGATGAGCATAGAAAGAAGGGCAGAAGACAGCTAAGTTTTATTCCCTAATTGTTAGATTAGAGGTCTAAAGGGAACAGATGGCAAAGTTTGGGGAGTTTAATCGTTCTCCCCAGACTGTCCAATGTTCCTCTTATGTCCCCAACTTCACTGGCATTTCCATTATCGTGTGCCAATATGATGTGTTGGAGGTGCCGAGCTTATCTGTTAATTTTTCTTTTCATTTGTTTTCAGTTTTTCCTAGCAACAATGTACATCAAAGTGGTGTTCTGACGTACATTTCAGAAACATCCTGACTTGGCTTGATAATCATCTGATTGGCTGGCGCAGATGACAGGTTTAACCCCATCTGCATTAATTCAACTTACTCAGATGGGGAGGATCTCCGTCTTGTGTTTCAGTAACTAAAGAGTTGCTGGCAGCATTCTGAGCTGGGGAGGTTATTACTGCTGATTTTTTTAGCCAAAGCTGATGATGAGCTCAGCTGTTACAGTGGAAGGATTCTGTGATTTGTAGTAAGAAAGTATACTAAAGGGACTCGCAGGGCCAAAAAAGCCAGTCCCATTTTTTGAACAGAGAGCCACGGGAATATAAGAAACATGGAAGCAGCACGTTGATAAGTAAATCATAGGTATGGGGGCATAATACTTTATTTTTATTTTACATTTTACATCCGAGAAGAAAAAAACAAGACAGAACACCAAAAATCTTAAAGTAGAACAAAACCTGGAATTTTGTTCCGTGCCCCGAGGGTGTCCCGAATTGGGATGGCCGGTTGTGTGAAACCCCCAAGGACGCCCCTACAAATTCCCCTTTGCTTAGTCCTATTACGCATCATAGGCTCTCATCCAATCAGAGCCAGATGCTGTGCATATTTAATACATGTAAATGGGTCTGTTTACATGCCAAGCTTCTGCAGTTGGGAGCGCAGTGGGCGCATCCCCAGCAGCGCATGCATTCCCGTCCCTATATATCAGAATGGCTAGGGTGGGAGCATGTGCATCCTAAAGACAAGGGGATGCGGCCACTGGATGTTTACATTGCAGAGACCACCAGTCCTGTGGCACCCCAGGGGGACCCTGGGGAAGCCCAGCATCTGGCTGGCACCAGTGGGTTCTGTTTTCACCTTTAAAGGAGCATTTGAGCTAAAACCAAAATCTACACGGTTAGTGATGGGATTTAAAGATGGCGCAGTGACGTGTGAACCTGAACATAAAGTCTCATATTGTAAAAAACAATAGACATTATGTGTGTGTCTGGATGGAGTCCAAGGTAAAACCTAAGCAAAGAGACACCAAGGAAGAACACAGAGTCTTGCATCATCATTAAATGCTTACTTACATTATTCATCACTCAGACAGCTAAGATAAAGCAGATAAACAACATAAAAACTACATAGAAACTTCTGGAGAACCATCTATTTCTAGTGTTAGGCTGAGTTCTTCACGTTCAGGAAGCCTCTTAGGACAGCACCGAAAGTATTTTTCCAGGCAGAAAAAAACAACACATTTGCTCACATTGTGTCTCTTACTGCAGATACTTCCTCCTGTTCAATAAAAATGACCAGTTCCTGAAATAGAGGTTAGCGCCCTCCCTGCTGAATGGCAATGTTCAGGCCAGTTTCAGATCCTGTGTGCACAGATGCAGCAGGGCACAGCCTGGTACGTCCCCTCAATATCAGGAGTGGTTAGTCACTGGGGCTGATGCTGGTGAGGGCATCTTCCGGGGCCCACTCAGGCTTATACTTGGTTATTTTATCATTTTACAGGTGACCCGAACCACAAAATGCCGGGTGTTGTGTGCAGATCTGCTCATGGCTGGTGTCAGCAAGAAATGGAGAAGGTGGCATGGAATGGAGGTGGCGAGAACCAGATGACATCTGACAGCAATGATGGAGTAAAGGCTGATGGGTGCTTGGTGGCAATAGAAAATGCAACAAGGACTAGAGGACCATTGGTGGCTATAGGGAAGGCAATAAGGACTGGAGGGTGGTCAGCAGCAGAAGATGACCCATTTGTGGCAGTGGAGCTGAAAGGTGACATCGCATGACACACTACTTTGGAGCCCACAAAGACTCTCTTGCCCCCACAAACCTGGAGCCGGCCCTGCATCCTGGATGCCAATGAGTGGAATGGCAAACCTGCTGACCCAGTACTCAAACTTGTGATCTGCTAGGAAAAAAATGACTAGGACAGATCATCTGAAGTTAGTGTTGCATCTTCTGCATGTATACACACAGGGTCCAGGACTTGTCTGGACATATCCTTAAAGAGGAACATTGGACAGTCTGGGGAGTTCTCAAAAACTCCCCAACCTTCACCCTCTGTTTCCTTTAAACTACCAATTCTACATTTAGCAGGTTTAACCTACCTGTCTTCTGCTCTTTCCTCCTGTGCGCAACCATTCTTCTCAGTTGCTTTCCGTAGGGAAGCGCCATCTTTTCGTCTTCTCTGTCCCACAATGCACTGCACTGCACCCGAGATCTCGCGTCTGTGCAGTGAAGTCCTAATCTAACATGCTGAGTGGCAGAACCCCCCCCCATAATATTCTGAGTAGAAAAATCCCCCATAAAAGGCTCACAGAAACATAGAAGGTTGACAGCAGAAGGAGACCATATGGTCCATCTAGTCTGCTATTATGTGTATACTGTATGTGCTCTTGTTCCAAGCATCTACTACTCTTTCTGTAAGATAATATTTTCTAACATTGCTCCTGATCTTCTCTACCACTAGCTTCAGGTTGTGCCCCCTTGTTCTATCATTAAGTTTCTTCTTAAAAACACTTCCCTCCTGAACGTTATTTAATCCTTTCACATATTTAAAGGTCTCAATCATGTCCCCTCTCTTTCCTCTAGAATGTACAAATTAAGTTCTTTAAGTTTCTCTCTCTACGTTTTAAGTTTAAGTCCTTCTACCACTGCATACAGTATTCTAGCTCTGGCCTCACCAGGGCTCTATACAGCGGCATCACAACCTCCCTCTTCCTACTGGTGATGCCTCGAGCTATGCAGCCGAGCATCCTGCTTGCTTTTCCCACTGCCTGGCTACACTGCCCCCTCATCTTGCAGCTATCAGTAATCAGTATCCCTAAATTTCTCTCCTCCGAGGTTCTTTCTAACACAGTACTGCCCATACTGTACTCAGAGCAGGGATTCCTTCTACCCAAGTGTATGGTTTTACATTTAGAGACATTAAACTCCAGTTTCCACTGTTTTGACCATTTATCCAGTAAAGCTAAATCATTTTCCATGTTGCAGACACCTCCAGGAATATCCACCCTATTACTATTCTTTATATCATCAGCAAACAGGCAAACGTTTCCTACCAAGCCTTCTCCTACGTCACTTACAAACATATTAAAAAGAATGGGGCCTAGGACAGAACCTTGTGGCACGCCACTTGTAACTCACCTTTGTTTAGATTGCACGCCATTAACAACAACTCTCTGCTACCGATCCCTCATCCAACTGGAAATCCACTGAACTATCCAGGGATTGAGTCCTACCTTCAATAACTTATCTATGAGCTCCTTATGTGGTAAAGTGTCAAAGGCCTTGCTAAAATCCACAGCACCACCTTTATCAAACACTTTAGTGATCTTGTTGATAAGATTGGTCTGACATGATCTGCCCTCATTAAAGCCGTGCTGTTTTGGGTCCAACAGGTTGGTCATTTTTAGATGGGAAATTATCTGTTTTTAAGAGAGTTTCCATTAGTTTGACCACTATAGAAGTTAAACTAACTGGCTTCTTCTCTACTCCCCTCCTTATGGATTGGTACGACATTGGCCATTCTCCAATCATCTGAAACATAAGCAGTTGAAAGGGAATGGTATAAGTAAATCAGTCAGAGGGGCTGCAATCACAAATCTGAGTTCCCTTAGAACTCTGGGGTGGATTCCATCTGGACCCATCGCCTTACTTACCTTTAGATGTGCCAGCTCGGATAGGACATCAGCCTCCAAAAACCCCAGAGCTGTGCCCTCCCAGCTGGATGCTATGGCAATACCTGCTACTATCTGAAAATACTGAACAAAAGTAGCTATTCATATGGTCAGCCACAGCCTTATCTCTGTCAATAAAATTATTTTCCCTATTTCTCATTTTTGAGACTGCACTGTTTTTCTTCTTTCTTAATCGGAAAAAGGTTTTATCTCTCCTCTCTACAGATTTGGCCATTTCTTCCTCCTTTTGCGCTTTAGCAGTATTTATAATCAGTTTTGCTTCCCTCTGTTTAATTTTATACATCTCTCTGTCACCTACACTTTCACTTTCTTTATACTTCTTTTAGGCAGACTTCTTTTCTATTACGATAGTGCTGACTTACCCAGTAAACTATAGTGGTTTCTTCTTCCTTGAGCAGAAACCACATGCTGTGCGGCAGAACCCCCTTCCCCCACACCCATAACATGCTGAGTGGCAGAATCCCCCCATAATAGGCTGAGTGGCAGAATCCCCCCATAATAGGCTGAGTGGCAGAACCCCCCCATAATAGGCTGAGTGGCAGAACCCCCCCATAATAGGCTGAGTGGCAGAATCCCCCCATAATGGGCTGAGGGGCAGAACCCCCCCATAATGGGCTGAGGGGCAGAACCCCCCTACTCCCAACCCCCTTCTCCCCACTCACTTTACTGTCCTGCTGCTGCTGGAAGCCGAGGAACGCTGCTGAGCTGGGGCTGCCCGCCGTCTGAGGCTCTGTGCAGCGGCCTATGACATCCGGGTGGCAACACAGCAGCAGCATGAAAGTCCCGCCAGAGCCCGGACTCCGCGCGACCTGGACATCATCGGAAGGCTGCCACCTCTCCTGCAATGTCCGACTGCATGCTACTTTGGCTTCTAGCCTTGGGCCGGGAGAGCTGTCGTTGGCTGCCAGATACTCCCATTCACCGGGCCCGCTGCAAGGGGCCAGAGCCCCAGCAGCGACCAGTGCAGGGGATGTGGCGGCCTTCCAGGCAATGTCTAGGTATGGCCTCTGGCCAGTCCACCCCTGATGGTTATCTAATAACATCCAGTCATTTACAGCAATAAACATACGTTAGCTATTGGCACTGAAAGAATCAAATTTAAAAATAGCAGCCACAACAATGAACCTAAAACTTGCAATAAACTATAGTCATTGAGGTTTGCTTGTTCTCGGCCTGTGAAAGCAATATCTATGAGCCGACAGTTGCGGGAGAGGAGAAACGTGTGACTCACCATTGTGCAGACAGGAAAGAGCTTTGTGCTGCCTCCTAAGTCACTGAGCTGTGACAATGACATGACTAGGAATGATCAAAAAAAGTTACACAACTGAGGAGAAACCACAATACTGACAGGTTCATTGTTATAGTATATGTAATATGTGATATTTATAAATCCGGTCTGCTTCCTGCTATTGGTATATGTCATTTAGCAGTGGGGCCCCAAGTTCCAAAATATTGTACCAACAACAGTCATATTCACACACACACCGCCACATTCCTCTGAAATGCCCTCCCTTATGCAATTTGCCCTCAAAACCCACCGATTCAGGCAAGGATATCACTTGGCCTAAATAAAATACAGCCGAGCCATTTCCGATCGCTTGCCATCATACTAAGGGGGTTATTTAGGAAGGGATAGCGGCAGGTAGTGCTTCGTAGCGGCAGGTAGCGGCTGGTGAACACTGGGCGCTGTACGCAAAACCACATTAATGAAAGTGAATCTGGTGATCGACTCTAACAGCAACATGTAGCGTCACATGTATTATTAGAGGCGGCTCAGTGTCTCTCTCCTATACATTTCAATGCCCATTCATTTGCTTGTATTTAAACAGTGTGTGGTTAGTGGTTAGGGGTAAATAGATAATAGGTTGGTGAAAAAAGAGGGATGACAATGGAAGAAACATGGAAAATAAATGAGAAATAAGAAGCAGGGAAAATGAAAAAAGGAGAAAGGAAAGAAAAAGAAAGAGAAGAGAAAATGTGACAGAGAGGTAGACTGCGACAGCAGAAGGAAAATAATGAAAATAAGACAGCAAAGAAAGAGAATATGGAGACAGGGGCAAAGAGACAGATGGAAACAAAAGGGCAGAAAAGACCGATGCAACAAAATAGTGTGTAGAGTTTGAAATGCGATATTAAAGACAAAGGTAATTGTTACGCCATTATGTCAGGCTACATTTGGCACTCTACTAAACTGTTTTCCGTTTCTAAATTGAAGAAGAAATGGATATCAGGGTTTACAGTTTCACAATATGATTTCTCTTCTGAAGAAAGTGGACGTGGCCCTTGGACCTGTGATGCTGCATAATAATCAACATAATGGGTGGGGCCTGTAAAAGCTCTAGATCACATGTGCTCAACCTGTGACCCGTGTCCCATTGCTGATTATTCTGCAACATCACAGATCCAACGGCCACGCTCACTTTTTAAGAAGAGATATCATGAGGGGAACCTGTAAAACTTGATATCTTGGCCAATCCTTCTTCAATTTAAAAACAGAAAACAGTTTAGGACAGTGCCAACCATAGCCTGACACAATGGTGTAACAATCGACTTTGCCTGCAGTATCACTTTAAGTACTGGGAATACAGTTATGAGTAGGGACTGATGGGGATACACATGCATGCGCTCCCAAACACATGCACTCACCCTCGCACTCCCAAACACATGTGCACACTCCCAAACGCACATGCATGCACTCCCAAATGTGTTTGCGTGCACTCCCAAAGTGCAATGTCACACTCCCAAAAGCATATGTGCGTGTACTACCAAATGTCCATATGCACATTTCCATAGTGCATGTACGCACTCCAAAACATATGCATGCACCCCAGCACTCCCAAACACATGCAAGCAACCCACACTCCCAAACACATGCACGCACCACTGCACTCCCAAACGCATGCACACAACCAGCACTCTCTAACACATGCACACACTCTCAAACGCATGCATGCTCTCCTAAACACATGCATGCTCTCCCAAATACATGCACGCAACCAGCACTCCCAAACACATGCACGCAACCAGCACTCCCAAACACATGCACGCACTAACACATTCATGCACTCCCAAACTCACATGCACCCACTCCCAAACGTGCATGTGCATACTCCCAATGTGCATGTGCGCACACTCCCAAACATGTTTGCACGCACGCACTCCCAGAGTGCATGTGTGCGCTCCAAAAGGCACATGCAGGCACTTCCAAAGTGCATGCACATACTCCCAAACATGTTTGCACGCACTCCCAAAGTGCATGCACCCCCAAACATGCATGTGCACATTTCCAAAGTACATGCATGCACTCCCAAACATGCATGCGTGCACTCCCAAATGCACGTGTACGCACTCCCAAAGTGTGGTCCATGTCGGTTTCTCCTTTGCATGATGGCTGGATAAGCATCTGGTTTAGAGCCAATGGGTGTCTGGCATGCAAAGCATTGTGTCTTCTCACCTCTCGTTGGGGGGCGATTCAAGCTAGGGAGCTGGTTCATACCTTTTTTTTTAAGGTCTCGTTCAGGGTAATGTAGCCCTGAATTTTTGGATCCCTGGGCAAGACAGTTCTAAAGTTAAATTTGTTTAATGAATTTGGACCCGATTTGGGTCAGGGGTGTGCTGATTTTGGGCCCTCGGTTTTCGGGGACCATGCTCGCCAGGGGGCTCAAACTTTTGAAGGATATCGGGCTCGGCCAAGCTGTTGTAACCCAGTCCAGGTAACACTGCTATGCAGTCGGGGCTCTTTTTGTAGCTGAAGATGGCCCTAGAAAATCTGTGAACCCAGCCCCTTCCGGAACCGCCGGTCCAAAGTGACCATTTTCTCTCACTGAATTAAGGCCAAAATATGTCTATTTATAGGTGACATTCTAATGATCAGTGTGGGGCCGACACACATCATAAACGCTTGTGGAATTCATTGATATCTCCAAGTAAACACTTGTAAAAACTGTTACGTGATTAATGTCGTCCCACCAGTTTCTACAAGAGAGAACCTAAAACAAGCATTTAGGTTTCAGTGGTAACAAATCTATAGCATATCTAAATGTACAAATAACAAATTATTGCAACACACTGTAAGGATCGAACTTCCCTCCCATGATTAGGAAATTTCAGAAGCTATTCACTATATAGTCCAAGATGAATATCTCCTGCACAGGCATAATCACAGCTATAAAAATGACATGGCTCCCTAAACTGATGTATCTGTTCCGGGTGCTGCTAGAGCACATTCTTAAGGTCTTACAAAATAGAATAAATTAATTAACTAGGGTCTGTATAAGGAGTAAATGTTGTATACACCAAATATATTGAGACACCACTAAATAGCAGCCATCTATACAGCACAATTAACATTAACATTGTCATTACGTGCAACTGTAGGGACAAACTGGCAATAGGGAGCACAGGGTGCCCAGTGGGCTGCACTTCTTTATGGCCACCTGGGCTGGGTGTATCCCACCACACCTGGAGCTTGAACACTGCTGCTTCTAACACTAGCCTTCCACTCTTTAACACCCAAGTCCCCCCAAATACCCCAACTACCTATTCCCACTGTACCCCTCACCACCCAAGACACCTCAGCCTCTGCCCTGCAATGCTATTTCTTCCAACATAGGTGTGGGACGCCATACCTACCCCCTGTCTCACCATGTGTTCTTACAATACTAAAGCTTCAGTAGAATGACCACATCCACCCTGCACATTATCCGTCCCTGCAATGCTATGGCCTCACTAAATGGCTGAGAATCACCCTGAGGACAAGGTTAAGCTGGGCCAATGCAATTCCAGACTGAACAGACACCCACTAAATCGCAGCCAGTCCAGTCCCATGCAACTTCCAAGGTACCTTTCCTATTTTTCTAAAGCCCAATCTGAGTGGCTATGTAAAGGTCTGAAATGAATTTTAAATTAAGAGTTATACTTATCCACCATATAGCCCAAATCTTCTTCCTGTGTAATCTGTGTTGCCCTCTTGGTCTGGATGTATTGGGGCATTCACATGGAGGCATGAGTAATGGGTGGAGGAGGCAGGGTAATTAGTGCCAGCAGGTGATATGACAGTGCCCTTACCCTGTGAACTGGTATAAGGGTCCCTTATCAATTCACCCCAAGTAAGGGTAGAAAAACACACACAGAAAAATACATCTTAAAACTCTAGATTTCTAAACTACTTACTCATACCTCCCCAACTGACCCTGATTTGGAGGGACTGTCCTTCTTCTGAGTCAATGTCCCCTTGTCTCTTGATGTCCTTCTCTGCCCTTCTTTGAGGTTTAATATGCAGATCTGTATCAATAAATGATTAATTCTCCTATTAAGTGTTTCTATTGTTGTAACTGTTACATCCTATCTCCTAGCCATCAATCAATGAGGGGCATGGCCTAATTTAACAATTGTCTCCCTTTCCCACCCTGAAAATTTGGAAGATATGCTTACTGACCAGTGTCTTCTTTTGATGCATTAGCAATGCGTTTTTTGAAAGAAAAGTATTGTTTGCTTAAAGCGGACCAAAACCCAGTGGACTTGTGAATTACATTTGGCCAAAGCCCCTGCTGATACGCCCTTCTTAGGGTGTAGAACTAGAAATAGCTTTGCTGCTGTTTGCCTCATCTACCTCTCCTCTCGCTTCTCCAGCGCTGCTCCCCTCTGTCAAACCCTCCACTGGTTACCTGTCTCTCAGAGAGTTCAGTTCAAACTTCTAACACTAACCAACAAAGCTCTCTCCAACCAGGCCTCCCCTACATTTCCTCTCTGATCCAGTGTTACTAACCCAAACGCAACTTCTGACATTCTCCTGTTCTCCACTTTGGTTACCTCCTCACACTCCTGACTTCTCCCGTGCCTCCCCACTTCTTTGGAAGGCACTCCCCCGCTCAATCCACCACTCTCCATCACTCCAAGCCTTTAAAAATGCCCTCAGAACTCACTTCTTCAGACAAACATATAACCTGGCTTAAGTAACTCCTTTAACCTTCAAATGGCACATGCAGCCCAACTCTAGCTCTACCACTTGTGATCCCGCCCCTTTTGTCTCCACCTCCATCCTTTAGACTGTAAGCTCACAAGCGCAGGGCTCTCATTCCTATTGTCTCCTGTGCTCACAACACTTGGTCCTGTTTTTTTTTGCTGTCCCTCGGTGTGATATGACAGATGATCAGTCATTGCATAGGTGTGGCAATGACATCATTGCCACGCACAACAGTGGCAATGAATGAAGGAGGCGGAGCTTTACAGCTAAAATATACATCATTATCTGGGATTAGAGTGAAGCAGGAGCATTAAAATTGGCAAAAAGTGCTCTTCATGGGAGGGGGGGGGGGGAGGACAATTCAGGGGATGCTATGCAAAAATGTGGGTTTTGGTCCGCTTCATTAAGTAAATTGTAAAGTCCATGGCAATGCAAATGCAACCGAAAGGCAATGCAGGTACACTGGTTACAAGGTTGTGTTGAAAAAGGTGTCTGTAGCGCTTTTTTAATGTGTTGCGCAGCACAACACAGATGTGTGAACTATCCCATCTAGAATAATATGCAATGTTTCCTCTGCATTGTAATTGCATTGCAACACAGCGCAGCAATGCAGAGAATGCACAGATGTGTGAACAGAGCTTTAGACACCCCGCCGGCTTAATTTACATTTATACAGTGCTGGACATGGGATGGGAAAAGGTAAGTATATGTTGATTAAACTGGCCTAACAACCTTACAAGAGAGAGTGCTTATATTCATCCCTCCCCAGGGCAATTCAGATTGCTCCCCATGAAAATCTTATAGATTCCCGGGTCAATTCCCCCTGGGTGTTGGTCCACTTTAAGCTATCAAGCTGTGCAGAATTATTAGGCAGCGAGTTTTCCTACAGACAGAAGGAAACAACAAAGATTTTACTGTCTGAAATTCTTTCAGAGGCTTTGCTAAGATATTGGGATGAGATCATAGGCCCTTATTTAACAAGGGATAGCGCCAGGTAGCGAATGGTGAGCGAACGGTAATGACGCTCACCGCCACGAGAACGCCGACTCCCCTTCGCAATCAAAACATTTATCAAGCCGATCCTGCTTAGCGACTGACAGAGCGCCAGATAGCGAATCATTCAACATTATTCCATCCTCACCCCGCAGCGCCAGCGAGCGACCTTGAACAGCGACAGGTATGACCTCTCGCTACCTGCCGCTCTCCAATGCATTTCAATGGAGCAATCTTTAAATATTCATAATTAATTGCTATTAATTTTTTTTTTTTTTTTTTAAATGTCAAAAATTCTGTGATCACTTTAAAAAAAAAAATTGTGCAGAATTGATATTACAGGTCTGATATTAATGTATTCATATTACAAAATGTTTTGAAAAACATGTTTTTTTTTTCTAAAAATATGGTGGTTTGGGGGTTAAAAAACTACTTTTAACCCATCGCCGCCAGCGCTCTGGGGTTTAAACAAGCATTTCACAGCGCAAGAATTTTTGGAGCGTGATTTGTTAATGAATATGCTGGGAGCCGTTCGCTGTCATGCGCTCCCATACAGCGCGGAACCTGTCAAACAGCGACTCCTAACCCCCTATTCAACATTACCGCACACCGACTGAGTCAACGGCCAAGCACAGCGAATACTAGCGGGCGCTGTGAAAATAACGCTACTGTCGCTCATTTGTCGCTACCTGGCGCTATTAATGAATCGGCCTGTTAGAACCAAATCGAGTGCTTTGTTGCAAACAGTCAGCAGGGCCACAAGTAACGTGATGAAAAAAGGCAACATGACAAAGGAAGGAAGCCTAAACCATGGTGGGACATAAAAAACTCATGTTTTTGAGCTTGTGGCTCTCATTAGCACAAGGCAGGAAGTATTTGGCTGTATGGGGATTAGACCATAACACAGTGAGTAACACAAGAGACCAAAAGATCCTCCAAGACATAGATTTACCTGAGCGGAGTCTTGAAAAACAACTTTTTACTAGAGATGATCAAACCTAAACCGCCAAGTTTGGGTCCATGCCAAACTTCCTGGCTTCGGGTTTCCCCGAACCTGAACACAGACTTCAACCAGATGTCTGTGTTTGGGGTTGGCGTTTGGCATCCAGCAAAGCTGGTTGATGAGCTGTTCCAAGTTGGGCTGAACTTGCCGGACCCGTACTTTGGTTGGTTTGCTCAGCCCTAATCATTAGCCGTATCTAATTTCTTATCTGCAGGTCAAAAATATCTTCTGCACATTTTTTAAATCTTTGGACAAAGTGGGACAGAAAAAAGAAAAGAAAAGGAAGCAAGCAACTAAAGTGAAGTTTGGCTGCCATCTAGTGGCCTTTTATAGCACAACATCTCCACAGATAATTATTGAGAATGTATTTTACATTAAAGTGGACCAACACCCAGGATTTTGACTATCCTGGGTTTTGGTCCACTTCGGCGGGGCACCCCGATCGGGGGTGCCCCGCTGTGTGAAACCCCCCCAGAAACCCCGAAAAACTCACCTCTCCCCGCTCCCACGTGACCGCTGCTGCCAATCCCTGCCGATGGACAAGCGGGAGGCAGCGACGGACAAGAGAGCGCGCCCACCGCCGCCTCCCGCGCGTCACTCTTACAGGGCCATTCACAAACGGTCGGCGCGGGTGCGCGTCCTGCTAGAGGGATGCGCGGGAGGCGGCGGCGGGCGCCGCTGGATCGTGGATAAGGTAAGGATTTAGGGGTTTCTGGGGGGTTTCACACAGCGGGGGGGGGGGTGCCCGGCAGTCAGGGGTCTGATCGGTCCGAGAATCTTATAGATTCCCGGGCCGATCATGGGAGGGTGTTGGTCCACTTTAAAGTGGACAAATCACAGCTGTTGGTGGCTCTGGAATTTAAAAGACTCAAAGCGGCCGACAAGCTGCCCCTGAGGCATCCTGATTCGGGATGTCCCACTGTGTTAACCCCCTGGCCAGACCCGAAAAACCCTTATGTTTCCATTGGTCTATCAACACGATCATGGACCGCGGCCACATACAGTGTTAAGGTAAGGAGGAGGAGATTTGGGTTTAGTGCATGGTAGGTTTTCGGTGGGGGGGGGCTGTGGTTTAGTATGTTAATTTTCTTGGTGGGTTTTCTTGTTGCTGAATGTGCTGAATCCCAAGCTAGGTAAAGTGTTTTTTCTTTTTTTGTGTTATATAAAGACTGTAAAATTACCCAGTCAAGGTGCAACATGCACATAATTATTCTATTAATATACAATATTTATTTCCCTTGAAATCTTTTGGCATGGGAGCACCGTTATTTTGCACAGGCCACATCATTTCAGTCACAATGATATCAATGGATTTAATACTAAAATAACTTTCAGCTTTGGATGCCCAAAACATGCTCTGGATTTTATTAATTTCTCACTCAAAAAGCAGAACGCAGTTTTCCAGGTATAACATTATAATTAAACCAATAGCTTCCTCCAGTGGCCAATATAGAAACTGCCATTAAAAAGAAATGATATGCTGCTCCCAATGTCGACTGTTTATGATGTCACCATCTGCAACTGATAAAAGTGACCCATATATGTCCCATAGGGTTGACACCGGGCCAGTATCTTTTTTTTTTTTTACTTTACTGGCCACGGGCCTGGTGGTGCTGGTATTTGTTATTTTACTGGTAATTTTAATTGCTGATATACTTTTTCCATCCTCAATTACCAGTAAAAAAATAACAAATACCAGCACCAGGCCAGTGGCCAGTATAGAAAAAAAAACATACCTTAAAATAACCTTACCCATGTATATATGTCTGGGTTACATTGCTGGTAGTTTTAAGCAGGTTATTTATTTTAAAAAACTGTACTTACTGTAAAAAGTCCTCATAAGAGATTGTAGGCAACTTTAACTGTAATCTCACAGGGGCAGGTCTCTCTCTCCTATTGTATCTTGTATTCTAAATATTCATTATGAACTCTTTAACCCCACATCTGTAATATTCTATTTACTGTATGTTCTTCCCTGCCTGTAATTACTACTTTAAACAGTGCTACGGAACATGATGGCGCTTTATAAATAAATAAATAATAATAACTTGCACATTGAGAAGTTAACACAAATATTCTGTAACATTTATTCCATAAAGAACTGCAATTCTCAAAAATAAATATCTGCAAATTAGAATTTATTTTCACCCCCAACAGTTAGGAAACTACAAGCACCAGCGTGTCCTGGCATTCAGTGGAACTTTGCATTAAGTGATCTTTCATGGCAGCCTTCCCCTGCTTAGATGTTTAAATATTAGAAATTAATGAAATATTTAATGGAGATGTAAAGATATGAAAATGATATTTCATGTTTCAGTTATTATAGGAAATTATTTGTGTAGCTTTATTAACCTGTGGTAATTGTTGCTTCAGGAAAAAGTCCACCTACCTGTTAACCTACCTAGAAGGAGTCTACCATGAGAGGCAGAAAACCAGTAAGGCCTTCTCCCATGCTAAAAGCTGCCAGTCTACAGGCTGCTGTCTCCAGCTTGTTTCAATGAACCCAGTTAGGGATGAGCGAATCGATCCGGACGAACCCGGATTCAATCCGAATTTCATGACAAATTCGATTCGGATCGAATCCGAATTTCCCCGCGATTCGATCGAGCGAAGTTTTTTTCTAAAATCCATTCATTTCAATGACAGGCATTCTAGGATGGTCTACGAGACATGTCCAGACATGTAAGCTGGGGCAGTGTATGCTGGGACAGTCACATGCAGCCTATCAGCATCCAGCAAGCCCAGTGACGTCACAGCGCTATATAAGGCGGCGGCCATCTTGCTTTTGCGCATTTGTCTATTGCATTTGTGAGAGCCAGGACTCAGGAGGACACTGCAGACTGTATTCAGGGAGAGATAGGTAGAGAGTTAGGGACAGCCAGTAGACAGGCGGGAGACAGGCAGGAAGTCAGGGAGAAGCAGGGAAAGGTAGGAAAAAAACGGATGCAGTGACAGGGATTTTTTTTTGTTTCATGCAGCCTGAGTGTTACTGCCTGGGTCACTGGCTTTGTTAGCTGTTTCACCCTGGTTAACCACTGTTGCTTTGCATAGTACTACTGCTCCCAGGTGCTCTGCTGTTGGGGCATCCCATTCTGTGACTACACCAGCCTCTATTTACTATAACCCTTTGCACTTATTCTAAAAGTAATTTGGCCTGATAAAGACACTTTTGCTTTGCATAGTACTACTGCTCCCAGGTGCACTGCTGTTGGGGCATCCCATTCTGTGACTACACCAGCCTCTATTTACTATAACCCTTTGCACTTATTCTAAAAGTAATTTGGCCTGATAAAGACACTTTTGCTGTGCATAGTACTACTGCTCTCAGGTGCTCTGCTGTTGGGGCATCCCATTCTGTGACTACACCAGCCTCTATTTACTATAACCCTTTGCACTTATTCTAAAAGTAATTTGGCCTGATAAAGACACTTTTGCTGTGCATAGTACTACTGCTCCCAGGTGCACTCCGGTTGGGGCATCCCATTCTGTGACTACAACAGCCTCTATTTACTATAACCCTTTGCACTTATTCTAAAAGTAATTTGGCCTGATAAAGACACTTTTGCTGTGCATAGTAGTACTGCTCCCAGGTGCTCTCCGGTTGGGGCATCCCATTCTGTGACTACAACAGCCTCTATTTACTATAACCCTTTGCACTTATTCTAAAAGTAATTTGGCCTGATAAAGACACTTTTGCTGTGCATAGTACTACTGCTCCCAGGTGCACTGCTGTTGGGGCATCCCATTCTGTGACTACACCAGCCTCTATTTACTATAACCCTTTGCACTTATTCTAAAAGTAATTTGGCCTGATAAAGACACTTTTGCTTTGCATAGTACTACTGCTCCCAGGTGCTCTGCTGTTGGGGCATCCCATTCTGTGACTACACCAGCCTCTATTTACTATAACCCTTTGCACTTATTCTAAAAGTAATTTGGCCTGATAAAGACACTTTTGCTTTGCATAGTACTACTGCTCCCAGGTGCACTGCTGTTGGGGCATCCCATTCTGTGACTACACCAGCCTCTATTTACTATAACCCTTTGCACTTATTCTAAAAGTAATTTGGCCTGATAAAGACACTTTTGCTGTGCATAGTACTACTGCTCTCAGGTGCTCTGCTGTTGGGGCATCCCATTCTGTGACTACACCAGCCTCTATTTCCTATAACCCTTTGCACTTATTCTAAAAGTAATTTGGCCTGATAAAGACACTTTTGCTGTGCATAGTACTACTGCTCCCAGGTGCACTCCGGTTGGGGCATCCCATTCTGTGACTACAACAGCCTCTATTTACTATAACCCTTTGCACTTATTCTAAAAGTAATTTGGCCTGATAAAGACACTTTTGCTGTGCATAGTAGTACTGCTCCCAGGTGCTCTCCGGTTGGGGCATCCCATTCTGTGACTACAACAGCCTCTATTTACTATAACCCTTTGCACTTATTCTAAAAGTAATTTGGCCTGATAAAGACACTTTTGCTGTGCATAGTACTACTGCTCCCAGGTGCACTGCTGTTGGGGCATCCCATTCTGTGACTACACCAGCCTCTATTTACTATAACCCTTTGCACTTATTCTAAAAGTAATTTGGCCTGATAAAGACACTTTTGCTTTGCATAGTACTACTGCTCCCAGGTGCTCTGCTGTTGGGGCATCCCATTCTGTGACTACACCAGCCTCTATTTACTATAACCCTTTGCACTTATTCTAAAAGTAATTTGGCCTGATGAAGACACTTTTGCTGTGCATAGTACTGCTCCCAGGTGCACTCTGGTTGGGGCATCCCATTCTGTGACTACGCCAGCCTCTATTTACTATAACCCTTTGCACTTATTCTAAAAGTAATTTGGCCTGATAAAGACACTTTTGCTGTGCATAGTACTACTGCTCCCAGGTGCTCTGCTGTTGGGGCATCCCATTCTGTGACTACACCAGCCTCTATTTCCTATAACCCTTTGCACTTATTCTAAAAGTAATTTGGCCTGATAAAGACACTTATGCTTTGCATAGTACTACTGCTCCCAGGTGCACTGCTGTTGGGGCATCCCATTCTGTGACTACACCAGCCTCTATTTACTATAACCCTTTGCACTTATTCTAAAAGTAATTTGGCCTGATAAAGACACTTTTGCTTTGCATAGTACTACTGCTCCCAGGTGCACTGCTGTTGGGGCATCCCATTCTGTGACTACACCAGCCTCTATTTGCTATAACCCTTTGCACTTATTCTAAAAGTAATTTGGCCTGATAAAGACACTTTTGCTTTGCATAGTACTACTGCTCCCAGGTGCACTGCTGTTGGGGCATCCCATTCTGTGACTACACCAGCCTCTATTTACTATAACCCTTTGCACTTATTCTAAAAGTAATTTGGCCTGATAAAGACACTTTTGCTGTGCATAGTACTACTGCTCTCAGGTGCTCTGCTGTTGGGGCATCCCATTCTGTGACTACACCAGCCTCTATTTACTATAACCCTTTGCACTTATTCTAAAAGTAATTTGGCCTGATAAAGACACTTTTGCTGTGCATAGTACTACTGCTCCCAGGTGCTCTGCTGTTGGGGCATCCCATTCTGTGACTACACCAGCCTCTATTTACTATAACCCTTTGCACTTATTCTAAAAGTAATTTGGCCTGATAAAGACACTTTTGCTTTGCATAGTACTACTGCTCCCAGGTGCTCTGCTGTTGGGGCATCCCATTCTGTGATTACACCAGCCTCTATTTACTATAACCCTTTGCACTTATTCTAAAAGTAATTTGGCCTGATAAAGACACTTTTGCTTTGCATAGTACTACTGCTCCCAGGTGCACTGCTGTTGGGGCATCCCATTCTGTGACTACACCCGCTTCTATTTACTATAACCCTTTGCACTTATTCTAAAAGTAATTTGGCCTGATAAAGACACTTTTGCTTTGCATATTACTACTGTTCCCAGGTGCACTGCTGTTGAGGCATCCCATTCTGTGACTACACCAGCCTCTATTTACTATAACCCTTTGCACTTATTCTAAAAGTAATTTGGCCTGATAAAGACACTTTTGCTGTGCATAGTACTACTGCTCCCAGGTGCACTGCTGTTGGGGCATCCCATTCTGTGACTACACCAGCCTCTATTTGCTATAACCCTTTGCCCTTATTCTAAAAGTAATTTGGCCTGATAAAGACACTTTTGCTGTTCGTAGTACTACTGCTCTCAGGTGCTCTGCTGTTGGGGCATCCCATTCTGTGACTACACCAGCCTCTATTTACTATAACCCTTTGCACTTATTCTAAAAGTAATTTGGCCTGATAAAGACACTTTTGCTGTGCATAGTACTACTGCTCCCAGGTGCACTGCTGCTGGGGCATCCCATTCTGTGACTACACCAGCCTCTATTTCCTATAACCCTTTGCACTTATTCTAAAAGTAATTTGGCCTGATAAAGACACTTTTGCTGTTCATAGTACTACTGCTCTCAGGTGCTCTGCTGTTGGGGCATCCCATTCTGTGACTACACCAGCCTCTATTTACTATAACCCTTTGCACTTATTCTAAAAGTAATTTGGCCTGATAAAGACACTTTTGCTTTGCATAGTACTACTGCTCCCAGGTGCACTGCTGTTGGGGCATCCCATTCTGTGACTACACCAGCCTCTATTTACTATAACCCTTTGCACTTATTCTAAAAGTAATTTGGCCTGATAAAGACACTTTTGCTTTGCATAGTACTACTGCTCCCAGGTGCACTGCTGTTGGGGCATCCCATTCTGTGACTACACCAGCCTCTATTTACTATAACCCTTTGCACTTATTCTAAAAGTAATTTGGCCTGATAAAGACACTTTTGCTGTGCATAGTACTACTGCTCCCAGGTGCTCTGCTGTTGGGGCATCCCATTCTGTGACTACACCAGCCTCTATTTACTATAACCCTTTGCACTTATTCTAAAAGTAATTTGGCCTGATAAAGACACTTTTGCTGTGCATAGTACTACTGCTCCCAGGTGCACTGCTGTTGGGGCATCCCATTCTGTGACTACACCAGCCTCTATTTACTATAACCCTTTGCACTTATTCTAAAAGTAATTTGGCCTGATAAAGACACTTTTGCTGTGCATAGTACTACTGCTCCCAGGTGCTCTGCTGTTGGGGCATCCCATTCTGTGACTACACCAGCCTCTATTTACTATAACCCTTTGCACTTATTCTAAAAGTAATTTGGCCTGATAAAGACACTTTTGCTGTGCATAGTACTACTGCTCCCAGGTGCTCTGCTGTTGGGGCATCCCATTCTGTGACTACACCAGCCTCTATTTACTATAACCCTTTGCACTTATTCTAAAAGTAATTTGGCCTGATAAAGACACTTTTGCTGTGCATAGTACTACTGCTCCCAGGTGCTCTGCTGTTGGGGCATCCCATTCTGTGACTACACCAGCCTCTATTTACTATAACCCTTTGCACTTATTCTAAAAGTAATTTGGCCTGATAAAGACACTTTTGCTGTGCATAGTACTACTGCTCCCAGGTGCTCTGCTGTTGGGGCATCCCATTCTGTGACTACACCAGCCTCTATTTACTATAACCCTTTGCACTTATTCTAAAAGTAATTTGGCCTGATAAAGACACTTTTGCTGTGCATAGTACTACTGCTCCCAGGTGCTCTGCTGTTGGGGCATCCCATTCTGTGACTACACCAGCCTCTATTTACTATAACCCTTTGCACTTATTCTAAAAGTAATTTGGCCTGATAAAGACACTTTTGCTGTGCATAGTACTACTGCTCCCAGGTGCTCTGCTGTTGGGGCATCCCATTCTGTGACTACACCAGCCTCTATTTACTATAACCCTTTGCACTTATTCTAAAAGTAATTTGGCCTGATAAAGACACTTTTGCTGTGCATAGTACTACTGCTCCCAGGTGCTCTGCTGTTGGGGCATCCCATTCTGTGACTACACCAGCCTCTATTTACTATAACCCTTTGCACTTATTCTAAAAGTAATTTGGCCTAATAAAGACACTTTTGCTGTGCATAGTACTACTGCTCCCAGGTGCTCTGCTGTTGGGGCATCCTATTGTGTGACTACACCAGCCTCTATTTACTATAACCCTTTGCACTTATTCTAAAAGTAATTTGGCCTGATAAAGACACTTTTGCTGTGCATAGTACTACTGCTCGCAGGTGCTCTGCTGTTGGGGCATCCCATTCTGTAACATACCATACCCCTCTTTATTTACACTAAGCAGCTCTCTTATTTACACTAAGCAGGCCTGTTGGAGGCTGATTGTTACTGCTCACTTTTGGTGTGCATTATATTCTGTTTCATATAGACCCACCGCTGCCTGGGGGTTCTTAAAATATCACCTACTACCACGCCAGTTAGACTATGTCGGGCCGACAAGTGCCTGGAAGTGAAAAGAGGAGTGGCAGAGGCCAAGATTCCGCATGCAGAGGTCACAGCAGACTGGGGGCCAGTAGCAGCAGGAGTCACGCTGAGAGACCTAATCTGCCAGTATCTGCTAGCGGTCGGGTCACCACCAGTAACGCATCTCCCGTGGTAGATTGGTTGACGCGCTCATCAACAACCACATCATCTCGTCTTACGTCTGAGAGCCCCAGTCTAGGGTCGGTCGGTTCCTCAGACACAACCCTGAGTTGACATGCCCCGAGAGCAGTCCCTGTCCTCCCACTGACTCTGTCCATGAAATGGAGGTGCCTTCTTTAGCTCCGCACAGAAATAGTGATGTGGAGAGTGATGTGGGTATTGGGAGCTTTCCAGCTCCTGCGCCAGACACTGAAACCGATAAGATCAGGGAGCTACAGCCACAACTCGGTGATGATGATGATGATGATGAAGCCGATCGCACTTGGGAGCCGGGTGATGAAGGGGCTTCATCATCATCATCAGGAGAAGAGGGGCGCAGGTTGCCCCGGAGTCAGCAGCTGAGGCAGCAAGGTGGTAGCAGTCAGCATGGGGGCACAATTCCAAAGGCTGGAGCCGGCCGGGGCCGGGGTAGAGCACCTGCTGTGCGGCAGTCTACCTTATCGGGAGGTAGTGGAGCAGGGGTTCCTGTAGTTGGCAACAGCAGCAGTGAATCAGTGAGGCCAGGGGGTGGGAAAAGTAGCTACTCGGCAGTGTGGCAGTTTTTCCTGAAGCATCCGCAGGAGGGTAACATGGCCACATGCAAGATATGTAGGCAGAAGGTGAAGCGTGGCCAGGGTCCAAATGTTGGCCCTGCGTCAACATATGCAGCGTCACCATAAAGCGGCCTGGGAGAACCTAGGCTCCGGAGAGGTGGGCCAGACTGCTTCCTCACCGAGTGGCACGCCGCTCCCAATTTCTGCCAGCCAAGGCTCCAGCACCTCAGCCGAAGGCAGCTGTGCGTCATACCCATCCTCTGTCGCTCCTGCTCCTCCTCCTCCTCCAAGTCATGCATCCCGCCAGCAATCCATCAGCGAAGCTATGTCCAAGAGACAGCAGTATGCGCCCACTCATCCTACGGCGCAGAAGCTGAATGTGCTCCTGTCCAAGTTGCTGGTGCTGCAGTCGCTCCCTTTTCAGGTGGTGGACTCTGCACCTTTCAGAGAACTGATGGCTTGTGCCGAGCCGAGGTGGAGAGTCCCAAGCCGTCATTTCTTTGCCAAGAAGGCAGTACCAGCGCTGCACACTTTTGTTGAACAGAAGGTGGCCCAGTCCTTGAGCCTGTCGGTGTATAGCAAAGTGCATGGCAGCGCCGACGTCTGGAGCTGTAACTTCGGTCAGGGACAGTACATGTCGTTTATGGCCCACTGGGTGAATGTGGTCCCTTTGCAGCAGCAACTTGGACAGGTCACGCCGCTTCGGCCTCCGCGTTCCCTGCCCGTTGGGCCTGTGACACTGTGCGACTCGGCCTCCTCATCCTCCGCCATCTCCTCACCCTCCACTGTAGGCTCAAGTCTCAGTGCCCCTCCAGTCTACCATGTGTGCAGGGCACGGAGGTGTCATGCAGTGCTTCACATGGTTTGTCTTGGCGAACGGAGTCACACAGGGGAGGAACTGCTTAAATTTATTCATCAGAAAATCCAAACATGGCTTACTCCAAGAAAACTTAAAATGGGAATCATGGTTACCGACAATGGGAAGAACATTTTGTCTGCGCTGCGCCAAGGAAGCCTGACCCATGCCCCCTGCATGGCTCACGTCTTCAATCTGGTTGTCAAGCGGTTTCTGAAGTGTTCCCCCCATCTGCAAGACATCCTAACAACTTCAAGGAAACTTTGCATGCACTTCAGCCACTCATACACTGCCAAACACACCCTTCTTGAGCTACAGCGTCAGAACGGTATCCCCCAACATAGTCTGATTTGCGATGTTTCCACCCGTTGGAATTCCACCCTTCACATGTTGGACCGATTATATGAACAGAGAAAAGCCATCACGGATTTCCTGATGATCCAAGCAGATAGGGGGACTCCCCTGTGTAACTTCAATGTCAACCAGTGGCAGCTCATACGTGACACCTGCTGTTTGCTCAGGCCCTTTGAGGAAGCCACTTTATTTGTCAGTCGGCAGGATTACGGGATGAACGACGTGATTCCACTGCTTCATGTACTACAGCACATGTTGGAAACCATGGCTGGTCAGGGCACTGGAGACATGGCGTTTACATCTTACGGCCACATGAACCCCGTTGGAGCTGAACTGGAGGAGGAGGAGGAAGAGGAGGAGGAGGAGTTGCCCAGCGAAACACAGTTTAGGCTTGGCGAAATGGCTGGTTTATCTAGTCAGCGGACAGGAGAGGAGGAGCAGGAGCACCCAGAGGAGCTAGAGGTTTTTGAGGAAGGCGAGACAGAGGACCCGGGCACACCGTGGCAGTATGCAGTGGAGATGGAGACAGGTAGTCCATCCGAGTCACTTGCGCAAATGGCAGGAAGCATGCTCACGTGCTTGCGTAGTGACCCCAGAATTGTTTCCATCTGTCGGCGGGATGACTGCTGGCTGTCCACCTTATTGGACCCTCGCTTCCGGCACAAAATGGGGGCATTTTTTAAACCCACCGAGAGGGAGGACAAACTGAACTACTGCAAAGACATTCTACGTAGGCAGTTGGCCGATGCCTATCTGCGCCATGGTCCATACTCTTGCAGGTCTGACTCGAGGGGACCTCTGCGCTCACCTTCCACTGTCATGGCTGCTGGGGGGGTTGGCAGGAGCAGCAGCAGCAACTCCATCAGCAGCAGCCTCAGTCTTCAGTCGCTAATGAGTAGCTTTCTACACCCGCATAGTGAGGCTACTCATGAGCAGCAGGAAGACCTGGAGCAGGACCTGAACCAGCAGGTCATGTCATACTTTGACATGACCATGCCAACACACCTTGAGGATCCGCTGGACTTCTGGGCAGCCAAACTTGATTTGTGGCCGCAACTAGCAGAGTTTGCCCTGGAAAAGCTGTCCTGCCCGGCAAGTAGCGTGCCATCTGAGCGGGTGTTTAGTGCGGCGGGGGCCATAGTTACGGAGAGGAGAACTCGTCTGTCAACTAAAAATGTGGAGAGACTCACCTTTGTCAAAATGAATCAGTGATGGATCAGCCAGGATTTCCACCCACCAGTGCCTGATGCATGCGACTAGATTCAGCATGGTGCCACGTTTTACACTTTCCAAATGGTGCAAAACATATTTATGTCTTTAGGCCAATTTTTGGGCTCCTGCTGATGCCAACTCCAGGGTGTGATTCATCCAATTTTTGGGCTCCTGAAGCCAACCCCAGTGTCTCTTTAAAGTAATATTTGGGCTCCTGCTGCTGCTGCTGCCAACTCCAGGGTGTGATTCATCCAATTTTTGGGCTCCTGAAGCCAACCCCAGTGTCTCTTTAAAGTAATGTTTGGGCTGCTGCTGCTGCTGCCAACTCCAGGGTGTGAATCATCTAATTTTTGGGCTCCTGAAGCCAACTCCAGTGTCTCTTTAAAGTAATGTTTGTGCTCCTGCTGCTGCTGCTGCCAACTCCAGGGTGTGATTCATCCAATTTTTGGGCTCCTGAAGCCAACCCCAGTGTCTCTTTAAAGTAATGTTTGGGCTCCTGCTGCTGCTGCTGCTGCCAACTCCAGGGTGTGATTCATCCAATCTTTGGGCTCCTGCTGCCAACCCCAGTGTCTCTTTAAAGTAATGTTTGGGCTCCTGCTGCTGCTGCTGCCAACTCCAGGGTGTGATTCATCCAATTTTTGGGCTCCTGAAGCCAACCCCAGTGTCTCTTTAAAGTAATGTTTGGGCTCCTGCTGCTGCTGCTGCTGCCAACTCCAGGGTGTGATTCATCCAATTTTTGGGCTCCTGCTGCTGCCAACTCCAGTGTCTCTTTAAAGTAATGTTTGGGCTCCTGCTGCTGCCAACTCCAGGGTGTGATTCATTCAATTTTTGGGCTCCTGAAGCCAACCCCAGTGTCTCTTTAAAGTAATATTTGGGCTCCTGCTGCTGCTGCTGCCAACTCCAGGGTGTGATTCATCCAATTTTTGGGCTCCTGAAGCCAACCCCAGTGTCTCTTTAAAGTAATGTTTGGGCTCCTACTGCTGCTGCTGCTGCCGACTCCAGGGTGTGAATCATCTAATTTTTGGGCTCCTGAAGCCAACTCCAGTGTCTCTTTAAAGTAATGTTTGGGCTCCTGCTGCTGCTGCTGCCAACTCCAGGGTGTGATTCATCCAATTTTTGGGCTCCTGAAGCCAACCACAGTGTCTCTTTAAAGTAATGTTTGGGCTCCTGCTGCTGCTGCTGCTAACTCCAGGGTGTGATTCATCCAATCTTTGGGCTCCTGCTGCCAACTCCAGTGTCTCTTTAAAGTAATGTTTGGGCTCCTGCTGCTGCTGCTGCCAACTCTAGGGTGTGATTCATCCAATTTTTGGGCTCCTGAAGCCAACTCCAGTGTCTCTTTAAAGTAATGTTTGGGCTCCTGCTGCTGCTGCCAACTCCAGGGTGTGATTCATCCAATTTTTGGGCTCCTGAAGCCAACCCCAGTGTCTCTTTAAAGTAATGTTTGGGCTCCTGCTGCTGCTGCCAACTCCAGGGTGTGATTCATCCAATTTTGGGCTCCTGCTGCCAAATCCAGTGTCTCTTTAAAGTAATATTTGGGCTCCTGCTGCTGCTGCTTGCAACTGCAGGGTGTGATTCATCCAATCTTTGGGCTCCTGCAGCCAACTCCAGTGTCTCTTTCAAGCTATGTTTGGGCTCCTGCTGCTGCTGCTGCTTGAAACTCCAGGGTGTGTCAGTCAATTTTTGGGCTCCTGCTGCTGCCAACTCCAGTGTCTCTTTCAGCCAATGTTTGGGCTCCTGCTTCTGCTTGCAACTCCAGGGTGTGATTCATCCAATTTTTGGGCTCCTGCTGCTGCCAACTCCAGTGTCTCTTTAAAGCAATGTTTGGGCTCCTGCCCCTCATAGTGATGCCACTTCAATTCTCTGCAATTGTGCCGCTCTGCGATTCTATTAGCAATGCCTCTGATCTGCATGTGATATTTATTTACAGTATTATTTAACTAACCCAGCACGCATCCTATGCGTGTTACAGCAAGGCAAAATGGTTTATAACCCTATTGAGGGTCTAGGAGGCTCAGAAATAGCCGTTTTTAATAGCGATTCGTCGCGAATACATTCGGGTCGAAGCGATTTTTGTCGGAAAATTCGGCGAATTAGTCAAATCGAATTTTTCAAAAGTTCGCTCATCTCTAAACCCAGTAATTCAGAGTTCAAAGTGAATAAAATCCAAATCTCATAACATCTAAACTGCTGGTCATAGAAAGATATCAATCAATCTATTTGCACAGCAGTGCCAAGTATAGGATTCTATATAAGGTTACTGCTAGAAACCAACTGAAATATTATGTGTGGTCCATATACCGCAGGTCTATTGCGTTTGGACTTATTTGAACCAGAACAATGTGATTTTTGGGCCATGCTGACAGAAACAGCTGTAGAGTGTGTAGGGTGTTCTGACAGCCCAGGTAACTTCTGGATGGTGGTAGTGTGAACCTTAGGGTTTCTGTGTTGATTTGCCAGAGGGCTGAGGGGTCTGTGATACCCTGAGTGCCGTGCTGCCCCCTCTCGTCCCCGTAGTCTTAAACTGACCATTACGTTCTTACTGAGGCCTCAATGTGGGACAGAAATGGGCCCTTTGCTCATCCCACCCCCCCCCCACCACTGTTTAGGGATGTGGCTTGTGGCTTGTCTGCCCCCAGTCCCATGCTCCAGGTCCATAGAAAGGGGATTGGATAAAAAGCAAGGGTTTGAACTGAAAATGAAGTGTTTTGGTAGCATTTACTTATAAATAGATAGCTCCATTACCCAGGTACCCTGAAAATAAGACCTACCCTGGAAATAAGCCCTAGCATGATTCACACACATATTATGTAGTCCCACTGGAGTCACTTCACTCCTAAGCATATATGAAAGCATTGTGGTTCCTCCTGGTTACCAGGGGAGCAAACACTTGCAATGCAGTGAAACTTGGAAGGAAGCAGCTAGAATGCCAAGAAATGCATATATTAGAGCAATAATTATTAAAGGTCTTTCTTATTTTGGGAAACAAGGTATTAGTTTCAAGAAGAACAAAACACATTATATACAAGTATTTACACAATTAGGCGTTTTGTACATTTTAAAAGTATATAGACATAGGCAAAGGTGGTTGTTGGTCAGTCCACCTAAATTGAGCAATAATTCCCAATTGAAAGAAGTGGTAGGGAGGTCTCAACGTGTTTAACCGTCAGCCTTCAACTGGAGAAACTGTGGTATGTTTAGGTTAGGGATTCATCTCTTGGGATGCCCTAGTAGTGCTCAGGAGTATCTGTCAGTGGAGTCCCGTGTTACGTGTTGGTAGCGTAGTATGCTGAATGTCTCCATTAGAGGAGAATTCCTTGGCGTGGGGCAACACTGGAGGTCGGGTTTGGGGTTATCAAGGGCCAGAGACAGGAACCCTCATCAGCCCTACCAGCTTACAGGGGGGGCTCCACCACACTTTCTGCCCAGTCGCCTCCTCCGCACTTAAGGACATTTTACAGTAAAAAAAACAAAACGTATACTCACCTCAGGTCCCATGCAGGCCATCATTCTTAGTCCGGGGCTTACCTGATCACTGTCCCTCACCACCCACCACCCGATCATGAGTCTCTTCCTGGTTCCCCAATGCGGAGATGCCCCCGCCATCAGTCACTGCGAGCTGGGTGTGTGAAGATCTAACACTCCCCTTTCCATTGCAGTGAATGGAGGGGGGCGTGCCAGCTCACAGTGATTGATGGGGGGGGGTGACTCTATGTCGGAGAACCTGGAAGAGAAGCGTGATCGGGCTCTGTAACAACATTGCTTCCACAGTGTAACAGCGGATCTTCACCACCCCTGAGTGAAGGTTGCCAGGGAAGTGGGTAAGTCCTCTAAACATCAATGATTGCGGCCCCCTGCTTGAATAATCTGTGAAAAGTAGGGGCAATATTCTTTATTAAAATATACGGGTGACACTGGAAATCTTTAAGCCTGGATATCATAAGGGTTTTTAAAGAGGAACACCACCTGGGAATTTCACTCTCCTATGTGTTGTTCCTCTCCAGTGGTGCACCCTGATTTGGGATGCCTTGCTGTGTGATCACCAGTAAAAACCCACCTTCCAGCGATCCCACGAAGTAGGCACAGGCATGAATAGAGAGCACCACTGGCTGCATCCCCGCTCCTGGGGGTACCCGCTTTGGCCATTGGCATATCGGGGATGTGGCTGTGGGATTGCCAGCTAAATGAGTTTACTTAGGTATTTCCCATTTGGGATGCTTCAGGGAGGAGGACATCCTCCTTGTCCAATCAGCGTGCTCTGAGATGCTGACATCACGCCATCTAGGACGGCGTCTAAGGCCAGCGGCTCTGAGCTTGTTGGCGGCCGCAACTCCCGCTTCCATCTAACAGGGAGTGTGCTTGCCCCGGCCATTCACAAATGCTTGGCACGGGCATGCACCCTGCTAGAGGGACAGCGCGGATGCGGCAGCGGCTCGCACATGCGCCGTTGGACCGGGAAGCAAGGCAACCTGGGGGGTTTCACACAGTGGGGCATCCCGATTTTGGATGCCCCGAGGGGAGGTTATCGATCAGCCCAGGAATCTTATAGATTCCCAGGCCGATCGGCGTGGGTTTTGGCCCACTTTAAGAGCTTTCAGCTTTAATCCACAGGAAGCCACTAGGGGGAGCCAAAACAGAAAAAGAAATGAAAAATGAAAATATCTCTTATAGAGATATGTACACTATAAAAAGCAGTGCATATGAGAGGTCATTGGAAAGTTTATTAGGGGTAATAACAGATGGGTTTTTCTGTAATATATTTCAGCATGACAGTAACAGGGACTTATGTGCAGTTCCAGCTGCCCATGACTCTCCAAGGAAAAGGTGAGTGTGACGCAAGATGAGCTGACTCCCGCAGCTCCTGACCTTTATGTCTTTGGCCATGGTCGCCATGAATGCTGATGTCATCCAAACTCTTTATAGTACCTGTCACAGTGCTCACAATCCATAACTCCACCCGCACTGGTTGCAGCATAGACACAGGCAGCTGCAACCATTAAGGGGTTAAGCAGTGTATCTCTGTTATTCACCAGAGACCATGGCCGGTAAGTCTTGCTGTCACAAGGGGGGAAGGAATCAATCCAGGGCGTTTCCAGGGGTTAGTGGGACTGCAATGCAGAAGAGAAGGAGCATCGGTCCAGCCTCTGTTATGCTGCCATGGCGTGCCAGCCCCGGCTCTGATAATCTCACTCATCAGAAGCATCACAGAGATAAAGACATCTCAGCTCCTGGAGGACACTCACATATTCTAAATGATAAGTGGACCTGTGCTAACAACTAGCAACTTACTATTACTTCATCCCCTAGCCACCTACCACCCCCCAGGGAATGCATACTGTCGATTTGTTTTCAGCATGTTTGGAATTTTATCACTTATTCATCTTATGTTCTTATCACAGGATAAGAATTTTTTTTTGCAGGGTAAATTTAACACCCGGGGTCTGACATGCCTGGCTTTTGTTCCTTGTCTCCGGGTCATCCCAGTTTCCCGCTGTGTGAAACCCCCTAGATCACCATACAAATTCACCTTTCCCAGGTCCTATGGCGCAATCACAAGCTCTTGTCCAATCAGAGCCATTTGCCATGCATATTCAATGCTCAGCAAATGTCTCTGTTTATGGCAATCAGGAGGACATCCCTAGAACCATGCACCCTCCCGTCCCTAGCCTATGTGAATGGCTGGAGCGAGCACAGCCCAAAAATACTAAGGGTACAGACGATATTTACATTGGTGAGGGAGCCAGGTAGGAGGTGAGTTTTGCTGGGACCCAGAAGTTTTCACATAGCGGGGCATTGCAATTTTGGTATGCCCCAGTGGATGGCCAATCTATTAAAGTTAAACTCCACATATACATTGCAAAAAGGTGTTATAAAGCCTAAAGTTCACCAAAACTTTCCCTGGCAACTAAGTGCAAGGTAAAGTCCAGGCCCCACCTACCCCCAGCATCCCCCAGATTTGGAAAATACTCACCTTTTCCTCATGGATCCCTGTATGACAGGGGACATGAAACAGCTTCCGGTAACCAGTTGGGTTTGTCCAGTGGGCTTGCACGTCAAACCTGAATGGTTGCTGGTGGTCACATGACTGGCTGCTATTTACTGCCAAACATGTAAATAAAGATAGTGATGATGGGAATCAGACCAGCCCTGAGGGCTTTTTTTGGGGGGTAGAAGCCCATTTTAAATAAATTCTTCCACACAGTGTAATTAACAGGCTGATTCATTACTAGCGCCAGCTATCGGCAGATGACCGTCTGGACAGTGGCGCGAAGAGCGACCGCTAGTATACACTGTGATCGGCTATGGGGCGCTGTAACAGAGTGTCCCATTCGCTGTAGTAACCTGGCCGGCATTGATGAATGAGATTTATGTTGGGTGCTCTAACACCAGTACAGCGTTGCAGAGAGTGAAAGGTAGCGCCAGCTCATTGCGACCGACTCTCAGTTACTCACAACATATTCAACAAAAAAACAGACTCACACAGCGTCGGCGCTCTGGATCCAGTCCCTATAGCATAGAGCGTCAGACGCTGTGTGATTAAAGTCTGTTTTTGAACACATATCCACCAGTAACAAAGCAAAAACACATGTTGTAACATTGTGACATTAACACTTTAATGCCAGACCTGTAATGACAATTCTGCATATAAATATAAAAAAATCAAAAAAGTTTTCAAAAATGACTTTTTCTAGGCCAGGAGATTATTACACAATTATTTGAGAGAAAAAAAAATATTAAAAACAAAAAACTCTGTTTAAACAGGAAAAGGAACGTCCATTGAAATGTGTGTTTGAGCGACAGGTAGCGACAGGTCTTACCTGGCGCTCTGGAAGCTAGAGCGCCGGCACTATACGCTGAGCTGCCTGTAATAATGAATCGTACGCTACATGGCGCTGTTAGAGTTGCTCACCAGAATCGCTTTCATTAATGTGGCTTTGCGTACAGCGCCCATCATTCACCAGGCGCTGCCTGCCGCTACGAGGCGCTACCTGGCGCTATCTCTTGATGAATAAACCCCTAAGACACCTGCCTGTTACAATATTAGCTGTAGATGTATCTCGTATTATCCAATGATTTCTAACATCTAGTCAAGGCAACGACTGGCTCAAAAGACCTCCGTCACCAAGGCATTTATTGGTAATAGTGCCGTTACCATAAGTGACCTGTAATTGGTTACTATAGGTTACTGCCCTGTGTCTGGCCTGATTGCTATTTGCACAGTTAATGAAATAAGCTGAAGGCCCTCATTAATAATTTGCTACATGCTAATGTGCAGCCTTTTCATTTCAAGTATTGGCATCCCAGTACAAGGTCGCTTTTCTCATTACTCATCTATTAAGGTCTAATTTAAGAATCCGTTCAATCACATAATTCCTGGTTATAAAAGAACATTTGAGTACAGAGTGTTCTCTATGTGCTAGAGATCAGGCGCAGAAATCAAAATTACTATCAATTTTGTCTCTCTTTAAAAGAATGGTAACTGCCATAGTTTAAACTGGACCTTCACCCTGAATAAGAGCCTATCTTATATGTTTCCCACACCCTGTACATACAGATTGCTCACATTAAAAATCACCCTACCTGCATCTACTGCATTTTTTGAGCTTTTAAACATCCAAAATGGAGGCCCATGGAGTCTCAGGAAGTCTTCTGACTGTGCCGCTCTGCATTCTGAGATTGCTGTCCTTTTCCTTACCCCAGCTCTGCAAAACATAGCTATTATCTGCCCTCCTGCACTTTGCCCCCTGCTACTTTCCTCAGTATGTGATGCAAGATGTGAGGCAAGATGGCGATGCCTGTATCCTCGAGTCCTGAACAGAGTTGGAGCCCAGCGGGGGAAAGAATATAAAATGAGTGACTAAAAATGTAAAGTTTATTAATTTTAGATATTGGGAAATAGATTTTTAAGCGTTTGGGCTTTTCATTACATGATGCTGAAGATCTGGTTTAAGGGCAGTTTGACCACTGTCTGCTAAGGGCAGAGACCAGAGCAATGGACCAAAAGTCATTAGAAGTGGTGGATCTTGGCACAAAGGATCGGGCTTATAAGGAACAGCCAACAAAAATTCAAATATACCTTCAAAATTTTCATGGGGGGAAAGTGGCACAATTTTTAAATGAAGCCACAACCCCTCACTGAGCAATAGATAGGAGGTAAGTCATAACAGTTACAACAATATAAACACTTGGAACAAGCCAGTAAATCATTTATTAAATCAGATCTGCATGTTAAACCTCAAAGGTGGACAAATGAGAACAATAGGCTCGATTCAGAGAGACAAAAAAATACTTTTTAGTGCCGATCTGTTTTTTTTTTTTTGGAAATGTTTCCGCTCTCGTATGAGTGTGCGAGCAATTCTATGCATGCATTGCAATCCTTCTGTAAAGTTTCCGTCCGCTCATACGGCAGATTACGAATACGAGGATGTCATTTTCCATCCAGACTTTTCCGTTTCATTTTCACATGTTACAACGTAGGCTTTCGTTTTTGCCCTTTTCCTATCGTATCCTCCCACGAATCCTTTACGTTTCCCGATAGTTTCTGTTTCCCTTTTTCAATAAATAATCGTCCAGACGGAAATTCTTACGATCTTGTGCCTGCGCATTACAAACTTAACTCATTAGTGCTCGCCTACATATTTGCCACCCTCACTTCTACTACAATGTTTAGCTAAATCACTTAGCACTATCCTCCATCTTCCCTTTTGGACCCTTAAAGCTCACCCAAACCACTTCGCGGTTAGGTTCTTCTTCCATTTTAGGTCCCTAAAACTTACCCAAATCACTTCTCGGTCATGTAAATATTCATCTTTAAATATTTCTAGGCCCATTAGTTTTGTGTTAATGTATTTTGTAAATGAAATGACACTGAAACTTTTTTTTTATTCCATCATAAAATATAAAATCTTTAAAAATGTAGAAAATTTCACATTTTTACAACTATAAAAAACAAAATACATAGCAATGGCAGGCCACAGAACATTATTCTTCATCTGTGGCCCCCAACGAGTTGCGCAGCTCCTGCATCTCGCCCACCAACTGAAGGACCCTGACACTCAGTTGCGCCACTCTAGCACGTGTGGTCCCTGTTAATAAACGTAAATTAAATTATTGGTATTACCTTGTTGGGGTCATACTGCAGTGCCCCCCCCCCCCCCCCGTATGGTCCAAACACCTAAATCTGGACTTCAAAAGCCAGAGGGCCCTCGCCACCATGGCCCGGGTTTTGCATAGTGCCCGATTAGAGAACCCCTGGCCCGCATTCTGCAGGCAAAGAATGGGGATCAAGAGCAAGGGCAGGAGTGGATGTCCAGAATCCCCTGAAAGAATTTAAAAATACTAACATAAAATACACATTCTAAGCTACAGTATTGTTTAACATGTCATCAAGGGCTAAAAACATCCATAGGTTAAGACATAAGTCATCAACTATATTCATTGCCATACAGTGAAAATGGATTGATGGAATGTGAGCAAACTTACCCAGGAGCCATCCACCAGATAATTCTCCTGACTCAAACTGACGAAATAAGCCGGGGGCTCTGCAATATATAAGCATCATGGGACGACCCTGGATGCCCTGCAAGAACACTGAGGAATCGCATAGCTGGACCAAACACTACTTGTATGTTGTGCGAGTGGCACATCTTGCGGTTCCTGCAACCAAATATAAAATAATTATGCAAAGCAAAGGTAACTGACTAAAACAAGAACTCCTACAACAAATTAAGATTCAAGTTCAACAATCCAAATATAATTCACAAAGGACATAAGTCTAAAAAAATATAGCAATTATATGGATGTGTGGGAAAATAAAGGTTTACATGCTAAGGACTAATTAAGGTCAGCATTAAAATGCATCTATAAGGCATACATGAAATGTATTAATTCAGATATGCATTGCTATACAATTTATGGCCTCGGCCATGCTGATACATGCAATGCCTTGGTGCTAAAGGCGCGCAGACTCCTCCACATAGCCGCAAAACATGTTCAACAATAGCAATCCGAGCCCTCAAAGGGCCCGTAAGTGGATCGGAAATGAAACGGATTTATAGGGTGGTGGTCCGTCGGAAATCAGCTCTCTGAATCAGACGCAAGCCCATCCCAACAACGTAAGTTATCTGAACGAACGTAAAATATCAGATTTTGTTTGGAAAATGATCCGAACTAACGGAAATGATCCGATTTGCTTTCGTTCATCGAAAGCGCATATACGCATTTTCTCAAACGTTCGTACGAATGAAAAATGAAAGAAAAAAAGCAAAAAAATGACAAACACCCACCCAAACTTTCACAGACAGCTACGGAAGTCCAGACGAATGTGTCTCTGAATCGAGCCTAATGTGGGCAGAGGGACGTGGACTCAAAAAAGAGGGACAGTCCCTCAAAATGAGGGACAGTTGGGCGGTATGAATATGAGCCTCAAATCTGTACATTTTCCTTAAAATATCTAATGAACAATACAAATAAGAACTATTTTATGCTTTATTTTAGAAGGTGTGATTTAAAGAAGAAAGAACATTACATAAGGTTATTATTTATTTGTATTTTTTATAAATAATATATAATAAATATATTTATTATATAGAATATTACAAGAGTGCCTAAAAGTGCACATATATCGGCATAATCAAATGGAAAGTGTGAAGAATTCAGCCCCCTCCTCACCCATCATATGGTGCTGAAGCTGTTCCATACATATGCTGTGCCTCTACAATAGCGACTGATAGTGCCCCCTGCCCAGAGGCTGAATATGAGGGAATGAGGGACCTGTATTATGGCCTGCATTACTAATAGTGGCCTAACTATGCAGAAAACAGGATGGACGGGATAAGGTTGCCCCCAATGGCCAGTTCCATCTCCCTGCTCACCCTCCTAGCCATGTATGTTGGTTATTAACACCTAAAACATTCACTCCAGGGATGTACAGTATAAAAAGCCACTGACTGTACAATCTAAAAATTACTAAAGATTACTTTAAAAAGCAAATTACATAAGTCATAAGTTAATGCCATAGCAATAAGTCATTTCCCAGGATAAAATAAAAATAACATTGCTCCTTTCCGGCACTGTGTCACTTACCTGACTCTAAAAACACTGACTGTGTGTGATTCTAAACAGACAGCTAAACACTTGTAGGAGATTTTAGTAAACAGAAGCCCACGCTTGTATTGTTCACCAAAGGAATCCAACTTTATACTTTTATTATTAGTATAATTTCTTATTTGTATGTGAAACTGCAATACAATACAATAACAGCATATCAGTACACATGGAATAACTAGTCCAGCATAATGACAATGACACAACAGAAAGGCATTTACAGGTGATGATGTCCAAAACCTCATGGGAGAGGAAAATACTTGCTACGTCCATAAGAATGAAATGAAACTAAAATGGCTGAGGAGAACTTCCAGGAACAAAGGTCATTTCCTGTCTGAGGAATTCACTAAATACTTTAATAAAAGTTATTATCAACTTCTGCCAGCAGATGGCAGTGGCGCACTACACAAACTATAAGCTTACACTACCTATAAGTAATTATAATACAACTAGCCTGAAAAGGCAGCACACTCCTCCTCAACGCCATCTCCACCATCAGTAACAGTAATGTCGGCACGCCCCCTCTATTGCAGTTAAGGGTGTGTCAGGTCTTGACATGCCACCTCCATTGACTGCAATGTAAGGTACGTGTCGGCATTACTGTGAGTGATCAAGAACCACAAGAACCACAGCTGAAGCGGCACGGGTGGCCGCGTGTGCAGGTGTCCCTGCTACATGTTTCCCCTCTTTACATGATTTGAACGGGTGTTGCTGCTACTTCCTTGGTGTGGTAACTTTGTGCCGTGTCCTTCACATGTTTCTGGTTTATGCACTTTGCGCTTTTTTGTATTCATGATTTCAGGCATATGCACTACTTGTTTACTGATTCATTAATTAACATCATGTCTTTTTTATAATATTTAGTATTTTCATGGTATTGATAGCACAGCTTTTTGCACTAGTCACTTTATTTGATTGAATTGGTTTGGTATCTATTTGTCTGTAGCAATATTTGGGTGTTTTTGTGCCGGCACAAAATATCTATTGAGTTTACCCCCCTTGTTTTTACATATATTGTTGGGGGTCCTGTTCTTTATATATATTGTATAAGACTCCCAGATATACTTGTCTGTTTATACTTTAGCAGCACTGGATGGATTTGGGGACAATGCAGTTGTTTTTAACTTGTCTTGTATAGTGTGCCTGCCTTTTTGTGTGTTTACCTTTTTGTACAATACATTTATATATACTTTTTAAAGTTCTTGTATTGCTAAATCATTTTTGGTGCTCCTTTTGTTTGGGTGGATGTGGATAGGTAGTCCATGGTCCCTCTTGTTGTATAATTACTGTGAGTGATGGCGGGGGTGGCACCATATCGAGAAGGAGAAAGAGCTGGAGGGTCAGGGGGTGCATCACGATCAGACGATCAGGTGGGGCAGCCAGCACTGGACAAGGAGTCCAAGCCACTTTTTACTGTTAATATTACTATATATTCATGATTAGGGCCTATTCAGTATCAGGGCAAATAGTGCACTTTCATTTCATTTTCGACCGAGAGTGAACCCAGTGGTGAATTCATTGCATTGTCTTGAGCGTCTTTACAAGTTAGGATGACCTCTTGTGGTCCTGAACCAAACACGTACCATACTTTTCGCTCCATAAGACACACTTATTTTCCATGGCCTATGTATGGAAACAGGGCTCTAGTAGGATGATCAGATGCAGGACACAGCAGCACTGGAATGCCGGCAAGGTAAGTGGACAAGGCGAGGGTTACAACTCTTTACCTCGCCTGGGATCCAGTTCGGATCTCAGTGCCAGACAGAGCCATCTTGGATTTGCTACACAGAGGGGCTTCCCCAAGCCCAAGTGAATAAGCAGATGGCCACATGAACAGAGATGGGGAAGTCGCTCTGTTCAGTGTCTGAGCAGCCGCCTGCGAGCTGCTGGCATTGCTGGATCCGGGGTGAGGTAAAGAGATTTTTTTTAACCCCCGCTTGGCCTCAGTGCAATTATTGGGGAGAGGGATTCGGCCACACTGCTTGTTATGGGGTGATTGGTGGGAGGATTCTTCCACTAGGGTGATTGGGGAGGGGGAGTCTGCCACACTGGCTCACCGTAAGGCAACAAGCCCCACCCACAAACTTCCGACATTTTAGTAGCATCCATGCACACACACACATGCATACTCTGATTTTGGATACCCATTGTATAAATACCCTAGGAGAGCAGCAGGACACAGGAAACAGCTGCACACAACAGTACACACTGCAGCAGCTCCGCTTCCAGTATCCCCCATTGGTGGCTGGCTCACACAGAAAGGGTTTCACTACACTTTGAGGCAGGGTACAACTACTAACCTGTTCAGATCAAAATGACCAACTTCAGGATGTCATCTACTGATAAGGCGCAGAGCTTGATGGCAGTTAGCCAAGTTTCCATTGCATCAAGAGGAAGTTGGTAATAAATTGCTGAATAATGACAAGAGAAACACAAGGTTTGTGTCATGATTGACTTACCTTCAGTCCACGCCCGTGGTGTCCTTAGGTGGCTGGCCAGGGCTTCTCCTGTCCGGCAGCCAATTCCGCCTCAGGCACTGGCTCCAGCGGCGCATGCGGCGCCCTCGTCCACTGTCATTCGGCCCGTGCTTGCGCCCAAGCAAAGTCAGCTTATGTCCTCCGAGGGCACTGCACACAGTGCGGCCGTTGGAGGCTGTTTAAAGGAGCTAATCCTAGGAGGTATGCCTTTAATGTTCAGATGGGGCAATCAGCTCAGAGGTCTCTAAGTACACCAATCAACCCACAGATCCGAAGTGCACCAATCAAAATTACTGCTCCCCTGTCCAATCCGGTCGGGTTCAGTCCTATAAAGGGATTACCAGTTCAGTGTGTCAGTGCCTGTGATAGCATTTAGCTGGCTTTGTGATTTCGCTTGTGATTTCCTGAACTTCCTTATTGACCAATTGCTTGAATCTTGACTACGTCTCCATCTCATCCCTTTGTACTGCGCAGCTCTCTGACCTCCTGGTGTGACACTTGGCTTGACGTCTGACTTCGCTTGATTTCGAGCCTCACGAGGAGGGTCAGAGGGGCATCACAATCGGACGATCAGGTGAGGCAGCCAACTCCGGACGAGGAACGATCATTTTTGAGGTGTGTATACAACTTATTCTTTATTTTAGCCTGGACTTGTCTTTAAGTTTTAGGTGTAAATCATGCTCTAAACTGCTTATGAATCACACAGTATTTAATTGCATGCCTTATAATGTAGTAGAGCAAGAAACTGTACATTTTTACATGAGATATTTTAAGGCAAGTTTACTGAGTCTAGCCCACTGTTGGCTACTGTATAGTTTTTAATGTTAATGTTAATATAGCTATATAGCCATGATTAGGGCCAATTCAGTACCAGAGCAAATAGTGCACTTTCCTTTCATTTTCGACCGAGAGCGCACCCGGTGGTGAATTGACTGCATTGTCTTGAGCATCTTTACAAGTTAGGTTGACCTCTTGTGGTCCTGAACCAAACATGTACCATACTTTTTGCTGCATAAGACACACTTATTTTCCATGGCCTATGTATGGAAACAGGGCTCTAGTAGGATGATCAGATGCAGGGCACAGCAACACTGGAACGCCGGCAAGGTAAGTGGACAGGGCGGGGTTACAACAACTCTTTACCTCGCCTGGGATCCAGTTTGGATTTCAGTGCCAGACAGAGCCATCTTGGATTTGCTTCACCGAGTGGCTTCCCCAAGCCCAAGTGAATGAGCGAGCAGATGGCCACATGAACAGAGAAGGGGAAGCTGCTCTGTGCAGTGTCTGAGCAGCCGCCTGTGAGCTGCTGGCATTGCTGGATCCTGGGTGAGGTAAAGAGATTTTTTTTAACCCCCGCTTAGCCTCAGCGCAATTATTGGGGAGAGGGATTCGGCCACACTGCTTGTTATAATTGATAAATATAGGGAGTGCAGGGGGTTCATCTGCACCAGGGCCCAGAAGGTCAGGGCCCCCCATTGTTATTGCTCCTCCACCTTATTTATCATATTTGTGCTCACTTGGCATCATGTAGAGAAAGGAAGCGCCATGTGCCTCTGCTGTTTCCGTCTTTTGTTTTCTAACTGCATCCAATTGGGGTAAGACACTGAATAAGTTCACTGTTTGAGCGGTTACAGCTCCCCATTTAATATTAACAAAGTGGCCCCCATCACATTTAGTTATGCCACTATATGTTGTTACAGATTTAGTTTAGGCTTTAAGATACAGGCAGCAGTAAGGGACTAAGACACTAGATGCCATCCTTGCTTTAGGGGGAAACAATCTTAGGCACAGACTAGTGAAGCAGTCACTCCACTCACTGCTGCTGATTGGTTCCTAACACCATACATTAGGTTCAGACAGTCACAGTTGAGATCAATGTGCTGATAAGTCAGAGGAAGCTGGAGGCCAGTGCTGGGCAAGCACCAGTAGAGGCTTTCCTGGGGTCCTGGGATGCTGGGTTGTTGCACCTGAGACTGTTCATGGGGAAACTTGGAGGTCAGGCATGAGAAGTACCCTCTGTAAGAGACAGAGAGGCAAAGAGGCAGGACAGCGCCCCCTGTAGCCCAAGTGAGATAACTGCAGAGAAGGACCAAGTGAAGGTGAAGCACGTCAGAAGGTGATAACACGGGTAATATGTACTTGTATTGGATTTCAAGCTGTTCAGAATAAAGAAGCTTTGGTTTGAAAGTTTTGGGACTGTGTCTGCCTTTTACTTTCAAGAAGCCTTGAAGTTCCAGGGGCCCTACAGGAAGATACCTACCTGGAAGTGTGTACCTCTCTTGTCCTGCTCCCAGACCCAGGAGGAGCCCCGCTCCCAAAAGTGGCCCTGTCCAGGGTCGCCTTATAACACACCACTCAAGCACACCTAAATCATATAGGGTGCCCCATCTTTGTTCTAGACCTCTATTTGTTGCCCTTGTAATTTTACTACTGCTGCAAGTTGTAACCTGCTCTGGGAAGTAGAATAAAGAACTAATGTTGCATTTAGGAACTGCAGTTTCTGACTTAGTGAACCTGAACTGTAAGTAATTGGGGACCCTTTTCTCACCCACTCACAACACACCACTCCTGAAACTGATCCAAATGAACATTAGTCCCAAATTAAAAAGAATGGCCCCGGACTTTGTGCTGCACACCGGCACTGCTGTACTGTTCCTGGCCCAGTATATATATATATATATATATATATATATATATATATATATATATATTCATATTTTGCGCTCCATGAGACACACCAGACTAAGATGCTCCCAAGGTTTAGAGGACAAAACTAAGAAAAAAAAATGTTTGAACCAAATGGTGTCCTAAAACCCCTTTCCTAATCACCCCATTACAGTCAGTGAGTGGCATTTCCTATAACAAGCAGTGTGCAGCATTCCTAATTACAACCTGTGAGGGTCATCCCTAATTACAGCCAATGTGCAGCATCCCTCATTACAGCCAGTGTGCAGCATCCCCTATTACAGCCAATGAGCAGCATCCATCAATTACAGCCAGTGAGGGGGATCCCTGATTATAGCCAGTGTGCAGCATCCCTGATTACAGCCAGTGAGGGGCATCCCTGATTATAGCCAGTGTGCAGCATCCCCAATTACAGCCACTCAGGGGAAATCCTGATTACAGCCAGTATGCAGCATCCCTGATTATAGCCAGTGTGCAGCATCCCACCCCCCTCCACATTACAGGTATCATACCCCTCCCTCCTCCAGAAAGCTGCACAATAATAAGCAAGCGGGCATAGTAACCGATTTATGCCTGCCTGCCCACTGCCACTGCTTCTGCAGCTTTTGCCTCCGCCGCTGCTGTTACCTCCACCACGGTGCTCTGGTGGTACTTTTGGGAGGCCATCTGAAACTGCTGCCGGTATGTTTGAATGTGTAAGAGTGTGTATGTGCGTGTGGCGCCAAAAATCAGCCCAGGATTTTACCAGCACCTGGCCTGCCCATGACCAGCCAGTGGCATCTCTGCTGCTTCCTGGTCAGTCAACCAGTGTGCCCCAAGACTTAGGCTATATTATTAGGGGGAGGACATGAGTTTTGGTTGCTTGAGTGAGGGAATAGAGTGGAGAAGGGGATGGGGGGCTGTAGTTGGATGGGAGTGTTAGTAAAGGCAGCAGCCCAGACAGCCCCAAAGCAGTGCAGCCCACCAGACATTTGCCTGGGTCTCCCTATGGCCAGTCTGCCCATGTGTTTGTGTGTGCACAGTATCAACAGCAGTGGTGGAGACAGGCACTCAGGCATAAATAGGTTACCCTGCCCGCCCGCTGCCTTATTATTGAGCAGGCCCACCCTCCCGTATCCCTCTCACCACCCTCCCGTATCCCTCTCACCACCCTCCCATATCCCTCTCACCACCCTCCCGTATCCCTCTCACCACCCTCTCGTATCCCTCTCACCACCCTCTCGTATCCCTCTCACCACCCTCCCGTATCCCTCTCACCACCCTCCCATATCCCTCTCACCACCCTCGGCCTTCCTAGGTGCTGGCCTACTGAGTTTTGCCCGGTGTGGCCTACAGCCCGTCCACCCCTGGGGACAGCTATTCAACGTACATGGCAAGCTCATCATCTGAGCAGCCCAGTATTCTCTACAGTTTGGCTTTCAGTGTGTCTTTCTATGAATCTCCCCCACCCTGCTTTCCTGGGAATCAGCTAATTATTTAAAAGGTTTCCTGCTGATTAAGATTTTCTATAGAGAAGAAAGAATCACTAACAAAGCAAAAGTGATCCAGGAACAGGAGCTTTGTTAACACTTCGAAAGCCAGTCAGAGCAAAGGACTTTTCTTCTTAAATGGCCATCTTTGTCCCTGTCCAGGAATACTCTTATCCATCGTGGGAACAGTGTAAAATGAGCCATTTCACAGTATCTCAAAATCTCAGATTATATACAAAAACCTTATATTGTACGTCAAGCCATTGGCTTTGCTTCAATTTCTTGGTTGTGGCTGAGCTGGGAAGGGCATGTCATGGTGCGGATTTAAACATGCTCAGCTGTGGTCAGAGACAGCTGCGGGACCACTGTAACTTGCTGGTGCTGGGAGATCCAAGGGACAAAGTGGCTGTTAGTCCACATTTTTTATGATCCTGGAGGAATGTGAAGAGAGCCAGCAGCTGTAGAACAGTGTCATCTGCAGGAGTTTCCGCACATCAGAGATTGCTGAGCAGCCCTGGAGATGGAGCAAGGGGGGGGGGGGGGAGAGTTTGCACTCGTGTGCAAGAAGCAAGGGGTGATCTGGGGAAGCTGGAGACCATACGGCAAAGAAACAGTGATTTGCCCAGCTGTAGAGCCAGCTTAGGGGAAAGGGACCTGAAGACTGTGGAGCAAAAACCTCGCCAGCTCTTTGCCCTGGCCTCTGAATCATGTTAAGGTGAACCCACTCCTAGCAACTCCTCCTGCTGGGTGGCCAAATCCCTAGATGGCCTGGTCCTGCTTGCCTCTCTGTAACCTCTGTGGAGATTAGCTCTGGTAGGCGACCGGGTGTCAGCAGTATAGAGGCGGAGGCAAACAGTTCAAAGTAAAGTCTGTGTTTATTTCACACAAAAATCCACAAAAGCATATGTCCATACAGGTTACATCACCTTTTCAGGAAACCGCAGCATAAATGATTCAGTCAGGCAAACAGCTTTTATTCATTGAGCAAAGGTTCTGTTCACAGTCAATTATGTCTCAGGTCCGCATGAAACAGCTTCCACAGGAGATTTCAGCCAGGCTCACAGAGTCTCACTCCCATGTGAGCTCTAGACAAAGGACAGGCCACAGCTGATTCCCCAGGCTATTTAAACAGCCCGCAAAACCCGGACCTGGGTAGTGGGATGGAGTCCCACCCTGCTCTACTCCATCCCAGTAAAGCCGTCCCAGGTTAGCCTTTCGGCTATTCTAAAGCAACAGCAGCAAACTGCCACCAGCAGCTGATGCTGGAAATCAGACTACACGGCTTTACTGCACCAATGCCAGGTACATTGGTGCTACATACCTGCCGTCAATAACGGCCCCTTGCACCTTACCACATACCCCCCCCCCTTTGTTCAACCCTTAGGGGGTGGACACATGCCAAACAATGTGCTCGGGACAGGGCATCCGCGTTACCCAATAATCGTCCCGCTCTGTGCTCTACTGTAAACTTGAAGTTTTGTAATGACAAGGACCATCGGGTGACCCTGGCATTCCTGTCCTTAGCCTGGCACATCCACTTGAGGGGAGAGTGGTCCGTAATCAGCCGGAACCTTCTCCCCAGCAAGTAGTAGCGAAGAGACTCCAGGGCCCATTTAATGGCCAAACACTCTCTCTCCACTATACTATACCGGGTCTCCGCGGGTGTTAATTTGCGACTCATGTAGACAACGGGGTGCTCCTCCTCGTTGACTTCCTGAGACAGTACAGCACCGAGACCTACCTCGGAGGCATCGGTCTGCACTACGAACTCCCTCTTAAAGTCGGGTGTCACCAACACCGGAGACCCACACAGGGCAGACTTCAAAGCGGAGAACGCTTTTTCGGCCTGTTCATTCCACTTCACCATGACAGACTTGCGTCCCTTTAACAGGTCTGTCAATGGTGCCGCTAGGGTGGCAAAATTGGGAATGAACCGCATATAATATCCCACCAACCCCAGAAATGACTTTACTTGGCGGGTGGTGTTAGGACGTGGCCAGTTACGGATGGCTTCTAGTTTGTTGACCTGGGCTTGACCACTCCTCGCCCAATCACATAGCCCAGGTATTTTGTCTCTTCTAGGCCTAAAGCACATTTTTTCGGGTTTGCCGTCAACCCAGCCTTCCTGAGGGAATCCACTACGGCCTGGACTTTGGGTAGGTGACTTTCCCAATCCGTGCTATGGATAATTATATCGTCCAGATATGCCGAAGCATACCGACGATGTGGCCTGAGGACAATATCCATTAACCTTTGGAACGTAGCGGGAGTGCCGTGTAACCCAAAGGGTAATACCTTGTATTGGAACAGTCCCTCTGGTGTGATAAAGGCTGTTTTCTCCTTGGCAGCCTCAGTCAAGGGCACCTGCCAGTACCCTTTTGTGAGGTCCAAAACCGAAAAGTACCTGGCTTGGCCTAGTTTCTCAATGAGTTCATCTACCCGGGGCATAGGGTAGGCATCAAACTTGGAAACTTCATTAAGTTTGCGGAAATCGTTACAGAACCGCAACGTACCATCGGGCTTGGGAATCAAGACTATGGGGCTGGCCCACTCACTCTTTGATCCTTCAATCACATCTAACCAGAGCATTTGCTGCACTTCCTCCGCGATAGCTTGTCGCCGGGACTCAGGTACCCGGTAAGGCCTCAACCGGATCTTGACCTGAGGTTCCGTGACAACATCATGTTGGATGACCGAAGTGCGCCCAGGGAGTTCTGAAAACACGTCTGTGTTTCTGCTAATAAACTCCCTGGCTTCCTGAGTCTGTTTAGAGGAGAGGTTGTCGCCAGTTTTCACCTCGACTACTGCTTCTCTAATAACAGACCGAGGGATGGGAAGCTCCACCCCCACCATACCTGGTCGGGGACTGTCACCCCCAGGGGTCTCCCTGTCTTTCCATAGTTTCAGCAGGTTTACATGGTACACCTGCTCTGGCTTCCTCCGCCCAGACTGATGTACCTTGTAAGTCACTTCCCCAACTTTTTCAATGACCTCATAGGGACCCTGCCACCTAGCTAGAAATTTACTGTCCACCGTGGGTACCAGAACCACAACTCTGTCACCGGGGTTAAAGTTCCGTACCCTGGCTTGCCGATTATAAATCCTGCTTTGGGCCCGCTGCGCTGCCTCCATGTGTTCTCTGACAAGCGGCAAGACGGTCTCTATCCGTTCCTGTAGGTGAGTCACGTACTCTACCACACTTTTGTGGGGTGTGGGTTGCTGTTCCCAGGCCTCCTTGGCTATATCCAACAGGCCCCGTGGATGTCGACCGTATAAGAGTTCGAAGGGCGAGAACCCCGTAGAGGCCTGGGGCACCTCTCGCACTGCGAACATCAGATAGGGCAGCAGCAAGTCCCAATTCTTCCCATCCTTGGCGACCACCCTTTTTAACATGGTCTTTAAAGTTTGATTAAACCGTTCTACTAGGCCGTCTGTTTGCGGGTGGTAAACGGATGTCCGCAACTGTTTCACCTGCAGCAGTTTACAGAGCTCTTTCATTACTTTCGACATAAACGGGGTACCTTGATCGGTCAGGACCTCTTTAGGCAGACCTACTCTGGAAAACATTTCCATAAGCTCCTTAGCAATGAGCTTGGCAGAGGTGTGACGCAGGGGCACTGCCTCAGGGTACCGCGTGGCATAATCTAAGATCACCAGAATATGTTGGTGCCCTCTAGCGGACTTTGGCACTGGACCCACTAGATCCATGGCAATCCGCTCAAAGGGTACCTCAATAACTGGGAGAGGAACTAAGGGACCACGGTAATGAGGCTGAGGGCTGGTCATCTGACATGTTGGGCAGGACTCACAGTATCTCTCCACCTCCTTGTACACACTGGGCCAGTAGAATCGTTGTAAAACGCGGTCCAAAGTTTTCTGCTGACCTAGGTGTCCACCCAGAACATGTTGGTGGGCCAAATCCAACACCAACTTGCGATATGGATTGGGTACCACCAATTGTTCCACCACCTCTTTACGTACCTTGTTTACTCGGTACAACATTTCCTGGTGAACCACAAAGCGAGGAAACTGTAACTCCGCCCCTGGCTGTTGTGGTTCACCTTCCACCTCAAGAACATTCTCCCAGGCCCGAGACAGGGTCGGGTCCTGGTGTTGAGCGGTACCAAAGTTAATTGTGGAGACATGGAGATCTGCCAACTCTGGACCTGTTGCCAACTCTTCCACATCTCCAACCATAACATTTAGTGGGGTTGACTCCCCCTCTTCCATTTTAGGGACGGGCACCTCTTCCACGGTGCCTCCTGATTCCGGTTCCCAGGGCACCGGGGTCTCCCCTGAGTAGGGCCAGTCTATTGGGGACACACCCGCCTTCCGGAACTGCCAACTTGGCCCACAGTGACCTGAACCCTAGAAAGTCTCTCCCAATAATCAGTTCATATGGGAGTTTAGCGGCGACAGCGACTTCATGTTTCCAGCTGCCGGAGACGGTGGTGAGAGACACTTGTGCTGTGGCATAGTCTCTCAAGTCCCCATGAATGCACAAAACCCCGGTTTTCCGCCCAGTGTACTCATCGGGCAGTACTAAGGCGGGTCTTGCCAGGGTAACCATACTCCCCGAGTCCAAAAGGGCCACAGCCAGGGTGTCTCCCACTTTCACCTGACAGAGGTGACTTTGCCCCACAAGCTCAGGGACACCGGCAGCACACAGCCTCCTGGCATACATGGAAGGGCGGTAACCAAAGTTCACGTCCATGGGCTCCCCCTGGTGGGGACAATTGGCTCTGATATGTCCCGGCTCCTTACATCCCCAACACAACACTTGGGCAGGGACTTTGGGGGGTAGGTCCTGAGAGGGTTTAGGGGACGCCACTCGCCTGAGCTGGGGCGGGGACCTCCGGGGTTTCCCCGAATCCCTCCTCATGGAGCCGCCTTGCAAGTTCCTGGTGGCCTCATATCGCTCCACTAGGTCCACCATCCCTAGTGCGTTGTCAGGGGATACCTGGCCAACCCAGTGCTGAAGAGGGTGCGGTAAAGCCCTCCAAAAAATGTCCGCCAGCAAGCGGTCCAACATGGCAGTGGGGCTTAACAACTCCGGCTGCAGCCATTTTTGCAGCAGGTGCAGCAGTTTATAATACTGGGGTCGGGCGGGCTCTGCCGACTGGTAGCTCCACTGATGCACCCGCTGAGCCCGAACCCACACATTCACCCCCAGTCTCGCCAGTATCTCACCCTTTAGAGTCGGGTAGTCAGCGGCTTGGTCCTCTGGGAGATCAAACAACACCTGCTGGGGTCCAGACGCCAGAAATGGAGCGATGACATCAGCCCACTGGTCATGCGGCAATTTCTCCCTTGCAGCCACCTTTTCAAACACCGCCAGGTAAGTCTCAACGTCATCTGAAGGGGTCATTTTTGTGAGCGCCGAGCGGACAGCTTTCCAGGCATCAGGAATACTTTTGGGCGCACCTGCAGCTTGCAGCGCCATCACATGTTGCAAAAACAGCTGGTTGGTCTCCTGCTGCTGCCTGTTGGTCTCATGCTGCTGCCTGTTGGCCTCCATGAGCGCTTTCACGACCGCCTCCATTTTGTCTGCAGTCCCAGGTAGCAGCCTGGCAGGTTTAATATAGGACATGCACAACAAAAAAAAACTTAGCAACGGCCTCACTGCTGTGCCCGCATCCGACACCAAATGTGGAGATTAGCTCTGGTAGGCGACCGGGTGTCAGCAGTATAGAGGCAGAGGCAAACAGTTCAAAGTAAAGTCTGTGTTTATTTCACACAAAAATCCACAAAAGCATATGTCCATACAGGTTACATCACCTTTTCAGGAAACCGCAGCATAAATGATTCAGTCAGGCAAACAGCTTTTATTCCTTGAGCAAAGGTTCTGTTCACAGTCAAATATGTCTCAGGTCCGCATGAAACAGCTTCCACAGGAGATTTCAGCCAGGCTCACAGAGTCTCACTCCCATGTGAGCTCTAGACAAAGGACAGGCCACAGCTGATTCCCCAGGCTATTTAAACAGCCCGCAAAACCCGGACCTGGGTAGTGGGATGGAGTCCCACCCTGCTCTACTCCATCCCAGTAAAGCCGTCCCAGGTTAGCCTTTCGGCTATTCTAAAGCAACAGCAGCAAACTGCCACCAGCAGCTGATGCTGGAAATCAGACTACACGGCTTTACTGCACCAATGCCAGGTACATTGGTGCTACATACCTGCCGTCAATAACGGCCCCTTGCACCTTACCACACCTCTCTCCGTCAGCAAGTGTAATGGCCCAACCCTCCAGAGACCTTGCTAGGAGTCCCAAAAGCGGTCACTAACACTGCCACCTAACCTATCCTCAGGCCTATATACAGTCCCGGAGCCCCATTTCTAGCTAGAGCTCAATACAAAGAACACCCTGTGCTGTCTTGAAGTGGGGTGTTAGAGGACTATTTGAGAACATAGCCAAGCTATTGCAAATTTCATTTTGGTCCTTTTCTTGTAAATCTTGTGACTGGCCTGAAAATAAAGGGAGCGCTGTCAGCCTCCTGCCCCAACCGAATCCTAGAGCACATGACTCGGCTTTGTATATGCCAAGGTCCCGATCAGGGATCAGAAGTTTTCTCCGCACTACAAATGGAACTGAAAGGAGGGAAAGCCCTGCTACATCTTCTACCCAACACTGTGGGTAATAGAGGAGATGCATATGGGCCAGGCTTCAGTTGAGCTGCTTGCTGCCTTATTATTGTCGATGCCTGAACAGGCATTTCCTGCCATTTCCTCTGTGCTCCATACTAAGTCTCAAGCTCGAAAACAAGTTGCTTTTTCCCCAAGCCTAGAAAAGACCCTGCTTCTCCTAACACATAATATGCTTGCCTGCCTCTCTGGGGGTTAATCCATGACAGCCAGAGGTGTAGAATATTTTCTTTTATAATAGTAGATATCATTTCAGGCCCTGACCAACCCATGAGCTGCTGAGCTATGCCCCCAAGGTGCTTCCCGGACAGTTAAAGTGGACCAACACCCAGGATTTTCACTATCCTGGGTGTTGGTCCACTTCAGCGGGGCATCCGAGATCAGGATGCCCTGCTGTGTGAAACCCCCCCAAAAGCCCCCAAAAACGTACCTTTTCGGCGACGGACAACCGACAGATAAGCCGCCGCCTCCCGCGCGTCCCTCTTACAGGGTGCGTGCCCGCGCCGGCCATTCACAAACGGCCAGCGCCTCTAGCAGTGCGCGCGGGAGGCGGCGGCGGCTGATCCGTCGCCGATAAGGTAAGGTTCTTTTGGGGCTTTTGGGGGGGTTTCACCCCGCGGGACATCCTGATCTCGGATGCCCCGCAGTGAGGGAGGTGATCGGCCCGGGAATCTATAAGATTCCCAGGCCGATCACCCCTGGGTGTTGGTCCACTTTAAGTATTGCAATCTGCCAAAGAACTGCAGAAGCAGATTAGGGGCAAGGGTAGAAATGGACACTATTAAAGAGATGCTACTCGTGGACATAATTTCTGGCCTTTTACGAACCTGCACTTTCAGGTATTACAAGATATATATACTTGGTGGAAGACTGAAATATAAAGGCTATTTGAAAAGTATTAAAGCGGACCTTCACTCTGAATAAGAGTCTATCTTATATGTTTCCCACACCCTGTACATACAGATTGTCCACATTAAAAATTATCCTACCTGCATCTCCTGCATGTTATGAGCCTTTAAACATCCAAGATGGCGGCTTATGGAAGCCGCCATCTTATCAGGCAGCCTGCAAACAGGAAGTGCCTCCTGACTGTGCTGCTCTGCATTCTGGGACTGCTGACCTTTACCTGACCCCAGCTCTGCTCTGTCTGAGTAAAGCACTGCTATAACCCGCCCCCCTGTACCTTATCCCACTCTCCTCTCCTCAGTAAGTGTGATGCTTCTGAGTCAAGATGGCGGCGCCCGTATCCTAAATTCCTGAACAGATTTGCAGCCCAGTGGGGGAAAGAATAATAAGTTAGTGACTAAAAACGTAAAATATATTAATTTTAGATGCTGGGGAACCGTTTTTTTAAGAGTTTGGGCTTTTCATCAAATCACGCTGAAGGTCCGGTTTAATTACCGAAATGGTTTGTACAGTTGGATAGACCTAAAAGCAATAGGCCAGTGGCTATATATCCCCTACCCCATGGGCATCCCAGTTTGGGGTGCCTGCCCACTTGAATCACCCTTGCAAGTCAAAACTTACCCTTCCGCGCCTTCATGGTTATGACACCTAATTTCTTCTGTGCATTCACTGCTCTGCCAGCAACCAATATGGCGGCATGTGCTACCTTAAACACCATGGGCCTTATTCATGAAGCTCTAGCGTCAGGTAGTGCCTTGTAAGCGCCAGGTAGCGTCAGGTGAACGCCGGACACGGCACGCAATTACACATTTATGAAGCCGAATCTGGTGAGCGACAGGAACAACGCCATGTAGCGTCCGATTCATCACTATCCCAGACTCAGCGTACAGCGCCGGCGTTTAGCCATGCAGAGCCCCACGTATTACCTCTTGCTACCTGGCGCTCTCCCATACATTTCTATGGACGACCCTTATATCCCTTTCCTGATTTTTTTTTTTTTTTTTTTTATAAAATCTCAAATCTTTCTGACATGTATCCTGGCCTAGAAAATGACAGTTTTGAAAACTTTTTATGCAGAATTGTCCTTACATGTCTGGTATTAAAGTGTCCATGTTACAATGTAATAACAATGTAATTCCATATGTTCAAAAACAGACTTTAAACACACAGCTTCTGGCGCTATGGGCTACAGCAACCCGATTTTGAGCACCGGAACAGTTTGAGGCTGTTTTTTTTTTTTTTATGAATGTGGTGTGAGTCAGTCGCACTGAGCTGGCGCTACCGTTCGCTCCCATACAGCATAGTACGGCGACTCACACATCATATTCATCAATGCCGGCCAGCGACTGAGGCGCTCTGAAACAATGAAACATGACCAAGCATAGCGACTACTAGTAGTTGCTCTGATATCCATGCTACAGACGCTCATTTGTCGCGACCTGGCGTTAGTAATGAATCAGCATTCTCGTGAATATTCCTGCCCAATACTCCAGCTTTTTGGGGGAACAAGGAAATCAGCTCTATGTAAAAATTGAGTTTGTATTTTAATAGGATATTCTTGGCAGCCATAGACTTCATTGTGAATATATGAATAAAGTAAGGTAATATAATATGTAAGATTACTGGCACATGAGATCCAGAGCATGAGCATTAGGGAAGCTGTCGTCATCCATGCAGAGTGCTGCAATGCTTGTGTTGGCCTGCTGACATGTGCTGAATAATGTGCTGTCAGGGCTCCAGCAAGGAGCATGCTGGGAAGTCATCCCTCTCCTGCACTGTGCTGCAGTGATATATAATCGGATGGTGCCGCTAACTCGATTAACCCGCTGACAGATTAGATTGTACCTTGTTTAGGTAATCTATATGTAACATTAGCCTGCAGCTTGCCACGTGCAATAGAGATAACTCATAAAACGGCTTTGCAATAATATTACTGCGATCCTGTTCACATGAATATCAACCATCGCTATGAACTTTTCCAGGGTAAATCATTATATTCTATCTATAGTGTAAACAAATATTCTATACGTGCGTTTCCCCAGGTCAGCTTCTTCAGCATTGGGCTGACAGCAAAAGAGGTCTCCATCTTCTGTTATCATACAGCCACACACTCTGTTTTCAGCAGCCACACACTTAGGCCCTTATTTATGAAGGAATAGCGACAGGTAGTGACTGGTGAGCGGCCGGTAATGACTGGCCCTACCACGAGAACGCCGGCTCCCCACCACAATCACACATTTATCAAGCCAATCCTGCTTAGCGACTGAGATAGCGCCATATAGCGACTCATTCATCATTATTCCAGCCTCAGCTCACAGCGCCAGCATCCGACCTTGAACAGCGACAGGTATGACCTCTCGCTACCTGGCGCTCTCCAATGCATTTCAATGGAACAATCTTTAAATATTAATAATTAATTGTTATTAATGTTTTTTTTTTTTTTAATATGAAAAATTCTGTGACCACTTCTGCCATTTTAGATAATTTTTTTAAGGGAAAAAAAAAATTTGTACAGAATTGATATTACAGGTCTGATATTAAAGTGGACCAACACCCAGGATTTTGACTATCCTGGGTTTTGGTCCACTTCGTGTGAAACCCCCCAGAAACCCCAAAAAACTCACCTCTCAACGCTCCCACGTGAACGCCGCAGCCAATCCCCGCCAACGTCCAGGCGGGGGACAGGAACGTCCAAGCCGCTTCCGCCGCCGCCGCCTCCTGCGCGTCACTCTCGGCGCGCGCGCGCCCCCGCCGGCCATTCACAGAGGGCCGGCGCGGGCACGCGCACGTCTGGGGGGGCGCGCGGGAGGCGGCGGCGGCGGAAGCGGCGGCGGATCAGGTAAGACCTTTTTGGGGTTTCACCCCGCGGGACATCCCGATCTCGGATGTCCCGCGGGGTGGGAGGTGATCGGCCCGGGAATCTTATAGATTTCCGGGCCGATCACCCCTGGGTGTTGGTACACTTTAATGTATTCATATTACTAAATTATTTAAAATACTTTCTTTTTTTTGGTTTCCAAAAATATGGTGGTTTGGGGGTTAAAAAACTACTTTTAACCTATCGCCGCCAGCGCTCTGGGGTTTAAACATGCATTTCACAGCGCGAGAATTTTTTGAGCGTGATTTTTTGATGAATATGATGGGAGCCGGTTGCTCTGACCAGTCGCTATCATGCGCTCCCACACATTGCGGAACCTGCCAAATAGCGACTCATAACCTTGTATTCAACATTACGCCACACCGACTGAGTCGCTGTCAACAACCGAACAACGGCCAAGCACAGCGACTACTAGCGGGCGCTGTGAAAATACTGCTACGGTCGCTCAACTGTGGCTACATGTCGCTATTAATAAATCAGCCTCCCCGTTTCATTACGTTGCAGACCAGCAACACTGACATGAGAATACTCAGTGACCATAAGGCTTACTTAGGGTTTAGAGGAGGAAAAATAAGCTAATATTCTGAGCCAAATGTTGTGCTAAAATACCCCCCTCCCCAGGAACCTAATAACAGGCAGTGTGCAGAAGGCCCCCAATCACCACATAACAGGCAGTGTGGCAGAATCCCACCCCCAATCACTTAATAACGGGCAGTGTGGCAGAATCCCCCCCAATCCCCCTATAACAGGAAGTGTGCCAGACCCCCCAATCCCCCCATAACTGGCATCGTGCAGAAAACCCCAATCACCCCATTGAGGCTATCCCCCATAACTCGCATCCCCCCATAACTCGCATCCTCCCATAACTTGCAGCATGCAGAATACTCCCAATCACCCCATAACAGGCATGCAGAATACTTCCAATCACCCCAATAACAGACAGTGTGCAGAACCCACCCCAATCCCCCCATAACTGGCAGCATGCAGAATACCCCAAATCACCCTATACCAGGCAGTAAGCAGAGTCCCCCTTAAAGTGGACCAAAGTCCCCCTTAACAGACAGCATGCAGACCCCCCATGCTGTCTGTTAAGAGATAGTATGCAGATAGTATGCAGAGTTCCTAACAGATAGTATGCAGACTTACCCAACCCCCTATAACAGACAGTGTGCAGAACCCCCCCAATCACTCCATAACTGGCAGCATACAGAATACCCCCAATCCCCTCATAACTGGCAGCGTGTAGAATACCCCCAATCCCCCCTTAACAGACAGCATGCAGAATTCCCCCCCAATCACTTCATAACAGATAGTATGCAGAGTCCCCCTATAACAGGCAGTGTGCAGAATCACTGTGCTGAGGCAGGGAAGGGGGGTTACAACAAAAACGGTCTCTTTCCCCCACTCCACTGTGTGCATGCTTGTCCGCCCAGTCACTTGCACCCGCACACAGAGTGAGGGAAGAGCCTCTGTGCAGAAAATCCAAGATCCAAGAAGCTATAATTATAAGCCAGATGCAGCTCAAATAAGAGCCACACTAGGAAATACTTAGATCGGTGTGCAGAGAGCATGTGGCAGGACGTCTGCAATTCTGCTGCACCCAGCAATGGTCATCCTATTACTACACCGCAATAATCTGCAAGCCTAATGTTCTGCAGATACTGCTACTGCAAAGGGTGAGGAGAAAGGAGAGATACTCCACCTCTCTTAAAGGCTATGCTGAATAAAGATCTATGTGTTAAAGCAGAAAAAATAATATAATAAACAATAAAAAAATTAAAATACTAAACAAAGGTAATCAAATGTGTTCTCTGTTGCTCTGCGACTTGCTTCTGTTTCCTGATCATGATATTTTGTGTCAAACAGAAGCCTGCCTAAAGGACATTTTCCTCCACTGGAGAAGGCTTCTTCCAGTACTGTGTCTCCTGTGCCTTCAGATCCCTTGTCGGATGAAGACCCAGCCTGATAGGGGTAAGTATTGGTTACTGCCAGGATGGGGTTTGGTGGAAGGAAGGTTTAGGCCCTTATTTAAGAAGGGATAGCGTCAGGTAGTGGCTGGTTAATGACAGGTAGCGACAGGTAGCGACTGGTGAACGCTGGACACAGCACGCAATTACACATTTATCAAGCAGAATCTGTTTAGCGACTAGGATAGCGCCATGTAGCGTATTCATCATTTTCACAGCCTCAGCGAACAGCGCCAGCGTTCAGCCTTGCACAGTGCCAGGTATGACCTCTCGCTACATGTCGCTCTCCCATACATTTCAATGGACGATCCTTTTCTTCTCTTTAAACTGTTTTTTTTTGTTTGTTTTTCAAAAAAATCACAAATAATTATTTGACCTCTTCTGGCATTGAAATAGCAGTTTTTTCATAATTTTTTCATTTTTTATATATTTCCTAAGAAATGATATTACAGGTCTGGCGTTAAAGTGTTCATGTTACAATGTTGTTACAATGTAATTCCATATGTTTTCGCTTTGTTACTAGTTGATAGATGCTTGAAAACACACTTTAATCACACCGCCTCCTGCGCTCTGGGCTTCAAACAAATATTTTTCAGCTGAATAAAGGGGGGTGGGAGCAGCTCAATCACTATTATTTATACAAAATTATTATTATTCAGGGATTGGGAACTAATTTACCGCCCAGTTTAACGGTTTTCAGCGCCAGAGATTTGTGAGGCTGTTTTTTTGCTGAATATGGTGTGAGTCGGTCACTATGAGCAGTCGCTAACATGCGCTCCCATACAGCACTGTACTGGTCAAATAGCGACTCCTCACAATGTATTCAACATTACTGAACAGTGACTGAGTCGCTATAAAGTAGCAACCCACGGCCGAGCACTGCGACTACTAGCGGGCGCTCTGAAAATGCCTGCTACAGACGCTCATCTGTCGCTACCTGCCGCTAATGATGAATCAGCCTCTTAGTCTCACAGCTGACCTAGAACCAGAAGGAGACTTACTAGGGAGAGTACAGGTATGTTTTAAATCTGCAGAGCATCAACTGGGCATCATGTAACATTACAATAAGGGTCATGACTGGGCTAGCTTTCTATATACCTTCCCCTTCCCAAAGAAAACGTCCAGACAACCACTTCTTTGGAATGATAAAATCTAATCGGCCACAGCCTCAACATGAATAATAATAAATAACAAGCAAAATCAGCCCCCCCCCCCCCCCCATTCCTAACCCGGGTCTGAGATTTTTAAACCAAAAATGGAGCTAGAGAAAAGAAAGGGAGGGGTGGCCAGGAGGCTCAAATTACCTCCCCATCCGGTCACAAAGCAGAAGCCGATCGATTGGAGCTCAGCCGCATCCCTCCTCGACCAGGGAGCTCAACTGGGCTAATCACCAGGATCCAAATCATCCCCCTTTGGCCCCCCTTCCCCCAAAGCTAAAACACCTACCCTCCTGGCCGGTTACAGTAGAAACAGCCGCTTACTTGAATCCTCCATTAAAATTTTAAAAGCTATTTCAGACCCGAACTTAAAAAAGGGGACCCCACAAAGGCTGTGACAATGAAACACATGACAATGATACAAAAACCATATTTTAAGAAAATCCATGCATTGACATAGAAATTCACACAAGGAAATAAATACATATCTATATATATATATTTATATATATATTTACATTTTGTATTGTTATTTATTTATTTTTTTTTAATTAACAAAATTACCAAAAAAGAGGCCGGGAGGGTGGGACAGCTCATTCCAGGTAGGGGATCGGGAGGTCAAAGTGTAAGGGGAAGGGGGCACAACACCTTTTTACTCCCCCTTCCTCCTTGATCTCCTCCACGGCTGATCAGCTTTTGGAGGAAGCACAGGCCAGTCATGGAGCTGCCGACCTTAAAGGCCTGGCGCCCCTCTTGCTAAAAATTTGGTAAATCAAGTTCACCTTTGGGTGTGCATTTTGGTTTGAAAAAAGTATGCGCCTCATCTGTAAACATGCCTCATTGCTGGGGTATGTGATTTATTGTGATAAATTAGAACAAAACATTTTTTTAGTGTGTACTAGTTAAAAAGTTTGATTCACACCCGAAAGCTCACCCAAAGGATTTACCATATCTTTAGTAGTTAAAGGGTTAATGGTCAACCATTGAAAGAAACAGGGTAGAGGGGTCATTACCAAATCATTACCCCATCAATCACCAATGCGGAGGCTAATTTAATACTAGCGCCAGGTATCGACATGTGAGCGTCTGTGTAGCAGCGCTTAGAACGACCGCTAGTAGACGCTGTAAGCAGGTGTCGGGTGCTATAACCTAGCTTAGCAGGCGGACAAGTGACGCTGTACTATGCTGTCCAGCATTTATGAATTTAATGTGTGGTGGGCGCTGTAGAAGTGTTCACTGCAGAGCCAATGGAGAACGCTAGGTGGTGTCCTAATTTCAAAGCGCCCAGGACTACACCACATCTAACAGGACAACGCTGCAGCAAGCGAGAGGTAGCGCCAGCTCAGTGCGTCCAGCACTTGGCGCTCCACACCATATTTAAGAAAAAGCTACACACACACAGCGTCAGCGCTCTAAAGCCGGGCGCTCTAGCATAGAGCGCCAGACGCTGCGCGATCAAAGTCTGTTTCTGAACACATATCCAGCAGTAACAAAGCGAAAACCCATGGAATGACATTGTTTTAACACTGTGACATTAACACTTTAGTGCCAGACCTGCACATACAATTCTGCATAAAAATATAAAAATAAAACATATAAAAGTGTTTGCAAGGTCACACAATGATTTGAGCCAAAAATGTAACATTTTAATTGCCTAACACGCTATTTATACACAGCCAAATGAAACCCCATTGAAATGTATGGGAGAGCGCTTCTGAGCGACAGGTAATACCTGGCGCTCCTGATCCTAGAGCACCGGTGCTATACGCTGAGCCGCTTCTAGTAACACATGTGACGCTACATGTCGCTGTTAGAGGCGCTCACCAGATTCGCTTTCTTAAATGTGGTTTCACATACAGCGCCCAGCGTTCACACGCTGCTACGTGGCATTACCTGGTGCTAGCATTTCTTAAATAACCCCCAAAGTTGGCTGTCGTTGGCTGAAACAAGACAAGCCTCCCAGAGCCCAGAAAGAACAATTTGAAAAATGAAGCTTATGCAAAGAAGTCAAAATGATTTTGCGTTGATTGTTTATTCAGCATCTATACATCACGCAGACTAGATTACTAATTCAAACATTCAGAGTCCCTGCAGATTCTATTTTAATGTCACTTTGCTGCAACCTTTAATGTGCACCTTTACATCACATATCCTCATCATTTTTATTGCCCTCCTATTGATTTTGTGATGCTTTTCTAAAACATTTTCTTTGGGAGGAAAGATTGATTACAGAAGGAAACAAATCGCATAAACTACACATTTGCAAACGACCACAATGGCTTTTTATAATTCTGGAAAGAAAAGATATATTAAACTCAATAAAAAATATACTTACGAAGCACATGAAAGACACTTTGTCAAAGTATTTAAAGTATTTTTCAATGCCTTCATGCTCAAGGGTAATTGAAACGGTTAGAGTTTTTACTGCTTTGCATACCTTGTATGTATTTTTACTATAGGGCATCAAATATGCCCCCATTTAAAAAGCTTTTTACTTGTTGAGTGCATCACATTACTTTTATTTAAAAGGAGGAGTAAGCGAAAGCTAGAAAAATTCTGCCTAGAGATGGCAAAATGAACACTTCCAGCTTATAATCTATATATCATTTTACTTACATTCGTGTTGGTTGAGTCAGCCAATCACAGCTGCAGCAGTGTTGTAATTGGCTGACTCAGGGGTCACTCCTGATTCTACATCCATGGCTCCCATGGAAGAGTGGTGATCACAGAAGGATCATGGAGATCACATGAGTATTTTTTTCTGCCCTTTCTGTCATCTGTGTGCGTCAACGCTGGTAATTCAGATAGGCATGATGGGAGAGTGCAAAGGGATGCCGCTGTGGGACAGTAGGACCGCCGGGTCCATAAGTATATGGGGTCAATCAAGGGATTTCACAGAGGACAGGGAATGACATTCTTTATATTTATATATACTTAGATTTATCACATATATGTTACAGATGGGGGATTCCGCTGGGAGAAAAGCGAGGCTGCAGGACAGGACTAAGCTGTGAATATAATGGGACCAGTTTTATAGTAGAAACATGCTACCTGCATGAGAATGGAGCTATAGAACCACAGAATAAGGTCAGAATACAGAAGCTTGATGTGGTGGCATCAGTATAAGTTGCTTTAGGGGAGACTGAGCTGTGCATATCTGCAGCCCACCCCATGCAACGCCTGTGCCAAAATTCAAACACACCTCTTCAAGTGGACCAACAGCCTTTTGTATATTTTCACATTTCAATTTAAAAAATAAAAAAAGGTCATTAATAAGCATGCAAAACACTGCATGCTTATTAATGACTTACCTTACCTGCCTACCGACATCTTGCGCCACGATTAGAGATGAGCGAACTTTTGAAAAATTCGATTCGACTGATTCGCCGAATTTTCCGACAAAAATCGTTTCGACCCGAATAAATTCGCGACGAATCGCTATTAAAAACGGCTATTTCTGAGCCTCCTAGAGCCTCAATAGGGTTGTAAACCATTCAGCCTTGCTGTAACACGCACAGGATGCGTGCTGGGTTAGTTAAATAATACTTTGAAGAAATATCACATGCAGATCAGAGGCATCGCTAATAGAATCGCAGAGCGGCACAATTGCAGAGAGTTGAAGTGGCATCACTATGAGGGGCAGAAGGAGCCCAAATATACACTGGAGTTGGCCTCAGGAGCCCAAAAATTGGATGAATCACACCCTGGAGTTGGCAGAAGTTGGCAGCAGCAGCAGCAGGAGCCCAAATATACACTGGAGTTGGCTTCAGGAGCCCAAAAATTGGATGAATCACACCCTGGAGTTGGCAGGAGTTGGCAGCAGCAGCAGCAGGAGCCCAAATATACACTGGAGTTGGCTTCAGGAGCCCAAAAATTGGATGAATCACACCCTGGAGTTGGCAGGAGTTGACAGCAGCAGCAGCAGGAGCCCAAATATACACTGGAGTTGGCTTCAGGAGCCCAAAAATTGGATGAATCACACCCTGGAGTTGGCAGCAGCAGCAGCAGGAGCCCAAATATACACTGGAGTTGGCCTCAGGAGCCCAAAAATTGGATGAATCACACCCTGGAGTTGGCAGGAGTTGACAGTAGCAGCAGCAGGAGCCCAAATATACACTGGAGTTGGCTTCAGGAGCCCAAAAATTGGATGAATCACACCCTGGAGTTGGCAGCAGCAGCAGCAGGAGCCCAAATATACACTGGAGTTGGCTTCAGGAGCCCAAAAATTGGATGAATCACACCCTGGAGTTGGCAGCAGCAGCAGCAGGAGCCCAAATATACACTGGAGTTGGCCTCAGGAGCCCAAAAATTGGATGAATCACACCCTGGAGTTGGCAGGAGTTGACAGTAGCAGCAGCAGGAGCCCAAATATACACTGGAGTTGGCCTCAGGAGCCCAAAAATTGGATGAATCACACCCTGGAGTTGGCAGGAGTTGACAGTAGCAGCAGCAGGAGCCCAAATATACACTGGAGTTGGCCTCAGGAGCCCAAAAATTGGATGAATCACACCCTGGAGTTGGCAGGAGTTGACAGTAGCAGCAGCAGGAGCCCAAATATACACTGGAGTTGGCTTCAGGAGCCCAAAAATTGGATGAATCACACCCTGGAGTTGGCAGCAGCAGCAGCAGGAGCCCAAATATACACTGGAGTTGGCTTCAGGAGCCCAAAAATTGGATGAATCACACCCTGGAGTTGGCAGCAGCAGCAGCAGGAGCCCAAATATACACTGGAGTTGGCCTCAGGAGCCCAAAAATTGGATGAATCACACCCTGGAGTTGGCAGGAGTTGACAGTAGCAGCAGCAGGAGCCCAAATATACACTGGAGTTGGCCTCAGGAGCCCAAAAATTGGATGAATCACACCCTGGAGTTGGCAGAAGTTGGCAGCAGCAGCAGCAGGAGCCCAAATATACACTGGAGTTGGCCTCAGGAGCCCAAAAATTGGATGAATCACACCCTGGAGTTGGCAGGAGTTGACAGTAGCAGCAGCAGGAGCCCAAATATACACTGGAGTTGGCTTCAGGAGCCCAAAAATTGGATGAATCACACCCTGGAGTTGGCAGGAGTTGACACCAGCAGCAGCAGGAGCCCAAATATACACTGGAGTTGGCTTCAGGAGCCCAAAAATTGGATGAATCACACCCTGGAGTTGGCAGAAGTTGGCAGCAGCAGCAGCAGGAGCCCAAATATACACTGGAGTTGGCCTCAGGAGCCCAAAAATTGGATGAATCACACCCTGGAGTTGGCAGGAGTTGACAGTAGCAGCAGCAGGAGCCCAAATATACACTGGAGTTGGCTTCAGGAGCCCAAAAATTGGATGAATCACACCCTGGAGTTGGCAGCAGCAGCAGCAGGAGCCCAAATATACACTGGAGTTGGCTTCAGGAGCCCAAAAATTGGATGAATCACACCCTGGAGTTGGCAGCAGCAGCAGCAGGAGCCCAAATATACACTGGAGTTGGCCTCAGGAGCCCAAAAATTGGATGAATCACACCCTGGAGTTGGCAGGAGTTGACAGTAGCAGCAGCAGGAGCCCAAATATACACTGGAGTTGGCCTCAGGAGCCCAAAAATTGGATGAATCACACCCTGGAGTTGGCAGAAGTTGGCAGCAGCAGCAGCAGGAGCCCAAATATACACTGGAGTTGGCTTCAGGAGCCCAAAAATTGGATGAATCACACCCTGGAGTTGGCAGGAGTTGACAGTAGCAGCAGCAGGAGCCCAAATATACACTGGAGTTGGCCTCAGGAGCCCAAAAATTGGATGAATCACACCCTGGAGTTGGCAGGAGTTGACAGTAGCAGCAGCAGGAGCCCAAATATACACTGGAGTTGGCTTCAGGAGCCCAAAAATTGGATGAATCACACCCTGGAGTTGGCAGGAGTTGACAGTAGCAGCAGCAGGAGCCCAAATATACACTGGAGTTGGCCTCAGGAGCCCAAAAATTGGATGAATCACACCCTGGAGTTGGCAGGAGTTGACAGTAGCAGCAGCAGGAGCCCAAATATACACTGGAGTTGGCTTCAGGAGCCCAAAAATTGGATGAATCACACCCTGGAGTTGGCAGAAGTTGGCAGCAGCAGCAGCAGGAGCCCAAACATTACTTTAAACAGACCCTGGGGTTGGCCTCAGGAGCCCAAAAATTGGATGAATCACACCCTGTGGAGAGTCATGTGGAGAAAAAGTAGCTTAGTTAGTAATATCTACATAAAATTATGAATAAACAAATGCAAAAGTTTGCCAAAGTGAAGTTTTGTTTGAGGGTGTGTTTCCACCTTTTAATTAAATCAGAAACAAGAAGGTGTCATTGCCTCTGACTAATTAGCCCTCAAAAATTCTTGGAATTTTTAATCTGGAATCATGTCTGATCCGTCTTATCCGAAGAATATTAATAAAAAGTAAGAGTAACGTAAAGGATTTTTTATCAATACTTACTTGTGGTCCGATGCGGAGGAATGTCTGTAACTTGAGAGCAGCGCCTTAAATCTGTTTTGCACGATCCATCTTTCTTGGTCTGGCCCCGTCATCAATCTACTGGAATACATCAGGCATTGTTGGGAGGAAAGCTTGGCTGATCCATGCGCCATTCATTTCCACGCAGGGCAGTCTCTGGAAAAAAAAAGTCTGTATAAACCAGGGTCTTTTTCATATAAAAACAAATGGTTATTCTTGCTTTTCAACCATATGTTCCACAGCTTTACCAGTCATTGTGTCAGCCAATGAAGCAACTTTGTCTGGAAGTGCTGCAAAAGCAGTCCACTGCATCACAAGTGGCATCTGACACCCCCAGTCAACTGTCTGCCTGTTATGCTTTGGGTTCAGCTCCACTATCCATTGATCTGATATCCAAGATCTGATAATCATAAAATTCAGCAGCTACTGCCCAGCCAAGAAGTGGAGGAGACACTCGCCTCTTCTTCCACTATCCGGCAACTAGTGATGAGGAGAGTGTCGTGGGAGGAGGTGTTGCAAGCCGAGGTAGTGGAAGAGGGTCCCTGGAGTCTGCGGCGGTGGCGGCGGCAGCAGCAGCGAATTATTGCGGACTGTTGGTAGGAAAAATCAGCTACTCAGCGATGTGGCAGTGTTCCATGCAGCATCCTGTGGAGAAAAAGTAGGTTAGTTAGTGTATATACATAAAATTATGAATAGACAAATGCAATAGTATTGCGAAAGTGAAGTTTTGTTTGAGGGTGTGTTTCCACCTTGCAATTAAATCAGAAACAACTAGCTATCATTTGCCTCTGAATAATTAGCCCTCAAAAATTCTTGGAATTTTTAATCTTGATGTCTGAGGGATTTCTCCTCTCAGACAGCGTCACCATAAGTCCAGCCTGCTGCATTACCCAGTGGTGGACCTTTCAGAGAACTGATGGCTTGTGCCGAGCCGAGGTGGAGAGTCACATGGCATGGTTGTTGAACAGAAGGTGGGCCAGTCCTTTAGCCTGTCAGTGTGTACCAAAGTGCACAGTGTTGTCTACGCCTGGAGCTGTAACTATAGACTCATGGTGGACAATATATATCCTTTTAGGCCCCCTTGGTGATTGTGGTTTCACGCTGTTCTTCACATGGTTTTCCTTGACCATCAGAGTCACACATGGGAGGAACTACTAAAAATGAGAACTCAATCCATGAAAGCATTGCTTAATCCACGAAAACTGCAAATTTGGACCCATGGTGACTGACACTTGGAAGAACATCTTGTTTGCGCTGCGACAAGGAAGCCAGAGTCATGCGTCCTGACATGGCACACGTGTTCAGTCTAGTTTTGAAGTCTTGCCCCCATCTGAAAGACATCCGAACAACAGGAAAGAAAGTTAGCATGCACTTCTGGCACTCCTACACCACCAAGCACAACCTTATTGAGCCTCAGCGTCACAACGGTGTACCCCACCATAGTCTGATTTGCGATGTTTCCACCCGTTGGAATTCCACCCTCCATATGCAGGATCCACTATAGCAGTGGTCCCCAACCCTGTCCTCAAGGCCCACCAACAGGCCAGGCTTTGCAGATCTCCACAAAGATGCTCAGGTGGAGTAATTAGTGCAGCTGCAGAGCAATAGAGCTGGCTATTTGGAGATCCAAAAAACATGACATGTTGGTGGGCCTTGAGGACAGGGTTGAGGACCACTGCACTATAGGAACAGAGAAAAGCCATCACGGATTTCTGGATGATCCAAACGGATAGGGGGACACCCCTGTGTAAATTCAATGTAAACCATTGGCAGCTCATACGTGACACCGACCGTTTGCTCAGGCCCTTTGAGGAAGCTACATTATTAGTCAGTTGCCAGGACTATGAGATGAACGATGAGATTCCACTGCTTCATGTACTACAACACATGTTGGAAAGCATGGCTGGTCAGGGCACTGGAGACATGGCACATACATTTCACAGCCACATGAAGCCTGTGGGGGCTGAAGTGGAGGAGGAGGAGGGGGTGGGGCACAGCAAACCACAGTTTAGGTTTCACAAAATGACCATTTTATCTAGTCATCTGACAGGAGAGGAGGTGCAGCCACAGGAGCTAGAGGGTTGTGAGTAAGGCGAGACAGAGGACCCAGACACACCATGGCAGTTTACAGTGGAGATGGAGACAGGTAGTCCCTCCGAGTCACTTGCACAAATGGCACGATGCATGCTCACATGCATGCGTACTAGTGAGCGCAGAATTGTCTCCATTTGTCAGCGGGAAGACTTCTGGCTCTCCAACTTATTGGACCCTCGCTTCCGGCACAAAATGGGGGCATTTTTTACGCCCACTGAGAGGGAGGAAAAACTGACCTACTACAGAGACATCCCACGTAGTCAGTTGGGCGATGTCTATTTGCGCCATGGCCCATACTCCCGCAGGTCTGACTCTAGGGGAACTTTGCGATCACCTTCCACTGCCATGGCTGCTGGGGGGGTGGAAGGAGCAGCAGCAGCTCCATCAGCAGCAACCTCAGTCTTCAGTCGCTAGTGAGTAGCTTTCTACACCCGCATAGTGAGTCTACTCATGAGAAGCAGGAAGACCTGGAGCTGGACCTCAAACAGCAGGTCATGTCATACCTTGACATGACCATGCCAACACACCTTCAAGATCCACTGGATTTGCTGGGAAGCCAAACTTGACTTGTGCCCGCAACTAGCAGAGTTTGCCCTGGAAAAGCTGTACTGGCCGGACAGTAGTTGATTTAGATGGCAACTGGGCTGCTCTATATAACGAAGCAAAATGGCAAATTTACCTCACTATATAAGCTATTGCCCCTCAGATTTACACAGGGGCTGCTCTATATTATGCTGCAAAATGGCAAATTAACCTCACAATATAAGCCATTGCAGCTCTATATAAATAAAAATAAATAAATAAAAAAAGGGCCTGTAGAAGCTTATTTAGTATAACAGATAGGGTGACATGTGCTGGTTTGGGATGCCCATATGGGCTAGTGTTTTGGCAGCAGTACAAAAACCAATGCAAAATGCAATAGCTTAATAAAGCTGATGCTGATCAACGCTTATTTAGTATAACAGATGGGGTGCAACATGCAGGTTTGGGATGCCCTGCGGCCTGGTGTATTTAAAGCAGACCAAAACCAATTCAAAATGCAATAACTTAATAAAGCTGAGGCTGTAGATGCTTATTTAGTATAAACAGGTAGGGTGCAAGGTGCAGCTTTGGGGTGCCCTGCGGCCTGGTTAAATGAAAGCAGTCAAAAAGGAAGTGCAAACTGAAGTAGCTTAATGAAGCTGATGCTGATCAACGCTTATGTTGTATACCAGATAGGGTGCAAGGTGCAGCTTTGGGGTGCCCTGCGGCCTGGTTTATTAAAATCAGTCAAAAACAAGTGCAAACTGAAGTAGCCTGATCAACGCTTATGTTGTATAACAGATAGGTTTAAAATAGCATGTGCCTTGGGATGCCCGTGTGGCCTGTTATATTTCAAGCTGAACAAAAAGTAACAATAATCCAAGTATGAGACATCATTTTGACCTTCTTCACAGCGCCATACTTTGAAAAAAAAAAATTAATTTCATGCCGATCAATCCAAAGGTCAATGCCCCTAACAAAAATAGTGTTCGGCATAAGTTTTCCTTCTGGAAGGACGTAACCTTTAGTTTACATGGTTGGGGTAGGTTATCTTACAAATTGGGATACCCCAGGCAGCAGTGTCATTGAAAGAGACAGATTGTAATGCAGGCCATACGCAAGCAGAGAAACTCAGGCTGCAACAGGCCTATTTAGTTTACATGGTTGGGGTAGGTTATCTTACAAATTGGGATACCCCACTGTATATGAAACCGAATATAAATGCACACCCAAAAGTGGACACTCAGCCTCCAAGAGGCCTGCTTAGTTTAAATAAGAGAGCTGCTTAGTATGGTAGGTAGGTTATGTTATGTTACAGAATGGGATGCCCCAAGCAGACTTGAGATCAGTATATATGCACACAGCAGCAGTGTGTTAGCAGGCTCATACAGGCCAAATTTCTTTAAATAAATGTGCAGCTTACAGTAAATGCAGAGGCTAATGGTATGTTACAGAATGGGATGCCCCAAAGCTGACTTGAGATCAGTATATATGCACACAGCAGCAGTGTGTTAGCAGGCTCATACAGGCCAAATTTCTTTAAATAACTGTGCAGCTTACAGTAAATGCAGAGGCTAATGGTATGTTACAGAATGGGATGCCCCAGAGCTGACTTGAGATCAGTATATATGCACACAGCAGCAGTGTGTTAGCAGGCTCATACAGGCCAAATTTCTTTAAATAAATGTGCAGCTTACAGTAAATGCAGAGGCTAATGGTATGTTACAGAATGGGATGCCCCAGAGCTGACTTGAGATCAGTATATATGCACACAGCAGCAGTGTGTTAGCAGGCTCATACAGGCCAAATTTCTTTAAATAACTGTGCAGCTTACAGTTAATGCAGAGGCTAATGGTATGTTACAGAATGGGATGCCCCAAAGCTGACTTGAGATCAGTATATATGCACACAGCAGCAGTGTGTTAGCAGGCTCATACAGGCCAAATTTCTTTAAATAAATGTGCAGCTTACAGTAAATGCAGAGGCTAATGGTATGTTACAGAATGGGATGCCCCAAAGCTGACTTGAGATCAGTATATATGCACACAGCAGCAGTGTGTTAGCAGGCTCATACAGGCCAAATTTCTTTAAATAAATGTGCAGCTTACAGTAAATGCAGAGGCTAATGGTATGTTACAGAATGGGATGCCCCAGAGCTGACTTGAGATCAGTATATATGCACACAGCAGCAGTGTGTTAGCAGGCTCATACAGGCCAAATTTCTTTAAATAACTGTGCAGCTTACAGTTAATGCAGAGGCTAATGGTATGTTACAGAATGGGATGCCCCAAGCAGACTTGAGATCAGTATATATGCACACAGCAGCAGTGTGTTAGCAGGCTCATACAGGCCAAATTTCTTTAAATAACTGTGCAGCTTACAGTTAATGCAGAGGCTAATGGTATGTTACAGAATGGGATGCCCCAAAGCTGACTTGAGATCAGTATATATGCACACAGCAGCAGTGTGTTAGCAGGCTCATACAGGCCAAATTTCTTTAAATAAATGTGCAGCTTACAGTAAATGCAAAGGCTAATGGTATGTTACAGAATGGGATGCCCCAAAGCTGACTTGAGATCAGTATATATGCACACAGCAGCAGTGTGTTAGCAGGCTCATACAGGCCAAATTTCTTTAAATAAATGTGCAGCTTACAGTAAATGCAGAGGCTAATGGTATGTTACAGAATGGGATGCCCCAGAGCTGACTTGAGATCAGTATATATGCACACAGCAGCAGTGTGTTAGCAGGCTCATACAGGCCAAATTTCTTTAAATAACTGTGCAGCTTACAGTTAATGCAGAGGCTAATGGTATGTTACAGAATGGGATGCCCCAAGCAGACTTGAGATCAGTATATATGCACACAGCAGCAGTGTGTTAGCAGGCTCATACAGGCCAAATTTCTTTAAATAACTGTGCAGCTTACAGTTAATGCAGAGGCTATTGGTATGTTACAGAATGGGATGCCCCAAGCAGACTTGAGATCAGTATATATGCACACAGCAGCAGTGTGTTAGCAGGCTCATACAGGCCAAATTTCTTTAAATAAATGTGCAGCTTACAGTAAATGCAAAGGCTAATGGTATGTTACAGAATGGGATGCCCCAAAGCTGACTTGAGATCAGTATATATGCACACAGCAGCAGTGTGTTAGCAGGCTCATACAGGCCAAATTTCTTTAAATAACTGTGCAGCTTACAGTAAATGCAGAGGCTAATGGTATGTTACAGAATGGGATGTCCCAAAAACCAGAGAGCACCTGGCAGGCAGCAGTAAGACTATGCACAGCAAAAGTGTCTTTATCATGCCTAATTTCAATTAGAATAGGTGCAAATGGTTAGGTTCTTAAATAGAGGCTGGTGTAGTCACAGAATGGGATGCCCTAAAAACCAGCAGTAAGTACACCTGGCAGGGACAAGTAGTGCTATGCCCAGCAAAAGTGTCTTTATCAGGCTAATTTCAAATATGATAAGAGCAAATGCTTATATGGTCTTAAACAGAGGCTGCTTTAGTCACAGAATGGGATGCCCCGGGCAGGAATCGAGCTGCCAGGGTACAGTAGTGCTTTGGCCAGCAAAAGTGTCTTTATCAGGCCTAATTTCAAATATGATAAGAGCAAATGCTTATATGGTCTTAAACAGAGGCTGCTTTAGTCACAGAATGGGATGCCCCGGGCAGGAATCGAGCTGCCAGGGTACAGTAGTGCTTTGGCCAGCAAAAGTGTCTTTATCAGGCCTAATTTCAAATATGATTAGAGCAAATGCTTATATGGTCTTAAACAGAGGCTGCTTTAGTCACAGAATGGGATGCCCCGGGCAGGAATCGAGCTGCCAGGGTACAGTAGTGCTTTGGCCAGCAAAAGTGTCTTTATCAGGCCTAATTTCAAATATGATTAGAGCAAATGCTTATATGGTCTTAAACAGAGGCTGCTTTAGTCACAGAATGGGATGCCCCGGGCAGGAATCGAGCTGCCAGGGTACAGTAGTGCTTTGGCCAGCAAAAGTGTCTTTATCAGGCCTAATTTCAAATATGATTAGAGCAAATGCTTATATGGTCTTAAACAGAGGCTGCTTTAGTCACAGAATGGGATGCCCCGGGCAGGAATCGAGCTGCCAGGGTACAGTAGTGCTTTGGCCAGCAAAAGTGTCTTTATCAGGCCTAATTTCAAATATGATTAGAGCAAATGCTTATATGGTCTTAAACAGAGGCTGCTTTAGTCACAGAATGGGATGCCCCGGGCAGGAATCGAGCTGCCAGGGTACAGTAGTGCTTTGGCCAGCAAAAGTGTCTTTATCAGGCCTAATTTCAAATATGATTAGAGCAAATGGTTATATGGTCTTAAACAGAGGCTGCTTTAGTCACAGAATGGGATGCCCCGGGCAGGAATCGAGCTGCCAGGGTACAGTAGTGCTTTGGCCAGCAAAAGTGTCTTTATCAGGCCTAATTTCAAATATGATTAGAGCAAATGCTTATATGGTCTTAAACAGAGGCTGCTTTAGTCACAGAATGGGATGCCCCGGGCAGGAATCGAGCTGCCAGGGTACAGTAGTGCTTTGGCCAGCAAAAGTGTCTTTATCAGGCCTAATTTCAAATATGATTAGAGCAAATGCTTATATGGTCTTAAACAGAGGCTGCTTTAGTCACAGAATGGGATGCCCCGGGCAGGAATCGAGCTGCCAGGGTACAGTAGTGCTTTGGCCAGCAAAAGTGTCTTTATCAGGCCTAATTTCAAATATGATTAGAGCAAATGGTTATATGGTCTTAAACAGAGGCTGCTTTAGTCACAGAATGGGATGCCCCGGGCAGGAATCGAGCTGCCAGGGTACAGTAGTGCTTTGGCCAGCAAAAGTGTCTTTATCAGGCCTAATTTCAAATATGATTAGAGCAAATGCTTATATGGTCTTAAACAGAGGCTGCTTTAGTCACAGAATGGGATGCCCCGGGCAGGAATCGAGCTGCCAGGGTACAGTAGTGCTTTGGCCAGCAAAAGTGTCTTTATCAGGCCTAATTTCAAATATGATTAGAGCAAATGCTTATATGGTCTTAAACAGAGGCTGCTTTAGTCACAGAATGGGATGCCCCGGGCAGGAATCGAGCTGCCAGGGTACAGTAGTGCTTTGGCCAGCAAAAGTGTCTTTATCAGGCCTAATTTCAAATATGATTAGAGCAAATGCTTATATGGTCTTAAACAGAGGCTGCTTTAGTCACAGAATGGGATGCCCCGGGCAGGAATCGAGCTGCCAGGGTACAGTAGTGCTTTGGCCAGCAAAAGTGTCTTTATCAGGCCTAATTTCAAATATGATTAGAGCAAATGGTTATATGGTCTTAAACAGAGGCTGCTTTAGTCACAGAATGGGATGCCCCGGGCAGGAATCGAGCTGCCAGGGTACAGTAGTGCTTTGGCCAGCAAAAGTGTCTTTATCAGGCCTAATTTCAAATATGATTAGAGCAAATGCTTATATGGTCTTAAACAGAGGCTGCTTTAGTCACAGAATGGGATGCCCCGGGCAGGAATCGAGCTGCCAGGGTACAGTAGTGCTTTGGCCAGCAAAAGTGTCTTTATCAGGCCTAATTTCAAATATGATTAGAGCAAATGCTTATATGGTCTTAAACAGAGGCTGCTTTAGTCACAGAATGGGATGCCCCGGGCAGGAATCGAGCTGCCAGGGTACAGTAGTGCTTTGGCCAGCAAAAGTGTCTTTATCAGGCCTAATTTCAAATATGATTAGAGCAAATGGTTATATGGTCTTAAACAGAGGCTGCTTTAGTCACAGAATGGGATGCCCCGGGCAGGAATCGAGCTGCCAGGGTACAGTAGTGCTTTGGCCAGCAAAAGTGTCTTTATCAGGCCTAATTTCAAATATGATTAGAGCAAATGCTTATATGGTCTTAAACAGAGGCTGCTTTAGTCACAGAATGGGATGCCCCGGGCAGGAATCGAGCTGCCAGGGTACAGTAGTGCTTTGGCCAGCAAAAGTGTCTTTATCAGGCCTAATTTCAAATATGATTAGAGCAAATGCTTATATGGTCTTAAACAGAGGCTGCTTTAGTCACAGAATGGGATGCCCCGGGCAGGAATCGAGCTGCCAGGGTACAGTAGTGCTTTGGCCAGCAAAAGTGTCTTTATCAGGCCTAATTTCAAATATGATTAGAGCAAATGGTTATATGGTCTTAAACAGAGGCTGCTTTAGTCACAGAATGGGATGCCCCGGGCAGGAATCGAGCTGCCAGGGTACAGTAGTGCTTTGGCCAGCAAAAGTGTCTTTATCAGGCCTAATTTCAAATATGATTAGAGCAAATGCTTATATGGTCTTAAACAGAGGCTGCTTTAGTCACAGAATGGGATGCCCCGGGCAGGAATCGAGCTGCCAGGGTACAGTAGTGCTTTGGCCAGCAAAAGTGTCTTTATCAGGCCTAATTTCAAATATGATTAGAGCAAATGCTTATATGGTCTTAAACAGAGGCTGCTTTAGTCACAGAATGGGATGCCCCGGGCAGGAATCGAGCTGCCAGGGTACAGTAGTGCTTTGGCCAGCAAAAGTGTCTTTATCAGGCCTAATTTCAAATATGATTAGAGCAAATGCTTATATGGTCTTAAACAGAGGCTGCTTTAGTCACAGAATGGGATGCCCCGGGCAGGAATCGAGCTGCCAGGGTACAGTAGTGCTTTGGCCAGCAAAAGTGTCTTTATCAGGCCTAATTTCAAATATGATTAGAGCAAATGCTTATATGGTCTTAAACAGAGGCTGCTTTAGTCACAGAATGGGATGCCCCGGGCAGGAATCGAGCTGCCAGGGTACAGTAGTGCTTTGGCCAGCAAAAGTGTCTTTATCAGGCCTAATTTCAAATATGATTAGAGCAAATGCTTATATGGTCTTAAACAGAGGCTGCTTTAGTCACAGAATGGGATGCCCCGGGCAGGAATCGAGCTGCCAGGGTACAGTAGTGCTTTGGCCAGCAAAAGTGTCTTTATCAGGCCTAATTTCAAATATGATTAGAGCAAATGCTTATATGGTCTTAAACAGAGGCTGCTTTAGTCACAGAATGGGATGCCCCGGGCAGGAATCGAGCTGCCAGGGTACAGTAGTGCTTTGGCCAGCAAAAGTGTCTTTATCAGGCCTAATTTCAAATATGATTAGAGCAAATGCTTATATGGTCTTAAACAGAGGCTGCTTTAGTCACAGAATGGGATGCCCCGGGCAGGAATCGAGCTGCCAGGGTACAGTAGTGCTTTGGCCAGCAAAAGTGTCTTTATCAGGCCTAATTTCAAATATGATTAGAGCAAATGGTTATATGGTCTTAAACAGAGGCTGCTTTAGTCACAGAATGGGATGCCCCGGGCAGGAATCGAGCTGCCAGGGTACAGTAGTGCTTTGGCCAGCAAAAGTGTCTTTATCAGGCCTAATTTCAAATATGATTAGAGCAAATGCTTATATGGTCTTAAACAGAGGCTGCTTTAGTCACAGAATGGGATGCCTCACAGCAGACTTAAGATCAGTTCAGTATATATGCACAGTTAGTTACTATAAGCAGCCTGAAAACGCTAACAAAGGCTGGATGAAAAAAAAAAAATCTCCCTGTCAGCCAGCTCCGTTTTTCCTACCTTTCCCTGGCTTTCTGTCTGTCTCCTGTCTGTCTCCTGCCTGTCTCCTGCCTGTCTCCAGCCTGTCCCTGTCTGTCCCTGTCTCCAGCCTGTCTCCAGCCTGTCTAACTGCCTCAGCTACACAGCGTTCTGTCTGTCTGTCACGAATGCAATAGAGAAATGAGGAAAAGCAAGATGGCCGCCGTTAAATACCGCTGTGTGACGTCACCGGGCTTGCTGGCTGCTGATAGGCTGCATGTGACTGCCCCAGCTTGCACTGGCGCGGGATACATGTCCAGACATGTCCCGCCCGCCATCTTAGAATGCCTGTAATGTAAATGAATGGATGTTAAAGGAAAACTTCGAGTGATCGAATCGCGGGGAAATTCGGATTCGATCCGAATCGAATTTTTCCTGAAATTCGGATCGAATCCGGGTTCGTCCGGATCGATTCGCTCATCCGTAGCCACGATCTTTCTACATCCAGAAGCATAGGACATCTCGCTCTCGCGCCGCCATCCTGCTACACCCAGGAGTATGTATCCCCCAATCTTCCCTGGTTCAGCCTTTGAGGCTTTTCTTTTACCGGGAGCATCAATGGTGCGGCGAGTGGGAGGTACAGGAGCGGTCGACGGCATTGCACATGAACCCGGAAGCAGCTTGCCAAAAGCAGCTGCACAGCTGACATCAGTTGGCTGTTGGCTGCAGGAACATCTGGACCTGCGCCGGAATGTCAGGCTACATTTCCACTATGTAGTTGCAGATCAGGTGTGTTTTGCGTTTTGCTGGTGAACTGCGTTTTTCAACAGCATTATTTTTCAATTTGCAGTTTCATAGAACAGACAGAAATTACATCAGCATATGCAGTCTGGTTGGAACGCAGCATGCAGGACTTTTTGGCTACATTCAAACCGCACTATATAAAATTGGGGAAGTGTGAAAGGGACCATAGAGAGTACGTTACATGACGTTTCTGTAGATCTGCAAAACGCAGAAACGCAAATAAATGTAGCCTAATTCCGCTGTTGGTCTACATTAATTTCCTCCCATGTCTCCCTCCAGTCGTCCCCCTTGTATCCCAGCCACAGCCAGTATTCTGCCCCTGCAATGCTAGGTGCTTAGCATTAAGTTATTGGGGGCAGGACCCCGCCACAGTATTTGCCCCTACAATACAAAACTTTCCGTACCATCACTTTGAGTAGTCATATCCACACCTGCCCATGATCTGTCCCTGCAATAACCTTAGCTGACCAAGGCACTTTTTTTCCAGGCTGAAAAGCACCCTAGGAAGAGGGCTCAGCAGCTTCTGGGCTGGTTATTAGGTTTTTGGCTCCAGTCCACCCTGGCTGTACCATAGCGCCATCAGCAGGTACAGCTGCACCCTATACGTTATTAGAAAAAGGTTGAAGCACACTGATGTAGTATAAATTTCAGTAACATAAGCTCATAGCAAGAATGCAAAAAAGTGTGCCATTAAAGTCATGTTTTTAATGCCCATAAGTGTAATTATACAAGCACGTGCAATATATTTACAGTGTAAGTATAAAGGTTCTATAGATTAGTGTATAATTACACTTATGGGCATTAAAAACATGACTTTAATGGCATAACTTTCTTTGGTGTTCATACTTCCCTATTTTGTGTATACAGCTGCACCCTATACTCAGAGCTTATATATCCATAATTCACCCACAGAAACATCAGTCATTCTGTACGCGGTAAAGAAACAGTTAAGGTGAACAGAAATGCAATATTAAAAGTGCATTAAACTTTGATAATATTTTACCTGTATCATAAATGTCTTAATGAAAAATAGCGGAAATTTGTTACTTCCAGCAAAGCAGCACCATGCTCACATTGTTCACAGAAAGCTCCTGAAAGTACAGGCTGCTCCATATAACGCTGTGTTCTCCCCACTTACACTTTTAATCAAGAAAATGAATCGTACCATCATGAGAAGATCACACCACTGCCCCTCCCTTGCAGCTATATCGAAATTGCCTCCAGAGGAAGATTTCCTTGTTTTTTTTCCTCTTTGGCTCCATTTAATTAGACCCATTTGTGTCCTGAAAACCTCTCGCCAAGAATATCAATATGATTATACGTGAGCACATTAGGCTCTATAACCTTGACAGCAAGGAGACGATCTGAAGCTTGAGCTCAGATTCTTTCTATTCACCAGTGCCCAGACCAAACCACTGGCCATATACTGTATATCATGCAAAAAACTAGAACTAGCCTGTAGCGTTGGGTGAACCTCTAGATTATCGGGTTTAGCTAATTCGGGCAAACTTTGAACAAGAGTTTGGTTTTGGTACCAGAACTTGAATTTGAACTCCATTGAAATAAATGGGGACCTGAATTTTGGGGGGCAATTCTGCCTTTAGGGCTCCTTGACAGACAGGCCTTCTTAACCCGCCACTCCTCACCCCTCCACTCAGCAACCTATCAACCAGCTTTTACAGGTTCAGCAAACACCAGACTTGAACACGGACCTCAAACCCTAACTTGCAAAGTTCAGTATGGACCCGAAGTTTGCAATTCGTGTTCACCCAACACTACTAGCCTACTATAATAGCTACAAGAAAGTTGCTTTGGACAGTGTTAGGCAAGCGGCACCCAGAAGGGATGCTACCACCGCCATTTAAGTTGTGAGCAGAAGGAGATACCCCAGAGGGACCCATAAGATCATGCGACATTCTGGGGGGTGGGAGAGGCAAGGTAGTATATTACCCAGGACAGGAGCATCAGGTTGGGAAGCAGGCCACAGGAGAGCAAGGAGGGTGAGTGCTGACAATGGGCTGGAGAAGTAGGCCACACCATGCTCTGGGGTCTTGACCAGCATATCACTTCATAGGTGAGCTGTCCCCTAGCCCAGTGGGAAAGGAGGTTGTTCAGTATGAACCACTCCGACAAAGCAAGTGTGGTCACTGCCGTGTATTCTGTATAGCAGGTTCCAGCAGAGTGGGGCACCCCATGCTAGTCAGCCTGGACGGGTGACCGGAAAAATAAAAAAAATGTGGAAAAATTGCTTGCAGTAGAGTCAATACAGTGGGGTGGCCCACCGCACCAAGGCCCAGGAGGTCAGGGGCCCCATAATTGTCCCTCCTCTACCTTATTTATCATATTTGTGTTCATATTTGTGGCATTATTTACAGAAAGGAAGGACCATTTGTCTCTGTTTCAGCCTTTAGTTGTCTAGCATCCAACTAAGTTAAAGGAAAGAAAAAAAATTTATTGTATGATCCTTGAAAGGGCCCATTTTAATACTCGCACCAGGGCCCCCATCACATTTAGTTATGCCACTGATGTACCCCCTCATTGCACAGACTTGTATAAAATGTTGCATTGTGTGCATAGATGCAATTAAAACATATGGCATTGCAGTGCACAGACAATCATTGCCTAGAAACGACTGGCCATAGACAGGACTACCTTGGCATGGTTGCCAATTCTTTATTGCGCTACATTTTAGCTCTTGTTCGTTAAGAGGAGCAACAACTTCATATAGTCAATAAGTTCCTTGGGGAGGTTGCCCTCCTTCTTTACTATTTAGGATGCCCTGCTGTGTGAAAGCCTCTGGATCAAGGGAGGCAAGGTGTGGAAAGTTACCCCACCGGCAGCAGGCGGGCCCAGCAGGTGGAGGGGGCATGCAGCAGCCCACAGCGGTGCAATAAAAGGAGGATGGGTGAGCAGCACAAAGAGCTCCCTCCGCACTCACTGAGCAACAGATGGGGAGGGCAGAGCGTGAAGCAGCTGTTGGCCGCGGGTCCACACCTTGTTTCCCTTGCTGGGGGGGGGGGGGGGGGCAGGCTGCCATCCTCACCATCGGGGTCCAGGGGAGAAATCTGCAGGGGATAGGAGCTGGTGGCAAGAATGGTGGAACATGTAGGGCCCCCCTGTGCCTCGATGGCACACAAGGGGCTCTGCTATATTGGCCACCCCATACCTGCTATCATCATCCTGTCAGAGTTTGGAAGAGTAGTCTCTCATTTAGGGCCTTATTCATGAAGGGATAGCGCCAGGTAGTGCCTGTAGAGTGGCAGGTAGCGTCAAGTAGCGTCAGGTGAACACCGGACACGGCACGCAATTACACATTTATGAAGCCAAATCTGGTGAGCGACTAGAACAACGCCATGTAGCGTATGATTCATCATTATCCCAGGCTCAGTGTACAGCGCCGGCGTTCAGCCTTGCAGAGCGCCACGTCTTACCTCTCGCTACCTGGCGCTCTCCCATACATTTCTATGGACGATGCTTAAATCCCTTTCCTGATCCCATTTTTTTTCCCCTAAAAAACACAAACCTTCTGACATGTATTCTGGGCAAGAAAATGACATTTTTGAAAACTTTTTTGATTAATAATATTTTTATGCAGAATTGTCCTTACATGTCTGGAATTAAAGTGGCCATGTTACAATGTAATAACAATGTAATTCCATATGTTTTTGCTTTGTTACTAGTGGATACATGTTCAAAAACAGACTTTAATCAAACAGCCTCTGGCGCTGTGGGCTACATCGACCCGATTTTGAGTGCCGGAACTGTTTGAGGCTGATTTTTTGATGAATGTGGTGTGAGTCAGTCACACTGAGCTGATGCTACCATTCGCTCCAATACAGCGTAGTACTGCGAATCACGGGACGTATTCAACAATGCGGACCAGCGACTGAGGCGCTCTGAAACAACGAACCATGGCCAAGCACAGCGAATACTAGCGGTCGCTCTGAAATCCGTTCTACAGACGCTCATCTGTCGCTGCCTGCCGCTAGTAATGAATCAGCCTGTTAGTCTCTACCTCAGGCCCCTCCCCCCAGTGCTGAGGCAGAACAGGGTTTAAAAACCAAAGAGTGCTCCTCTAGTCCCAGAATCTGTTTCTCGGGGGCTCATACGGGCCGCTATAAAGAGTGTCATCCCTTGCTCTATACACGTGAATGGGCCCATTCATTTCAATAGGAGCTGGGGGGGCACACAAAGCAGAGGATGCCACTCTGTGTAATTTCACAGCGGGCAGTTTTTTATTTAACTGCTCGTTCTGCCTTAGTGCCAGGGGTCTATACACAATTTATGGCGATATCAGGGGTTTCACACAAATCGGGATGCCCCTGGTGTAGGCAAGCATCAGGCTTCATGGGTTTTGGGCCACTATAGGGGTGGGCCCCAATAATTATTTCCTCTGGTGGGCCCCAGGAACTCCAGCCTGACCCTGATGGTCGGTATATAAGGCGTGGGTCTCCTGTTTAAGTTGCAGGGACTGCAGCCTGGTTTTTGATGCATTGCAGATAAAATGCAGATGAGGCTGCAGTCTGGCCGGGAGCCAGCTCACACCCTGTGTCTTATATTGGTGCTGATGCACAGAAGAGGCTTCACATTCTCCCTCTGTTGCAATAAAAAGCAAAGCTGACTGCCAGCTATGCAGACCGGCCATTTACTGGAAACAGCTATAAAAAGGAAAATTGTTCATACAGCAACACAGGAGATGACAACTTCACAGCAATCTGCAGGCTGCTGCACAGAGGCTTTCTAGGATATCAAGAAGAAGAGATTACTGGGCCAAGGAGCTAACACTTCAGCCAGGGCTGAGGCTAATTGTTCTATCCTGCCAGTGCATCAACATGTTAGATATCCAAAGCGAATCACATGCATGGTAATTAGGTCTCTGATAATTGATTTAGTTGGCGCTACCTAGAGAGTGTTTTCTGCTCACTCTAGAGGGCTGGATAGGGAAATGCTCATTAAATGATGCAGGACCGCCTTGGGGTTATGTATTAATGCTGTTACATATTAAAATAGATGCAATGCTATCATCATCATTACATCCTGTGAAAATGTTTCATTGTAAAGCCTGGATAAAGCTTAAAAATATAGCTACAATTTACATTGTAGCAACAAATATAAAATACATAGTAACATTTCCATCTATGCCTCCTCACTGAAAAAAGACCTGATTATGGACCAGAACCTTCACTACTTTTTTGGCATGTCCATCAATACTCTATAACAGTTTCTATTGTCACCCAACTGTCTCTCAGTCCAGCTGGGCTCCAGCAATCCATGGCTTCACACAGAATACAAATCCATCTTAACATTGTCCAGGAAAAGGAATCCACCCTGGATCCTCCCTTTCTCACCTACATATGAACAGGAGCCACACTCATTGGAATAATACTCACAATGATGCTTCTAGAACTTGTGATGCTGCCTGTACAATGTAACATGCAGGAGAGAGTCCTGCTGTTACATTTCACAAACCTGGGCAGTTCCCTACTATGTTGCATTGTAACAGCCAAACACATGGCTGCTGCTTAAAAGCTAACACGATTAGTTCCCTGCTGAGCTACATTGTATAGCAGTCATGCTGTAATCGGCTGACAGCTTTCTTTTATATTTGAGTGATCTCTCTTTCAGTGTCTGTCTACCGGGTATGAACCCTGATTGCGGAGACCAGTGGACCAGCTCACTTCTTGACTGGGAAGCCTGGAATCTAAGGACCAACCTGGATTTCACTAGAGCCCCTGAGGGTGGGGATAGGCTGGGCTGCAGGAAGGCCCCAGGTCAGGCGATCTAGGAGTAGGTATTGCCAAATCCAGGGTGGTAGACAAACCAGAGCTGGATTGGACACGTAAAACAAGCCGAAGTCATTGGCAGGTGGAACTGGATCAAAGTAGCAATCAAGCTGAGGTTATGGGCAAGCAGAACTGGATCAAAGTCATAAACAAGCCGAGGCCATAAGGAGTGCAGGAGCATCATCAAAATCAAGCTGGGTCATTACACAGGAATGGAGACACTGGAACAGGCAGGAGAGAAGACCAACTGACAATGCTGGTTAGGGCTCGTAAATATTTCAAGGCTCTTGCGCATGCTCACAGCCGAGCACAGTTTCAAGTGCATGCTGGCAGGCCCCGTGGGACACCCACCTTCAGGTGAATCTGCAACCCCTGATCTCTGCTAATTCTTCAGCCTATAGACAAGCCCCCATATGCCGGGATGCTGGATACGCCTCACTGGGCATGGTTGCCCCCCAGGACTTAGATAACACAAAGGATGCGGACTTACAGGGTGAAGGCAGATGAACCAGGCACAAGGCTGGGCAGAAGTTGGGCTAGCTGAGGTCATACACAGGAATGACAGTCCTTTAGATTCGGGGTTCCAAGGGGATACACAGGAGAATGGTCAAGGATCAAACCAGGGGTAAAGCTGGGTTGTCAGATGGTTCACGGTACAGAGATGACAAGCTCGAGGTCAGGCAGGCAGGTGTCAGTCTAGGCAGCGATCAGAGGATGGTCAAAAGTCAGCAACAGGTAATCAGAATCCACCTAACAGTGGTACAATAGCACCCAGCAAGAGCTATAATGGGCAAGGCATGCTGGGAGAGGCCTGGTTTTATGTGGCCATCAGCCAATCAGGACAGTAGGCCAGTGTTAGCCCACCACCTTAATCTGTGGGGAAGCTGACCTGCAAAACATGGCTATAAAAGGAGATAGCATGCCTTAAGGTATGCCTAGCCATACTGACAACCAGAGCACACAGAGAAGGTGATTAACCAACATGTGGGGAAGCTGAAACCATGACTAATGCAATGTGCATGCACACACACGCATCACGCATATGCGCACATATAAGTGCGCTGCAACAACAAGATGTGCTGCTACAGCCACGGGCGCATGCACGCATACTTACTGACACTCTGTCAGTTAGTGCACAAATGCAAGCACATTGGGAACCTTTGGCGCCCTCTGCTGGGGAACAGTCCTGGTTCTATGCCAGCCAGTGCATAAAGCTAGTAGCACACTTGATGTTAGCCACATGCCCCATTGACGCCAAAGAAGAGGATGGTCCAACCTGATACATATGCAGAGGTGCTATAGAGGCTCCTACAAGGAATTAGATTTGTTTAGTAAGTAGAAAATGTGCGGTTCTAATGTAAAGTGTCCCACAGCTCATTTTATCACCCATCCATCTGGGCTTCTTAATTTGTCTTAAACACATTAGGGAACCTAAAAAATTGGCAAAACTCCTTGTCCCTCTGTGTTCCTGCCCATTGGCAACCACCCTATCAGTGCCAGTGACCAAAAGATTTCTCTATGCACATGCTGTTTGTGGCCCCATGCATGCCGACAGGCAAATCCCATGTTTCAGCTTGGACATGTGCCTCCAAGCAGAGAAGTTCTGCGCATCAAAACCCCTAGAAAGGTCCAAAAATTGGTAATATTACTCACTTTCTAGGGACTTTAATTTGCAGAGTTTCTCCAAAACAAATGACCCCAGGCACATGATTTGTATGCTTTTAAAGCAGAACAAAATCCAGCCACAGCTGCCCTGGAACCTTAAAGATTCCACAGCTGTGTGAAACTCCCCAGGGCGCCAGTAATCTCTTACCTTTTCCCAGTCCAATGGCGCAAATGCAGGCTCTCATCCAATGAGAGCCATCTGCTGTGGCTATCGGCATAATTCAAAGCCTCTCTCGCATGCATTCCCACCAGTGGTAAGGACAGCTCAGGATAGTATTTGGTCTATTTTCTGTGTCGAGTGATTCAGAGCCTTGTTTTTGTGGCCAAGTTGTCCTTTTTTGCGGGAAATTACGGTTGGTATGCGTACGCCAAACCGAGCATATAAATATGACTCAAGGCGCCTATGTGTCCATAATCTCACGGGTTTGGGCTGCGCTTGCTGATTTGTGGGTTTTCTGACCTATAAAAGTCATAGGTTTCCGGTTCAAACTAACGCTATATTTTTGATAGCTAGTGAAAATACAGCCTACATGCTCCACACCTACGATGGAGCCCCTTGATGAGTTCAGTGAAGAGTACGAGTGTCTGAGGCAGCAGGGCTGTTAACCATGCACCTTCTAGAACAGCGATACTCAACTGGCAAACCGGGGTCCGAATGCGGACCTCGGTGATAGTTTTCCGGACCCCTGCCCTGACAGCTCTGCACTCAGTTGCTTCTGTGTTGCCATGCTCAAAACTCCCTGGCACCTAGCACTGCAATATAAAGTACTGCAGGGATGGGAAGTGGCATTGCAAGGTACACATAAAGCAGCCTTTTTTATATTTGCCTGAGAAATCTATAGCCCCCCCCCCCCCCCCCCCCAGTGTGCTGATTTCTAACTAACCACCCACCATGACAGCGCTCCACCCGGACCTTCACCTCTCATCGGATGCCATTAAATGTACCTTTACGAGAAGTGGTTGAGTACCCCTGTTCTAGAAATTAGGCATACCGCCATCACCTGGATATCGATCACATGATCAATCAGCAACTGTTGGAATTGAGCCACCTTTCTCTTAAGAAGCTTTACTCAGAGTTGCGGCCATGGTTGGCCTCCCGCCACAAGAAAGGGAAATGCAATTGGGGTCATAACCAAATTGTTTGGCTGCCTTCAAATTTTTGCAAATGGCTTCTTCCAGAGGCTAGGGGCACTGTCAGTTAGCATGTCCCAGCCTTCACTGAGCTGCGCCCTGACTAAAATTCTCCATGGCATTGCTATCCTGCAAGGGAAATACATCTCTTTTCCTGAGAAATACATCTCCCCCCAAACAGCTTTCCTGTCTCATTTGGCCCTTGTTTTACTTTATTTTTGCTGTTCATTTGTTGTTGCCAGTCTAGTGATTTTTTAAATTCGGCTTCATTTCAGTAACTGCAAGATGAGCTGCTGTCGTGGGGCTGAATCTTTGCTTTTTCAGTGTTTTGGCTGGCTTTCCTGGCTCGTCCCACGATGCATTTATTTTGAGGAATTCCGGTTCATACAAGTGTTTTGAGAGAAGCGAGCTGACTGGTGACTGGCTTGTTGGGAAGTCTTTTAATTGCTGGAGTTGATCTGCCTGTTTATTGTTTATGTTGCATTTGCACTGTGTTTTTCTTTTCTGTTATGTGCCCCCTGGTTGCAATTGGTCCAAGTTTCTTGTGTTAGCCAATTGCTCTCCCTGCCCTCCTGCAGGGAGGAATGGTGATGGCCAGTGTCCGTGGTGCCAGCAGCTGGTGGGGGTGCCCAGATGGTATTGGGGGTGTCATCCAGATGTTCAGAGTGCCCTTCCTCCAGTTCATTAATTTCATCCAGGAGAGGTGCTGTCTGTGTGGAGAAAGATCCGCCCTTAGTGTTGTCTCGGTGGTAAGCAAACCAGACGGGCCAGCTGTGGCTGCTAGTGGTGGGTCTCCCGGGCAAGGTGCTGCTGGCTGGGTTGCTAAGTCAAGGTTGGTGGGTGGTGTGTTTGGATGGCCTACTTCCCCTGTGCCAAGCTACAATTTGTTAACAAGTTCTACCACTGGTGGGCACATGCTGCCTTTTGGCATCCATGGTGCCCAACACCTCCTGGTCGGTGTTGGGGTGGAGCATCCTCAACACCCGCTCCACAGCATAGGTAAATTGTAGCATTTTGGGGAGTGCCCCACCAGTTTCAAGCTAGATTTAAACAAAGGAAAGGGTGGCTTTAGTGAGTTGTCTAATGTACCTGTAAAAGCAGCCCTCTGGCTGTTCACCATTTACCTCTCAGCCCGTCTGGTGCTGAGTTTCTGCCACCTTCAGGTCATCCCACTTTTTCTTGGCCTGGGCACCATCCTTGGGTTCTAGCCCCGCCCCCGTCATGTTGTGGGCAATCTCCAAGCATAGTTGCTCCTGCAACACTTTGGGGGTTGAGCGAGACCGGGACAAAGCCAGTCGATCATAATTTTTAGCAACACCATCCAGCAGAACCTCCAGCTGGGCATCATTAAATCAGCCACTCAACTTGCACCTTGTAAGTTTGCACCCAGGTGCTGTGGTCTGTTGAATGGTGTCTTGGCTGGAGGGAGAGCCCAGAACAGATGGATTCCAGGCTACTGGCCGGGGAAAGAGCAGGCCTGGCTGTGGCAACACTGGTCAGCTTTTGGCTCAGCATCTGCTGTGGCTGCGCAGTGGAGCCTGCACTGGGGTCTGTCCTGGAGTGAGCATAGTGCTCCGGTGACCTGACCGTTGGTTGGTCCATGGTGGGCTGTGCCAGGAGCACTGTTTTTTTTACTCCTGCTGCTGATGTCTTACACTGCTGCAGGTGACCTGCTCAGAGTGGCTAGTGTGGGTATCAGCAGAGGAGTGCCTGCGGGATGAACAGCGGACCCTGGGGCTGCAGTAGCTGGGCCGGGTGCTGCCGGCTCCTCGGCCATGGCTTTGTTTCTGGCTCTGGGGGCTGTGGTGGCGCCTATGGTGTGGCATAGTGAGCATAGTGTGGCATAGTGAGCATTAGCAAGCAAATCTGACCCTCAGTCATGTTCTTTTACACTTGAGTGGGTAATTCTATTGAAAACAATTTGGTTTAATTAACAGGTAAGTTGATGTACATCAGTACAAGTGGATGTACATAACAGGTAAGGGGAGCTATCAGGGTAATGAGTAACATGTTTTACAAAATTATATTTTCTTTTGTAGCTGGGGGAGTTGTGGCTGTGGATCAAGCCCACCCAGAGGTGAGGAGTCCGACCAGTGCGGCCCAGAAGACAGGGTGTGGGTGTAAGGCGGCAGCCCGAACCCTGCCAACGTCCTCTTCCTCCTGAAGAAGCACCACCAACACCAGCCATGGAGGCCGCTGAAGAGGAGGGTGTGTTGGGCTTGGAGTCGCCCACAGCACCTCCCCTTACAATTTTCTTTTTTTAAAACGTCATTAAAAAAGGTTTTAATAAAACAATAGTTTTGAAGTTATATGCTGTGTGTTGGCGTGTTTTCTATGCAACTACATAAAGCAGACAGAAACCAAACAAACAGTGGTGTAAAACAGAACACCAAAACAGAAGGTAGTAGGAGGTGAGTAACACTGGGTAGAAGCAGACAACATGGCAACCAAGGTACAAAGGTAAGTATGTGCAAGGACATGCAGACTATATGGGATGCCCTAGATGCCAACAACAGGGGGGCGAAGGTACGTATGTGCAAGGACATGCAGACTACCATGGGATGCACTAGATGCCAGCAGGGGGGACAAAGGTAAGTATGTGCTAAGATATGCAGACTACATGGGATGCTCTAGATGCCAGCAGAGGGTAGTAGGTAAGTATGTGCAAGGACATGCAGACTACTATTGGTACACTGGTAAGGGGACTGCAGGTAGCACATTAGCTGGTTACTACAAAAAAATGGCGTATGCCACGAAGGACACGATACACCAAGAACAATGGGATCCACAGCAAGTTATCTTCCAAAAACTGATAAAAACTCGTCTTCATGCTCTTTCAGGTTCTGAATCAGGCCGAAAGCCATTCTGCATATGACTCCCTTCGTTTTCAATGGGGGGCAACCCCTGCATCTTCAGGCTGTGCTCCCCATTAAAGTCAATGAGAGCCATTGCCAATTGAAAAGGCACAGCAGATGGCTCTCATTGGACGTGAGCCTGTGCATGCACCGCTGGGCCAGGGATGGGTACATGATCACAGGCTTTCTCATGGGTTTCACAATTCAGCATGCCTTGGGGGAACAGAACAAAAACTGGGAAAGTCAAATTCCCGGGTTTTGTTCTGCATTAAAGAAGATGACAGTCTATAAACTCGCTGACTCGCCCACTTTCAACGTATAATTTTAATTTAAAATAAAAAAATCTTCAAGAAGGAAAAAAGAATATGTAACTCTCACTACATAGAACTTATTTTAAAGGTGAGCACAGATGATCTCCCAAACAGGTTACTCGGTTTACTTTTATTAAATCAACTTTCTTACTGTACAGTATTGCTTATGTATAGAGGTAGATGTGGAAATGATGCAATGCTACTGTTGACCACTAGAGGAAGTCTTTAGAAGCTGGTTGGACCAGTAGTCTTTCTTGTGCAATGAAATTCCTTCCACAAGCAAAAATAAGGTGGATGACAATATATCACTCTAAAACTTACTCTAAAATGTAATCTTTTTTAATGATACTCTGGCAAAAAAAAGTAAAAAATAAAAGTCTGGTCCCTGTTAGGCAGATGTCCCCTCACATTCTGCCCCAATGATCGAGTAGAAAGTTACCTTACATTAGATCTTTGTCGATCGGTGCATTATCTCATCTAGCTTCCAATACCACAGCGTATGAGCAGGCTGTGGCCGCAGTCCCGCTATATCTGTAGCTGGACGTGGGGCTGCTCCCAGCTAGAGGCGAGCAGGGATGCGGCCTGCTGATCAGGGTTTTACCAGCGATCCATTCTTATAGCGAATCAAAACCCAGGAATTTAACCTTCCTGCGTCTTGTTCCGTTCCTCGGGGGCATCCCAAATTGTGATACCACACTGAGTGAAACCCCCCAGAAAGCCCAAACAACTCACCTCTTCTGCGTAGTCGCTCAGCCAATGCGAGCTGTTTGCCATGTTTACATTCAATGGTTCTGATTGGACAAGAGCTTGCACATGCACCATTGGACTGGAGAAAGGTGAGTTTTTACTGGCACCCTGGGGGATTTCACACAGCTGGGCATCCCATATCACGATGCCCTGGGGGAAAGCCAGCGACCGGCCTTGGAATCTTTTAGTTCAGCCTGATGAAGTGGGGGATACACCCACGGAACGTGTGGCTCCTGGAGCTGTAGGCGGTGGGGAGACCCTTTACTGGCATACCTGTGATACCTTGAGTATATTTTGGTTGGATATATTTTTGCGCTGTATTTGGTATTTAATGGTTGATTGATACTACCATCTATATTGGTGAGGTATTTTGTGGTCATTTTTATATTTCTTACAGGGTATTTAGGTATTGGGTAATTATGTAGGTTTTATTTGTGATTATATATTGTATTTGTGTCTGTTGATTGGTTGCACTTTGCACTTTACAGTCGTTTGATGTAGGATCCGGATCATAGGTAGGATTTGCACATTGTTATTTGCACTGATTAGATCACTTGTGTTTATGTGTTTTTATATATAGATGCTCTCCCCATCGCCTACACACCTCCATGTTGGTTTGTCTTATATGTATTGTCTCATTATGTGTTTTTTAAGGGATTTTAATTGTGTAGTGGTCATGTGTAGTGATTAATTTAGTGATATGGAATAAAATATATTTTTTTGACAAATTTTTTGAGTGCCTCCCTCTATGTTTCTGTGTTTTTGAGGTGAGCTTTATGTAGCTTTGGGAGTGGCACCTTTAATGATTATAGGGTATTGTGCAGATCCCCTTGCCTTTATCTATTGTTCCGTTCCTCAGGGGCATCCCAAATTGTGATACCACATTGAGTGAAACCCACCAGAAAGCCCAAAGAACTCACCTCTTCTTCGTAGTCGCTCAGCCAATGCGAGCTGTTTGCCATGTTTACATTCAATGGTTCTGATTGGACAAGAGCTTGCACATGCACCATTGGACAGGAGAAAGGTGAGTTTTTACTGGCACCCTGGGGGGTTTCACACAGCTAAGCATCCCATATCACGATGCCCTGGGGGAAAGCCAGCGACCGGCCCTGGAATCTTTTAGTTCTGCGTTAAGTGGACCAACACACAGGGGGGTGAAAAACATGGGTTTTAGTTCACTTTAAGGTCCCCAAACTTTCACTTTTAAAATACTTATTTGACTCCAGCAGTTTTCATCTTATTAAACAATCAAAGGCTTCAGTTCTTCATTGATACATTCTTAACCCCTAAGAATAATGTGGACTAAAACCCAGGATTTTGACCGATCAGGGGTTCCCCGCTGTGTGAAACCCCCCAGATCACCCAAAGAAACCCACTTCATCCCGGTCCTACGGCACATGCTCGTCCAATCAGCACGCTCCGAGCCGCTGACATCACGCCATTTAAGACGGCGTCTAAGCCAGAGGCTCCGAGCTCCCTGGCGGCCGCATCCCCCTCTTCCCTCTAACAGGGAAGTGTGTCCCCCATCGGCCATTCACAAATGGGCAGCCTGTGCATGCGCCGTTGGACCGGGAAGAAAGGTAAGTGAACAAGGCGACCTGGGGGGTTTCACACAGCGGGGCATCACGATTTTAAATGCCCCGGGGGGGGGGGGAATAGATCGGTCCAGAAATCTTAAAGATTCCTCGGTCGATCGAGCTGGGTTTTGAGCCACTTTAAATGTGTGTCAGTAAATGTTACATTCTTTGGAATTGTATCAATGAAGAAAAAAAGATGGTTAAAGGAGCTCTATTGCCACTGGTGCAGGGGGTTTGGGTACAAGCAAACACTTTTTTTAAACAGTTTTACAGAATAATATTTCTGTATACAGTTATCAAATGTGGAGCTGCACAAGTCATGTTCAGAAATAAGAAAAATGTGCAATGTACTGAAAAAGGCTTGTTTCTTATACAGTAAATTTGGATTTGCTTCATAGGGGCATTCGGGCTTGGGATGCTCCACAGTGTAACACCTCCCGGAATCACCTGATCTATACCTTGTTCCTTTCTCCTATGGCGCATTCACACGCTGCTTCCCTGCACATTCCTTCTTTAGTTGAAAGCAAAACAATACAAAATCAGGATGTGTTGCTGTCTTAAAGTGGGCCAAAACTCATCTTTCGAAAAATAATGATGCCGGTCTGCACTCCCATAAAACATCCATTTATTATCATTTGCACTGATGGGCTGCTTTTAATGATTTTTGATAATAAATGGATGTTTTATGGGAGTGCAGACCGGCATCATTATTTTTCGGATTTATCATGGTTGTGGACTAACCAGGTCAGGCACCCGATTTCCTACTATCTGCTACAGCAGGAGAGTGAGCCTTCCCATTTATTCAAAACTCATCTTTGGTGGTCCTGGAATCTAAAAGATCTCTCCTTAGCCCTCTCCTCAGGGCATCCCAATTCAGGTGCATGAAACCCCCTGTCTGAGTCCCCAGTAAAACCTACTCTCCAATGACACATGTGCAGGGATGCCCTGTCTGCGTGCTTGGCTCCATTTAGCTCTATTCATCTTCATTTGGCCCTTAGCCATTTCTAACCGAAAGTGACAAATGGAACTGAGCACCCTGTTTGGTTCTGCGCCCATGCACACATCATAGGACAGGGGGAAAGGTGAGCTTTTATGCGCGACCTGGGGGGTTTCACACAGTAGAGCAAAATCCCAGGGTTTGGGTCCACTTTAAAGTGGAGCAAAACCTTTCATTTTACCGTAGACTCTAGGGCTGGTATAATTATAACCAAATTATGCTGACAGGAACACCACTGTATTCTCCTACTGTATGCCCCTACCTGCAGGCTTAGTCCCATGGAGTCCTGCCAGCTGCCAAAGTCCAGTTTTAGCACTGTTGGCTCTGGTGCTGATAGCGCACTGCCCTACCTTAAACCGGACCTTCAGCATGATTTAATGAAAAGCCCAAACCCTTAAAAAACTCAGCACCTAAAATTTATATATTTTTAGTTTTTAGTTACTTATTATTCTTTCCCCCAATGTGCTGCAACTCTGTTCAGGACTCTAGGATACGGGCGTCACCATCTTGACTCAGTAGCATCACATACTCAGGAGAGGAGGGGGGGTGCAGGGGGTGGGGTTATAGCTGTGCTTTGCACAGACAGAGCAGAGCTGGGGTCAGGAAAAAGACAGCAATCCCAGAATGCAGAGCCACAGTTAGAAGACACTTCATGTTTGCAGGCTGCCTGATGCTTCATGAGCTGCCATCTTGAATGTTTAAAGGCTCATAAAATGTAGTAGATGCAGGTAGGATGATTTTTGTGAGCAATCTGTATGTACAGGGTGGGGTAACATATAAGATAGACTCTTACTGAAGGTCCGTTTTTAGGGACAAGGCTGTCTGGTTTATTGCATGGGGGGGGGGGGGCATCACGTGAGCATCTGCAAGTGAGTGTTTGCATACGTTGGGGGCACCATACTGAAATCTTGCACATGGCGCCATTAAACCAAATAATTTGTTTTTAGTCCATCTCTCCTCTGCATTTTATATTGGAACGTGCATTAAATTCAGTTGATGTGATGAAAGTATTATCTGCCAGTGACCTTGGCCAGATCATGGAGGACATACAGAAGTAGATTGCATGAAGACAAGTGTCAAGAAGAGCTGAGTAGCCAGGTTGGCTGGAGAGAGTGGTCTCCGGAGAGATGAACCTGTGAAGTGCATACGTGTTTCAGATGCTATTGCGTGTATTCTGCCTGGCTCCTGTGCTGACATACACATGCATTTCCATTCCTGGAAGGTCAGGCTCAGGGCCAGGATTACTTATGCTCCCTAAGCCAACCACTTAATGTCTTGTACCTCTGTAGAGATGCTGAGTCAGGTGTTAGAGGAGGAAACAAGGTACATTCTGCTGTATTAGGTTATTGAATAACAATACAATGGTGCCATTGTAAGTGATATGACTTGGGCACAAAGCTATGTAAGTAAACAGTTATGGAAGAAGGAGGGGGATGAAGTTTTTAAGCCTTAAAAACGTAAAAATGTTACAGCAAAATGTATTAGAAATTAAGAGGATACCTTGCTGAATATATGGTAGCATAAAATAAGCTGTTTTTCTTACTGCTCATAAATATAATGGTCAAATCTGAGTTCAGGTGATTTGTGGACAGAGGCTAGTCATTAGCCTCGATTCAGAGACACATTCGTCCGGACTTCCGTAGCTGTCTGTGAAAGTTTTGGTGGGTGCTTGTCATTTTTTTGCTTTTTTTCGGCCATTTTCTACTCGCACGAACGTTCGGGAATGCGCTTCCGATGATCGGAAGCAAATCGGAACATTTCCGTTAGTTCGGATCATTTTCCAAACAAAATCGGAAATTTTCCGTTCGTTCAGAAAACTTCCGTTGATTCAGAGAGCTTCCGTCTGATTCAGAGAGCTGATTTCCGACGGATCACCACCCTATAAATCCGTTTCATTTCCGATCCACTTACGAGACCTTTGAGGGCTCGGGTTGCTATTGTTGAACATGTTTTGAGGCTTATAGCCTCGATTCAGAGAGACACAAAAAACTTCCGTTTTAGTTCCGATCTGTGAAATGTTTCCGTTCTTGTATGAGCGTACGAGCGATTCTATGCATGCATTGAAAACCTTCTGTAAAGTTTCCGTCCGTTTGTACGGTAGATTACGAATATGAGGATGTCATTTTCCATCCAGACTTTTCCGTTTCATTTCCACATGTTACAACGTAGGCTTTCGTTTTTGCCCTTTTCCCATCGTATCCTCCAACAAATCCTTTACGTTTCCCGATAGATTCTGTTTCCATTTTACAAAAAATAATCGTCCAGACGGAATCCTTACGATCTTGCGCCTGCGCACTACAAACTTAACTCATTCAAGTGCTCGCCTACATATTTGCCACCCTCACTTCTACTACAATGTTTAGCTAAATCACTTAGCACTATCCTCCATCTTCCCTTTTGGCCCCTTAAAGCTCACCCAAACCACTTAGCACTATCCCCTATCTTCCCTTTTGGCCCCTTAAAGCTCACCCAAACCACTTAGCACCATCCTCCATCTTCCCTTTTGGAACCTTAAAGCTCACCCAAACCACTTGTCGTCATGTGAATATTCATCTTTAATATTTCTGGGCCCATTAGTTTTGTGTTAATGTATTTTGTAAACGAAATGACAATGTAACATTTTTTTTATTCCATCATAAAATATAAAATGTATCAAAATTTAGAAAATTTCAAATTTTTACAACTATAAAAAACAAAATACATAGCAATGGCAGGCCACAGAACATTATTCTTCATCTGTGGTCCCCAACGAGTTGCGCAGCTCCTGCATCTCGCCCACCAACTGAAGAACCCTGACACTCAGTTGTGCCACTCTGGCACGTGTGGTCCCTGTTAAAAAACGTAAATTAAAATATTGGTATAACCTTGTTGGGGTCATACTGCAGTGTCCCCCCCCCCCCCCCCCCCCTGTATGGTCCAAACACCTAAATCTGGACTTCAAAAGCCAGAGGGCCGTCGCCACCACGGGCCGGGTTTTGCATAGTGCCTGATTAGAGAACCCCTGGCCCGCGTTCTGCAGGCAAAGAACAGGCATCAGGAGCAAGGGCGAGTGGCACATCTTGCAGTTCCTGCAACCAAATATAAAATAATTACACAAAGCAAAGGTAACCAACTAAAACAAGAACTCCTACCACAAATTAAGATTCAAGTTCAACAATCCAAATATAATTCACAAAGGACATAAGTCTAAAAAAATTATGTGGAGGAGTCTGCGCATCTTTAGCACCAAGGCATTACATCTATCAGCATGGCCGAGGCCATAAATTGTATAGCAATGCATACCTAAATTAATACATTTCATGTATGCCTTATAGAAGCATTTTAATGCTGACCTTAATTAGTCCTTCGCATGTAAACATTTATTTTCCCACACATCCATATAATTGCTATATTTTTTTAGACTTATGTCCTTTGTGAATTATATTTGGATTGTTGAACTTGAATCTTAATTTGTGGTAGGAGTTCTTGTTTTAGTTGGTTACCTTTGCTTTGTGTAATTATTTTATATTTGGTTGCAGGAACTGCAAGATGTGCCACTCGCCCTTGCTCCTGATGCCCGTTCTTTGCCTGCAGAATGCGGGCCAGTGGTTGTCTAATCGGGCACTATGCAAAACCCGGCCCGTGGTGGCCCTCTAGCTTTTGAATTCCAGATTTAGGTGTTTGGACCATACGGGGGGGGGGGGGGGGGAACTGCAGTATGACCCCATCAAGGTTATACCAATATTTAAATTTACCTTTTTTTAACAGGGACCACACGTGCCAGAGTGGCACAACTGAGTGTCAGGGTCCTTCAGTTGGTGGGCGAGATGCAGGAGCTGCGCAACCCGTTGGGGACCACAGATGAAGAATAATGTTCAGTGGCCTGCCATTGCTATGTATTTTGTTTTTTATAGTTGTAAAAATTTAACATTTTCAAAATTTTTAAAAATTTTATATTTTATGATGGTATAAAAAAAAAATGTTACATTGTCATTTCATTTACAAAATACATTAACACAAAACTAATGGGCCCAGAAATATTTAAAGATGAATATTCACATGACCGAGAAGTGATTTGGGTAAGTTTTAGGGGGCTAAAATGGAAGAAGAACCTAACCGAGAAGTGGTTTGGGTGAGCTTTAAGGGTCCAAAAGGGAAGATGGAGGATAGTGCTAAGTGGTTTGGGTGAGCTTTAAGGGTCATAAAGGGAAGATGGAGTTTGTAGTGCGCAGGCGCAAGATGGTAAGGATTTCCGTCTGGACGAATATTTATTGAAAAAGGGAAACAGAATCGAACGGGAAACGTAAAGGATTCGTTGGAGGATACGATGGGAAAAGGGCAAAAACGAAAGCCTACGTTGTAACATGTGAAAATGAAACGGAAAAGTCTGGATGGAAAATGACATCCTCGTAATTCGTAATCTGCCGTACGAACGGACGGAAACTTTACAGAAGGTTTTCAATGCATGCATTGAATCGCTCGAACGCTCATACGAGAACGGAAACATTTCACAAAAAAAACAGATCGGCACGAAAACGGAAGTTTTTTTGTGTCTCTCTGAATCGAGGCTACTGTGTTATGTATCTCTGAACTCCTGCAAAGGTGATTAGAGAATGTCAGCAAACTAAATCCACAAGATCACCCAGAAGGCTCCTTAGGGCCCGAGAAGACTTGTACTTCCCACACGGCTAGGTACTGTACTACCGCATAAGTGTAGGTTTGCAACATTTATTTTTCTTGTTTTATGATATAGTGATACAGTATATTGTTAAAATGTTTTTTTAGTAAGTAAGTTGTTTTTTTAGGTAACTGGATATTGCAAAACATTTTCCCTCAACACTTTATCCATGCTTTATGCTGTCCTTCGGTTTTTCAGGCGATGACATTTCTATTTTCTTTCTACAGAATAGATTTATGTTACTTTGTCCTTTTTTTTAAGGTGACTTTTTTTCTTCTCGGCCAATATGCACAGCTATGTCTCTTCCTGTCTCATTGGACACTAAATAAATCAAAACAGAAAGATAGAAAAATAAAATATGTACCGGTATTTTTTACTGCAATATGGTAAGGTGGACAAGAATATTGCAGAGAGGCCGAACGCTGGGACAGGGGGATTTTTTAGAGTTGGTTGGAGTATAGATGGGAAGTGTGTAGAACAGAGGTGACTACTAGAGATGAGCGAACTTTTGAAAAATTCGATTCGACTGATTCGCCGAATTTTCCGACAAAAATCGTTTCGACCCGAATAAATTCGCGACGAATCGCTATTAAAAACGGCTATTTCTGAGCCTCCTACAGCCTCAATAGGGTTGTAAACCATTCAGCCTTGCTGTAACACGCACAGGATGCGTGCTGGGTTAGTTAAATAATACTTTTAAGAAATATCACATGCAGATCAGAGGCATCGCTAATAGAATCGCAGAGCGGCACAATTGCAGAGAGTTGAAGTGGCATCACTATGAGGGGCAGAAGGAGCCCAAATATACACTGGAGTTGGCCTCAGGAGCCCAAAAATTGGATGAATCACACCCTGGAGTTGGCAGAAGTTGGCAGCAGCAGCAGCAGGAGCCCAAATATACACTGGAGTTGGCTTCAGGAGCCCAAAAATTGGATGAATCACACCCTGGAGTTGGCAGGAGTTGACAGCAGCAGCAGCAGGAGCCCAAATATACACTGGAGTTGGCCTCAGGAGCCCAAAAATTGGATGAATCACACCCTGGAGTTGGCAGGAGTTGGCAGCAGCAGCAGCAGGAGCCCAAATATACACTGGAGTTGGCTTCAGGAGCCCAAAAATTGGATGAATCACACCCTGGAGTTGGCAGGAGTTGACAGCAGCAGCAGCAGGAGCCCAAATATACACTGGAGTTGGCTTCAGGAGCCCAAAAATTGGATGAATCACACCCTGGAGTTGGCAGAAGTTGGCAGCAGCAGCAGCAGGAGCCCAAATATACACTGGAGTTGGCTTCAGGAGCCCAAAAATTGGATGAATCACACCCTGGAGTTGGCAGAAGTTGGCAGCAGCAGCAGCAGGAGCCCAAATATACACTGGAGTTGGCTTCAGGAGCCCAAAAATTGGATGAATCACACCCTGGAGTTGGCAGGAGTTGACAGTAGCAGCAGCAGGAGCCCAAATATACACTGGAGTTGGCTTCAGGAGCCCAAAAATTGGATGAATCACAGCCTGGAGTTGGCAGGAGTTGACAGTAGCAGCAGCAGGAGCCCAAATATACACTGGAGTTGGCCTCAGGAGCCCAAAAATTGGATGAATCACACCCTGGAGTTGGCAGGAGTTGGCAGCAGCAGCAGCAGGAGCCCAAATATACACTGGAGTTGGCTTCAGGAGCCCAAAAATTGGATGAATCACACCCTGGAGTTGGCAGAAGTTGGCAGCAGCAGCAGCAGGAGCCCAAATATACACTGGAGTTGGCTTCAGGAGCCCAAAAATTGGATGAATCACACCCTGGAGTTGGCAGGAGTTGACAGCAGCAGCAGCAGGAGCCCAAATATACACTGGAGTTGGCTTCAGGAGCCCAAAAATTGGATGAATCACACCCTGGAGTTGGCAGGAGTTGACAGCAGCAGCAGCAGGAGCCCAAATATACACTGGAGTTGGCTTCAGGAGCCCAAAAATTGGATGAATCACACCCTGGAGTTGGCAGAAGTTGGCAGCAGCAGCAGCAGGAGCCCAAATATACACTGGAGTTGGCTTCAGGAGCCCAAAAATTGGATGAATCACACCCTGGAGTTGGCAGAAGTTGGCAGCAGCAGCAGCAGGAGCCCAAATATACACTGGAGTTGGCTTCAGGAGCCCAAAAATTGGATGAATCACACCCTGGAGTTGGCAGAAGTTGGCAGCAGCAGCAGCAGGAGCCCAAATATACACTGGAGTTGGCTTCAGGAGCCCAAAAATTGGATGAATCACACCCTGGAGTTGGCAGGAGTTGACAGTAGCAGCAGCAGGAGCCCAAATATACACTGGAGTTGGCTTCAGGAGCCCAAAAATTGGATGAATCACAGCCTGGAGTTGGCAGGAGTTGACAGTAGCAGCAGCAGGAGCCCAAATATACACTGGAGTTGGCCTCAGGAGCCCAAAAATTGGATGAATCACACCCTGGAGTTGGCAGGAGTTGGCAGCAGCAGCAGCAGGAGCCCAAATATACACTGGAGTTGGCTTCAGGAGCCCAAAAATTGGATGAATCACACCCTGGAGTTGGCAGAAGTTGGCAGCAGCAGCAGCAGGAGCCCAAATATACACTGGAGTTGGCTTCAGGAGCCCAAAAATTGGATGAATCACACCCTGGAGTTGGCAGGAGTTGACAGCAGCAGCAGCAGGAGCCCAAATATACACTGGAGTTGGCTTCAGGAGCCCAAAAATTGGATGAATCACACCCTGGAGTTGGCAGGAGTTGACAGCAGCAGCAGCAGGAGCCCAAATATACACTGGAGTTGGCTTCAGGAGCCCAAAAATTGGATGAATCACACCCTGGAGTTGGCAGGAGTTGACAGTAGCAGCAGCAGGAGCCCAAATATACACTGGAGTTGGCTTCAGGAGCCCAAAAATTGGATGAATCACACCCTGGAGTTGGCAGAAGTTGGCAGCAGCAGCAGCAGGAGCCCAAATATACACTGGAGTTGGCTTCAGGAGCCCAAAAATTGGATGAATCACACCCTGGAGTTGGCAGAAGTTGGCAGCAGCAGCAGCAGGAGCCCAAATATACACTGGAGTTGGCTTCAGGAGCCCAAAAATTGGATGAATCACACCCTGGAGTTGGCAGGAGTTGACAGTAGCAGCAGCAGGAGCCCAAATATACACTGGAGTTGGCTTCAGGAGCCCAAAAATTGGATGAATCACACCCTGGAGTTGGCAGGAGTTGACAGTAGCAGCAGCAGGAGCCCAAATATACACTGGAGTTGGCTTCAGGAGCCCAAAAATTGGATGAATCACACCCTGGAGTTGGCAGGAGTTGACAGTAGCAGCAGCAGGAGCCCAAATATACACTGGAGTTGGCTTCAGGAGCCCAAAAATTGGATGAATCACACCCTGGAGTTGGCAGGAGTTGACAGTAGCAGCAGCAGGAGCCCAAATATACACTGGAGTTGGCTTCAGGAGCCCAAAAATTGGATGAATCACAGCCTGGAGTTGGCAGGAGTTGACAGTAGCAGCAGCAGGAGCCCAAATATACACTGGAGTTGGCCTCAGGAGCCCAAAAATTGGATGAATCACACCCTGGAGTTGGCAGGAGTTGACAGTAGCAGCAGCAGGAGCCCAAATATACACTGGAGTTGGCTTCAGGAGCCCAAAAATTGGATGAATCACACCCTGGAGTTGGCAGAAGTTGGCAGCAGCAGCAGCAGGAGCCCAAATATACACTGGAGTTGGCTTCAGGAGCCCAAAAATTGGATGAATCACACCCTGGAGTTGGCAGAAGTTGGCAGCAGCAGCAGCAGGAGCCCAAATATACACTGGAGTTGGCTTCAGGAGCCCAAAAATTGGATGAATCACACCCTGGAGTTGGCAGGAGTTGACAGTAGCAGCAGCAGGAGCCCAAATATACACTGGAGTTGGCTTCAGGAGCCCAAAAATTGGATGAATCACACCCTGGAGTTGGCAGGAGTTGACAGTAGCAGCAGCAGGAGCCCAAATATACACTGGAGTTGGCTTCAGGAGCCCAAAAATTGGATGAATCACACCCTGGAGTTGGCAGAAGTTGGCAGCAGCAGCAGCAGGAGCCCAAATATACACTGGAGTTGGCTTCAGGAGCCCAAAAATTGGATGAATCACACCCTGGAGTTGGCAGAAGTTGGCAGCAGCAGCAGCAGGAGCCCAAATATACACTGGAGTTGGCTTCAGGAGCCCAAAAATTGGATGAATCACACCCTGGAGTTGGCAGGAGTTGACAGTAGCAGCAGCAGGAGCCCAAATATACACTGGAGTTGGCTTCAGGAGCCCAAAAATTGGATGAATCACACCCTGGAGTTGGCAGGAGTTGACAGTAGCAGCAGCAGGAGCCCAAATATACACTGGAGTTGGCTTCAGGAGCCCAAAAATTGGATGAATCACAGCCTGGAGTTGGCAGGAGTTGACAGTAGCAGCAGCAGGAGCCCAAATATACACTGGAGTTGGCTTCAGGAGCCCAAAAATTGGATGAATCACACCCTGGAGTTGGCAGAAGTTGGCAGCAGCAGCAGCAGGAGCCCAAATATACACTGGAGTTGGCTTCAGGAGCCCAAAAATTGGATGAATCACACCCTGGAGTTGGCAGGAGTTGACAGTAGCAGCAGCAGGAGCCCAAAAAATGGCCTAAAGACATAAATATGTTTTGCACCATTTGGAAAGTGTAAAACGTTGCACCATGCTGAATCTAGTCGCATGCATCAGGCATTGGTGGGTGGAAATCCTGGCTGATCCATCCCTGATTCATTTTGACAAAGGTGAGTCTCTCCACATTTTTAGTTGACAGACGAGTTCTCCTCGCCGTAACTATGGCCCCCGCCGCACTAAACACCCGCTCAGATGGCACGCTACTTGCCGGGCAGGACAGCTTTTCCAGGGCAAACTCTGCTAGTTGCGGCCACAAATCAAGTTTGGCTGCCCAGAAGTCCAGCGGATCCTCAAGGTGTGTTGGCATGGTCATGTCAAAGTATGACATGACCTGCTGGTTCAGGTCCTGCTCCAGGTCTTCCTGCTGCTCATGAGTAGCCTCACTATGCGGGTGTAGAAAGCTACTCATTAGCGACTGAAGACTGAGGCTGCTGCTGCTGATGGAGCTTCTGCTGCTGCTGCTGCCAACCCCCCCAGCGGCCATGGCAGTGGAAGGTGAGCGCAGAGGTCCCCTCGAGTCAGACCTGCGAGAGTATGGACCATGGCGCAGATAGGCATCGGCCAACTGCCTACGTAGAATGTCTTTGTAGTAGTTGAGTTTGTCCTCCCTCTCGGTGGGTTTAAAAAATGCCCCCATTTTGTGCCGGAAGCGAGGGTCCAATAAGGTGGACAGCCAGAAGTCATCCCGCCGACAGATGGAAACAATTCTGGGGTCACTACGCAAGCACGTGAGCATGCTTCGTGCCATTTGCGCAAGTGACTCGGATGGACTACCTGTCTCCATCTCCACTGCATACTGCCACGGTGTGCCCGGGTCCTCTGTCTCTCCTTCCTCAAAAACCTCTAGCTCCTCTGGCTGCTCCTGCTCCTCCTCTCCTGTCCGCTGACTAGATAAACCAGCCATTTCGCCAAGCCTAAACTGTGTTTCGCTGGGCAACTCCTCCTCCTCCTCTTCCTCCTCCTCCTCCTCCAGTTCAGCTCCAAGGGGGTTCATGTGGCCGTAAGATGTAAACGCCATGTCTCCAGTGCCCTGACCAGCCATGGTTTCCAACATGTGCTGTAGTACATGAAGCAGTGGAATCACGTCGTTCATCCCGTAATCCTGCCGACTGACAAATAAAGTGGCTTCCTCAAAGGGCCTGAGCAAACGGCAGGTGTCACGTATGAGCTGCCACTGGTTGACATTGAAGTTACACAGGGGAGTCCCCCTATCTGCTTGGATCATCAGGAAATCCGTGATGGCTTTTCTCTGTTCATATAATCGGTCCAACATGTGAAGGGTGGAATTCCAACGGGTGGAAACATCGCAAATCAGACTATGTTGGGGGATACCATTCTGACGCTGTAGCTCAAGAAGGGTGTGTTTGGCAGTGTAGGAGTGGCTGAAGTGCATGCAAAGTTTCCGTGAAGTTGTTAGGATGTCCTGCAGATGGGGGGAACACTTCAGAAACCGCTTGACAACCAGATTGAAGACGTGAGCCATGCAGGGGGCATGGGTCAGGCTTCCTTGGCGCAGCGCAGACAAAATGTTCTTCCCATTGTCGGTAACCATGATTCCCATTTTAAGTTTTCTCTGAGTAAGCCATGTTTGGATTTCCTGATGAATACATTTAAGCAGTTCCTCCCCTGTGTGACTCCGTTCGCCAAGACAAACCATGTGAAGCACTGCGTGACACCTCCGTGCCCTGCACACATGGTAGACTGGAGGGGCACTGAGACTTGAGCCTACAGTGGAGGGTGAGGAGATGGCGGAGGATGAGGAGGCCGAGTCGCACGGTGTCACAGGCCCAATGGGCAGAGAGCGCGGAGGCCGAAGCGGCGTGACCTGTCCAAGTTGCTGCTGCAAAGGGACCACATTCACCCAGTGGGCCGTAAACGACATGTACTGCCCCTGACCGTAGTTACAGCTCCAGATGTCGGTGCTGCCATGTATTTTGCTACACACCGACAGGCTCAAGGACTGGCCCACCTTCTGTTCAACAAAAGTGTGCAGCGCTGGTACTGCCTTCTTGGCAAAGAAATGACGGCTTGGGACTCTCCACCTCGGCTCGGCACAAGCCATCAGTTCTCTGAAAGGTGCAGATTCCACCACCTGAAAAGGGAGCGACTGCAGCACCAGCAACTTGGACAGGAGCACATTCAGCTTCTGCGCCGTAGGATGAGTGGGCGCATACTGCTGTCTCTTGGACATGGCTTCGCTGATGGATTGCTGGCGGGATGCATGACTTGGAGGAGGAGGAGCAGGAGCGACAGAGGATGGGTATGACGCACAGCTGCCTTCGGCTGAGGTGCTGGAGCCTTGGCTGGCAGAAATTGGGAGCTCACTTGGTGAGGAAGCAGACTGGACCACCCCTTGGGAGCCTCGGTTCTCCCAGGTCGTTTTATGGTGACGCATCATATGTTGACGCAGGGCCGTGGTGCCAACATTTGGACCCTGGCCACGCTTCACCTTTTGCCTACATATCTTGCATGTGGCCATGTTACCCTCCTGCGGATGCCTCAGGAAAAACTGCCACACTGCCGAGTAGCTACTTTTCCCACCCCCTGGCCTCACTGATTCACTGCTGCTGTTGCCAACTCCAGGAACCCCTGCTCCACTACCTCCCGATAAGGTAGACTGCCGCACAGCAGGTGCTCTACCCCGGCCCCGGCCCCGGCCGGCTCCAGCCTTTGGAATTGTGCCCCCATGCTGACTGCTACCACCTTGCTGCCTCAGCTGCTGACTCCGGGGCAACCTGCACCCCTCTTCTCCTGATGATGACGATGAAGCCCCTTCATCACCCGGCTCCCAAGTGCGATCGGCTTCATCGTCATCATCATCATCATCACCGGGTTGTGGCTGTACGTCACTGATGTTCGTGGATTCGTCAACAGTGTCTGGCGCAGGAGCTGGAACGCTCGCAGCACCCACGACACTGTCCACATCACTATTTGTCTGCCTAGCTAAAGAAGCCACCTCCATTTCTTGGCTGGGCAGTAGCTGCTGACTGTCCTCTATCTGATGGTCCTCCTCACTAAAGAGTGGAGCTGAACCCAAAGCATAGGATACGTCGCTGGGGGAGGGAACGGCGTAGGCCAGAGGCAATGGGAGGACAGGGACTGCTCTCGGGGCATGCCAACTCAGGGTTGTGTCAGAGGAACCTACCGACCCTAGACTGGGGGTCTCAGACGTAAGTTGTGATGATGTTGTTGATGAGCGCGTCAACCAATCTACCACGGCAGATGCGTTACTGGTGGAGACCCGACCGCTAGCAGATACTGGCAGATTAGGTCTCTCAGCGTGACTCCTGCTGCTACTGGCCCCCAGTCTGATGCGAGCTCTGCCTGCGGAATCTTGGCCTCTGCCACTCCTCTTTTCACTTCCAGGCACTTGTCTGCCCGACATAGTCTAACTGGCGTGGTAGTAGGTGATATTTAAAAAAACCCCGGGCAGCGGTGGGTCTATATGAAACAGAATATAATGCACACCAAAAGTGAGCAGTAACACTCAGCCTCCAACAGGCCTGCTTAGTGTAAATAAGAGAGCTGCTTAGTGTAAATAAAGAGGGGTATGCTATGTTACAGAATGGGATGCCTCAACAGAAGTGCACCTGGCAGGCAGCAGTAAGCCTATGCCCAGCAAAAGTGTCTTATAATATAAATATAATAAGAGCAAATGCTTATATGGTCTTAAACAGAGGCTGCTTTAGTCACAGAATGGGATGCCCTGGGCAGGAATGGACCTGGCAGGGTCCAGTAGTGCTTTGGCCAGCAAAAGTGTCTTTATCAGGCCTAATTTCAAATATGATAAGAGCAAATGCTTATATGGTCTTAAACAGAGGCTGCTTTAGTCACAGAATGGGATGCCCCGGGCAGGAATCGAGCTGGCAGGGTACAGTAGTGCTTTGGCCAGCAAAAGTGTCTTTATCAGGCCTAATTTCAAATATGATAAGAGCAAATGCTTATATGGTCTTAAACAGAGGCTGCTTTAGTCACAGAATGGGATGCCCCGGGCAGGAATCGAGCTGGCAGGGTACAGTAGTGCTTTGGCCAGCAAAAGTGTCTTTATCAGGCTAATTTCAAATATGATAAGAGCAAATGCTTATATGGTCTTAAACAGAGGCTGCTTTAGTCACAGAATGGGATGCCCCGGGCAGGAATCGAGCTGGCAGGGTACAGTAGTGCTTTGGCCAGCAAAAGTGTCTTTATCAGGCCTAATTTCAAATATGATAAGAGCAAATGCTTATATGGTCTTAAACAGAGGCTGCTTTAGTCACAGAATGGGATGCCCCGGGCAGGAATCGAGCTGGCAGGGTACAGTAGTGCTTTGGCCAGCAAAAGTGTCTTTATCAGGCTAATTTCAAATATGATAAGAGCAAATGCTTATATGGTCTTAAACAGAGGCTGCTTTAGTCACAGAATGGGATGCCCCGGGCAGGAATCGAGCTGGCAGGGTACAGTAGTGCTTTGGCCAGCAAAAGTGTCTTTATCAGGCTAATTTCAAATATGATAAGAGCAAATGCTTATATGGTCTTAAACAGAGGCTGCTTTAGTCACAGAATGGGATGCCCCGGGCAGGAATCGAGCTGGCAGGGTACAGTAGTGCTTTGGCCAGCAAAAGTGTCTTTATCAGGCCTAATTTCAAATATGATAAGAGCAAATGCTTATATGGTCTTAAACAGAGGCTGCTTTAGTCACAGAATGGGATGCCCCGGGCAGGAATCGAGCTGGCAGGGTACAGTAGTGCTTTGGCCAGCAAAAGTGTCTTTATCAGGCCTAATTTCAAATATGATAAGAGCAAATGCTTATATGGTCTTAAACAGAGGCTGCTTTAGTCACAGAATGGGATGCCCCGGGCAGGAATCGAGCTGGCAGGGTACAGTAGTGCTTTGGCCAGCAAAAGTGTCTTTATCAGGCTAATTTCAAATATGATAAGAGCAAATGCTTATATGGTCTTAAACAGAGGCTGCTTTAGTCACAGAATGGGATGCCCCGGGCAGGAATCGAGCTGGCAGGGTACAGTAGTGCTTTGGCCAGCAAAAGTGTCTTTATCAGGCCTAATTTCAAATATGATAAGAGCAAATGCTTATATGGTCTTAAACAGAGGCTGCTTTAGTCACAGAATGGGATGCCCCGGGCAGGAATCGAGCTGGCAGGGTACAGTAGTGCTTTGGCCAGCAAAAGTGTCTTTATCAGGCTAATTTCAAATATGATAAGAGCAAATGCTTATATGGTCTTAAACAGAGGCTGCTTTAGTCACAGAATGGGATGCCCCGGGCAGGAATCGAGCTGGCAGGGTACAGTAGTGCTTTGGCCAGCAAAAGTGTCTTTATCAGGCTAATTTCAAATATGATAAGAGCAAATGCTTATATGGTCTTAAACAGAGGCTGCTTTAGTCACAGAATGGGATGCCCCGGGCAGGAATCGAGCTGGCAGGGTCCAGTAGTGCTTTGGCCAGCAAAAGTGTCTTTATCAGGCTAATTTCAAATATGATAAGAGCAAATGCTTATATGGTCTTAAACAGAGGCTGCTTTAGTCACAGAATGGGATGCCCCGGGCAGGAATCGAGCTGGCAGGGTACAGTAGTGCTTTGGCCAGCAAAAGTGTCTTTATCAGGCTAATTTCAAATATGATAAGAGCAAATGCTTATATGGTCTTAAACAGAGGCTGCTGTAGTCACAGAATGGGATGCCCCGGGCAGGAATCGAGCTGGCAGGGTACAGTAGTGCTTTGGCCAGCAAAAGTGTCTTTATCAGGCCTAATTTCAAATATGATAAGAGCAAATGCTTATATGGTCTTAAACAGAGGCTGCTTTAGTCACAGAATGGGATGCCCCGGGCAGGAATCGAGCTGGCAGGGTACAGTAGTGCTTTGGCCAGCAAAAGTGTCTTTATCAGGCTAATTTCAAATATGATAAGAGCAAATGCTTATATGGTCTTAAACAGAGGCTGCTGTAGTCACAGAATGGGATGCCCCGGGCAGGAATCGAGCTGGCAGGGTACAGTAGTGCTTTGGCCAGCAAAAGTGTCTTTATCAGGCCTAATTTCAAATATGATAAGAGCAAATGCTTATATGGTCTTAAACAGAGGCTGCTTTAGTCACAGAATGGGATGCCCCGGGCAGGAATCGAGCTGGCAGGGTACAGTAGTGCTTTGGCCAGCAAAAGTGTCTTTATCAGGCTAATTTCAAATATGATAAGAGCAAATGCTTATATGGTCTTAAACAGAGGCTGCTTTAGTCACAGAATGGGATGCCCCGGGCAGGAATCGAGCTGGCAGGGTACAGTAGTGCTTTGGCCAGCAAAAGTGTCTTTATCAGGCTAATTTCAAATATGATAAGAGCAAATGCTTATATGGTCTTAAACAGAGGCTGCTTTAGTCACAGAATGGGATGCCCCGGGCAGGAATCGAGCTGGCAGGGTACAGTAGTGCTTTGGCCAGCAAAAGTGTCTTTATCAGGCTAATTTCAAATATGATAAGAGCAAATGCTTATATGGTCTTAAACAGAGGCTGCTGTAGTCACAGAATGGGATGCCCCGGGCAGGAATCGAGCTGGCAGGGTACAGTAGTGCTTTGGCCAGCAAAAGTGTCTTTATCAGGCCTAATTTCAAATATGATAAGAGCAAATGCTTATATGGTCTTAAACAGAGGCTGCTTTAGTCACAGAATGGGATGCCCCGGGCAGGAATCGAGCTGGCAGGGTACAGTAGTGCTTTGGCCAGCAAAAGTGTCTTTATCAGGCTAATTTCAAATATGATAAGAGCAAATGCTTATATGGTCTTAAACAGAGGCTGCTGTAGTCACAGAATGGGATGCCCCGGGCAGGAATCGAGCTGGCAGGGTACAGTAGTGCTTTGGCCAGCAAAAGTGTCTTTATCAGGCCTAATTTCAAATATGATAAGAGCAAATGCTTATATGGTCTTAAACAGAGGCTGCTTTAGTCACAGAATGGGATGCCCCGGGCAGGAATCGAGCTGGCAGGGTACAGTAGTGCTTTGGCCAGCAAAAGTGTCTTTATCAGGCTAATTTCAAATATGATAAGAGCAAATGCTTATATGGTCTTAAACAGAGGCTGCTGTAGTCACAGAATGGGATGCCCCGGGCAGGAATCGAGCTGGCAGGGTACAGTAGTGCTTTGGCCAGCAAAAGTGTCTTTATCAGGCTAATTTCAAATATGATAAGAGCAAATGCTTATATGGTCTTAAACAGAGGCTGCTGTAGTCACAGAATGGGATGCCCCGGGCAGGAATCGAGCTGGCAGGGTACAGTAGTGCTTTGGCCAGCAAAAGTGTCTTTATCAGGCCTAATTTCAAATATGATAAGAGCAAATGCTTATATGGTCTTAAACAGAGGCTGCTTTAGTCACAGAATGGGATGCCCCGGGCAGGAATCGAGCTGGCAGGGTACAGTAGTGCTTTGGCCAGCAAAAGTGTCTTTATCAGGCTAATTTCAAATATGATAAGAGCAAATGCTTATATGGTCTTAAACAGAGGCTGCTTTAGTCACAGAATATGATTCCCCCGGGCAGGAATCGAGCTGGCAGGGTACAGTAGTGCTTTGGCCAGCAAAAGTGTCTTTATCAGGCTAATTTCAAATATGATAAGAGCAAATGCTTATATGGTCTTAAACAGAGGCTGCTTTAGTCACAGAATGGGATGCCCCGGGCAGGAATCGAGCTGGCAGGGTACAGTAGTGCTTTGGCCAGCAAAAGTGTCTTTATCAGGCTAATTTCAAATATGATAAGAGCAAATGCTTATATGGTCTTAAACAGAGGCTGCTTTAGTCACAGAATATGATTCCCCCGGGCAGGAATCGAGCTGGCAGGGTACAGTAGTGCTTTGGCCAGCAAAAGTGTCTTTATCAGGCTAATTTCAAATATGATAAGAGCAAATGCTTATATGGTCTTAAACAGAGGCTGCTTTAGTCACAGAATGGGATGCCCCGGGCAGGAATCGAGCTGGCAGGGTACAGTAGTGCTTTGGCCAGCAAAAGTGTCTTTATCAGGCTAATTTCAAATATGATAAGAGCAAATGCTTATATGGTCTTAAACAGAGGCTGCTGTAGTCACAGAATGGGATGCCCCGGGCAGGAATCGAGCTGGCAGGGTACAGTAGTGCTTTGGCCAGCAAAAGTGTCTTTATCAGGCCTAATTTCAAATATGATAAGAGCAAATGCTTATATGGTCTTAAACAGAGGCTGCTTTAGTCACAGAATGGGATGCCCCGGGCAGGAATCGAGCTGGCAGGGTACAGTAGTGCTTTGGCCAGCAAAAGTGTCTTTATCAGGCTAATTTCAAATATGATAAGAGCAAATGCTTATATGGTCTTAAACAGAGGCTGCTGTAGTCACAGAATGGGATGCCCCGGGCAGGAATCGAGCTGGCAGGGTACAGTAGTGCTTTGGCCAGCAAAAGTGTCTTTATCAGGCTAATTTCAAATATGATAAGAGCAAATGCTTATATGGTCTTAAACAGAGGCTGCTGTAGTCACAGAATGGGATGCCCCGGGCAGGAATCGAGCTGGCAGGGTACAGTAGTGCTTTGGCCAGCAAAAGTGTCTTTATCAGGCCTAATTTCAAATATGATAAGAGCAAATGCTTATATGGTCTTAAACAGAGGCTGCTTTAGTCACAGAATGGGATGCCCCGGGCAGGAATCGAGCTGGCAGGGTACAGTAGTGCTTTGGCCAGCAAAAGTGTCTTTATCAGGCTAATTTCAAATATGATAAGAGCAAATGCTTATATGGTCTTAAACAGAGGCTGCTTTAGTCACAGAATGGGATGCCCCGGGCAGGAATCGAGCTGGCAGGGTACAGTAGTGCTTTGGCCAGCAAAAGTGTCTTTATCAGGCCTAATTTCAAATATGATAAGAGCAAATGCTTATATGGTCTTAAACAGAGGCTGCTTTAGTCACAGAATGGGATGCCCCGGGCAGGAATCGAGCTGGCAGGGTACAGTAGTGCTTTGGCCAGCAAAAGTGTCTTTATCAGGCTAATTTCAAATATGATAAGAGCAAATGCTTATATGGTCTTAAACAGAGGCTGCTTTAGTCACAGAATATGATTCCCCCGGGCAGGAATCGAGCTGGCAGGGTACAGTAGTGCTTTGGCCAGCAAAAGTGTCTTTATCAGGCTAATTTCAAATATGATAAGAGCAAATGCTTATATGGTCTTAAACAGAGGCTGCTTTAGTCACAGAATGGGATGCCCCGGGCAGGAATCGAGCTGGCAGGGTACAGTAGTGCTTTGGCCAGCAAAAGTGTCTTTATCAGGCCTAATTTCAAATATGATAAGAGCAAATGCTTATATGGTCTTAAACAGAGGCTGCTTTAGTCACAGAATGGGATGCCCTGGGCAGGAATCGAGCTGGCAGGGTACAGTAGTGCTTTGGCCAGCAAAAGTGTCTTTATCAGGCTAATTTCAAATATGATAAGAGCAAATGCTTATATGGTCTTAAACAGAGGCTGCTTTAGTCACAGAATGGGATGCCCCGGGCAGGAATCGAGCTGGCAGGGTACAGTAGTGCTTTGGCCAGCAAAAGTGTCTTTATCAGGCCTAATTTCAAATATGATAAGAGCAAATGCTTATATGGTCTTAAACAGAGGCTGCTTTAGTCACAGAATGGGATGCCCCGGGCAGGAATCGAGCTGGCAGGGTACAGTAGTGCTTTGGCCAGCAAAAGTGTCTTTATCAGGCTAATTTCAAATATGATAAGAGCAAATGCTTATATGGTCTTAAACAGAGGCTGCTTTAGTCACAGAATGGGATGCCCCGGGCAGGAATCGAGCTGGCAGGGTACAGTAGTGCTTTGGCCAGCAAAAGTGTCTTTATCAGGCTAATTTCAAATATGATAAGAGCAAATGCTTATATGGTCTTAAACAGAGGCTGCTTTAGTCACAGAATGGGATGCCCCGGGCAGGAATCGAGCTGGCAGGGTACAGTAGTGCTTTGGCCAGCAAAAGTGTCTTTATCAGGCCTAATTTCAAATATGATAAGAGCAAATGCTTATATGGTCTTAAACAGAGGCTGCTTTAGTCACAGAATGGGATGCCCCGGGCAGGAATCGAGCTGGCAGGGTACAGTAGTGCTTTGGCCAGCAAAAGTGTCTTTATCAGGCTAATTTCAAATATGATAAGAGCAAATGCTTATATGGTCTTAAACAGAGGCTGCTTTAGTCACAGAATGGGATGCCCCGGGCAGGAATCGAGCTGGCAGGGTACAGTAGTGCTTTGGCCAGCAAAAGTGTCTTTATCAGGCTAATTTCAAATATGATAAGAGCAAATGCTTATATGGTCTTAAACAGAGGCTGCTTTAGTCACAGAATGGGATGCCCCGGGCAGGAATCGAGCTGGCAGGGTACAGTAGTGCTTTGGCCAGCAAAAGTGTCTTTATCAGGCCTAATTTCAAATATGATAAGAGCAAATGCTTATATGGTCTTAAACAGAGGCTGCTTTAGTCACAGAATGGGATGCCCCGGGCAGGAATCGAGCTGGCAGGGTACAGTAGTGCTTTGGCCAGCAAAAGTGTCTTTATCAGGCTAATTTCAAATATGATAAGAGCAAATGCTTATATGGTCTTAAACAGAGGCTGCTGTAGTCACAGAATGGGATGCCCCGGGCAGGAATCGAGCTGGCAGGGTACAGTAGTGCTTTGGCCAGCAAAAGTGTCTTTATCAGGCTAATTTCAAATATGATAAGAGCAAATGCTTATATGGTCTTAAACAGAGGCTGCTTTAGTCACAGAATGGGATGCCCCGGGCAGGAATCGAGCTGGCAGGGTACAGTAGTGCTTTGGCCAGCAAAAGTGTCTTTATCAGGCCTAATTTCAAATATGATAAGAGCAAATGCTTATATGGTCTTAAACAGAGGCTGCTTTAGTCACAGAATGGGATGCCCCGGGCAGGAATCGAGCTGGCAGGGTACAGTAGTGCTTTGGCCAGCAAAAGTGTCTTTATCAGGCTAATTTCAAATATGATAAGAGCAAATGCTTATATGGTCTTAAACAGAGGCTGCTTTAGTCACAGAATGGGATGCCCCGGGCAGGAATCGAGCTGGCAGGGTACAGTAGTGCTTTGGCCAGCAAAAGTGTCTTTATCAGGCTAATTTCAAATATGATAAGAGCAAATGCTTATATGGTCTTAAACAGAGGCTGCTGTAGTCACAGAATGGGATGCCCCGGGCAGGAATCGAGCTGGCAGGGTACAGTAGTGCTTTGGCCAGCAAAAGTGTCTTTATCAGGCCTAATTTCAAATATGATAAGAGCAAATGCTTATATGGTCTTAAACAGAGGCTGCTTTAGTCACAGAATGGGATGCCCCGGGCAGGAATCGAGCTGGCAGGGTACAGTAGTGCTTTGGCCAGCAAAAGTGTCTTTATCAGGCTAATTTCAAATATGATAAGAGCAAATGCTTATATGGTCTTAAACAGAGGCTGCTTTAGTCACAGAATGGGATGCCCCGGGCAGGAATCGAGCTGGCAGGGTACAGTAGTGCTTTGGCCAGCAAAAGTGTCTTTATCAGGCCTAATTTCAAATATGATAAGAGCAAATGCTTATATGGTCTTAAACAGAGGCTGCTTTAGTCACAGAATGGGATGCCCCGGGCAGGAATCGAGCTGGCAGGGTACAGTAGTGCTTTGGCCAGCAAAAGTGTCTTTATCAGGCTAATTTCAAATATGATAAGAGCAAATGCTTATATGGTCTTAAACAGAGGCTGCTTTAGTCACAGAATGGGATGCCTCACAGCAGACTTAAGATCAGTTCAGTATATATGCACAGTTAGTTACTATAAGCAGCCTGAAAACGCTAACAAAGGCTGGATGAAAAAAAAAAAATCTCCCTGTCAGCCAGCTCCGTTTTTCCTACCTTTCCCTGGCTTTCTGTCTGTCTCCTGTCTGTCTCCTGCCTGTCTCCTGCCTGTCTCCAGCCTGTCCCTGTCTGTCCCTGTCTCCAGCCTGTCTAACTGCCTCAGCTACACAGCGTTCTGTCTGTCTGTCACGAATGCAATAGAGAAATGAGGAAAAGCAAGATGGCCGCCGTTAAATACCGCTGTGTGACGTCACCGGGCTTGCTGGCTGCTGATAGGCTGCATGTGACTGCCCCAGCTTGCACTGGCGCGGGATACATGTCCAGACATGTCCCGCCCGCCATCTTAGAATGCCTGTAATGTAAATGAATGGATGTTAAAGGAAAACTTCGAGTGATCGAATCGCGGGGAAATTCGGATTCGATCCGAATCGAATTTTTCCTGAAATTCGGATCGAATCCGGGTTCGTCCGGATCGATTCGCTCATCCCTAGTGACTACAAAGAGAACAACATTTCCAGGAGGTGAGTAAGAGAAAAGAGTTCTATAGACAAGGGAGTTATCTACAAGTTATCTAGCTACCTGGCATCAAGACCCCACCTATGTCTGAATGCATGTTGCTGGGTCCAGGTGTACACAAGCATTTGGAGATACCACAATGGCTAGTACACAGCAGTATGGCAGTGGGTGAGGGCAGCATAGAGTGTGGTGACTGGGGTGAAAAAACAGCCCCCATGACATTCCTTCTGGGCCTTGCCCCCAATGTGCTTCCCTGCCATTCAGCAGGAGCACCCAGTGAGTGAGGCTAAAGCACTGCAAGGACAGATCTTTGTCTGTAGTGGATATAGTCACTTATTATTAATGGTAGTGAAGCTTTAGGATTGTAAAGGCAGATAATGTAGCAGGTGTTTTAAGACACCTGGCCCAGTAAAAGGCAGCTAAAGAGAAAGACCTAGGAGGTAGGGAGCAGCCCAGCCAACCCCAAAGCAGTGTGGCCCACCAGGAATTCTTTAGTTTTCCCTTAATCCTCCCTATGACCGCCAGCCTTCCCCTAGTGGTGGGAATATGGAATGGGTTGGGGGCTAATGACATACATACATACATCATGCTAGCCCTAGACGCCCAGAAGGCTTTCGAACGTGTGTCCTGGCCCTACCTGGAAGCCACACTACACCGAACAGGATTGGGTCCAGGAATTATATATAAAATGATGGCCTTATACACCAAACAATGAGCTAAAATAGAAATAAATGGAGTCCTATCAGAACCCTTCGAATTAGCTAATGGAACTCGCCAAGGCTGCCCATTATCCCCACTACTTTTTAATCTGCACTTAGATCCCTTATTAGCCCGGATAGAATCAGATCAGCAACTTAAAGGAATTAAGATAGGACCTACCGAAATTAAACATCTAACATATGCAGACGACATTCTACTGCTTTTAAGAGATCCCACAGTAAACTCAATCACCAGAATAATGGAAATCTTTGATCAATTCCAGATACATTCCAATTTTTCACTAAACATAGAAAAATACGTAATACTTCCCCTTGGACTGAATGATATAGAAACGGAAATAATCAGGAGAGAGCACGGATTCCCCATAAGCCCAACCCACATAACTTACCTTGGCATCAACCTGACCGACTGACCCAGATAAACTCTACTCGGCCAATTTCCCACCATTACTGAAAACACTGAAGGACTATAGCCCTGATTCTGTGCCTCTTACACATGCACTTTCGCATGTGTCTGTGTATTTTTTGTGAGTTTTTACATGCTTTTTCGGCTTGTACATTACTTTTTTCATGCGTATATGCGTTTACACTAACGCGTATACGCGATCTCGAAAAGCGTATGTTTATCGTCAATTTGCCGTTATTTCGGCCAACTTACGTGATTGGTATGGGCTGGTATGGGCTGGTGGGTGATTCTGTGCCTTGATTGCCGATGACAAGCCACTCAATTAAACGGATTTACTTCCGCTGGACTTACGGGGTCATTTTGTAGATGAATGCAAGCTGTTAAGATGTTTGAGGAGGACGTGGAGGAGTATGAGCGCCTGCAGCTGAACGGCATGCTGTGCCTCGCCATGGCAGAAGCCAGATCACACTGCGCACACATGGACAACGATCGCATGCATAACGTTGAGCTGTTCGAGCTGACCCACCTTAACCGCGTTTCCCTCCATAATTTGTATAGTGAGCTGCGGCCATGGTTAGCCCGCACCACAAGGAAGGGGCATGCAATTGCCGGTATGACCAAGATGCTTGGCTGCCTGCAATTTTTGATGAATGGCTCATTCCAGAAGTTGGGTGTCCTCTCCGTGGGGATGTCCCAGCCTACGCTGAGCCGCACACTAACCAAGTTTTTGGATGGCATGGCTACCCTGTCACAAAAATACATCTATTTCCCAGACGACATGGTAGCCTGGAATGCGGTTAAGTTGGGCTTTTTTAATATAGCCGACATGGCCAACGTCATGGGTGCGATCGATTGTACACATGTTGCGTTAGTTCCTCCAGTCGATGAGGAATATCTTTTTAGGTTTGTGGTTTAGGTCAACATTATGACTTGTATTAACTAATTGTTTTTCCGTAAATTAAATTTTATATTTAAAGCAATCATTTTCATGCATACCTTAACTAATTATTTCCATGTATGTCTGAATTAAATTAGTTCATGCATACCTTAACTAATTATTTCCATGTATGTCAGAAATAACTTATTTCATGCATACCTTAACTAATTATTTCCTTGTATGTCAGAAATAACTTATTTCATGCATACCTTAACTAATTATTTCCATGTATGTCTTAACTAACTTATTCAGTGCATACCTTAACTAATTCTTTCCATGTATGTTTGAGTTAAATTAGTTCATACATACCATAACTAATTATTTCCATGTATGTCGGAATTAAATTAGTTCATGCATACCGTAATTCGTCCTTATCATGTATACCAGATTACTAACCGACTGTCCTATTTTATTAGGTTTTTTGATGAAATTATTTGGGGTTGTAACTGTTCAATTTACACTTTAACAATAAGGATACCCTATTTTGTGTTGCATCTTTAGTTAAATGTGTGGATTGTTTTAGTGTACTAATGACCTCTATTTCTGCTCTTGCAGGAACCGGAAGCTGGGCCATTCCATAAACGTCCAAGCTGTGGTTGGCCCTGACCTTCGCTTTCTGAGTGTGATGGCTGGCTTTCCCGGATCCACCCACGACGCATATATCCTGAGAAATTTGAGCCTCTATGGTCGTTTTCAATCAGGAGAAATGTCTAGTGGCTGTCTACTGGGTAAGTTTGATGAATGAATAGCATTAGACTTTCAATGTCAGATTATTATTTTAGTGCCTATAAACCTGTCTCAACATATGGCTGTTATTTTCCTCTGATGACATGATATACAATGTAGCTAGCAAGTGGACCCTAACTGTATTTTTTTTGTGTTTTCAGGTGATTGGGGATACCCACTACTGCCATGGCTGATGACCCCCATCCTGCGCCCTCAGACTCAGGCCCAGGAGGGCTATAACAGGGCCCATCGCAAGACCAGGGCTGTGGTGGAGAGGGCCCTCGGCCTGCTTAAAACCAGGTTTAGATGCCTGGATCATACCAGGGGTGCCCTGCAGTATGACCCCAACAAGATGCTTAAGATCATAATAGCTTGCTGCATAACTACATAACTTTGCATTAATGCAGCAGGTCCCCCTGTATGTTGAAGAGTCACCCTCTCCAGCCATCATGGACATTCCAGAGGAATTGTATGCAGGCAACCAGAGTGCTTCTCGACAAGCCGTCCTCATTTTTTGAGTGATTTTTTTCTGGCTTTTTCTTTGCCAGATGTTTTTGCTTTTTACCCAAAGGTTGGGTTTTTTTTTTAACCAAAGGTTGTTTTTTTTTTAACTAAAAAACCATGACCATACAGTTTATGTGCTTGTTATTAGATCTGTTATAGATTTGTCACTAAACCAAGATATGTCATGTATACTTTAATTTGCTTATCAGTACATCCTAATGTAGCCATATAAACATTACAACAGATTTGCATGAAATGCATTTTAATCTGCAAATATTTGATGTCACAATAAACAGAATTTGTTATTCCAAAAATTAAGACATGGGTAATAAGAACACAGAACACAACAAACTCAGGAACACAATTCATGCTACAATATAGAAATTAGTGGTTGAAAGCCAATCGCAGACTACGCGGACATCCAGTAGGCCAAGGAAGGATCCATTTTGCCACAATCTTGGCCCCTCTAAATTTCAAACACCCTTGAGGTCCAAGAACACTTCCTCAAGGCAGAATGCTGCCCGTACAAGAACATTCTGACCCCTAGGGAGCACCATTATTTAGGGCAAGGGGCCCATGATGGCTGGAATCCCTAGGCCAAAAACCACACCCTCTCCAGCTCGTGCCCTATTTCTGCATTACAATGTAGGAAGCCGTAAGTCACCATGCAGCTCAACGGCTGCAAGTTAAAGGGCCGGCCAGCCTATGACACCCAGCCCCCAAGCAACTCCAACACAATACTTTAAGAGCACAAGTTGGACCTATGAATGGGGTGTTAGTAACCCAAGAAAGTTAACAAATATTCCACCCACGCATGATGATGTTGGCAGGATCTCATTAGACATAAACCTGCTGCGTGTGAGCTTGAGCTGAGCAAATAAATATGGCATGGCCAAGTGGGGTTTCTGAGCACTATCATGAGGTTTTTGGGTGAAATTCAAACACCACCAGGCTAGGCACAAATGGCCATATGTGGTTGGAGATCACCATCCAGGTCAATAGTGCGAGAATGTTGAGGAAAGATGAAGGATGAAATACAAGTAAAAATGTAAATCTGCTGGATTGGCATTCTAAGGCTTTTGTTGCACTTGGAGGATGGCCAACATCTGTGCTTGTGTGGCATTCATAATTTGCCACCGCTCAAGCATAGCCTCCCTATGCCTGTTGGTCTGCCTGTTGATATTCCTAATTTCCTCAATCAGGGTTGTGAAGTTGTTATTGAAGTTGACTAAATGTGCTGCCAGCTCCTCTCTTAATTTTAGGTTCACTGCCCGAAAGTTGCGGCTGTCATTCCGCCATGCTGTCTCCAGTATCTGCACACGCCTCGTCTGGCTGACATGGCGACGTGCCTGAGGGCATTCTCCACTTCCCCGGGTTGGGGCGCGTGCGGATGCTGGAGCTCTAGGCCTAGCAACCAGACCAGATGTGTTAGGCAAAAACCTCTGCAGCAGAGCTAGCACGTGGGACAGTTGGTTCTGTCTCTTGATGCTGGCCATGGTGGTCTGCCGGCAAAGGGCGTGTTAGACTCTGCTGCAGAGGACTTGTTGCCGGATGCTGCTGGGGCAGTGACACCTGATGTGGCTGGGTAGGCATTAGTGGGGCCATGTTAATGATCTCCTCCTCCTCCAGATGGTGGATGGCATCCATTAGGGGTGGTGTCTGTAGGGATATAGAAAATAAACTGTGTTAGATATTTGGCCAAATATATGTTTGCCGAAGTAGTCATCTTAATTCACATGCATCACCAGTTCCTGCACATTGCACTTACCAGATCCAGCTGGTCCTGTGTTGAATATGTTTGGACTGGCTGCGGGGACGTGGTGGCAGTGGGCCAAACAGGTTGAGGGTTGCGCAGTTGCCTAAAAAGTCTGAGGAGCTGGAATGTTACAGTAAAGTCAAGTTAACACATGAACATAACTTGGCTAAACATAGGAGTATCTAGGCTTTAATGCACCCGGACCTAAGTTTCTCAATGGCCTCCACCACCGGTTTAACATACACACTTTTGCACAACCCTGAACTGCTGTACCCTGTGAGCGCCCCCACCCGGTTCCACCTAGCTACAGCTCTGTGTGTGTTGTGGATTTGTTTCTACATCTCTTAGACAAATGTAAATAAACAATCCTTAAAATACATACCTTCTTGCATTTCATAGTTGTCAGTTGCCCCGGATAAGCCCTGTAGTGCCGAGGGGTGTATAAGTCCGAGGACAAGCTCCGCAGCTGCTGTGTACTGCAGTTTAGTAGGGAATCCTCCTCCTGTTTGCAACCTGAAATCAAAATTTACACAATTACAAGGTTGCCCACAACAACAATCCCCCCAAATCCAAAACCCATATGTACCCGTGCTGCCGTGCTTATTCCTCTTCTGTCTCACTGCATATTTGAGGTCTGAAAATTTGTGCTGGATCTGTTCTGCATCTTTCCTTTCCGTCCCCACACAATTGACCTGTCTGGTGATCTCCTCCCAGATTTGGTTCTTGCATACCTTGCTGGTGGCTTTAGAATTTCTGCCATACAGCTCATGAAAGTGCTCAGAAACCCCACTTGCCAACGTCATGCTTTGGGGCTCACTAAAGCGTCCGCTCAACGTGCCACGCCGCAGGTTTCACCCTAATGTTGCCCTGGATGGCTCTTCATTGGTGGGAGGAATATTGGGTGACATTCGTGGGGGACTTGTTGAGGTAAGCATGAAGGACGGGAGAACATCTTAAAGCAGTCCTTCACCCTGAATAAGAGTCTTGTTAAATGGACTTGTACAGATAAAGAAGTACCATGGGTAAAAACTGAACTATACCCACTTAACCCCTACAAAATTCCAACACTAGAGCCCCATTCAATCCATCTTTTCAAGCAGCAAACTAAACACCCAATCGTTTTTTCCGTACTAGAAACTTTGAGGAAACTAACAGGGAAAAATTAGTACTTCCCATTCCTGGACTTAATGAAACCCCTTAATAACGCTAACATTGGAAAATGGGAAGCAAAAGATTTAGAAGAACACACTGAACCCAGAGTTTACCTAAAAAAGGAACAAACTTGTAGACCACTATCATATTACTATTCCCTCCTAAACCTATCCAATAAAATACAGGAAACTAGACACATAAAAATATATTCAGTTCTATTAACAACATCAAATCTCCAAAAAAAGCTTTAAAAATATTTAGTTTAAAATACTGGCATAGATATTATTATACCTCTGACTACAACCAAAGCTTCAGGAAATATGATTGCTGGTGGTGTAAAGAACACCAGGCGACGGTTAGGCACCTATGGTGGGATTGCAAACACATAAAACCACTCTGGAACATTACTAAACAAACTATACAAACAATAAAAAAAGCAGAAATAACCATTACAGCAAAGGAGGCTCTACTCATTACTCCATATGTCCGCAGTAGCCAGAGTAACATTAACATTCCATCCAATATAGAAGAAAGATTGATTTCACTAATCACATGGATCACAAGAAAGAGCATAGTAATCAGATGGGGAGAACCCGTATACCTAGACTTCGCACAATGGAAAAAACATATGACCCTGCAAATAAAGAATGAAATTAGCTTAGCAACTGACCTGAAGTACAGACAGGCTCTAACAGAAGGATTGAAAATAACCCAGGAAGTGAAAGTTTAATACAGCTAAATTAACAAGGTACATCCACACGACACATCCCTCACAATTACGAATAAAAAAAAGAAGAGAGGAGGGGACTAGACATGATAAAAATAAGGTTGTTAGCAAGGTCTAAACTTGGTTAACATATGCACGTAGACCCCTGAGTAATAATAATTAAAAAAAAGGGGGAGGGATGGGAGGGAGGGTGGGTTCGAGCATAGTGCAAATCATGAGAGAAACATATAGAAAAACAGCCGTAGTAGTTAAGATATAAATGAACCAATTTGTATTTACCATAGATAAGATCTATCATTATATATATTAACATATACTTTACAAACGATGATGCAAACTAAGCTCTAAACATCATAAAAGATCATTATGATGAAACATCCTAGCGATGTAGAGCAATCTGACTGCTGACTGTTTGAAAAAAAAGAAACACTCATAGTACCTGTATTAGCTAGTGTTCCCAGAACACATACTTAACCTATCAGTATGTTCTTGGCTAAAAGGAGGAACCCAAAGCAACTAGAGGATACCCTGAACTACCTGGCGGCCAATGTGGTGAAGTCATAGGAAATGGACCAGAAAAAAACTCCTAGTCTGCCCCAGGGTCATGTAGCGATATCTGTAAAGACACTCAGCTGTTTCTCCAAGTAAATACTTATGAGTGTGTATGACGCTTACGCGTAAGCGTGCATACGGACGTGTGCATCCCGGAAACCGCTGGGGCGCAACATATCTGGTGAGCAAAGCTATCAAAATGGCACCCACGCTCTTCACCCGCGAGCAGCAGGATACCATTATGCTGGTAAGTGTGGGTTCAGGACGTTGATTTGCAGGCGAAATGCATGCATATGCAATTAGCCAGCGCAGGATCAGTGGGGGCACAATTTGAATTTATACGGCATCCAAAACAAAAGTTAGTGAGCACATGTGCGCAACAACAAAATGGCATCTAGAAGGATAGGTGTAGGCTAGAAATGTTATGTGGACTGCACGTTAGCAACCTGCTGTAACTGTGATTGTGATTTGTATGATGTTTGCACTAATCAAATGTGTTTCACTTTTATCTTTCAGATGATGATGGAGGCCAGGTACGACTACCTGGCGAATGACTTCCATAAGAGGACGTTGGCCCTGGAAATCGTGGCCAAAATTGCAGCCGACAGCGGCACCACCTTTACCTTTACCCAGATCATCCAACACTGGTCGGACCTGAAGAGAAGGAAGAGGCCCTGGGTGAGGCGATTCTTCGCTCAACATTTCCCACGTAAGTACATGACTATTACTTGTAAGCTAACCAAAAGTCCATAGTTAGGCCTCTGTTTATGAATGCTATTCTCTTCTAGTGAGTGAATGGGATTTCAGAATCCGACCCACCCGGAGGCAAGCAGTCCGGCCAGTGCGGGATGTATCTGGGCCTAGTGCGGGTGGTGCGTCTCCAGGGCCAAGGTGCTTCTATTCTTTTAGATGACGATGTAGCGGGTGGAGAGCATCCTTTGGAGAGGCCACCAGATTACGCCCCTGAGGTGCATGGCCTCAGATACTGTTCAATGGCAGGCCCCAGAGAGAATGCCGGTCTCCCAAGCACAGGTCGGCCACCAGCCTGGTAAGTTTGAAAAAGCCTAACACAAGGCTAAAAATATTTTACAAAACGTTTTAACAAAATTTTTTTTAAATATAATAGATAGTGTTACCCTTTACCATGTTTCCTGTTTATTTTAGTTTAAGTTATACACTATTTAGACATCAACACAGGGCCAAAAAAAAAAAACTGAAAAAATCAAGAATAAAACCAAAAATCCTAAGAACATGAAGAACATTTGTTAAACAGGAATGGCGCAAGAACTTGAATGAATGAAGGACGGCAGAACATCTTAAGTGGAACCGCAATTGAGTTGAGGTAAGCATGAAGGATGGGAGAACATCTTAAGTGGAACCGCAATTAAGTTGAGGTAAGCATGAAGGACGGGAGAACATCTTAAGTGGAACCGCGAGTGAGTTGAGGTAAGCATGAAGGATAGGAGAACATCTTAAGTGGAACCGCAAGTGAGTTGAGGTAAGCATGAAGGTAGGGAGAACATCTTAAGTGGAACCGCAAGTGAGTTGAGGTAAGCATGAAGGACGGGAGAACATCTTAAAGCAGTCCTTCACCCTGAATAAGAGTCTTGTTAAATGGACTTGTACAGATAAAGAAGTACCATGGGTAAAAACTGAACTATACCCACTTAACCCCTACAAAATTCCAACACTAGAGCCCCATTCAATCCATCTTTTCAAGCAGCAAACTAAACACCCAATCGTTTTTTCCGTACTAGAAACTTTGAGGAAACTAACAGGGAAAAATTAGTACTTCCCATTCCTGGACTTAATGAAACCCCTTAATAACGCTAACATTGGAAAATGGGAAGCAAAAGATTTAGAAGAACACACTGAACCCAGAGTTTACCTAAAAAAGGAACAAACTTGTAGACCACTATCATATTACTATTCCCTCCTAAACCTATCCAATAAAATACAGGAAACTAGACACATAAAAATATATTCAGTTCTATTAACAACATCAAATCTCCAAAAAAAGCTTTAAAAATATTTAGTTTAAAATACTGGCATAGATATTATTATACCTCTGACTACAACCAAAGCTTCAGGAAATATGATTGCTGGTGGTGTAAAGAACACCAGGCGACGGTTAGGCACCTATGGTGGGATTGCAAACACATAAAACCACTCTGGAACATTACTAAACAAACTATACAAACAATAAAAAAAGCAGAAATAACCATTACAGCAAAGGAGGCTCTACTCATTACTCCATATGTCCGCAGTAGCCAGAGTAACATTAACATTCCATCCAATATAGAAGAAAGATTGATTTCACTAATCACATGGATCACAAGAAAGAGCATAGTAATCAGATGGGGAGAACCCGTATACCTAGACTTCGCACAATGGAAAAAACATATGACCCTGCAAATAAAGAATGAAATTAGCTTAGCAACTGACCTGAAGTACAGACAGGCTCTAACAGAAGGATTGAAAATAACCCAGGAAGTGAAAGTTTAATACAGCTAAATTAACAAGGTACATCCACACGACACATCCCTCACAATTACGAATAAAAAAAAGAAGAGAGGAGGGGACTAGACATGATAAAAATAAGGTTGTTAGCAAGGTCTAAACTTGGTTAACATATGCACGTAGACCCCTGAGTAATAATAATTAAAAAAAAGGGGGAGGGATGGGAGGGAGGGTGGGTTCGAGCATAGTGCAAATCATGAGAGAAACATATAGAAAAACAGCCGTAGTAGTTAAGATATAAATGAACCAATTTGTATTTACCATAGATAAGATCTATCATTATATATATTAACATATACTTTACAAACGATGATGCAAACTAAGCTCTAAACATCATAAAAGATCATTATGATGAAACATCCTAGCGATGTAGAGCAATCTGACTGCTGACTGTTTGAAAAAAAAGAAACACTCATAGTACCTGTATTAGCTAGTGTTCCCAGAACACATACTTAACCTATCAGTATGTTCTTGGCTAAAAGGAGGAACCCAAAGCAACTAGAGGATACCCTGAACTACCTGACGGCCAATGTGGTGAAGTCATAGGAAATGGACCAGAAAAAAACTCCTAGTCTGCCCCAGGGTCATGTAACCATTAATTATGCCTCTGTTATTGGTGAAACATAAGGGTTGGATGTATTTAAAGGTGTGTGAAAGTATACGTCAGATAAAAGAGCTTATAGAATTGGTTTTCAGTGGGTTAGGTGATACTGCAGATGAGTGGGTTAGATGGTTGCATGATAGGTTGCAGCCGGGTTGGATGTTTCCTCAGATACAGTATGTATGTACCAATAAGTACATTGGCTTTAAGATTTTAATGCACAAATACATGTTTTCAAGCCCTTGCTAGCTTTCTTAAAAGGTATTTTTACTAATGTGGCTTTCTCACAGACAAGCTCAGAAATTTCCTATAGTGTAATTGTGGCGTCATAACCATATAAAAGTTGCTGTACTTCACTTTAACAGTGACAAAATGATTCCAGCTCTGGACGCTTTGTAAAGTCACAAACCTTAGGGATGCAATTTTGGCTTTAAAACCTGGACAACCATGTTTAAGAACATGTTTCTTGCAGGTGCACAGGTGGACCATACATAGCTGGATATTTATGCTAGATTTTTGGTACCTATAGCAACTTAAAATCCGTAAATCATTTTCATGGCTAAATAAATATTATTTTTATATCCCCCAAAAATGTAAATCCAACCCTGTTGAGGTAGCTGTGTTGCAGGGAAAGCTGATATGGTAAAGTGAACACATATGGCTTGATGCAGAGCCTCCCCGTTCAGCTCCCCTGTGCGTTTCCCCGTTGGTTTTGGGCTTTGATCGGGTCAGGAAAGGGTGCTACGTTGATTTTAGTGTGCGCTTATGTGCTCAGGTGTGCGCTCAGCCGCCTTTCTGATTGTCGGCTCGCACGAGGCTGTTTCCCGGGAAAACGGACGCCTCGTTCATTGGTCCGTTTTTTTCAGTGATGCAGAGCCTTGATTTCCGATTGAAAACACCCTAATAAAACGGGGCCACCGAGCCTTCACTTACGGCAAGTCAGAGCAGCCGTATTTGCACTCAGGCAATAATATGCAGTCCTCTGTTGGAGCACATCAGCGGCACCAGCTCCGCGGTCTTGTCCTGCTGAGTATGGCAGAAACCAGGCTGCACCGCACGCCTTTGGACATCGATGGCATGAGTATTTGATATTTTTAATGGTTTTTTTGGGGGGATCCTTTTTACAGGGTCTCCATAATTTTTATTTTATTGTTTGTGTGCAGGCATTTGAAGATGGGACATAGGATAAATGTGCAGGCACTGGCTGGCCCTGATTTGGTTTTTGGGAGTCGTTTTTCTGGCTTTCCCTGCCTAGGAATTCCTGCCTACATGAGCGATTCAAATCAGCCGATCTATTTGGTGGCTGGCTACTGGGTATGTGTCTGAAACTTGTATTGGTTGCCCACCCTCTTGTTCCCGTAACACACTATTTGGTAACTTTTTTCGTAGTATATTTGGAGCCCAATTATTGATCTACAAATTAAATGGGTTAAGTGATTGTACCCTATTGCGTCATGTTCTTGCCCTCTTATGTAAGTAGTATTCCCCAGACTTTTTTAATCAGAGTGCAGGTTGGATGTGCATGTAGTCTCATTACAAATGTCCTTTCCTCCCACCCTACCCCGCTCACCTATTTGTCCCTCTTTTCTATTGTTGCAATGCACACCTTTTTTTAATTATTTTTCTTTGGGGTTTTAGGGCAGGAGACTCTGCCTATCCTTTGGTCCCCTGGATGAAGACCCCCATCCTGCACCGATCTTCACAGGCAGAGGAGCGCTACAATACTGCCCCCAGGAGGACTCGCTCTGTGTTGGAGCCAGGCTTTGTTCTCTTGAAGATGAGGTTCCGTTGTCTTGATGAGACTGGGGGGGGGCACTACAATAGACGCCTGCAACGGTCCTAAACCTAATCATGGCTTGTGGGCTACTCCACCACCTTTAGTTTCAGCCCTCCCCACCCCTCCTTTTTCTTGCACCCAAAGTGGCACCGCGCAAACCTTACGTGCACAACTAGTGTTTAGTGTTTTTTCAGAGACCACAATTTTTTTTTTTATTTATTTATTTTTTTTTTTTCAAACAAATTTTGTTTTGTCATTTGTTTTTTTTGGGCCCAAAAGAAAAATTACACGTGGGCACAGAAAATGTATTCCCCACAAATTAGTGGTATGTTGGGTTGCATGGTGACGAGGAATGATGTTGTGCCTGCAAATTGGCTGCAATGTGGGCCAGGCTTTGATTAATCTCAGCCATATGGCTGGTTAGGGCAGAGATATTTCTGTTTAATACCTCTACTTGGGCTTTGAGGTTTGTGAGTTGGGTGCACACAGTCTCATTGAATTGCTGTGTTGTCGCAGCAAAGGCAATATTTTCCTGCCTCCATGTTTCCTCCAAAATTTGAAGTTGCCTTCTTTGGGAAATATGGCGTCTAGACTGGGTAGGAGCAGTGGGACGGGTGGTTGGTTCGGGTTCCGAAGGTGGTTGTGGATGTGGTGGCTGTGCCGGGGTTGCCTGCGTTGCTGCCACTGGTGCAGTAGTGGTTAGTGACATATGTGGGGTGTCCTCCTCCAAATCTCGTATATGGTCGATGATGGGTGGGCTTCCTGTGGTCTGTAAAGAAATATAGCATCCTTTTAGTTTATTTATGTCCACAAAAGCTCGCAAATATCAATGTTAAAAGTACACATCAAGGCCCATTGACTTACCTCATTGCAATCCACAATTTGGGTTTGTGGTGTAGAAGCGTGGTGTGCCCTTGGCCTCGGTGCTAACGCAGGGGTTTGGGGGCCTGGTGTGTCCTGTTGACTTGGTCCTTAGAATGTAGATAGGAAGATTAGGTAAATGGCCTAAGTACAGTGTGTTGGCTAGCATAACACTGCCTTCTTGAACTTTTTGTACTAGGTCATGGCAAAATCAGACTCACCTTGGGACCTTACATTCCGGTCTGTGTCTTGTGCCTCTGCCAGTCCCTGGATGCTGGCCGGGTGTATGAATGTATATACATGTTCCTCGGCGGGCGTAAGGATAATTTTAGTGGGTAAGCCACCCCGTCTGTTGGCTGGGGAAGATTAAATCACTCCTAATAAGTGTTACATCCTTTTAACAATGTGACTAAAAATGCATTTTACTTTTTCCTTTACTTCTGCTCCACCCCCTGTCTGTTGGCTGGGGAAGATTAAATTACACCTAATAAGTGTTACATCCTTTTAACAATGTGACTAAAAATTGTCCTTTACCTCTGCTGACGGCGCATGTCCATTTTTTTTTTTGCTGTAGTATTTCAGGTCCCCAAATTTCCTTTTTATTTGTTGAATATCTCTCCGGACTGATCCCACACTATTGACCTGCCTGCAAATATTAGTCCAGATCTCCATCTTAGCCTGCTTATTGGTTGTTTTTGAGGTGCGGCCAAATAGGGCATCATAATGCTCGCAAACTGCATTTGCCACCGCCTCGCTTTGAGCATCGCAAAATCGGGCAGTTAGTGAGCCACGCCGTAGTTGTCTGCCACATGGGTGTGTGGTCTCCCCTGCCTCTGAGGAAATTGATGGTTGGGTATCTGGGGAGTCGTGTGTGCTTCTTTGGCTTATGGGGGAGGGGGATGTTGTGTGTGTGCTTCTCTGGCTTAATGTCTGGGTTCCTGTTGAGCTATCAGATGTGGAGCTGCATGTGGAATCTGAGGTACTGGAATTGGGGGAACCAGAGGGTGGAGGTGGAGGGGTGGGTGACCTGGGTGGGGTGGTGGTTTTTGCAATGCGCTTACCCTTGCTTATGTGTTTGGATTTGTGGATATGCTTGGTGTGTGGAGGTGGAGGATGCTGCATGGTCTGACTAGATGGGGCACCCTTGTGTGTGCGTAGTTTTTTTGCAGGTGGTGGTGAATGGGTTAATGTACCCTTGGTCCTGCGTTTTTTGGAATGTGCCTGTTTGTGTGGAGTATCCACCGTTTTAGTGGGGGCATGTTCGGCATGTGTCTGGTGCCTGCTCTTCTGTCTTGTGGAGGATGAGGCATGTGTGCGGCTGCTATGTGCCTCGGCCCTTGGTTGGCTCTTTTTGCTCCCTTTAGGTCTGCCCATATTGATATGGTATCCAACACAGAGCTGAGTGCCTTGTGCTTTAAATATGTTTTCCGTGTGGCCGTGGTCAACAGCGGGTGCGCGCCTGCGCGCACGCACGCACCTACGTCTCCGTGGGGGAACGTCAGAGCTATACCTCGCAAACCCAGAAAAGCTGTCGGCCGCAATCTTTACCCCGGAGCAGGACGACATCATCATGGATGTGAGTATGCGCGCGTGCGTTTATGTGCGCGCACACATTCCTTGTAATAAAAAAAAACGAAGCGCCAGAATAGTCTGAAACAACTTCGTTTTTCACGTTACATACAAGCCCACCTTAGTTTAACACATGTACGCAGCTCAAAACTAGGCTACATGCAGATAGCAGAACTAGGGCAATGTGAGGCAGCAAGAGGTTCAAAAAGTGACTTTAGTTAGGCCAGCAAACTTGTTAATGCTTTTTGTGTACATGAGACAACAAGAGTCTCTAATATCTGTGTCTTTGTCATGCAAACAGATTCACAGCAGCAAGCAAGGGAGCAAGAATGGAGACTCCGCCCCTGACGCAATATGCGCCTAAAACATGGTAAGTGGCGTTTTTGGATACCAAAGTAAATGAACCAACAATTCCATTGGCCACAAAATGTAAAAACAAAAAAAAAACAACCAAAGACTTTGTCTAAAAAGCCCTTAAAGCGGACCTTCACTCAGAATAAGAGTCTATCTTATATGTTTCCCACACCCTGTACATAAAGTTTGCCCACCTTCAAAATCATCCTACCTGCACCTAGTGCATGTTATGAGGCTTTCAACATCCAAGATGGCGGATTATGGAAGCCGCCATCTTATCAGGCAGCCTGCAAACAGGAAGTGCCTTCTAACTGTGCTGCTCTGCATTCTGGGATTGCTGACCTTTTCAAGAGGTCTCTGCTCTGTGTGAGCAAAGCACAGCTATAACCCACCCCCTGTACCTTATCCCACTCTCCTCTCCTCAGTAAGTGTGATGCTTCTGAGTCAAGATGGCGGCGGCCGTATACTAAATTCCAGAACTGAGTTGCAGCCCAGTGGTGGAAAGAATAATTATCGATTGACTAAAAAATTACTATCTATTATTTTGAGATGCTGCGGAATCTTTTGTTAAGAGTTTGGGCTTTTCAGTAAATAACGCAGAAGGTCCGGTTTAAAAAGGGCCCCAAAAAAAACACGCACAACCAAACCAAATAAACAATGCTAAACTAATGTTGTTTTTCATTCACAGATACAAGAAAATCACAGGCACAAGACACAGAGACCTAAAGAATTTTAATTTGGCTTAAAATGAAAATAGTTTATTTGTTAAAACATTTAGATTCAATTATTTGTAAAAAACTTTGGTTAAAAAATTCAATTTCAAACGCTGGAATAAAATAAAAAAAAATAAAAAAATGAAAGTTGTGTTTCCTGCAAATGTACAATAACACAACATCATCACACATTTCCATGACACAAAAAGTTTAGATATGGTACAATAAATCCAAAACAATCAGAAAGAATTAAGGTATGCATCAATGGCAAGGAAAAGGGAACACAAAGGAGATTAAGGTATGCATTAATGGCAAGGAAAAAGGAACAACCCAAATTTATTGTTTCCAAAAAAATATGTGTCAAATTGGCAGTGGTTGCCATATGTATATTCCAATGGAGTTTGAGGGATGTGCGCTTGCATGTAGCCAGATTGGCAACTGAAGAGCCATGGAGATGTAAGTATACTTGCTAAAACCACCAAAATGGAAGGTCAAATACGACGGAAACCAAGCAGGTACGTTCAAAAAGGCAGGAAAAATCAGGGAAAAACGGGCCGCCCGTGTGAACGTGAACAGGAGCCCCGATCAAATTGAAGGCACCCGAGAGAGCAAAAAAAGCTTTCCGAGTAAAGTGAAATTGACGGATCAGTTAGGGAGCCATTCTGACGGAGGCTCTGCATCACATTTGAGCCACGATTCAAACGGGAGCCCCGGACAATCGGAAGGTTTTAAGGGCAGTTCAGAGGAGGCTCTGCATCAGGCCCATAGGCCTCGATTCAATAAAGGTAGAAAAAAAATCTCATGGTAGTAAAAGATTCAATTCATGAGAAAAAAGCCTGAGAATGTCGCTGTTGCTTAATCACCAGCTGGGAAAACAATGGAAGTCAATGGCACTTTTTTACTCCTGAGAAAAGTAGAGAACTGTTTACTCCTTTCTACACTGTAGTAAAAGCTGCCATTGACTGCCATTGTTTTTTTTATCTGGGGATTCAGTAACAGTGACATTCTCAGGCTTTTTTCTCATGAATTGAATTTTTTACTATCATGAGATTTTTTTCTACCTTTATTGAATCGAGGCCATGATGTCGTATAAGGTGCAGAAGCATTGCTAGAAATATAAAGAAAACACAGTGTGGAGGCATCGCAAAGCATTAATAGATGTTATCTCCACAGGGAATGACCTGAAGATTCTGCTGCATTCTCACTCCAAAGAATAAATAGAAAAGCGAGAACGAAGGCATTATTCTCACTAGAGATGAGCGAACTTTTGAAAAATTCGATTCGACTGATTCGCCGAATTTTCCGACAAAAATCGTTTCGACCCGAATAAATTCGCGACGAATCGCTATTAAAAACGGCTATTTCTGAGCCTCCTACAGCCTCAATAGGGTTGTAAACCATTCAGCCTTGCTGTAACACGCACAGGATGCGTGCTGGGTTAGTTAAATAATACTTTGAAGAAATATCACATGCAGATCAGAGGCATCGCTAATAGAATCGCAGAGCGGCACAATTGCAGAGAGTTGAAGTGGCATCACTATGAGGGGCAGAAGGAGCCCAAATATACACTGGAGTTGGCCTCAGGAGCCCAAAAATTGGATGAATCACACCCTGGAGTTGGCAGGAGTTGGCAGCAGCAGCAGCAGGAGCCCAAATATACACTGGAGTTGGCTTCAGGAGCCCAAAAATTGGATGAATCACACCCTGGAGTTGGCAGGAGTTGGCAGCAGCAGCAGCAGGAACCCAAATATACACTGGAGTTGGCTTCAGGAGCCCAAAAATTGGATGAATCACACCCTGGAGTTGGCAGGAGTTGACAGCAGCAGCAGCAGGAGCCCAAATATACACTGGAGTTGGCTTCAGGAGCCCAATAATTGGATGAATCACACCCTGGAGTTGGCAGGAGTTGACAGTAGCAGCAGCAGGAGCCCAAATATACACTGGAGTTGGCCTCAGGAGCCCAAAAATTGGATGAATCACACCCTGGAGTTGGCAGGAGTTGACAGTAGCAGCAGCAGGAGCCCAAATATACACTGGAGTTGGCCTCAGGAGCCCAAAAATTGGATGAATCACACCCTGGAGTTGGCAGGAGTTGACAGTAGCAGCAGCAGGAGCCCAAATATACACTGGAGTTGGCCTCAGGAGCCCAAAAATTGGATGAATCACACCCTGGAGTTGGCAGGAGTTGACAGTAGCAGCAGCAGGAGCCCAAATATACACTGGAGTTGGCCTCAGGAGCCCAAAAATTGGATGAATCACACCCTGGAGTTGGCAGGAGTTGGCAGTAGCAGCAGCAGGAGCCCAAATATACACTGGAGTTGGCCTCAGGAGCCCAAAAATTGGATGAATCACACCCTGGAGTTGGCAGGAGTTGGCAGCAGCAGCAGCAGGAGCCCAAATATACACTGGAGTTGGCTTCAGGAGCCCAAAAATTGGATGAATCACACCCTGGAGTTGGCAGAAGTTGACAGTAGCAGCAGCAGGAGCCCAAATATACACTGGAGTTGGCCTCAGGAGCCCAAAAATTGGATGAATCACACCCTGGAGTTGGCAGGAGTTGACAGTAGCAGCAGCAGGAGCCCAAATATACACTGGAGTTGGCCTCAGGAGCCCAAAAATTGGATGAATCACACCCTGGAGTTGGCAGGAGTTGACAGTAGCAGCAGCAGGAGCCCAAATATACACTGGAGTTGGCTTCAGGAGCCCAAAAATTGGATGAATCACACCCTGGAGTTGGCAGGAGTTGACAGTAGCAGCAGCAGGAGCCCAAATATACACTGGAGTTGGCTTCAGGAGCCCAAAAATTGGATGAATCACACCCTGGAGTTGGCAGAAGTTGACAGCAGCAGCAGCAGGAGCCCAAATATACACTGGAGTTGGCCTCAGGAGCCCAAAAATTGGATGAATCACACCCTGGAGTTGGCAGAAGTTGGCAGCAGCAGCAGCAGGAGCCCAAATATACACTGGAGTTGGCTTCAGGAGCCCAAAAATTGGATGAATCACACCCTGGAGTTGGCAGAAGTTGGCAGCAGCAGCAGCAGGAGCCCAAATATACACTGGAGTTGGCTTCAGGAGCCCAAAAATTGGATGAATCACACCCTGGAGTTGGCAGGAGTTGACAGTAGCAGCAGCAGGAGCCCAAATATACACTGGAGTTGGCCTCAGGAGCCCAAAAATTGGATGAATCACACCCTGGAGTTGGCAGGAGTTGACAGTAGCAGCAGCAGGAGCCCAAATATACACTGGAGTTGGCTTCAGGAGCCCAAAAATTGGATGAATCACACCCTGGAGTTGGCAGGAGTTGACAGTAGCAGCAGCAGGAGCCCAAATATACACTGGAGTTGGCCTCAGGAGCCCAAAAATTGGATGAATCACACCCTGGAGTTGGCAGGAGTTGACAGTAGCAGCAGCAGGAGCCCAAATATACACTGGAGTTGGCTTCAGGAGCCCAAAAATTGGATGAATCACACCCTGGAGTTGGCAGAAGTTGGCAGCAGCAGCAGCAGGAGCCCAAACATTACTTTAAACAGACCCTGGGGTTGGCCTCAGGAGCCCAAAAATTGGATGAATCACACCCTGTGGAGAGTCATGTGGAGAAAAAGTAGCTTAGTTAGTAATATCTACATAAAATTATGAATAAACAAATGCAAAAGTTTGCCAAAGTGAAGTTTTGTTTGAGGGTGTGTTTCCACCTTTTAATTAAATCAGAAACAAGAAGGTGTCATTGCCTCTGACTAATTAGCCCTCAAAAATTCTTGGAATTTTTAATCTGGAATCATGTCTGATCCGTCTTATCCGAAGAATATTAATAAAAAGTAAGAGTAACGTAAAGGATTTTTTATCAATACTTACTTGTGGTCCGATGCGGAGGAATGTCTGTAACTTGAGAGCAGCGCCTTAAATCTGTTTTGCACGATCCATCTTTCTTGGTCTGGCCCCGTCATCAATCTACTGGAATACATCAGGCATTGTTGGGAGGAAAGCTTGGCTGATCCATGCGCCATTCATTTCCACGCAGGGCAGTCTCTGGAAAAAAAAAGTCTGTATAAACCAGGGTCTTTTTCATATAAAAACAAATGGTTATTCTTGCTTTTCAACCATATGTTCCACAGCTTTACCAGTCATTGTGTCAGCCAATGAAGCAACTTTGTCTGGAAGTGCTGCAAAAGCAGTCCACTGCATCACAAGTGGCATCTGACACCCCCAGTCAACTGTCTGCCTGTTATGCTTTGGGTTCAGCTCCACTATCCATTGATCTGATATCCAAGATCTGATAATCATAAAATTCAGCAGCTACTGCCCAGCCAAGAAGTGGAGGAGACACTCGCCTCTTCTTCCACTATCCGGCAACTAGTGATGAGGAGAGTGTCGTGGGAGGAGGTGTTGCAAGCCGAGGTAGTGGAAGAGGGTCCCTGGAGTCTGCGGCGGTGGCGGCGGCAGCAGCAGCGAATTATTGCGGACTGTTGGTAGGAAAAATCAGCTACTCAGCGATGTGGCAGTGTTCCATGCAGCATCCTGTGGAGAAAAAGTAGGTTAGTTAGTGTATATACATAAAATTATGAATAGACAAATGCAATAGTATTGCGAAAGTGAAGTTTTGTTTGAGGGTGTGTTTCCACCTTGCAATTAAATCAGAAACAACTAGCTATCATTTGCCTCTGAATAATTAGCCCTCAAAAATTCTTGGAATTTTTAATCTTGATGTCTGAGGGATTTCTCCTCTCAGACAGCGTCACCATAAGTCCAGCCTGCTGCATTACCCAGTGGTGGACCTTTCAGAGAACTGATGGCTTGTGCCGAGCCGAGGTGGAGAGTCACATGGCATGGTTGTTGAACAGAAGGTGGGCCAGTCCTTTAGCCTGTCAGTGTGTACCAAAGTGCACAGTGTTGTCTACGCCTGGAGCTGTAACTATAGACTCATGGTGGACAATATATATCCTTTTAGGCCCCCTTGGTGATTGTTGTTTCACGCTGTTCTTCACATGGTTTTCCTTGACCATCAGAGTCACACATGGGAGGAACTACTAAAAATGAGAACTCAATCCATGAAAGCATTGCTTAATCCACGAAAACTGCAAATTTGGACCCATGGTGACTGACACTTGGAAGAACATCTTGTTTGCGCTGCGACAAGGAAGCCAGAGTCATGCGTCCTGACATGGCACACGTGTTCAGTCTAGTTTTGAAGTCTTGCCCCCATCTGAAAGACATCCGAACAACAGGAAAGAAAGTTAGCATGCACTTCTGGCACTCCTACACCACCAAGCACAACCTTATTGAGCCTCAGCGTCACAAAGGTGTACCCCACCATAGTCTGATTTGCGATGTTTCCACCCGTTGGAATTCCACCCTCCATATGCAGGATCCACTATAGCAGTGGTCCCCAACCCTGTCCTCAAGGCCCACCAACAGGCCAGGCTTTGCAGATCTCCACAAAGATGCTCAGGTGGAGTAATTAGTGCAGCTGCAGAGCAATAGAGCTGGCTATTTGGAGATCCAAAAAACATGACATGTTGGTGGGCCTTGAGGACAGGGTTGAGGACCACTGCACTATAGGAACAGAGAAAAGCCATCACGGATTTCTGGATGATCCAAACGGATAGGGGGACACCCCTGTGTAAATTCAATGTAAACCATTGGCAGCTCATACGTGACACCGACCGTTTGTTTAGGCCCTTTGAGGAAGCTACATTATTAGTCAGTTGCCAGGACTATGAGATGAACGATGAGATTCCACTGCTTCATGTACTACAACACATGTTGGAAAGCATGGCTGGTCAGGGCACTGGAGACATGGCACATACATTTCACAGCCACATGAAGCCTGTGGGGGCTGAAGTGGAGGAGGAGGAGGGGGTGGGGCACAGCAAACCACAGTTTAGGTTTCACAAAATGACCATTTTATCTAGTCATCTGACAGGAGAGGAGGTGCAGCCACAGGAGCTAGAGGGTTGTGAGTAAGGCGAGACAGAGGACCCAGACACACCATGGCAGTTTACAGTGGAGATGGAGACAGGTAGTCCCTCCGAGTCACTTGCACAAATGGCACGATGCATGCTCACATGCATGCGTACTAGTGAGCGCAGAATTGTCTCCATTTGTCAGCGGGAAGACTTCTGGCTCTCCAACTTATTGGACCCTCGCTTCCGGCACAAAATGGGGGCATTTTTTACGCCCACTGAGAGGGAGGAAAAACTGACCTACTACAGAGACATCCCACGTAGTCAGTTGGGCGATGTCTATTTGCGCCATGGCCCATACTCCCGCAGGTCTGACTCTAGGGGAACTTTGCGATCACCTTCCACTGCCATGGCTGCTGGGGGGGTGGAAGGAGCAGCAGCAGCTCCATCAGCAGCAACCTCAGTCTTCAGTCGCTAGTGAGTAGCTTTCTACACCCGCATAGTGAGTCTACTCATGAGAAGCAGGAAGACCTGGAGCTGGACCTCAAACAGCAGGTCATGTCATACCTTGACATGACCATGCCAACACACCTTCAAGATCCACTGGATTTGCTGGGAAGCCAAACTTGACTTGTGCCCGCAACTAGCAGAGTTTGCCCTGGAAAAGCTGTACTGGCCGGACAGTAGTTGATTTAGATGGCAACTGGGCTGCTCTATATAACGAAGCAAAATGGCAAATTTACCTCACTATATAAGCTATTGCCCCTCAGATTTACACAGGGGCTGCTCTATATTATGCTGCAAAATGGCAAATTAACCTCACAATATAAGCCATTGCAGCTCTATATAAATAAAAATAAATAAATAAAAAAAGGGCCTGTAGAAGCTTATTTAGTATAACAGATAGGGTGACATGTGCTGGTTTGGGATGCCCATATGGGCTAGTGTTTTGGCAGCAGTACAAAAACCAATGCAAAATGCAATAGCTTAATAAAGCTGATGCTGATCAACGCTTATTTAGTATAACAGATGGGGTGCAACATGCAGGTTTGGGATGCCCTGCGGCCTGGTGTATTTAAAGCAGACCAAAACCAATTCAAAATGCAATAACTTAATAAAGCTGAGGCTGTAGATGCTTATTTAGTATAAACAGGTAGGGTGCAAGGTGCAGCTTTGGGGTGCCCTGCGGCCTGGTTAAATGAAAGCAGTCAAAAAGGAAGTGCAAACTGAAGTAGCTTAATGAAGCTGATGCTGATCAACGCTTATGTTGTATACCAGATAGGGTGCAAGGTGCAGCTTTGGGGTGCCCTGCGGCCTGGTTTATTAAAATCAGTCAAAAACAAGTGCAAACTGAAGTAGCCTGATCAACGCTTATGTTGTATAACAGATAGGTTTAAAATAGCATGTGCCTTGGGATGCCCGTGTGGCCTGTTATATTTCAAGCTGAACAAAAAGTAACAATAATCCAAGTATGAGACATCATTTTGACCTTCTTCACAGCGCCATACTTTGAAAAAAAAAAATTAATTTCATGCCGATCAATCCAAAGGTCAATGCCCCTAACAAAAATAGTGTTCGGTATAAGTTTTCCTTCTGGAAGGACGTAACCTTTAGTTTACATGGTTGGGGTAGGTTATCTTACAAATTGGGATACCCCACTGTATATGAAACCGAATATAAATGCACACCCAAAAGTGGACACTCAGCCTCCAAGAGGCCTGCTTAGTTTAAATAAGAGAGCTGCTTAGTATGGTAGGTAGGTTATGTTATGTTACAGAATGGGATGCCCCAAGCAGACTTGAGATCAGTATATATGCACACAGCAGCAGTGTGTTAGCAGGCTCATACAGGCCAAATTTCTTTAAATAAATGTGCAGCTTACAGTAAATGCAGAGGCTAATGGTATGTTAAAGAATGGGATGTCCCAAAAACCAGAGAGCACCTGGCAGGCAGCAGTAAGACTATGCACAGCAAAAGTGTCTTTATCATGCCTAATTTCAATTAGAATAGGTGCAAATGGTTAGGTTCTTAAATAGAGGCTGGTGTAGTCACAGAATGGGATGCCCTAAAAACCAGCAGTAAGTACACCTGGCAGGGTCCAGTAGTGCTATGCCCAGCAAAAGTGTCTTTATCAGGCTAATTTCAAATATGATAAGAGCAAATGCTTATATGGTCTTAAACAGAGGCTGCTTTAGTCACAGAATGGGATGCCCCGGGCAGGAATCGAGCTGGCAGGGTCCAGTAGTGCTTTGGCCAGCAAAAGTGTCTTTATCAGGCTAATTTCAAATATGATAAGAGCAAATGCTTATATGGTCTTAAACAGAGGCTGCTGTAGTCACAGAATGGGATGCCCCGGGCAGGAATCGAGCTGGCAGGGTCCAGTAGGGCTTTGGCCAGCAAAAGTGTCTTTATCAGGCCTAATTTCAAATATGATAAGAGCAAATGCTTATATGGTCTTAAACAGAGGCTGCTTTAGTCACAGAATGGGATGCCCTGGGCAGGAATGGACCTGGCAGGGTCCAGTAGGGCTTTGGCCAGCAAAAGTGTCTTTATCAGGCTAATTTCAAATATGATAAGAGCAAATGCTTATATGGTCTTAAACAGAGGCTGCTTTAGTCACAGAATGGGATGCCCCGGGCAGGAATCGAGCTGGCAGGGTCCAGTAGTGCTTTGGCCAGCAAAAGTGTCTTTATCAGGCCTAATTTCAAATATGATAAGAGCAAATGCTTATATGGTCTTAAACAGAGGCTGCTTTAGTCACAGAATGGGATGCCCTGGGCAGGAATCGACCTGGCAGGGTCCAGTAGGGCTTTGGCCAGCAAAAGTGTCTTTATCAGGCCTAATTTCAAATATGATAAGAGCAAATGCTTATATGGTCTTAAACAGAGGCTGCTTTAGTCACAGAATGGGATGCCCTGGGCAGGAATCGACCTGGCAGGGTCCAGTAGGGCTTTGGCCAGCAAAAGTGTCTTTATCAGGCCTAATTTCAAATATGATAAGAGCAAATGCTTATATGGTCTTAAACAGAGGCTGCTGTAGTCACAGAATGGGATGCCCCGGGCAGGAATCGAGCTGGCAGGGTCCAGTAGGGCTTTGGCCAGCAAAAGTGTCTTTATCAGGCCTAATTTCAAATATGATAAGAGCAAATGCTTATATGGTCTTAAACAGAGGCTGCTGTAGTCACAGAATGGGATGCCCCGGGCAGGAATCGAGCTGGCAGGGTCCAGTAGGGCTTTGGCCAGCAAAAGTGTCTTTATCAGGCCTAATTTCAAATATGATAAGAGCAAATGCTTATATGGTCTTAAACAGAGGCTGCTTTAGTCACAGAATGGGATGCCCCGGGCAGGAATCGAGCTGGCAGGGTCCAGTAGTGCTTTGGCCAGCAAAAGTGTCTTTATCAGGCCTAATTTCAAATATGATAAGAGCAAATGCTTATATGGTCTTAAACAGAGGCTGCTTTAGTCACAGAATGGGATGCCCTGGGCAGGAATGGACCTGGCAGGGTCCAGTAGGGCTTTGGCCAGCAAAAGTGTCTTTATCAGGCCTAATTTCAAATATGATAAGAGCAAATGCTTATATGGTCTTAAACAGAGGCTGCTTTAGTCACAGAATGGGATGCCCTGGGCAGGAATCGACCTGGCAGGGTCCAGTAGGGCTTTGGCCAGCAAAAGTGTCTTTATCAGGCCTAATTTCAAATATGATAAGAGCAAATGCTTATATGGTCTTAAACAGAGGCTGCTTTAGTCACAGAATGGGATGCCCCGGGCAGGAATCGAGCTGGCAGGGTCCAGTAGTGCTTTGGCCAGCAAAAGTGTCTTTATCAGGCCTAATTTCAAATATGATAAGAGCAAATGCTTATATGGTCTTAAACAGAGGCTGCTTTAGTCACAGAATGGGATGCCCTGGGCAGGAATCGACCTGGCAGGGTCCAGTAGGGCTTTGGCCAGCAAAAGTGTCTTTATCAGGCCTAATTTCAAATATGATAAGAGCAAATGCTTATATGGTCTTAAACAGAGGCTGCTTTAGTCACAGAATGGGATGCCCTGGGCAGGAATCGACCTGGCAGGGTCCAGTAGTGCTTTGGCCAGCAAAAGTGTCTTTATCAGGCCTAATTTCAAATATGATAAGAGCAAATGCTTATATGGTCTTAAACAGAGGCTGCTTTAGTCACAGAATGGGATGCCCTGGGCAGGAATCGACCTGGCAGGGTCCAGTAGGGCTTTGGCCAGCAAAAGTGTCTTTATCAGGCCTAATTTCAAATATGATAAGAGCAAATGCTTATATGGTCTTAAACAGAGGCTGCTTTAGTCACAGAATGGGATGCCCTGGGCAGGAATCGAAATGGCAGGGTCCAGTAGTGCTTTGGCCAGCAAAAGTGTCTTTATCAGGCCTAATTTCAAATATGATAAGAGCAAATGCTTATATGGTCTTAAACAGAGGCTGCTTTAGTCACAGAATGGGATGCCCTGGGCAGGAATCGACCTGGCAGGGTCCAGTAGGGCTTTGGCCAGCAAAAGTGTCTTTATCAGGCCTAATTTCAAATATGATAAGAGCAAATGCTTATATGGTCTTAAACAGAGGCTGCTTTAGTCACAGAATGGGATGCCCTGGGCAGGAATGGACCTGGCAGGGTCCAGTAGGGCTTTGGCCAGCAAAAGTGTCTTTATCAGGCTAATTTCAAATATGATAAGAGCAAATGCTTATATGGTCTTAAACAGAGGCTGCTTTAGTCACAGAATGGGATGCCCCGGGCAGGAATCGAGCTGGCAGGGTCCAGTAGTGCTTTGGCCAGCAAAAGTGTCTTTATCAGGCCTAATTTCAAATATGATAAGAGCAAATGCTTATATGGTCTTAAACAGAGGCTGCTTTAGTCACAGAATGGGATGCCCTGGGCAGGAATGGACCTGGCAGGGTCCAGTAGGGCTTTGGCCAGCAAAAGTGTCTTTATCAGGCTAATTTCAAATATGATAAGAGCAAATGCTTATATGGTCTTAAACAGAGGCTGCTGTAGTCACAGAATGGGATGCCCCGGGCAGGAATCGAGCTGGCAGGGTCCAGTAGTGCTTTGGCCAGCAAAAGTGTCTTTATCAGGCCTAATTTCAAATATGATAAGAGCAAATGCTTATATGGTCTTAAACAGAGGCTGCTTTAGTCACAGAATGGGATGCCCTGGGCAGGAATGGACCTGGCAGGGTCCAGTAGGGCTTTGGCCAGCAAAAGTGTCTTTATCAGGCTAATTTCAAATATGATAAGAGCAAATGCTTATATGGTCTTAAACAGAGGCTGCTTTAGTCACAGAATGGGATGCCCCGGGCAGGAATCGAGCTGGCAGGGTCCAGTAGTGCTTTGGCCAGCAAAAGTGTCTTTATCAGGCTAATTTCAAATATGATAAGAGCAAATGCTTATATGGTCTTAAACAGAGGCTGCTGTAGTCACAGAATGGGATGCCCCGGGCAGGAATCGAGCTGGCAGGGTCCAGTAGGGCTTTAGCCAGCAAAAGTGTCTTTATCAGGCCTAATTTCAAATATGATAAGAGCAAATGCTTATATGGTCTTAAACAGAGGCTGCTTTAGTCACAGAATGGGATGCCCTGGGCAGGAATGGACCTGGCAGGGTCCAGTAGGGCTTTGGCCAGCAAAAGTGTCTTTATCAGGCTAATTTCAAATATGATAAGAGCAAATGCTTATATGGTCTTAAACAGAGGCTGCTTTAGTCACAGAATGGGATGCCCCGGGCAGGAATCGAGCTGGCAGGGTCCAGTAGTGCTTTGGCCAGCAAAAGTGTCTTTATCAGGCTAATTTCAAATATGATAAGAGCAAATGCTTATATGGTCTTAAACAGAGGCTGCTGTAGTCACAGAATGGGATGCCCCGGGCAGGAATCGAGCTGGCAGGGTCCAGTAGTGCTTTGGCCAGCAAAAGTGTCTTTATCAGGCCTAATTTCAAATATGATAAGAGCAAATGCTTATATGGTCTTAAACAGAGGCTGCTTTAGTCACAGAATGGGATGCCCCGGGCAGGAATCGAGCTGGCAGGGTCCAGTAGTGCTTTGGCCAGCAAAAGTGTCTTTATCAGGCTAATTTCAAATATGATAAGAGCAAATGCTTATATGGTCTTAAACAGAGGCTGCTGTAGTCACAGAATGGGATGCCCCGGGCAGGAATCGAGCTGGCAGGGTCCAGTAGGGCTTTGGCCAGCAAAAGTGTCTTTATCAGGCCTAATTTCAAATATGATAAGAGCAAATGCTTATATGGTCTTAAACAGAGGCTGCTTTAGTCACAGAATGGGATGCCCTGGGCAGGAATCGACCTGGCAGGGTCCAGTAGGGCTTTGGCCAGCAAAAGTGTCTTTATCAGGCTAATTTCAAATATGATAAGAGCAAATGCTTATATGGTCTTAAACAGAGGCTGCTTTAGTCACAGAATGGGATGCCCCGGGCAGGAATCGAGCTGGCAGGGTACAGTAGTGCTTTGGCCAGCAAAAGTGTCTTTATCAGGCTAATTTCAAATATGATAAGAGCAAATGCTTATATGGTCTTAAACAGAGGCTGCTGTAGTCACAGAATGGGATGCCCCGGGCAGGAATCGAGCTGGCAGGGTCCAGTAGGGCTTTGGCCAGCAAAAGTGTCTTTATCAGGCCTAATTTCAAATATGATAAGAGCAAATGCTTATATGGTCTTAAACAGAGGCTGCTTTAGTCACAGAATGGGATGCCCTGGGCAGGAATGGACCTGGCAGGGTCCAGTAGGGCTTTGGCCAGCAAAAGTGTCTTTATCAGGCTAATTTCAAATATGATAAGAGCAAATGCTTATATGGTCTTAAACAGAGGCTGCTTTAGTCACAGAATGGGATGCCCCGGGCAGGAATCGAGCTGGCAGGGTGCAGTAGTGCTTTGGCCAGCAAAAGTGTCTTTATCAGGCTAATTTCAAATATGATAAGAGCAAATGCTTATATGGTCTTAAACAGAGGCTGCTGTAGTCACAGAATGGGATGCCCCGGGCAGGAATCGAGCTGGCAGGGTCCAGTAGGGCTTTGGCCAGCAAAAGTGTCTTTATCAGGCCTAATTTCAAATATGATAAGAGCAAATGCTTATATGGTCTTAAACAGAGGCTGCTTTAGTCACAGAATGGGATGCCCTGGGCAGGAATCGACCTGGCTGGGTCCAGTAGGGCTTTGGCCAGCAAAAGTGTCTTTATCAGGCTAATTTCAAATATGATAAGAGCAAATGCTTATATGGTCTTAAACAGAGGCTGCTTTAGTCACAGAATGGGATGCCCCGGGCAGGAATCGAGCTGGCAGGGTCCAGTAGTGCTTTGGCCAGCAAAAGTGTCTTTATCAGGCTAATTTCAAATATGATAAGAGCAAATGCTTATATGGTCTTAAACAGAGGCTGCTGTAGTCACAGAATGGGATGCCCCGGGCAGGAATCGAGCTGGCAGGGTCCAGTAGTGCTTTGGCCAGCAAAAGTGTCTTTATCAGGCCTAATTTCAAATATGATAAGAGCAAATGCTTATATGGTCTTAAACAGAGGCTGCTTTAGTCACAGAATGGGATGCCCCGGGCAGGAATCGAGCTGGCAGGGTCCAGTAGTGCTTTGGCCAGCAAAAGTGTCTTTATCAGGCTAATTTCAAATATGATAAGAGCAAATGCTTATATGGTCTTAAACAGAGGCTGCTTTAGTCACAGAATGGGATGCCCCGGGCAGGAATCGAGCTGGCAGGGTCCAGTAGGGCTTTGGCCAGCAAAAGTGTCTTTATCAGGCCTAATTTCAAATATGATAAGAGCAAATGCTTATATGGTCTTAAACAGAGGCTGCTTTAGTCACAGAATGGGATGCCCTGGGCAGGAATCGACCTGGCAGGGTCCAGTAGGGCTTTGGCCAGCAAAAGTGTCTTTATCAGGCTAATTTCAAATATGATAAGAGCAAATGCTTATATGGTCTTAAACAGAGGCTGCTTTAGTCACAGAATGGGATGCCCCGGGCAGGAATCGAGCTGGCAGGGTCCAGTAGTGCTTTGGCCAGCAAAAGTGTCTTTATCAGGCTAATTTCAAATATGATAAGAGCAAATGCTTATATGGTCTTAAACAGAGGCTGCTGTAGTCACAGAATGGGATGCCCCGGGCAGGAATCGAGCTGGCAGGGTCCAGTAGTGCTTTGGCCAGCAAAAGTGTCTTTATCAGGCCTAATTTCAAATATGATAAGAGCAAATGCTTATATGGTCTTAAACAGAGGCTGCTTTAGTCACAGAATGGGATGCCTCACAGCAGACTTAAGATCAGTTCAGTATATATGCACAGTTAGTTACTATAAGCAGCCTGAAAACGCTAACAAAGGCTGGATGAAAAAAAAAAAATCTCCCTGTCAGCCAGCTCCGTTTTTCCTACCTTTCCCTGGCTTTCTGTCTGTCTCCTGTCTGTCTCCTGCCTGTCTCCTGCCTGTCTCCAGCCTGTCCCTGTCTGTCCCTGTCTCCAGCCTGTCTAACTGCCTCAGCTACACAGCGTTCTGTCTGTCTGTCACGAATGCAATAGAGAAATGAGGAAAAGCAAGATGGCCGCCGTTAAATACCGCTGTGTGACGTCACCGGGCTTGCTGGCTGCTGATAGGCTGCATGTGACTGCCCCAGCTTGCACTGGCGCGGGATACATGTCCAGACATGTCCCGTCCGCCATCTTAGAATGCCTGTAATGTAAATGAATGGATGTTAAAGGAAAACTTCGAGTGATCGAATCGCGGGGAAATTCGGATTCGATCCGAATCGAATTTTTCCTGAAATTCGGATCGAATCCGGGTTCGTCCGGATCGATTCGCTCATCCCTAATTCTCACCTCCAGGCGTGCGCAGAGGTTACTGGGGAAGACTCAGAGAGGAAGCTAAACCCACCTTGTCTCAAACACCCTTGAGGTTCTTTACTGAAGTAATAAAAAGTGTGCCATACAGAATGTTTGCAAAAGGTCATTCACCTTAAAGATCTGCTGAGACTAAAAATACAACGACAGCCACAATATTTGGCAAACTACACATCCCAAATGTGGGTTAGATTTTTATTTGAGGAAGGGGGATATTTTAAAGAATATGTTAGTGAATGCATAGATATTGCATTTGCCTCTTAAAGGCTCAGAAAATGCAGTAGATGTAAGGTAGGATGATTTTTAACGTGAGCAATCTGTATGTAGAGGGCGGGGTAAACATAAGATAGGCTCTTATTCAGGGTGAAGGTCCGGTTTAAAAACTCAAATTGTTCTTAGATAAAAATGTTTTCTTCTGCTGGAGCTTATAATAAGTCAGAGAGGTAGATTGGACTAAATATAGTAACTCTGCAAAGCTCCATGTTGGTCCTCAAATAGCTGCTCCTGACCACAAGTTGGAATCTGCCTTAGTCAGCAAATAGCTGGCATTTCTTTTATTACACCATTTCACAGAATGACTTTCCGCCCTGTAAATCTATACAATTCTGGTCAACCATATATATCTACTCAATATATATTCAATTACCTGACAGTAATACAATAAGATATGGATTATGTCTTCTAATTATAACACAGCGGTCAGTTACAAACAGAAGATCATTCTGCAGTACAGCTTGATGGTCTGGTCTCCAATTAAAAGTTGAGTGCTCCATGGATTTTCTGTAAATTTTAGACAGGACTAGGAAAAAAGTCCACAGCCTGATGGAGTTTTCAACATGGACTTAAATATGTTTATGTCATTGGGGATGAGCATTTCAAACCTAATGGTTGTAGAAGATTGGGTGCTGTAGACCTGTAGATCTACTCCATTGCAGGAGCTTTTTAAAAAATAGAGGATTTTTTGTACTTTAGTGTGTTGATTGGAAAAGTCTCTCCAACTCAAATAGTAATTCTATCAAAATAAGTTTTTTTGTACTTTAGTACTTTGAAAAAGTCTCTCCAACTCAAATAGTTATTCTATCAAAATAAGTTGAGGAGGCTTTCAAAATCTAAAGTTCCCCCACAGTGTTGGATACTATTGTATCTTAAAGCGGTCCTTCACTCTGAATAAGAGCCTATCTTATATGTTTCCCCACACCCTGTACATACAGATTGCTCACATTATAAATCACCCTACCTGCATCTACTGCATGTTATGAGCCTTTAAACATCCAAGATGGTGGCTCATAGAACATCAGGCAGCCTGCAAACAGGAAGTGTCTTCTGACTGTGCTGCTCTGCATTCTGGGATTGCTGACCCTTTCCTGACCTAAGCTCTGCTCTGTCTGAGCAAAGCACAGCTATAACCCACCCCCTATACTTTATCCCGCTCTCCTCTCCTCAGTAAATGTGAGTCAAGATGGCGGTGCCCGTATCCTAAAGTCCTGAACAGAGTTGCAGCCCAGTGGGGGAAAGAATAATAAGTAAGTGACTAAAAACTTAAAATATATTAACTTTAGATGCTGGGGAATCGTTTTTTAAGAGTTTGGGCTTTTCATGGCGAAGGTCCGGTTTAAGACCAAACACATTGACAAATTTAAAGTTTTCTAAATGTACATGACATTTTTCAGTGCTGCTCCTAAGGTACATGAAGAACATGTTTATGTAGTTTATACTAATCATGGTGTTATTGCACTTATATATGTGCTCTGGTGTCCTTGTTTTGGTCATGTATTATCTCCATTGTATGCTCTTGCCTCATATTTATGTACATTTAAACTTGGTGCTACAAAATAGATTCTGGCTTAACTTTTAAAGAGGAAACCTGTGAATTTGACTTTCCCGAGTTTTGTTCTGTGCCACTGGGGCATCCCGAATCCGCATGCCCTGATGTGTGAAAGCCCCCAGGAAGCCAGAAAAAAACTCACCTGTCCAGGCTCCAATGCCGCATACACGCTATGACTACATCATTCGGTAGATGGCTCTTATTTACTAGAATGGGGAGCACACACTGCCGCATCCCCCACAACCCTGGTTATGCTGAATGGTAATCAGTGAAAGCCGTCAGCTGAATAGTGGGAGGCTCTCATTGAAAGAGAGCATGTGCATGCACCATTGGAGTGGAGAAACATGAGTCTTTATGAGCACCCTGGGGGGTTTCACATGGTGGGGCATCCCAAATCAAGATGCCCTGGTAAAATGCCAGAGGCCAGCCCTGGAATCTTTTAAATTCCAGGCCGGCCAATGCTGGGTTTTGTTCTGCTTTAAAGTAAAAGACCACCCATAAATAAGGAATTTGATGCTATGTTAGCACCATTCTCTCTGACGGTCTTTGGCAATCTTGTCTTCGACCCCTTCTACTGGCACCCTCTGCTATTAACACTCAGTTTTGGAATGAACATTGGCTTTAGATTCTCATGTTGGGCATCTATCACATTACTGTTCTCCAGCCTTGTGGCACTTTTGTGGATTCTTCTGTTTGCAAAACTAGACTTGTGGATTTCATTAATCATCATATAGTGGTTTCTCTTAATTTAATTTATGCTTTTTGTAAGCTCCTGTTTCTTGCAGAAAGTGAGTGCTGGGTGCATCAGGGTCATAATCCAGACATTAGTGGTATAGCAGGAACTAGCTTTACTGGAACATGGATGCAGTAAGAAAATGTCACCTTACATGGTGCATACCACAGAAAGGAAAAGGAAAGTATCATAAAGCAACTGAGTGCACAGGAAATACATCATCAACACATCAGTAAGAGGCATAGAGGAACTACAGTTAAACTACATTGTTTACAGCACCATCTAGTGTCATAACTTGTCAAACTGTAAACTCCAGCAATAGACTATGGTGGAAGTCTGTTGTATTTCCAACACCCCTACTCAACAGCTTAGGCTTAGTCTGTGAGCAGTCAGGGGCTTGGTAAGGGTTTCTGCTGTCATATCCTCCGTAGTGCAATAAAGTAACTCAAGAAGTCCCTGCTCTTGAAGAACCCTCAGAAACTGGAACTTCACATGAATGTGCTTGGTTCTCGAGCTAACTCTTTTCATCTGTGCAAGTACAAGGCATCCTTGATTGTCCTCAAAAATTCTTGTTGGTTCCAACTGTGGTTGACCCAAGTCTGTTATCAGTTGCCTCAGCCATATAAATTCTTGGCTTGCCTGTGCTGCTGCAATGTACTTTGCTTCGGTAGATGAAAGTGTAACAGAGAGCTGCATTCTGTTAGTACAACTGATAGCACCTCCTGACAGAAGAAACAAGTAGCCACTGATCGATTTTCTGTCACTGATGTCTCCTGCACAGTCAGCATCCACATAATCCAAAGTCAGAATGCTTTTATCACTTGCTTGTAACTTTAGCTTGTAGTGTAAAGTCCCTTTAAGTTAGCGAATGACTTGCTTTACAGCCTTCCAGTCCATCTGACTTAGCATTGAAACTTTTCTGCATAGGATTCCAATAGCTGCTGCAATGTCAGGCCTTGTAGTGGTGGTAATGTATAGCAATTTCCCTATTGCTTTTCAGTACTGAATGTTAGTTGGTAGTGGTGAATCTTGGCTGTTTATCTCCTTCAGGTAGTTGGTTTCCATAGGAGAGTTTACTGGTTTGGCATCTTTCATTCCAAAAGTTTCAATTATTTCTTGTATTCTGTTTAGTTCAGAAGAGAGCTGCCATCTTCCTTGCTCTCTCTCAATCTGAATGCCAACGTAATTATTTATGTTTGGTCTCAAAGTGCTGACTTAGGGTTTGTAGTATTTTTGTCTCATCCGCTTCTTGCTTAAAACAAATCAGGATATCGTCCACATAAATAAGCACAACAATCCATGTGTTTGCCAATTTCTTTGTGTGTAAGCATTTACTATCATATTCCATGCTCTGGTAACTTGCTTTAGACTAGAAATACTCCTCTGAAGTTTGCATACTAGGTCTGGCCTTTGTTCATCTTTGAACCCTGGTGGTTGTTCCATGTAGATGTCTTCTGTTATCTCGCCATGTAGAAATGCTGTTTTCACATCAAAGTGGTTGACTTGCATTTTCCTTGTGGTGGCTATTGTCAGCAAATTGCTTACTGTAGCATGTTTAGCTACTGGAGCAAAAAGTCTCCTTATAGTCCTCTCCATATTTTCGAGGATATCCCTTGGCTATTAGTCTTGCTTTGTATCGCTCCACTGTGCCATCTGCGTTTTACTTCATGACCTAAAGCTTTCCTTCCAGCTGGTAGTTCTGTAAGTGTCCATGTGTTAGTGTCATGCAGGGATTGGTTTTTCATTGTGCCACAGTTCATATGGTGATTTCTCCACTGTTTTATAAAAGAGTCTGTTTTGAAAATGAGTGGCTGTCATTGCTGCCTTGTCCAGTATTTTTGTGGTAGTCCAGAGTCTGTCAGCATACATCTGATTATTTCAGAGTTCTATTCTTTCTTACAGCTACCCCATTTTGCTCTGGTGTATATGGGACTGTCTATTCTATTAAGTTTTATTGTGCTTTGTGGCCTGTGACTTCACCTCCATTGTTAGTCCAAAGTATGAGAGGTTTCCTCTGAAACTTGTTACTTGCCTTTGCTACATAGTCCTGTAATTTGTCAAGAACTTCACTCTTGTGTTGCATTAGGTAAGTGACTGTATATCTTGAATAGTCATTTATGTACCTGTTGCCTCCAGGTGTAGGTGGGTGTAGGAGGGGACCATATACATCACTTAGATCAAGTAGGTCAAGTGGTCTTGAAGCTCTCTTCTGACTGACTTTAGGAGGTGTAGCTCTTGTGGCATTGGATTTGATGCAACATTTGCACAGTAACTGGACAAGGGGATACTGTCAGATGCTTTGTCAGATTGCTATTTTGCAGTTCTTGTATGCATTCCATATGTCAGTGACCTAAATGTTTGTGCCATATGTTCACACCTTTTCCTTTACTGTGTTGAGGTGATATAGATGGTCATCCAGCTTGGCACTCGCTGTGGTCTGTTTGCAGTCCAGGATAGAACACTTGTCACCTTGGAATTTTACAGTGAGTCCTTTAAGATCAGAAACATAAAGAACATCCCTCACTGATATGGCTAATTTGTGTCCCGCATCATTGGGGAATACAAGGGTTCCATGTCCATATCCCTCTGCATGTATTTTACTTCCATCTGCAAGGTAAACAGTCTTTTTGTTATTCAGATCAATTCTGTGAAAAAGCTGCTATCACTTGTCATATGACTGGTTGCTACCGAGTCAATGAACCAGACTTGAAATGTATGATTGCCTGTCACTTTAAATGCAGCATTCCAGTTCCCTTCACATGGATCAGAAACTGTGGTTTTAACTTTCTGTTTAGTATAAGAGGGACACTGTCTTATTAGCTTCCATTTTGTATAATCTTTCTTTATGTGTCCCTGTTTGTTGCACCTAAAACACACTCTGGTTTCTTTTCTGTGTAATCTTTGTGTAGCTTTAAGAGCTGTTCTGGTGTCGGTTTCTGTGGAGTCATGTGCAAGCTCCTTTCTTCGCTGATACTCATCTATGAACCTGGTCTTTACAAATGTTAGTGTCAGATCTGTCTTAGGCCTTGTCTCCAGTGCATTGATCAGTGCAGTGTATGCATCAGGTAAGCTGCACAACAAAATGGCAGCAGCGTGTGACTGTTTTATTTATGTGGTCTTGTATGCCCTGCTATTTGGTTAGCCTCATTTTTTAGTTCCCTTTATAACTTGCTGTATAAAATGGATCTCTTATGCAGTCTTTTCAGTATATCCCACATGCGTTTTGCTGTATTCTCACTTCATATTTAAATAAGCCGATCATTTTCTACTGGTAAGCTTATGGTGGCCAGAACCTGTCTGTTTTTCCTGTCCCAGTCCTGATTATTATTCTGTGGCCTTTCTGTAGTGATAACCTCCCACAAGTCATCTCTGTGTAAAAGCGTTTTCACTTTAGACTTCCATAGCTGATAACTGTCATTGTTCAGCTTGGCCACTGGGTGTTTAAGATCTGAGCTGATGGCCAAGTTCCCTCCCTATATATAAGAACAGTCTTACTTGTGTACATGAGATGTCTCTGTTGAAGCTTCCTTATGTCAATCTCCATGCCGTTCGACTGTCTCCCATTCTGGGCTTTGCTCTACCTGGGCTACGTCTGGTCACTGAGCTTTATCCGTTCGCTGTAGCTTCATTCGGTCACTGGGACTTCATTCAGTCACTGGGCCCATAACCTGTTGCAGAGTGTGAGTGCTGGGTGCAGCAGAGTCATAATCCAGATAGACATTAGTGGCATAACAGGAACTGGCTTTACTGAAACATGAATGCATGCACAGGAAATACAACACATAAGTAAGATGCATAGAGAAACTACAGTTAAGCATTGGTCACAGCGCCATCTAGTGGCATAACATGTCATAACTGTAAACTGCAGTAAATCTAGAAAAAGTCTCTCCAGCAATAAACTAAGCTGGAAGTCTGTTTTATCCCTAACACTTCTATCCTGTCTGCATGAGCAGGCCAGATATGACACTGAGACCAGAGGGTGTTACTGGCTCAGAAACCCAATATATGTGCCTATTACTGTTTTGTTTATGTTGATGACACATATTGATTTTCTATAAATTAAATTCCCATATCTAACAGCGTCCAAACAATAATTAAGGGTAGATCTCCATGGTGGAGTTACAGTTCACAAAATGTCTAAAACACTCATTTTTTTTGCATTACATTTGGTCTGGAAATAGATGTAGATTTGGCGAATTCTTTATAATAGTACTTTGTACAGCACCACAGACACCCCTATATAATAAATGTAATCTCCTGCATGCTGTCACACCTGAAAAGAGCCAAAGTAGTCACTGATGGGACAAATGGGTTCTCTCAGCCATGCTGCCTTGTGTGTTGCTCAACTGCTTCTAGAAATTAGGAAGAAAAATCAAATAGCTTTTAGTGCTCTCAAAGCTCAGCGGGAATAAATGAGCTAAACATTGAGATTTGGGCATTAATCAACCATGAAATGAAACATAGCTATGAATATACAAGTCTATACCCTCTAAATTTGCACTATAGACTCCTGACAATGTAAATCACATATACTCTCTGAGCAGTTGAGACCAACTGAAGATCTGCTAATTCAAGTGATCATGTGGCAGCAGTGCAATATAGATACAGGTCAGTGTAGCTACAGGACTAAGGTCACCAAAGAAAAAGGAATCCCCCTTTCATTCAGGCTGTAATAAAAAGATTACTCTTCCCTGCCAGCTGCCCAGTCCCTCCCTAGAAGTTTCACAGACACAGCCACCATGGTGGGTTTTTAGCACTGTTCCTTCAATTAACAGTCTGCCAGTTGCTTCTGATGCCCCTGTTGCACTCCCCTAGATTAGAAGACATTGTTTTTGAAGATGTAAATGGAGTGAGAATATAAGCACAGTACATGTGGAATGGCACTCAAAAAATGCTACATGTGGCTTGTGGTCAGGCCGCAGTACAGTTCGGATGGTGATGAAAAGAAAGGTTTGGTGCAGGTAAGCTCGGGTATGAGTATGGGGACAATGAGGTTGAACTACAGGTTACCCTCCAGATAGCTGGGGTTAAGGGTGTGGTGATCTAGGAGGGGGTTGTAGGGGGCAGGATAGACCCATTGCCTTGGTGAGGTACAGAGTGGTTGCAGGTAAGGTTCTTCTACACAGAGACTGTAGGTGAGGCTGCATACAGAGGGGCCTGAGGGTCATGGTCTGGTACAGAGGAGCACTAGGTCAGAGCACAGTACATTTGGAATAGGCCTCCACTCAAATCACCCCTCCCCCCCCCCCCCCCAGGTCCTCTGCTGAAGGGAGCCCATGGCCAAGGGGTCAACATGCAGCACATAGTTTACTAAGACCAAAGAGTGGTGCAGGTGGGGTAAGGGTCAGCATGCTGTACAGGGGTCAAAGAATGGTGCAGATAGGTTAGGAGTTGGGGTGTAGGGGGCCAAGGGGTTTGTGTGCAATAGAGTAAAAACATGATACAGGTAGGCTAAGGGTGTAATGGGGAGTGTCCAAGGTTCAGTGCAATACAGATTGTCTATGGGTCAAGGTGCATTGGGAAGTGACCAAGGGTCAAAGCATGGTAAGTTGACCAATTTGGAAGGCTTTAATTGTGACAGTTTAACAAACTGGCAGGGTAATCTCAATAACGACAATATTGGTTACACATCATACAATGTTGTCACTATCAAAAATGAACCTTGTGATTTGTTAAACTGTCATAATTTAAAGTGTACCAAAACCAACATTTTTAACTAGTATCTCTTGAATTGCCCCCCCTATAAAAAGTACTTTTTTTTATCTAATCCTAGATAATTCTATAAGATTCCATGGCTGCTTGATTCCCTCCCCCGAGGCATCCAGATTCGGGATGCTCTGCTGTGTGAAACCCCCCAGGTCACCCTGAAACTTACCTTCTGCCCCGGTCCAACGGAGCATGCACGAGCAGCGGCCGCATCCCCACTCCCTTTAGCGCCAGGCATTTGTGAGTAGCCAACGTGGGCACGCTGCCTGTTAGAGGGTAGCATGGGATGCTGCTGCCAGCATGCTTGGAAGCGCGCTGATTGGACAAGAGCCCGAGCAAGCGCCATAGGACTGGGTAAGGATAAGTCAGATCGGGTGACCTAGGGGGTTTCACACAGCGGGGCACCCCGATCGGGGTGCTCGGGGGACAAGGACCAAAACCCAGGATAGTCAAAATCCTGGGTTTTGGTCCAAGTATACAATTTAACAGCTGACCTGAGTTGTTTTTTACTTTGTTAGTGCTGCTTTTGTAGATTACATTTTGTTGTGTTGCATATTTATGGACGCGGTGGGTGAGCTGCAGTGTAAGTGTTGAGGCTTTGTTATCTTGTAGATCATATATCACAGCTTATCTGGCAGGCGGGATCTCCATCGCCAGAATATTCGTCTTCTGCAGAAGCAGAGAACAAAATAAGAAAGGTTTGCATGAAATCTATGAGCAAGCGACACTTATTTATGCCGGTGAGCATGACAAATTGCCCAAACAGAAACCCACAAATTCTCCACAGCTTGTATCATCAGAGCTGCCAGCCACAATTCCTGAAAATAGCACAAGGCTACATTGTGCATTGTTATGTGTTTGTTTATATTCAAATGATTGACTCCATTGCCAGACCATGTGCTGGCTGAGCATTTCATTTCCAAGCAATAAAGGACGGACGACCACAACAAAATAAATACATATACAGACTGGGAGAAAGATATTTAGATGTTTAGGAGGAGAAAGAATTGGAGAAACAAGAAGTGGGCGTGGTCTTTTAGCCAGGGTGTGGCTTATTTATGACAGTATGAGTATAAGCTGAGGATCCCCAGACAACACTGAGTTGTAAAAAAGTTTTCAGGAAAAACAGCAAAGGGCCTGGGCAGTGGTCTGACATCTGTGCTTCAGCAAACTGCTGCAATGTTGCCCAAAACCCAGTTCTGATGAGTATTCCCTGCATTCCTCACCCCATATGTGGTACCTTTTTAATAGTTTTGCTATCCTGTCTTCTCTCCTTTCCAGCTAATGATCCTGGGGATTCGAGTGGCAGGACCAGCGATTGCCAGATTGCATTATAACACTTTTCCCGGGATTTGGGCATGTCATTGTACAAATCTCATGATGCTGGGTCCTCTTTCACTGGGGTTGATACAGCATGGGTCAAAAAAACTCACTTCAGTGAGATTATTCTTGCACAAAAAAAATTCTTGCTTACTCAGAATCATGCGAGAAACCTTTGACACCATGCCTTATTTTAGCACAAAATTACAACCACTAGCCCTATTTGAGAGAGAAATGAAAGCATTCTCTTATAACTTTTGCAGCTCAAGTTCAGCTGAATACCATACTTTAGAGCAGGGGTACGCAACCACTTCTTGAAAAGGTCCATTTAAAGGTATCCACTGAGAGGTGAAGGTCTGAGCGGAGGGCTGTCATGGAGGGTGGAAAGTTAGAAATCAGCACATTGGGGAGGGGCTATAGATTCCCCAGGCAAAACTAAAAAAGGCTGCTTGCCCCACCATCCCACCCCAAAAATCCTATTGGGCACTGGGGAAAAACAGGAGCTTTTTTTTTAACCCCACAGAACCTACAGCTCTGGCCTGCGACACACTGCATTACCCCATCCCCCTCCGCATTCTCTGCAGGCCATGTACAGGGGGGACTAGGGCCCAAAATGTTACTGACAATAAGGTCTGGTAACAAGGATGCATAGATAGGGCTAGGGGGAGAGGGATAAATGGGAGAGAAGCTGTAAAGAAGACATGGATAGAGATAGAGAGATATGGCAAAGCTTGGCTGGATAGGGCAGAGCTGAGGGAACAGGGATGGATGGGGATGGAATGTATAGGGCAAAGCTAGGGGGGACAGGAATGGATGGAGATGGGATGGATGGGGCAGAGCTGAGGGGACAGGGATGGATGGGGCAAAGCTGGGAGGACAGGAATGGATGGGGATGGGCTGGATGGGCAGAGCTGAGAGGACAGGGATGGATGGGAATGGGATGGATGGGGCAAAGCTGGGGGGACAGGAATGGATGGGGATGGGCTGGATGGGCAGAGCTGAGAGGACAGGGATGGATGGGAATGGGATGGATGGGGCAAAGCTGGGGGGACAGGAATGGATGGGGATGGGCTGGATGGGCAGAGCTGAGAGGACAGGGATGGATGGGAATGGGATGGATGGGGCAAAGCTGGGGGGACAGGAATGGATGGGGATGGGCTGGATGGGCAGAGCTGAGGGGACAGGGATGGATGGGAATGGGATGGATGGGGCAGAGCTGAGGGGACAGGGATGGATAGGGGATGGGATGGATGGGGCAAAGCTGGGGGGACATGAATGGATGGGGATGGGCTGGATGGGCAGAGCTGAGAGGACAGGGATGGATGGGAATTGGATGGATGGGGCAAAGCAGGGGGGACAGGGATGGATGGGGCAAAGCTGGGGGGACAGGAATGGATGGGGATGGGCTGGATGGGTAGAGCTGAGAGGACAGGGATGGATGGGAATGGGATGGATGGGGCAAAGCTGGGGGGACAGGAATGGATGGGAATGGGATGGATGGGGCAGAGCTGAGGGGACAGGGATGGATGGGGCAAAGCTGGGGGGGACAGGAATGAATGGGGATGGGCTGGATGGGGCAGAGCGGAGAGGACAGGGATGGATGGGAATGGGATGGATGGGGCCAAGCTGGGGGGACAGGAATGGATAGGGCAGCCAGTTGAGTATCGCTGCTCTAGAGAATATTTGTTCCCCATTATGGTTTTTAGAAATATATTTTTATGTATTTCATTATTTGAGCCTAATATGTTTAATGCATTAGCTCATTTAGCCTTTTTTTATCTTTGTATAAATATTCACACAAAACCATAATTGTTAAGAAAATCTTTTGTTACTTTGAGCTTTTTAGTCATTTTTGCAATATGAGAAAAAAAGAGATTACACACTTGGGCACTAGCTTGTGTGCAAATTCTAGCAGTGAGTTTTTCTCTCCTGCGTGAGTTTTTTTTCCTAAAACCATGCAAGAATGCATTCTCGCGTGGTGCTGAATTGACCGTATTATGTTTGAAATGCCCATCCCCAGGGTCCCGATGTGGTGATGTAAGTGTCTAGGAATAAAATGCCAAAAGACACTATTTACAATATGTCAGGGTAATTAAAAATAGAAATTCATTTTTCTGTACCCAGGTTAAGGACCATCAGCAGGGAGATTTGGTTTTGCATCACTGGTATATTTTGGTCTTCCTTCAATTATATAGAAAGCAAGACCACCCATCTCACTAACCTTCCTCCATCTGATTTGATGCCATCCATGTGCTAGGAGCATCAGTCTCAGTCATGTATGGAAAGCATGCATTTATGAAAGAGCGCTCCTGACACACATATGGGACATATGAAACAGGAGATCATAACTCACGATATAGGTACTGTGCAATACTGTCCCTGTACAAATCCTGGTTCTGATTAAATAAGATTTGGATGCTGAATGCTGTGGATGCTGAATAATACGCACGGTTGCAACCTTCAGGCCAGACAACTAAATCAGCATTCTCTTGCAACAGCAGCATATCATTATAGCTGCATAAGTTAGAGGCTGAAGAATACAGGACTATAGGTTATCTTTATACAACTTTAGATGGTTGGGGTGAGGGCATCCAGGTTGCAAATGAACATAACAATATTAGGAATTCATACCGAGGAAATGACTTAGTTGATTGTGAGGGAAGAAAATTTCACAGTAATGCCCTTTGCTGGGTATGAATTAGCCCTACAATTCACATATGGCTGCCCAGGTCTGGTTCCGTCACAATAGCCTTTTTGGCAACAGGAAACACCTAATTGGATTATACGTATTACTCACTGGCATATGTCAAATACTCTAGACTTGACTATCTATTTATTTCCCATAGACATATAGATAAGGTGATAGGAACGGCGATAGGACAAATAACTTTCTCAGACCGTGCCCGGGTTTGAGTCCCCACATAAGGCCGCATGCGAATGGACATGAAAGCTACACCCCGGCCTTCTTAGAGACAAAGGTGTAATCACCAACATATCCACTAATATTAACAACTATTGTAATGACAGGAAATAGAGCTGCTCTAAGCCGTCTCTAAAAAGACTTTGCTGGTGTCAGGCCCTGTGGGAAACCTGCCTTTAGGTGAGTCAGCAACCACCAATCTCCACTGCTGCTTCTGCCTATAGACAAGCCCCTGTTTGCTGGGACACTGGATACGCCTTACCAGACACAGTTGCCCCTAGGTCTTAGTTAGCATGAAGGATGCTGACTTACAGGGTGAACCAGGGACTAGACTGGGCAAATGATGGGCTGGCCAGGCTTCTACACGGGAATGGCAGTCCTTCCAATACGTGGCACCATGGAGGTGAGCAGGAGAAAGGTCAGGGGTCAAGCTAAGGGTCGGAGGAAGACAACTCGGGTCAGACAGGCAGGCGTTGGTCCAGTCAGCAATCAGAGGAGTGGTCAGACAAGGCTAAGTAGGCAATAAATAAACAGAACTTAATACAGTGGCACTACAGCACCCAGCATCACATGACATAGGGAGGCTTATATAGGGCATGGGAGCAGGGGATTGGCCAGAGGAACTTCCGGCTCATTGGTCCAACAATAAGTCACAAGCTGATTAGCCCACCATAAACAAGGGCCTCCTGCCCCACATTCACCAATGGGGCCCGTTGTCCCTTTTTAACCAGCCTCCGGCGGGTGAGGTCTGCAGCGCTCCTGGAGGGCATAACAACCACAGAGACACGGAGGGAGGAGGAGAGATGCAACGCCACTCAAGCCAGTGCTGCTCGAGCCGATGCTGCCCGAGCAGGTGTCTGGGGCTGCTGTGCTGACTGGGGGATAGCCGCCTCAGTGCTCAGCTCAACTTATCAACAGATAAGTGGATCATTGTGACAGCTGGACTCCCACTTACAGGTGCTGTTGACTTTTAAAGGAGAACCCTCTCTTGCCCTAGACCTTGCTGCATGTTGCTCATTCGTATACTGTAACAATCTCTAATATGAGTTGGGGAATAAAAGTGGTAGCCTATTAGCGAGGGCACGGAGAGGCACAAAAAAAAAACAATGGTGGAGGCAATCAAATATCACAGGGGTACATTGCGACAAATGCCTAAAGGGATATCTGCACAATTCCAAGATTTTTATGAGAAGCTGTACAACTTGCCACAAACCAACCAAGCAACCTCATCTTACCAGATGGTCACTATAGACAGACAGAGGTGGACTTACAAGAAGCTCCCCTGAATAGTGAGGAGGTTATTAGGGCCATTAATGGCTCCAAGCCTGGTAAGGCACCAGGGCCAGATGGCTTTTCGGCTCTATATTACAAGACATTCTCTTGTCTTCTGACACCACATTTTATAGCAGAATTCGACAGCTCTGCATCCAAGGATGGTTTTCCAAGCACAATATTCTGAGACCCATATCACAGTCACAGGAGACCTGATGGCGATGTGGACAAGAGGTTAGAAAGATGACTCATATATGGTGGTCCTGCCAAGTGATACAGCCTCGCTGGAAGGAAGTATATAGAATAATTGGTATGCTTATACCTGTTCCCACTTCCTATTCCTATCCTATTACATTTTACCCATCTTCCTTACAAGCCGTATAAGGACTCACTGTGCTTGCATCTTTTGAACGAACCCAAGTCCTTGATACCAAGGCATCGGAGATCTAACATTACACCGACTGTGAGAGAGTTGCTTTTTAGAGTGCATTATATTGCGGAGATGGAAGAAATACTCCACTCCAAACGGGACCTGATGCTACAGTACTGTGAAGTGTGGCAGCAGTGGGAAGACTTCAAAACCCCCCACCATGATCCCTGCACTTTCTATGTCTCTCTATATCTGTATTTCTATGTTCCTAATTCAATGTAAGGCATGTCTCTTTGCCTATTCTTATCTACCCTATGGTAAAGCCATATAATTCCATGCCCTTTTAAGAGAGATCTCTAATCAACCTTTCTTTAAAAATGAACCTATGAGATGTTTTGGCAATACCGGTTACATGGTAGTGGAGGAAGTGACACCACTCAGATGAGAACGATGCACCTTTCCGGACCATTGATATTTAGCAGTTTATAGATAACCTGCACTTGAAAATGTTAATCTGCTTGCTTCCCCCCTGTTAAATGCATTGCTGATAGGCCATAGTTGTTATTATTCTCAATGTGACTAAATAAATGTTTATGTCCAACTTATATTTTTTCTTTATTAAGCTCAATAAAAGAAAGATTGTACCATAAAAGTTATGCCGCATATTAGTTTTAATGGTTTTAGGCGAGAGAGGCCGAATGGAGGAGACCAAAAATCCTTCCAGAGGGAAGGGGGTAGAGTGCGACTTGTAGATAAATATCTCAGGGCTCAGACCCTCTGGTTGTCTGTCTTCTGGGGGGTCACGTGACATGTGGAAGACGTCCCAAGGATCCATCAGGCCTACATGCCCCCTGTGGTTGCCCTGAACCAGTGCATATCACCTAACCGCTATAAGGTAATTTGACATTGTATCTGCTTATTCTGTCTGTGACTTACCACTCATAATTGCCCTTTAGACTTGTATATGAATCTGTTCATGCATGTATAATGTTGTCTTGTGTGCTCCCAAAGCCATTAAATACATAAATTAATCTTGGTCTGTCCTATTTTTTTATCCCAAACGCCATGTATTTGCTCATTTATAGTTACACGCTACTGTGCTGGCTTCTGGCCTGATATCTCTCACTAACAGACTACCGGTATCTAAATGAACTGGTGGCAGCTATTACCACTGGCAGGATTCACTTCACTCAATCATTTGTGGTAGTGAAGGGATCCCGCAGTTGGTCAAGGTCCTGATGACCTGTATTAACAAAAAGGTATTGCGTGATTTCAATGGAGGGGGCAGGTCAGACATTGGCACACCTGTCTATTGCAATGAAAGCAGAGGGCATGGCAGCACTCGCGTGACTGATGGTGGCTTGCGAGTCCGACACATCAATTCCGACCACTGCCTGCAGGCTGTGATTCATTGATCAGGTGAGTTATTTGCTGGGCTAGGACAGATCAGCAGCAGGAGACAAAAGGAGAGTACCTTTTTTATTGGATCACTTTAACAAACTGAGAAGGCAGCCCTCACCTAATTGCATGGTCCTTTGTGCGCCACACTGGAAAAAGGCTATAGGCAGATTGGGGACGATGCAAAGAAGAGCAACTATATTATTAAATAGGATGGAAGGTCTCTGTAACAATAAAACTTTGAGAAAATAAACATTTGGTGTCAGCTTAATATGCTCATGCACAAAACAGGTTTAATATCTGTGTGCAGGAGGCCTAAAAAAGCCTCTAATATTTGTATGTAACTGTAAGGTGGGCCCCCAGAGTCCATTCTCCTGGTGGGCCGAAGACACCCAAGTCTGACACTGTCAGAGGCTAGGGGCATACTTACCATAGAGGTAGGTGTCCATGGACCTGTTTCACAGGAGGGCCCGTGGCAAGCTACCTTCACTGCCGCTTTAGAAAATATGCCCCGGGCTTCATACTTACCTGGGGCCCAGTGAGGTCCAATTTCTTCCTGCCTGTTTTCCTAAGTTCCCCTATAAAAAGTGCAATGTGCTGGCACCTTAGTTCTGCCCTACATAACCTACAGTGCTCCTTGTAGACAGCGCGCATACTGCTTTTGTCACAGATCCAGCGTAGGGGGGGGGGGGGGGGGTGACAGCTTGCGTTGGGCCATCTTCTTCCATGGGCCTGGTAGCAACTGCCTTGTCTCTATGGTATGTCACCCTTGTGTACAAGTCTATTACAAAGAATTGGCAGGAAGCTCCAAAGGACAAGGTTGCCTCAGTTATAAATGGGGAAGAGGTGATTCTCAATTGTAGCATCTGGGTAAATCATTTCTGGATTTCCTTACAGTGTTGAATTGGCGCAAAAATGGATAACAGAGCTCAAAAGGCTTAAGCATGAATCTCAAGGGTTTTTGTTTTCCAATGGTGTAAAATGTAATTTCTGATGGAAAATAGGTGAGAGGCTCCAGAAGCAGCAGGGGACTGTCACTTCTTCCCTTGTGCCACTTATATCGGGAAGCATCCTTGCATACTGACTTTATTTGATAAAAATCTAAGTGTGGTGACAGGTAAACTGTAGTCAGCAGTGAGAAGCTATCATGGCCGAGTAGCTGCGCAGTACAGTTTTGTTGTGTCATTAAGGCGGCAGCATTAGACACCATTCTTCATTACCCTGCTCCGGCCTGTGTGACAGGGGGTTGGCAGAAGCTTTTAAGCTGTTTTCTTAATGGCATGCTGTCACACTTGCCCTTTGAACTTTGCTTTTTTTTGCTGCCATACACGTCTCAGGGGAGGTTTATAAATAATGTAACCACACGACAAGTCATCTTGGGGTTGTATTGTAGCCATGCAGTAACGCTAATATACATAAAATAGAAATTCTGAGAAAGTGCAGGATAATATACAAACCCAAGAAGGTTCTAGATACAGGCTTTGGAAGAACAAAGACGTTAAAGGCACAGTCCAGTGAATGCCACGGGGATGGAAGGGGATAAGCAAGGAGCTTACTTGAAGTTTGTCCCATATACCTTGATCCATTTTATGCAGCATGCTGTAGATCCTTGGCACAAATTTAGGCTTAGTGACTAGGGTGGATATTAAGCATATACATGTACAATAGGCTGTAATCTGAAAGCTAGTTGATGCCCTAAGACCCTTTATGTATATAATCAGTAAATGCAGTAGGGTTCAGGTGGTGATACTTTCTTTAGCCTGCAATAATGGAAGACTCCCCACCATTACATACAGATAATATATATCTATTGGAGCAAATCTGTGCTTAGTGACATATGTGACCAGCTCAGTATGTGAATCCTATCCACTCAACAATTCCATCCACCTGATCTCTGTAGGTTTCGGAGAGCTGCACGTAGCTTGTCATCAATACTAAACCCTGTTTCTGTTATGCAGATGGGATTTATTACTGATGAGCTCTTATACACTGCAGTCAATACTGCAATCTATTGCCATTTATCAGTGCTTCAGTGGGGTCAAATTGCCTTTGTATGCTTGAATATGCTCTATGAGTCAAAAGATCACCACTGAAACAAACTATTTAGAAACACTTTACTTTGATCTTTAATGTCTCTAAAAATATAAAAGAAATTGGCTGAACACCTCTACCAAAGACACAGCATATGTCACACCATCATCTACTTGCGCACATATTGATTTGCATTTTCATGTGCATAATAAACAAAACATAAATATAATAATAGATGTCAGCCTATGTATGTGGTTGCAGGATAAATTGGTTTACCTGCTTTTGATTCTCCAATTACAGTTGTGCTTGCCATTACTCTTGATCTAGCATCACCTTGTGCTTGCCATTCCTGAAATGACCCTTCATCTCCAAATACAAATTCATGATCAAAAGATCAAAAACAAGCAGGGAATGTTGCAAGAGTCAGTACAAATTATGGACCACAGCTACTACTTATTTTTGCTCCCCCTCCCCCACTATTGTTGCATTAAGATACTAAAACTTGGCTTCTTCTGTCCTCCTTTCAGTTTCTAGAACATCAACTAGGGGAATTCAGAAATAATAACTTAATGCTTTCCGAGCAAAATAGCTCACAGTACAGGAAGGAAAAGCAATCCCCCCTCCTCCGTAAGAGTCCAGAATGGGGTGATAAGTTGACTGGCATATGTTTGGCACCACTACTAGTGGCCGCACCAATCTGTGGAAAACAAGATGTCTGGGATTAGGACATGTTTAACATTTACATGGATCGTAATATTATATTTACAGTATATGTAGAAAGGTAAGTTAATTGCATTCTCACGTTAATTAATGCCAAAATATGATGAAGGAAAAATGTAATCCGTTGGCTGGGGGTGAGTTCATTATATGGAAATCCATAAATTTATATTAACTGCAAGCTATTGACTCAATTGTGTCTTCAGATTGCATCTCATTAGTTGTTGAGTGATTTCCTCCTAACTTGCATACATTTAGCCCTATTCCTTAATTGTCATCAGTCAGTGGGACATGTGGTACACTACAGTATATGAAAAGCACATGCATTGGTTGTCATTTTGCAGTTTACTTGTTGTAGACAAAAAAAATTGCAGCGGTTGCGGTTGTCACATCATGGTTGTGTAGTCATCCGACCAGACTCCAGGTTGCATTTAACACCTTCTGGGATTGCACATTTCCATGTCCCTGGTCATTTTAGGAAGCATTTTTTTAGTATTAGCATTAGTTTAGCATTAGTCTCTATATTTAATACATGCATAATCTTATTAACTTACACTCCCTGTACAGACATAGAACACCCAACTCCTCCAATTTTGAGATTTTCATTTTACAGTACATTGACAAAAATAATGGATGCACCATCCACAACATTTCAAGAAGGAAAGTGAGCAGAGATATTAGGCCCTCTTCCATATATTGAGTAGAACCATACTCTGAAAATTACTTTGTAAAAGACAACAAATTATTTAAAAGACAAAACCTTCAAGGACAAATCTATGAAACCCAGAGGTGTCTTTGAATTCACACAGGCAGTGAAATCAATTCACATCATGATGAGAAATCACTTTCTTTTCTAGAGGATGCACGGCCAGCTTGTTTGGTTTTCATTTATCTGTAGAGCAGGGATATCCCCAGAGTAATAGAGGACGAAAAGCACTATAATGTGAACAGCAGTGTGAATATTGAATAAAACTGGTGCACAAACTAACTAAGCTTGTGTTACATTGGTCTACGTTCCCTTACCTGGCTGCCAAATCACCAATCCTTGTCATCACTGACGTTCACTAGGGTTTTCCAGGTGCACTTCCCATGTACTTCACTGACTGTCAGTGGCCACATGAAGCCATGAACCTTCCAGGTATTAGGCTTTTGACTGCAGTATGCATGGGAAGCCTAGTTGATCACAGCCTTGAGAAAGGAACCAGCAGTTCCGAAACGTGGGCTCTATTTCTTTGCGATCACGCTCTCTAAATATTCTGGTAATGCTATTTTAGTGATATGACGGACGTCATGAGATATGACGGACGTCATGATTAGCACTATTTGTGTATGTATATGTATGTACTTATGATGCAAACCGACATGTTATTCTTGGTATGATGTGATGCTCTTACATTTCTAAGCTGACCAGGAATAGATTATGATTGGGTATAATATATACTCTTACATATGGTTTTCCTTAACTGTTCATACCCTGGTCAGCAAATCCACTGTTCTACTCTTCAGGACCTGTACATAGACCCCTCATTAGCCTCTACATTGGTAATATTTTACCCTACTATAGCCATGATTGACCTGTATATGTTAATATAGTATCATGTACTTCCCTTTATCTTGAGGTGGTCCACGATCCTGGAGACTGTTCATATTTCCACATACCAAAGTACCTTTACTGTATCCTTTTTGTATAGCTTGTAAATATATACATTGCCCTGATTTGTCATATATTACCTATATAAATACCTTTTTATTTGCAAGAAACTCATGAGTATGGTGTGCATATATCCGCCGTTTCTAGATAAGACTGTATAAAGTAAAGTGTTAGGTGGGGAGACACCTTGGATATATTTTTTGCACCCAATTAAGTAGTGGAATGAAACATTGACTCATTTGAGGTGTGCTGAAAACCTACAATTTTGTATATTAAGCCTAGTTGATCAACTCTCCAAATTATTTTTGCTTGGATTGTCACTTTAAAGGGTACATATTCCACCATAACAAGATGGGATAGCTATTTGGAATGGCTACTGCTTTTCAGGACTGCAGCAGCATCCCTGGCAGTGACACATGGCACCATGCCTTTCTGGTGAACCCACCTTGGCCACTGGAAATCACCCGAGATGTGGAAACAACATGGAGAGAACTAATGGCCCATTTCAGGAATTCATATGGAGAAAATAAGCGATGGGCATCCCAAATTGAGACATCTGGAGGGTACGCTACACAAAATCCAACCAAGGCCTTCTCAATGCAAATGATCTTCCTAGTGTTATAAAATACTAAAAAATGTCCCATCAGTTTAAATAAATTACATCCCTAAACACCCTATTTAGCAATATAAATATCCTATCAATTCATAAGACCCCAAACAGAGAAATTCTCCCTTAAATCACTTCCACTTACCCAGATAAGTAAACCACATATGTGACTGGGTCCATAAAAAACATCTAAACAATCTAAACTGACCATTTGGGGGTTCTCAAAGTGGGACAGTTTAAACCAGTTCTGGTTGATGGGCATGGTAGGGGTGTGGTTTAGAGTGTGGCTTAATTTCGGGTCATATGCTCTAGGAATAAGTGGTCTATAAAAGATGTTGGTGATTGAGCCAATGCTCAGAAGTCCAACCATTCCACTGCTACCATTCAACCAAAGAGTCATAGCAGTCCACCCAGACATCCAGAATTCTGCATGTGGTGGGACAGTCTTCCCCATATCAGCAAAGTGGGATATTTAGGTGGTTCCAGAGTTTTCTGAGGGACAGAGGGTCTCAAAGTGGGACTATTTCATCGAAAGAGGGACATCCGGTCAGTTTAATCATCTAATCTCCCTCCCCATTTCCTAACAGACATTCAGACATATAATAGACTTCCTTACAAATACTAGCTTGTAGCTAGTATTGTACATAAAAATAAAACAATAGTGGCCATTGTAGTAATAGGGTGGTGTATAGCCACTGGCCTCTCACCACAATGAATGGGCTGTCTGCAGCTATTATAACAACATTAGTAAGCAGTATGGATTTCCACCGTGACTCCTGAGAATTTCAACGGGGATTATTGATCGCACTGCAGATTTGGGAAAGAAGAGAGCGATGTTGTCTACTCCACTCCCTCATATTTCAAATGCCCATGGGAATCTGTGCACAGGATTTTTCCAGTATAAAATGACATGACTATAATGCTGGCTAATGCTGTTACTGTGAAAAGCAATACTGGAGATGTAAAATTAATATATTCTTAGGCTGTTATGGTTGATGGCAGAAGGAGACCACATTGTCCAGGGGCTTATATACCATAGAGGCAGGGGAGGCAGCTGCTACCGAGATCTTGGGAGAAGGGGGGACCCCATGCAAGCTGTCTACCCCCACCTTGCAGCATCCATGGCAAAAGCACCGGGCAGATGCTACCCCAGTATGCAGTGTTGGCGCAGTGTCTGCTGGGAGCACCAGGGCCCAGAGCAATAGGTTCGGCATAGCGGAACTAAGAAACTAGTGTATTGTTTACCATCAGTGCTCTGTTCAATTAGCTCTCAGGTAAACAAGATGCAAACAGCCTTGGGAAGTACCTGACCTTTCTGGGCCCCTCGACAATCCAGGGCCCACACTGCGCCAATGCTGCCTCGAACTCCAATCAGACCTCAGACCTAATTCGGGATGCCCATGTGTGTGTAACCCCCCAAGACCATCTGAAACCTGCCATACCACATTCACATGCTCTCCTACAATCATAAGCATATATTGCTGTGCATATTAATGCTGAATTAATTGCACGCTGCCCCCCCCCCCCCCGGCTGGTGCATCAGGCTGTGCACACAATGTCTGGGGAGGCTGCACACATTGGATTCACCCATAACAGGCAGCATGCAGAATATCCCCACAAACCTCCTTTTAACCTCCTTAGCGGTGATCCCGAGCGTGACTCGGGGTTAATTTGCGCTGTAAGTAGCGGTAACCCCGAGTCACGCTCGGGATCTATTTGGCAGAGGAGCAGGGCGGCGCAGTCTCCTTACCTTCTCCCTGCGATCCAGCGATGTCCCCGCTGCGATCGCAGGTGAGAGCCGCGGCTGCGGCGTCCGTCGCACTTCCGGGTTCCGTCTCTGTGAGCCGCAGAGGCTCATGGGGGCGGAGCCGTGCGTCAGAGACAAATGTAATGGTAACGCTTTCGTTACCATTACATTTGCCTCTATCATAACGCCAGGGGGGTTAACAGGCAGTTTGCAGAATCCTCCCTCCCCCCCAATCACCCCATAACAGGCAGCGTGCAGAATCCCCCATATAACAGGCAGTGTGCGGAATCCCCCCCCCCAATCATCCCATAACAGACACTGTGCAGAATCCCCCTCAATCACCCCATAACAGGCAGTGAGTGGAATCCCCCAACCCCGAATCACCCCATAACAGGCAGTGTGCATAATCCCCCCCAATCACCCAATAACAGGCAAAGTGCAGAATCCCCCCAAATCACCCAATAGCAGGCAGTGTGCAGAATCCCCCCCAATCACCCCATAACAGTCAGTGTGCAGAATCTCCCCAATCACCCCATAACAGGCAGTGTGCAGAATCTCCCCAATCACCCCATAGCAGGCAGTGTGCAGAATCTCCCCAATCACCCCATAACCGGCAGTGTGTGGAATCCCCCCAATCACCCCATAACAGGCAGTGTGCAGAATCCCCCCAATCACCCCATAACAGGCAGTGTGCAGAATCCCCCCAATCACCCCATAACAGGCAGTTTGTGGAATCCCCCCAATCACCCCATAACAGGCAGTGTGCAGAATCCCCCAACCCGGAATCACCCCATAACAGGCAGTGTGCAGAATCCCCCCAATCACCCAATAACAGGCAGTGTGCAGAATCCCCCCAATCACCCCATAACAGGCAGTGTGCAGAATCCCCCCAATCACCCCATAACAGGCAGTGGGCAGAATCCCCCCAATCACCCCATAACAGGCAGTGTGCAGAATCCCCCCAATCACCCCATAACAGACAGTGTGCAGAATCCCCCCAATCACCCCATAACAGGCAGTGTGCAGAATCCCCCAATCACCCCATAACAGGCAGCGTGCAGAATATCCCCACAAACCTCCTTTTAACAGGCAGTTTGCAGAATCCCACCCCCAATCACCCCATAACAGGCAGTGTGCAGAATACCCCTCAATCACCCCATAAAAGGCAGTGTGCAGAATGCCCCCAATCACCCCATAACAGGCAGTGTGCAGAATAAAATATATTGTTTCAAAAATTCTATCAATAGTGACTTTTCCTATATTTTTTCTTCTCTGTATCATTTCTTTTCTCTATCATTTCCACATTTCTTTGTATCTCTCTTTTCTACTTTAATAGAGTCTTTATTTTTTCTGTGCTCCTTTATTATTAACATATATAACATCTCTATCTGCTGTTTTTGTGTTCTTTATGTCTTTATTTCTTATAAATGTGAAAGTACAGTGTGTGTGTGTGTGTGTGTGTGTGTGTGTGTGTGTGTGTGTGTGTGTGTTTAACTCGAGGGGGGGGGGGGGTGGCACCCAACTAAGCTGTACAAGGGGCAACATTTTTACCTAGGGCCAGTCCTGGTTGTTCAAAATTATGTTAGCTTAGCAAATGAGAATAAGCATTTAGTGAACAGGCTCCAAGCACAAAGAGGTTAACTACTGATGATGTAACCCTCAGCATATTGACCCTGTGCAAGCTTTGTCCAGTGCAAACATCCTCCTCAGCAGAGCCTGAAGCTGCATCCTCAGTGGTCCTGAGCCTGTCCCCACCCTGCAATCCTCTGCAGCAGCAAGCCTCAGCTTTCCAAGATAAAAGGCTGATTCATTTACATGCCAACACCCTGATATAATTCACTGTCACTATGCACAAAGCCTCGCCCTCTATTCGTCTCCTAAAGCAGGGTGGGGATGAGCGCCAGCACCCTGCCTCACTCCCTGCTCAGCTGATTGGAGATCTGCTCCCCTGCAGAATTGGATGGCCATCCAGCTCAATGCATCTCTTCTACCCCCCTCCCCAGTCTCCAGAATCTCCTATATCACGCACGCTGCATCATTGCATCATTATATCGCCTCATCTAACTATCCAATGGCGACCAGCAGCCATGAGAAGATTATCAATAATTAAATGCCACCTCCAAGGACACAGGGCACCTATTCAGGAGTATCTGAAGAGGTCATTTATTTGCAGATTAAATATAAAAAAAGTTTGCCGTTGTCTAGTTTGCTACAGATTAGATTCATATTTGATTTTCTGCTATAAGAAATACAAACTAAACCTCATCAATTTATGAGAGATCCCCTAAAATAAATACTCCTTAATCTATAAAAGACCCCCTATGCAAAATGAATACCTTGCTTTAGTACAAAGATTGCCAGATGCTATTAAAGAGGCGCAATCAGCTCCCTGTCCCGCTGTGTGAAGCGCCCTGCAAAAGCTCACCTTGCCGGGCTAACCCAAGCACATGCGTAGTCAAATTCCCGGCTACCCTCTGGCTGAAGAGTGTACCGGTGGGGAGCGGCCAGCGGCTCGCTCCACTGGCCTTTCCTAAGCCATTCTGATGTTAGCTGAATGGAGCACGAAATCGCTGGCAGCCGGCACATACACGATCGTAACGTTGGAGCCCTGCACCCCTATTTTCACCCTGCTCCATACTGCACCCCTATCTCCACCATGCATTGTGCTGCACCCACATCTCTGCCCTGCTCTATGCTGCACCCCCATCTCTGCCCTGCTCGATTCGGCATCATTATCTCCACCCTGCTCCATGCTGCATCCCCATCTTCACCATGCTCCATGCTGCATCCATATCTCTGCTTTTCGCCATGCTGCCCCATCTCTGCCCTGCTCTATGCTGCTCCCCATCCTTCCCTGCTCCATGCTGCACCCACTACTTCACCCTGCTCCATGCTGCACCTACTACTTCACCCTGCTCCATGCTGCACCCCCATCTCTGCCCTGCTCTATGCTGCTCCCCATCTTCACCATGCTCCATGCTGCATCCACATCTCTGCCTTTCTCCATGCTGCACCACCATATCTACCCTGCTCCATACTGCACCCCCCATCTCTGCCCTGCTCTATGCTGCTCCCCATCCTTACCCTGCTCCATGCTGCACCCACTACTTCACCCTGCTCCATGCTGAACCCCCATCTCTGCCCTGCTCTATGCTGCTCCCCATCCTTACCCTGCTCCATGCTGCATCCACATCTCTGCCCTGCTCCATGCTGCAGGCCCATCTTCACCCTGCTCCATGCTGCACCCCCTACTTCACCCTGCTCCATGCTGCACCCCCATCTCTGCCTTTCTCCATGCTGCACCCCCATCTCTGCCTTTCTCCATGCTGCACCCCCATCTCTACCCTGCTCCATGCTGCATCCACATCACTGCCTTTCTCCATGCTGCACCCCCATCTCTACCCTGCTCCATGCTGCACCCCCATCTCTGCCCTGCTCTATGCTGCTCCCCATCCTCACCCTGCTCCATGCTGCATTCAAATCTCTTCCCTGCTCCATGCTGTACCCCATCTCCACCCTGATCCATGCTGCACCCCATCTCCATCCTGCTCCATGCTTCACCCCCATATCCACCTTGTTCCATGCCGCCTGCACCCACATCATTACAGGGGCAGTCGTGGCCTAGAAGAAGGAATCTACCTGTGTCACTAAACCCCCTGAACTCCCTGGGCGCTACTCCATGCTGCACCCCAATTTCTGACCTGCTCCATGCTGTACTCTATTTCTGCCCGGTTCCTTGCTGCACCCCATCTCTGTCCTGCTTCATGCTGCACCCTATTTCTGCCCTGCTCCATGCTGCACCCTATTTCTGCCCTGCTCCATGCTGCAGCCCCATCTCCACCCTGGTCCTTGATGCACCTCCATCTCTGCCCTGCTCCATGCTTCCCCCCATATCCCCCTGCTCCATGCTGCACCCCCATCTCTGCCCTGTTCCTTGCTGCATCCCCATAACCACCCTGCTGTATGCTGCACTGCTCCCCCATGTTTGCTCTGTTCTCCACTGCACCCACATTGCTGCCTATTTCTCTGCTGCACCTACATATCTGCCTTGCTCCCTTTCTCCTTTTCCATGCTGCACTGCATTTTTCTGAAGTTGACCATTAGGGGGCACAGTACAGAGATGGGGGTTCAGCAGCTGAACTTCCATCTCTGTACTGTGCCCCTTTATGGTGGCAAGTGTGGCTCAGGTGACAGTGAATGGCTGGGCCAGCAGCTCTGTTTGTGGGGCCCAGAACAGCCCCCAGCCGACAGTGTAAAACATTCTCCAACCTGGGGTTGAGCAGCAGGTGAGGGACAGCAACTGTCAGTGTTCATAATATACTGTATCTGCACAGCGGGCAATGGAAGTGTCATTGTGTTACTCTTAAAGTTGTCACTTTATGCCACAGGAGGCATCAGTGGCATTAACAATTTTAACAGTAAGATGCACTGGTACCAGCCATATGTTTCAATTTCCAACTAATTTCTATGTCACCTAAGACAAAGCTCTAGATATTCCTTCAAGACCTGATTCAGCACCATGAGAAATGCTTTTTCTCTTGTTTTTTGTAAATAAAAAATTGTTTATAATGATTTTTCCGTTTGCAATTCAGCACCATTTTTAGCTGTGCAAATTTGTAAATGATTTGCACAGCTAAAAATGGAGCTGTGGAGGAAAATAATCATTATAACATTTTTTCTCACAAATAATGTGCTGAATTAGCCCTATAATCTGAACCCTTGTTCAGTCTATGAGATTCATCAGCAAAATGAATGTGATCATGGCTGTTAGGGCTCGCCAATACTCACCTTCTAATAAGCCCACCACATTGCAGTCTAACAGCTAGCTATTCTGTTTTTGCTGGATGTCAATAGTTGCCCCCCAAGCTCTTCCAAACATGGAGGATTAGCACTAGTAATATCATTTTGCAGAGCTGCAATGGTCATTGTATGTGGCAGCATGCATTCACTGGACCCAGACCCCTAAAGGCCATGGAGTGCATGGTTCCCATCAGCAGGGGCCCAGTGTGAGCCCTGGGTTGCCAGCCCCTGTGCCTGGTGTGGCAGATGGGCATACTTTTTTGTTTTATTTACTAGGTAAAAATATAGGGGAAACAGGCAAATCATTTCTCCTCGTATATACTTGGATGCACTCAGTGGAGTACAAAATGCCGGATAGTGGGGCTCACTCAAGCGGATCAATGTGCGCATGGTAAGTGTTTTTTCATATGATTTAATTATTTATTCTTTTATTACTATATAAGGGTTTAACAAGTAAGAGCATAGTTATAAGGTTATAAGTCCGAAACGCGTTAGCGGCTGTTACATCGATTAACTCTTGCCAGGACTGTTGTCACCTTGGATTTTAAGGTTTGCCTGATACATTGGAGATGCTTTTAATTTTACTGAATAAAGGAATGCTTTTATTATTTGGAGTGTGGACCATACACTCTTTCTGAATCTACATGGAATTGAGACCACCCAAAGTCGGGCACCCAATCTACTCATGGAGAGCATCAACATTGTTTGTAGTTTTCACTCAAGCGGATAGCCTGCAAATAGACCCATGTCCGGCTCATCACTATAAATTTACCTGTTTAACACAGGCACAGTGCAAAGATAACAGCATGGACAGTCAATAGCAGAGATATTTTGGCTGATTTAATGGGCCCTGGACTGATATCAGGAAGAACTGCGAAGGTCTGATGTTGAGTTGGCAGGAACACACTGCTGCATTATATGTAGTTGCTTTGCTGTCGGCACACTGCCAAATAATGGATCGATAACTACAGTATCTAGAATAGAGCAATCATTCAGCTATGGCAGCCATTGCTAATGCAGTAAATACACCACTCGATATTTTATTTTATTCCAGACCATAGCTCTGGTAAGGAAAGTAGGTTATTAATTATAGATGCTTACAGTCAGAGGAAAAGGGTTATAGAAGTAATCTAATACAGTGGAATAGTTTATCTGCTAGGCCTTTATACCAGAGACATTTATAAAGGTATGTATGTATTGCAGAAGAGCCAGCAAATGTCTTCTAACTCTCCAGATCTCCTAAAAGTGAAGTCTTTCCTATCTATGTGCCAGCCACTTAAGTACTACTTCATTGCCAGAACATATCTGTAAAAAGTCTTGCTGATGAAGGGTCATCACAATCAGGCTTAGACAGGTTGCAGTGAAGAATCTATGCATGCCAGTGGCTTAACTAAATGTGATGGGGTCCTGGTGCGAACATTAAATGGGGCCCTGTCAAGCCTCATACAGTAAACTTTTTTCTGTCTTTGCTATCATTTACATGCAAGACTCAAACAGCAGGGACAAGTGGTGCCTCCTTTCTCTAAAATATGGCAAGTGGTACAAATATGGTATATAAGGTGGAGGAGCAACAATGATGGGTTCCCTCTGACCCTCTGTGCCCCGGCGCAGTTGTAACCCTGCACCCACTATAGTTACGCCCCTGCTGCAGGCTCACTGAGTTAAGCAGACATGGCTACCAGCAGGGGCGCAGTGATCAGCATGTTCGGATGCTTACATAATTGCTGCAGCACCCGCTGGCCTGCCACTCACTGTACCCTGTAGACATCTGTCAGCAGCCCTTCAAGTCTAATGGATGACAGTCTTTTCAATCAAACTGTGAAGTATCCAATTACGGCATCCCACGGTGCATGCATCAAATGAATTCGCAAGTGACACCACCACCGACTAATTTATTCACTTACCAGAAGTTTAAGATCAATGGCATATAAATGGCAAGCAACCAGTGAGTGCATTGCATTTTACTTTTGGTATATTAAACTCGGTTTTTGCATTATTGCACTATTTTGGCTTCTCTGTTCTCTCTGCATGCCTATTGTCTATTATTACATGGGATCCATATTCTGAGAACGTCTATATTCATTCCCCTTAGGAAGATTCATATGTGGGGTTGTTTGATCCATCCTATGGGAATTTGTGTCAAAACCTGTTGCCGTTGGAGATCGGGCTGCTTGCCATTTATATGCCATTGATCTTAAACTTCTGGTAAGAGCATAAATTAGTCGGTGGTGGTGTCACTTGCGAAATTCATTTGATGCATGCACCGTGGGATGCCGTAATTGGATACTTCACAGTTTGATTGAAAAGACTGTCATCCATTAGCTCTGTGTTTTTTTGTTGCACTATTGACTACGGAATTGGGACTTCTGTACACGTTGAGCTAAATCATAATATTGTTCTTTAATTATGATGCTATATTTCTTAGCCCTTCAAGTCTGCTGAGTGCACAGACCAGGGATTCTCATAGGTCCTGTGCATGCACAGTTAAACTGACCATTTCTTGGGGTCCTGAAAGTGGGAGGTTTAAACCAGTTGTGGGTGATGGGCATGGTAGGGGTGTGGCTTAGCGTGTGGCTTAGTTACAGGTCATATGCTCTAAGAATATAAGTAAGTCACCCGCTACCATGCCGGCAGGTAATTTGCCACCTCCCACCCCTTGAACTAAGATAATGGTCCCCTCCATGATGGACAGTGGGAGGATGCTTCCCTGCACTGTAGGAGGTAGGTATAGTTTAATATTATATGTATAAATGAATATATATATGAGCCCACCCATATGCAGATAACACTGGACCTCTGCACAGCTAGCAGGCACACCCACCAACTGGGAGCACATGAGATTGAGACTTGTATTAAAAAGAAGCAGGGAAAAGCAAGGGTCTTTATAGCGGTGAAAAGCAAGCAGACATGAAGACAAGAAGTCCATAGTAAGCACAACTTTCCCATGTAGGATGTAGGACAGACTGCTTAAAAGCCATCCATCAGCCAGGGAGCCTTCCGAGATAAGACTGGCCCTGCTGAGGGTTGTGTGTTGAGTATCAGTAGCTTAAATGTCCACCTAACAAAGATCAGGGTGTCTAAAGCACTGGGCCGAGGGGTACTAACAAGTCTGTTGCACTACAGTATGTACATATCAATGAGCAGTTTTAATGGTATATTATTTTGGTCATTTTTTCACCTTATTTTATAAAGTCCCTGTCGGGGGAAAAATGTAAAACAATGTATACTCACCAGTAGTCTCCCACAGCTGATTTGCCCAATAACGGTAGTTTGCAACTTCATTGGTGATCATGGTGACTGGCCTGTTCCGTTCACTACAATGGAGGGGACAAGCCATCGCCACACTCTGTTAAAATGAATGGAGCAGGTGTGACCAGTCTCCGAGAGTGATGGGAAAAAGCAGCCAGGCAACTGCAGGCCGGGCGGTCATGAGTTGAGATGGTGCGGTCTGCATCTCCGGTGGAAGTAAGTTTTAAACTCCTGGTATATGGATGATCAGCTGCAGGGGACTATTGGTGAGTACCATGTTTCCTCCTCCATATTTTACTCCAGACAGTCCCTGTTGTACAGAAATTTAAACTGATGCTTTTAAATCATGTTTTACAAGTACTTGTAGACAAACCGTAATATGTACGTGAATATTTTATACACCTGAATAAAGATGCAGAGAGAGATATGGGAAAAGTTTAAATGATTTTTGCTGGACAGGTTTTCCCATATGAAAAAGAACAGCATAATAATGGGAGTGATTTGGAAGGGAAGCATTGCAGTAGCAATGGCCTGTGGCTTGGCAGCTGTTTGGCCGACATTCATCCTCTGCAATGCCGCGCTCACTACAGTTATTATCAGGTCACATTCCAAATGCAATTTTCATCTTTTTCTTACAGTAAATGTAAAAAAAATCCTCCACTCACCCATTGGATGTCGTTATCACTGAAAAAGGTTCCTTCTACATTTGAGACATTCAGCGTCAATAACAATGTCAATATAAAATCTTGTCTGTTAAAAAAGACTTACAACCACATTAGGATTGTGCCCCCATATCTGTGAACACCCCTCCCCTGGGCACCCGCAAAAACGTACCTTTCCCCGCTTCAATGCTGCATGCGTGGGCTCTCGTCCAATCAGAAACGTTTGCCTTTTATCAAACAGTTTTCAGTAGGGAGCGCACGCTGCCGCATCCCCTGCATCCTCGGCTGGTTTGCTTGTGTTGCCAGGGTTACGGGGGATGCGGCAACGTGCACTCCCCATTGATTTCATTCAGAGCCCTTTGCCGAATGACGTAATCAAGACGAGGCCACGCATACACCATTGGAGCAGGGAAAGGTGACCTTTCGTGGCCAAACTGGGGGGTTTCACACAGTGGGGCATCCCAATTCAGAAAACCCCAGGGGCACAGAACAAAACCCCAGAAAGTCAAGTTCCTGGGTTGGATTCGTTTGACAGACCAGTACATTCAGTACAGTGACTGACCTGTCATTCGAGGTCCCAGCTTCAACTTCATGCTCACCCCCCAGTAACTTTAAGTTTTAATTAAGTTTTAATTATTGTCCAAATTGGGAAGTAGAGTGTTACAAGATGCTTTCTCTATTATTTACTAGTTGTATGACCAAGTTATAAGGTCAGGAAGCACTTTTGTCACTTTATATGGTAACTGTTACTCTAAGTTGTTGGTTTACATTTATATTTAAAGTATGTTTTTGTAATATTTAATACATTTAATAAATATTTAATAAATATTATTATTTTACTATATTATTATATTATATATTTGTATATTATTTTACTATTACTATTTTTCTACAATTTAATTCCAATTGCAAATGAATTCCAATAATGTCAACAGTTATGGCTAATGACTTCTAATTATACAGCTGGAGAATTCAATGAAACTCCTCTCCCTTGCAAATTACTTAGATTATTGTTATGTTATATTGATATGATGTAACCAATATCTGTCCTTGTTGATATTGCAATTTAAATGTCAAAAATGGGTGTAGCAAAATCCATTAAAACCAGAGGTTTTACGCTCTCCCTACAATGAATTTAAATCATGGTAACCTTCCAACTCACTTCTTAGCATCTATCACAGCATTATAATGATATGCTTTGTCTGTGCCCAGTAAACACTGTAACAATAATAATTACACTCTAATAATAGAATCTTTCTTGTATTGCTGAGCCCTTTGTACCATTGCTCTCCTTCCTCCTGCTGAGTAGCAGCCTCCTGTTAATTAAAGATTTAAATATCTGAGGAAGCAGGAAAAGATGGTTTGACTTTAGTTGTATTTCGGTTGTCAGCAAAGTTTTTGCCTTTCTGCGGTTCTGCTCATTGGCGATTCCATCTAACATTAACCCCTTGATTTGTTTTTTTATCACAGTTGACTGTGGATTTGTTTTGCAACGCAGCTCCATTAGGGAGATTGTAATTAGTATTTTCATATCTTTCTGTATTAGATCTGTACTCACCTTTATCTGGCACACGTTGCTTATTAGTTACTGTGCAGGGGGCGCTAATGAGTTTTAAAGATTTCTAAGGACAGAACTCTCATCTAGGCTGATTTAAGATTAGCGCCATGTATTGCCATTTGAGGGTCTATGTAGCGGCCCTTAGAGCGTCCGCAAGTGGACACTGCAAGCGGGTGTCTTGTGCTATAACCTAACGTAGCGGGTGGACAAGTGACGCTGTACTATACTGTCCAGCATTGATAAATGTGATGTCTGGAGGTTGCTGTAGAAGCGCTCTCCCTCAATCAATGCACATGTAGCGCCCCGAGGGAAAGCAGCCAGGGCAACGCCACATATAACAACAGGACACCGCTGCAGCGAACGATAGGCAGCACCAGGTAAACAGGACCAACAGCCTGGCACAGTTGGAAAAGAAAAGTAGCAGCCATTTAGGACCTCCTCTCCAACTGACATAACTGAAATGCAAAGTAACAGGAAGCCTGACTCGACTTCCTGTTTGCAGGTGGCCTGCAAGCCTATGAGCAGCCATCTTGTTTTAAAAATTTATAGCAGCAGGCGTTAGAAAAATGTAAATGGATTTTTATGTGCAGAAATCTAAATTGCCCTGGAGAAGAATTCATATGAGCAATGTTTGTTGTATTGGTCTGGTTTAATTCATTTTTGACTGTTGGTCCACTTTAAATGCATCCGGCACTTGGCGCTGAAGCCCATATGTAAGAAAATCAAGCACAAAGCCAGCGCCGGCGCACTAAAACCAGAACCAAAACTAGAGCGCACAGCGCCGGACGCTATATGAAAAAAGTTTGTTTTTTAACACATATACCAGAACGCACCAGAGTGAAAACATATGGAATGACATTGTTTTAACACTGTAACAATGACACTGCAATGGCCGACCTGCACATACAATTCTGCATAAAAAAAGTGTTTGGTTGCTGGGTAAAATGCTATTTATACACAAGCAGAAAAACACCATTGAAATGTATGGGATAACGCTACTGAGCGACTGGTGCTACATGGCGCTGCTGAACACACAGCGCCGGCGCTTTGCACTGAGCCACCGATAGTAATACATTCGACGCTACATGACGCTATTGACTTTCATATATATGGTTTTCACATACTGCGCCCGGCATTCACCTCCTTTTTCTTAAATCCTGAATATTATTTATGGTGGCAGGGAGGAGCTTTTCGTTTCTGGGGCCCCATGCAAAGTTGTGTCTGAGGGCCCTAATCAAAGACTTTGTATAGCGAAATACAATATTAACACACCTTGTCAGGGATGTAGCCATGGCCTGCACATGCACTGTGAGAGTGCAAGCAAACTTTTGCCATTGTCCGACTATGGCATAGAAAATTGTCTGTAAATTGCCCATATGGCATCCAAATTCTACTCCCTATGGAATCCTAAAACTAGGATGCCCCACTGTGTGAAACCCCATTAAATTGCCGCACCCACTCACCTAACCTCATTCCAATGACACATGCGCAGGTCACGGCCTCACTAGATGCATACCCAGGTCAGTCATTTGTGATTGGCTGGTCTGGGCTTTCCCCAGCTAGAGGTGAGGGTGCAGCCCAAAGTGGCCCGCTCTGCACCATTTAGCTTGTTAGCTGCTGTAATGTTACAGCATCTTGCATAACTGTATGGAGCTGAGCACTGATTCTGCAGCTGCTGGCTCATGTAAGTGTACAGTGGCTTCCTATCTGCTGCACACTCTGCATTGTGTATTTAGACGACACCCACACTCTCCACAGCCCATCCACCCACTGAGAGTCGCCATTTACTTATTTAAACAAAACGTTGCCACCGATCTGGCCCTGCTTCTGGGAGCCCCTGGCAGGTGGGGGCCCCATGCATTTTCATGGTTTGCATGGTGGTTAAGCACGCCACTGTATGGAGTGAGGGGGGAGTATGCTCAGCTTATTCCTCATTGGTGGGGCTGCAAGGGCACTATGCATATTATTGGGGGGGGGGTGGTTTCTGATCCTTAAAGGGGCTGCAAACCCAAATGGCAACTCACCTGATGCCTGTCCTATGTGGCTCTCCTCCATTTCAGCTTGTGACTCCAAGCTTTGCCCTCTTCTCAATTAATTTGTCCTGTACATAAAACATGTACATGTAAATGTAATGTACATGTAAAAAAACGGTCTAGCCACTCAGTGCTTTTTATGTAAGCGATTATGCCAAACCACAGTGGTCCCACATCTGTCTCTGACCAGAGAGAGTATGATCATGACTCATAAAACTGCTTCATAATATGCCCTTTCTAGCTCAGCCATGACCAAGGAAATTAAAGCAAAGAAATCAGATTTGCTTATAATACATAAGGTATTTACAGATAATTGGAGATTTTGAGATGCTTCGGAATTGCTTATTGCACACTGTTCTCAAGGGTGATAAGGTGGGAGGGCATTAGTGAGTTGTTTTTTGTTATGTTATTGCTCAAACTGGGCTTAGCACAGAGGGGGGGGGGTGTTACAAAATGCTTGGACTTCCTCTTTAATCGTCCATGGAAAATCCCAAAATTCAGTTGGTTACTAAGAATTGCCACCCCCATGCAGACTGAACTGGCTCTTAGACCTTCCATGGCTGGCAATCAATCCTGCAATGACCTGGGCACCGGGATCTTTTTTGCATAATCCGAGAGATCTGTTGGGATGGGTGCAAGCAGCTAGATTAAGGTGTGGGCAAAATTTATTCCAGGCATGAGTGTCTTATCAAAGTCTGCATGATAGTCAGGACTGGTCCTACCTAAACTGACCTTCATTTGGGGTCCTCAAAGTGGAGTATTTGATGGGCGTGGTAAGGGCAAGGTCTAGCGTGTGGATTAAAGCAGAACAAAACCCACCTGGCTTGGCCCTGAATCTAAAAGATCCCAGGGTCAGCTGCCAGGGCACCAGTAATCACTCACCTTTCCTCTGTCCAATTGCGCCTGCGCCGTCCAATCAGAGCCACCCGCTGAATTGAGGCAATTCGGCAAGGCAGCACTGCTTGTTGTGAATGGGGAGCGAGAGCGGACACATCCCCTCATCCTCCGGCTCCTGACCCAGCCCTTCAGATAGGCTGGGGTGCGAGCACAGGGCAGCAGGGGATGCGGTGGCTCTCGCTCCCCATTCACACTAATCAGAGTTGCTCACTGAATTATGTCACTTCAGCTCTGATTAGATGACAGCCCAAACAGGAGCCTTTGGGACTGAAAGAGGTGAGTCTGCACAAGCTGATCTGGGGGTTTCAAATAGCATCCCAAATCATGATGTCCCGGGGTGCGGAACAAAACCCAGGAAGGTGAAAATCCAGAGTTTTGCTGCGCTTTCATTACGGGTCACATGCTCTAGGAATATTTGGTCCATAAATGATGTTGGTGATGGAGCCAATGCTTAGAAGTCCATGTATTCCACTGCCACCATTCAACCAAAGGAATCAGAGCAGTAGTAAACCCCCCAGACATCCAGCATTCTGCATTTGGTGGGACAGTCTTACAAAGTGGGGCATTTAGGAGTTTTCGGAGGGACAGTAGGCCTCAAAGTGGGACATCTGGTCAGTTCAGTTTTACCCCCGAGGCTGCAGTGCAATGACTGGCTTCTTAGGCCCTTATTTAACAAGGGATAGCGCCAGGTAGCGAATGGTGAGCGAACGGTAATGACGCTCACCGCCACGAGAACGCCGGCTCCCGTCCGCAATCACACATTTATCAAGCCGATCCTGCTTAGCGACTGACAGAGCGCCAGATAGCGAATCATTCATCATTATTCCAGCCTCACCCCACAGCGCCAGCGAGCGACCTTGAACAGCGACAGGTATGACCTCTCGCTACCTGGCGCTCTCCAATGCATTTCAATGGAGCAATCTTTAAATATTCTTAATTAATTGCTATTAATGTTTCTTTTTTTTTTTTTTTTTAATGTCAAAAATCCTGTGACCACTTCTGCAATGTTAGATATTTTTTTCAAGGTAAAAAAAAAAAAAAAAAAAAATTTGTGCAGAATTGATATTACAGGTCTGATATTAATGTATTCATATTACAAAATGTTTTGAAAAACATGTTTTTTTTTCTCAAAAAATATGGTTGTTTGGGGGTTAAAAAACTACTTTTAACCCATCGCCGCCAGCGCTCTGGGGTTTAAACAAGCATTTCACAGCGCGAGAATTTTTTGAGCGTGATTTGTTAATGAATATGCTGGGAGCCGTTCGCTATGGCCATTCGCTGTCATGCGCTCCCATACAGCGCGGAACCTGTCAAACAGCGACTCCTAACCCCGTATTCAACATTACCGCACACCGACTGAGTCGCTGTCAAAACAACGGCCAAGCACAGCGAATACTAGTGTGCGCTGTGAAAATAACGCTACTGTCGCTCATCTGTCGCTACCTGGCGCTATTAATGAATCGGCCTCCCCGTCTAGTTATAGAGTTCGGTGCTGTTAGAAACAATCACCCTGTACATGCAATATGTCCCTATAGTGAGAGCCATGATGCATTTACATGGGAAAGGCCATATATTTACACCTATCTAGTATTAATGTGATCACCAGTGCAGTAAGTTCTGGTCCTAGTGACACCAGGCCTTTGTGTAGCCGGACAGGTCATTATTTCAATGTGATTGTAGTCTTGGCTAAAACTGCAAAGGCAGCAAAGTGATCAGAACTGGCTTCATTGATTAATGGAACTGTGATTTATTTCCGGGGTATGGCTGGCCAGAATTCTATGGTGACTGCAGTGTAATAAGAAATAAAATAATAATAACAATGTGATTATATTGTACATAGGGCTAGCAAAGCTGTCATGTGATTATGAACTAGCAAAGATTTTATTTATTTAATGCATAGATGCCCATTGTATGCTTGCACACATAAGAATTGGTCCTCCACATTTAACCTATCCGTGCAGTGAATGTACACATGCCCAGAGCTGTGGGCTGCCCTAATTGCAGTGCCCGGGGAGCAGTTGGGGGGTTAGGAGCCTTGCTCAAGAGCACTTCAGTCATGTCCCAGGACCTGAACCTGCCACCCTCCGGTGACAAGTCTGCTCCCATACCTCTAGGCCACAACTGCCCCACTTCCTTTAAGTAGTAAGGTCTGGCAGCTAGAATAACATGATTTGCGATGCTTCGCTTAGTGAAACTCCCGGGATCACCCCGAAAATCATACCTTCCCAACAGTTCCACAACACATGTGCAGCTCTCAGTCAATCACAACCTTATGCTGTGTATATTAATGCACACCATACAGTGAAAGCAGAGCACTGGCATCCCCGGTCTCCCTGTGGTCTGTGGCAAGTCCCCCCCCAGTATATGTAAAGATTCTGCGATATGCTAGGGCAGTCACAGGCTGCAAATATATTTTGCCACCATCAGAAAGGTAAGTTTTGGGGATTACCCTGGGGGTGTAACTTAGCAGTAGGGGGTAGGGAAGCGGCCCTTTTAGACTCAGTGGCAGTTGGTCCACTTTAAATTTCCCTCCCTGATTCCCTCCCCCCCAGGGGCATCCAGATTCAGGATGCCCCGCTGTGTGAAACCCTCCAAGTCCCCTCTAAACTTCACCTTCTCCCCAATCGAATGGTGCATGAACGAGCCGTGGACGCCGTCTGCTACACCTTTAGCAGGGTGCATGCCCGCGCCAGGCATTTGTGCTTGGGTGACGTGGACAGACACCCTGTTAAAGAATAGTAGAGATGCAACCGACGTGATTGGCTCTTTGCGGCTAGACTCGGCCCTTATCCAAGTCGTAACCGTTTTTGACTAGCGCAGCTAAGCGCACTGATTTGATGAGAGCCAGCGCAGTAGGACCAGGAAAAGGTGAGTATACTGGGCGACCTGGGGGCTTCACACAGTGGGGCATTTCGAATTGGGGTGACCCAGAGTGAGGACCAAAACCCAGAATAGTCAAAATCCTGGGTTTTGGTCCACTTTTCGATAAAAAAAAGAAAATGAAATAGTTGTCTACTAAAGTTGTAGGTACCAATCATGCTCTAATTTCCTACAGTAGGTTTACTGAGTCAAGGCCAGTGCCTCTATGTATGATGAGATACACAAAGAAATGATTGGACTGCAAAGTACTATAATGTGAGAGGTGCAGCAATTTTAAGGGACTTTAAACCCAACAACAATAATAAGGGAGTAAGCAGCTGACCTGATGCCTGTCCCATGTGCCTCTTCTCAATGTCCTGCAGTGCAGTGTAGAAGCCGTAGCAGGGCTCTAAATGTTACTCTCTTTTCAGTTTCATTACTCCAGGACCACAAAAAAAGTGGTCTAACAGCTACTCTGTCCGTTGGAGCTCTCAGTGTGAGCGAGCCTGGCAGGCCAAAGTGGTCCCACAGCTGTCTCTGGTCCCAGCAAAGCATTCTTAATCTGCACCATGATATGCTCTTCCCAGCCCAGCCCTGACCCAAAAATTGAAGGGATGACAGAGTCTAAGACATAAGATATTTGAATATATCTTGAGATTTTGAGATGCTTTAATATGGTTTATTATTCACTGTTCTGATGATAAGGGAGATAAAAGTGTATGTGTGTCTGGATAGGGACATTCATGAATACTAAAGGCTTTACTTTCAGCTTAGTTTCAGCTTTCGAGTAGAGGGGATTCAGGTTACAGTTCTTCTATCAGGTCTGATGAAGGATTACCAGGGTAACACCAGGGATGTCCCGCTGTGTGAACCCTACTCACCTTTGATGGCGGCTCCCATGGCAATGTAAATAGCAGCAGCCGCATCCCCAGCATTTCTGGGCTGGAGCGTGCTCCCGCACCCCCAGCCATTCAGCTAGGCTAGAGGTGGGTGCACTCTAAAGGAAATCTGGGAGTGCGGGTGCCAGGATGGCACGCGGCAATCGGCAAATCCATTTGAATAATTTGAGATCAGTCTATCAGCGATTTTACATTTGCATTGTGGGAGTGGCTACAGCAGAGGAAAAGCCTGGTTTATTAAAAAAACAGACCACACGCTGCAAAGTACTGGGAGTGGGGGGTTACACATGGGGGGTGGAAGGTAAACAAAGAGGGTTTCGCATTAATAGAACTTGTCCCTATTTAAAGTCTTTCAATACATGATTTGGTCTGGCACTCCACTTTTTATGGTTACAGAGTGACACTCCAGACAGAGACTTTTTAGCAACTATAATCAATCATTAAAGAGGAACAGCGGAGGCCCTGGAATCTAACCATCTGGACTCTTTGCTCTGCCTCCCAGCTGTATCTTCCTTGCTGCCATGACCAGTTCATAGCACTACACCAGGTCCTGTAACCCTGTAACACCAAGGATGTTTCTGCAGCCAAGTTGTTCCATTCTTTTGGGGGGCTCCAGTGAATACCGGGCCACCTCATATATTCTGGGACATGGTGAGACTGAGTGTTCAGTGGCTCTGCCCTCTTAGGCTCTACCAGCTTGCTGAGCGCTTCCGCTTGAGAAAGGTTGCTATAACCGAAACGTTGAGGGTTTTAATTATTATCCTCCCGTGTTCCAGCCAGTAAGCTCGTTTTTACTACTACATGCAAAGTTATCCTTTACGTGACGTCTCTATGCACTGAACTGCAATGTATATGGTAATTCCTCCTATTCTTCCATTGGGACTTTTATACTTCCTGCTAACTATATAAATATGGACTGATGGATTCTACCTCTAATGGATTTAATGACATAGGGGATTACCAACTGTATGCTGGAACATATTAACTACGCCACCTAGCAGTTTGATACTATTGATGTCAATTCTCTCTCTGTGTTTTTTGTATTATATTTCCAGTAGTCCATAAACTCTAGGGTGGATTTTGGTCCACTTTAAACTAGCGGCATAAGCTGTCAGGGGACGCCAAGTCACCTGTCTAAGGCTCAGAGGATACGGAGAAGAATGCAGGAGCCAATGTGAATGTATATCCATGCTAAGTCCATGTTTCCCTGCTGCACTGTGCCACACATTCACATGCTCTGAGGGCAGATACAGCGCTGATATGTGGTCCTGCTGCCAGTTGGATGTACCCAAGCCCACTCTGCCAGCCATCATGCACTCACTCCAGGCCTCCCATTCACTCTCTCAATATAGACAATATATACATGTCAAGTAAAATTAAATATTGGGGTTGGCAGGGCCTGCTGGTGCTCTGTTCTATTATTGGATTGTGGGGAGGTCCATTGGTTCTATGTGTAATAATTATTGGGTTCTAGGCAGGTCGATTGACTCTATTTGCAATAATTATTGAGTTGTGGGGAGGCCCATTGGCTCTATGTGTAATAATTATTGGGTTGTGGGCAGGTTCATTGGCTCTATGTGTAAGAATTATTGGGTTCTAGGCAGGTCGATTGACTCTATTTGTAATAATTATTGAGTTGTGGGGAGGCCCATTGGCTCTATGTGTAATAATTATTGGGTTCTAGGCAGGTCGATTGACTCTATTTGTAATAATTATTGGGTTCTAGGCAGGTCGATTGACTCTATTTGTAATAATTATTGGGTTGTGGGGAGGTCTATTGGCTCTATGTGTAATAATTATTGGGTTCTAGGCAGGTCGATTGACTCTATTTGTAATAATTATTGGGTTGTGGGGAGGTCTATTGGCTCTATGTGTAATAATTATTGGGTTGTGGGGAGGTCCATTGGCTCTATGTGTAATAATTATTGGGTTGTGGGGAGGTCCATTGGCTCTATGTGTAATAATTATTGGGTTGTGGGGAGGTCCATTGGCTCTATGTGGAATAATTATTGGGTTGTGGGGAGGCCCATTGGCTCTATGTGGAATAATTCTGTGTGTTAAATGAATTGTTTAGGCATAACAAAAAAAAAAGCCTATACTCACTGCGTCGCCTTCAGCACCTCTGTCCAGGTCCAGTTTGCTTGTTCAACGCCAGCATCAGCATACTTACCAAAGGTGGAGATCCAGCATCTCCCAGTGTGGCGACCTCTCTCAGCTACCCCTCTTTTGTTTCCTTTGATTTTCTGCAAGCACATGAGGTGGGGGGTCTGAAGCTGTACTGCAAGGCTTTCAACACTTCCACCCCATGTGGTGCACTCAAGGTTATAGGGCAGCCTCAGGTAAACTGTTCCCAACTTATTCATTGCATTGTATGTTTCAGCATACTTCTGCAGATGTGTGTGGACCAAGACCTCTGTTTTTAACCAGATTTAAACAAATTAGGTTGCAAGCTAACAGGGTTGAATGCCCCTTTAAATCTTGAGCATCCTGGGGTGGCTGTTTTTCGTCCCTACGCACCTACTCCATTCATTGTAATGGAGGAGGCATAGCAAGACTGGTTTGTCCCACCTCATGTCGGCATGCCCTCTCCATTGCAATGAATGGAGTAGGCATGTTAGGGGGCATCAGGCCAGCCTGATGGACACTGCTGTGCTGGATGCTGGAATCACTGCTTCCCAGTTATCGGTAAGTAAGACTATGGTGGCGCTGCATGGGGGTGTTGCAGGGTAAAAAAGGTGAGTATAGACTTTTTTTTCAATGCCTGGACTGGGACCCCTCTCTGGGAAACCATCTTTCTAGCTTTAGACACTGGTGCCCTTTCCTGTGCCTTGTCTTATACACAAGGTGCTGAGTTGTAAGGTATCACTATTTAAAGGGGGTGTCACTGTTTAAAAAGCTGAGATATAAGGTGTCACTGTTCAAGGTGCTTACCTGTAAGCTGCCACTGGCCAGGCAGCTGAGCAGTAGGGTGTTGCTGTCCAAGGTGCTGAGCTGTTGGGTGCCACTGTCCAATGTGCTGAGTTGTAGAGTATCACTGACTAAGGAGTTGAGCTATAGGGTGTCACTGCCAAAAGTGATGAGATATATGGTATCATTGCCCAAGAGCAATAGATCATCACCTGCCAATGAACTGAGATTTAGATTGTACTGTTTATAGGGCTTATCTACAGGGTGTTACTGTTTAAGGTGATAAGCTGTAAGGTGTCAATATCCAACGTATTGAGCTGTAGGATGTCAGTTGTCCAAAACAATAAGCTGTAGGGAGTCCATGTCCTAGGTTATGTTCTGTGTGGTGTCTCTGTAAAGGGACACAAGATGCCTGTGGTCAGTTTTCCAGGGAGCTGGGCTGTACAGTGTCTGTGTCCAAAGAACTAACATCCATGGTGATAACAGTAGTGTTACTGTACAAGAAGCTGAGATGTTCAATGCCAATGTCCAAGATAGTGACCTGTGTAATGACAGCATAACAAAAGGAGTGTCAAACATTTTCACAGAGGGCCACATCAGCATTCAGGTCACCTTCAAAGGGCTGGTTAAAGTGGACCAACACCCAGGATTTTAACTATCCTGGGTTTTGGTCCACTTCGGGGGGGCACCCCGATTGGGGGTGCCCCGCTGTGTTAAACCCCCCAGAAAGCCCCAAAAACTCACCTCACCATGCTCCCACGTGACCGCGCCGTCCAATCCCCGCCTACGGACAAGCGGGTGACAGCGACGGACAACACAGCGCGTCCGCCGCCGCCTCCCGCACGTCACTCTTACAGGGCGCGCGCCCGCGCCGGCCATTCACAAATTTACATAAGGTAAGGTTCTTTGGGGTTTTGGGGGGGTTTCACCCCGCGGGACATCCCGATCCTGGATGTCCCGCGGTGAGGGAGGTGATCGGCCCGGGAATCTTATAGATTCCCGGGCCGATCACCCCTGGGTGTTGGTCCACTTTAATAACAAACACAAAACAAAATGCAAGCACGACCATTGAAATTTAAGGTTAAAGTCACCAATTTATTTTGCTCAGGACAGCCATATAAGTATTTTGTCCAGCACAGATGTAGACTTATTTTGCTCAGGACAGATTTATATGCTTCATTATTTTGCCCAGAGCAGTACCACAATCATTTTTCCCACCCTACCTGGCAATAGCTGGCAATAACCCCTGCAGCAGATGTTGAGTGGGTTAGGTGGACCCGCTTGTGTGGTAAGAGCTGGTTGCACATATACACAGAACAGTTGCAGACACTACTTTCTTTTTCCCCAGAATGTTAAAAAGGCACACAAGAGCAATTTTTAACATGTCCGGGGTCGGGATTGGAGGTGGTGAAGATGTGCTGCCGGTGTCAGGAACCCAGGAGTAGCCAGACTGGGTGTTTTACACAGCTGCAGCTTCCTGGCACCTGTCAGAGGGCCCCATAAAAGGGTTTGGAGGGCCACATCTAGCCCATGGGCCTTGAGTTGGACATATGTGGCATACAAGGTGATTAATTGTAGGATTTTACTTTCTTCAGAGCTGACCTGTGAGCTGTAGGGTGTCAGTGCCAAAAGAGCTGATCTGTAGGGGCTGACATTGTCCAGGTGATGAGCTATAGGTTGTAAATGTGCTGATGATGTGTAGGGTATTACTGTCTAAGGAGCTTAGCTGTAGGGTATTACAGTTTAGGGACCTGAGATGTAGGGTATACCTCGACAACATGTCCATTGTGGTGATCTGTGTGGTATACATGTACTAGCAGCTGTGCTGTATGATATCACTGTTTAAGGGGGTGAATGTAGGGTGTCAGTCTCCAAGGATTTAAGCTGCAGGTTGTCAGAGTTTAAGAAGCTGAGCTGTAGGGTGTCACTGGCCAGGGAACTGGGTTGTATAGTATTAGAGTTTAAGAAGCTGATCTATAGGGTGTCACTGTGCAGGGAACTGGGCTGTATAGTATTAGAGTTTAAGAAGCTGATCTATAGGGTGTCACTGTGCAGGGAACTGGGCTGTGTACTGTCAGTGCCCAGGGAGCTGATCTGTAGGGTGTCAGTTTCCAAGAAGCTGATCTGTAGGCTGTCACTGTGCAGGGAATTGGCTGTATGGTATTAGAATCTAAGAAGCTGAGCTGTAGGGTCAGGGGTGTAGCTAGGGGGGAGCAGGGTCGCACTTGCCCCAGGGTGCAGCAGGTCAGTGGTGCGCCAATGGTGGGCCTGAGAACAGGTGGGAGTGCCATTTCAAATCTTTGCCCCAGGTGCCAGAAAGCTGAGCTACTCCTCTCTGTAGGGTGTCCTTGTGCAGGGAACTGGGCTGTATGGTATTGGAGTCTAAGAAGCTGAGATGTAGGGTGTCACTGTGCATGGAACTGGGCTGTATGGTGTCAGTGTCCAATAACCTAATCTATAGGATGTCACTGTGCAAGGAACTGGGCTGTATGGTGTCAGTGTCCAAGAAGCTGATCTATAGGGTGTCACTGTGCAAGGAACTGGGCTGTATGGTGTCAGTGTCCAAGAAGCTGATCTGTAGGGTGTCACTGGCCAGGAAACTAGGCTGAATGGTATTAGAGTCTAAGAAGCTGATCCTTAGGGTGTCACTGTGCAGGGAACTGGGCTGTATGGTGTCATTGTCCAAGAAGCTGATCTGTAGGGTGTCACTGGCCAGGAAACTAGGCTGTATGGTATTAGAGTCTAAGAAGCAGATCTATATGTTGTCACTGTGCAGGGAACTGGGCTGTATGGTGTCAGCGTCCAAGAAGCTGATCTATAGGGTGTCAGCATCCAGGGAACTGAACTATGTGATCTCGGTGTCAAAGGATCTGTAGGGTGTTCGTGTCTAAGGTAATGAGAATTAGGGTGTCATTGTGATGTCTGTCCTTGCTGTCCAGGGAACTTATGTTTCTGCCTGTGGCACTGGAGTGTGATCAGAGAAGCTTGGCTCTGGTGTAGGATCAGTGACTATGGAACATGAATCAGCGTTTCAGGCACATTGTGGGAAGCGCATGTGGCCCTTCTTCTCTCCAGTGAATGCAGGGCTCCGGTACTCGCTGGTCGCTGCAGGGTGGGGGAGACCCTTCGGGCTGAGCCGGCAGTAACACACTGTGAGGGCGGGGGGGACCCTTCGGGCTGAGCCGGTAGTCGGTGGTCGCAGCAGGGTGGGGGAGACCCTTCGGGCTGAGCCGGTAGTCGGTGGTGGCAGCAGGGTGGGGGAGACCCTTCGGGCTGAGCCGGTAGTCGGTGGTGGCAGCAGGGTGGGGGAGACCCTTTGGACTGAGCCGGTAGTCGGTGGTGGCAGCAGGGTGGGGGAGACCCTTCGGACTGAGCCGGTAGTCGATGTTCGCAGCAGGGTGGGGGAGACCCTTCGGACTGAGCCGGTAGTCGATGGTCGCAGCAGGGTGGGGGAGACCCTTCGGACTGAGCCGGCAGGACCACACTGTGAGGGGGGGAGGGGTGGTCGCGGTCCTATAGCCGGCTCATCCCACGTGCAGAGCAGGCGGCGGCCCCGCCCCTCCCGAAGCAGATCAATCAGGGCGTTACCTGATCGGGGCCGGCTATATAAGCGGGTGGCGGGCTCCGGGGCAGCGCTGTGAGCCGCACACACACACCCGGCAGGTCTTCCATCATGAGCTACTCACTGGATAGTCTGGGGAGCCCTTCTTACAGGAGGATGGCGGATATCCGGAGCAGCTACAGCCGGACCAGCAGCTCCCCATCCTCCGGCTTCCGATCCCAGAGCTGGTCCCGCAGCTCGCCCAGCACCGTCTCCTCCACCTATAAGAGGAGCCTCCTGTCCGCCCCCCGCGGAGGCTTCAGCTCCGGGGACAGCCTGGACCTCAGTCAGTCCAACGTGGCTTTTAATGGCGACCTGAAGCGCTCCAGCGAGAAGGAACAGCTGCAGGGGCTCAATGACCGCTTCGCCGGCTACATCGAGAAGGTTCATTACCTGGAGCAGCAGAACCGGGAGATCGAGGCGGAGATCCAGGCCCTGCGCCAGAAGCAGAGCGGACACTGCCAGCTGGGGGACCTCTACGAGCAGGAGCTCAGTGAGCTGAGGTCCAACCTGGAACAGGTCAACCACGAGAAGGCTCAGATCGTCCTGGACTCCGAGCACCTGGAAGAGGACCTCCAGAGGCTGAAGGAACGATACGACGATGAGGCTCGCATCAGGGACGACACGGAGGCTGCCATCCGGGCCATGAAGAAGGACATGGAGGACACGTCCCTGGTCAGATCAGAGCTGGACAAGAAGGTGCAGTCTTTGCAAGAAGAGATCGCCTTCCTAAAGAACAACCATGAAGAAGAGGTCGGAGAGCTGCTGGCTCAGATCCAGGCCTCCCACATCACGGTGGAGAGAAAAGACTTCCAGAAGACCGACCTGGCCTCAGCCCTGAGGGAGATCCGATCTCAACTGGAGGGACACTCCAACACCAACATGATGCAGACCGAGGAGATCTTCAAATCCAGGTACGTCAAGCTGACCGAGGCAGCCGAGCAGAACAAGGAGGCCATCAAGAGCGCCAAGGAGGAGATCGCTGAGTACAGGAGGCAACTGCACAGCAAGACCGTGGAGCTGGAGTCTGTCAGGGGCACCAAGGAGTCTCTAGAGAGGCAGCTCAATGACATCGAGGAGAGACACCTCCATGACTTGACCAGCTACCAGGTAAGAGGACCACCTAGCTAAAGTTTAGGTCTGCCTACAGTCCGAAAGGGTTATGCTGCAGTAGCTTTGTCTATGTTCCAAGAATTTACAGAATGACTTAAAGGAAAGGCACCTCAATGACTTAGCTAATCTTTAGAGTATCTTCCAATAACTTACTGAAGGGGCTGCTGAATGATTTAGAAGAGAGTCACTTCAATGACTTAGCTAAGCTTTAGAGTATCTTCCAATAGTTAACTCAAGAGGCAGCTGAATGACCTAGAAGAAAGGCACCTCAATGACTTAGCTAAGCTTTAGAATATCTTCCAATAAGTTACTGAAGGGGCTACTGAATGATTTAGAAAAGAGGCACTTCAATGACTTAGCTAAGCTTTAGAGTATATTCCAATAATTTACTCAAGAGGCACCTCAATGACTTCACTAACTAACCTTTAGACTATCTTCCAGGAGTTTACGGAAGACATAGATGAATAACTTAAAGGAAAGGCACCTCAATGATTTAGTTAACCTTTAGAGTATCTTACAATTATGTTCTGAAGATGCAGCTGAATGACATCGAAAAAATAGGCACCTCCAACTACCAGGTAAAACGACCAACTAGCTCAATTCTTAGTTATCTTCAGTGGGAAAGGAGCTTTACATGGTGCTGAACTGAGAGCTTGACTAGCCTTTATCTATGTTTCAATAATTTACCGTATATGCAGCTAAATGATATAGAAGAGAGTCTACTTGACCACTCCACTACTTGACCTACTTACTGTACTTAGCTAAAAGGGGGTTATAGTACAGGAGTAACCAGAGTATGGACCAAACATTGACTGAAGGCACTGCGACAGAGGCAGAAGAGAAACACATCCATGACTTGGCCAACAACCAGGTAAAATTACCATTTAGGTCAAAAATCTAATCCTACCTATCGTGCAAAAGAGTTTCAGTACAGGAGCTGTCCATTGTGCTGAACTGAGATCTAAAGAAACCAAAATGTACTGAATAGGCAGCTGAATGACTTAGAATAAGGGCACCTTCATGACCTGGCTAACTACAATGTAAGAGCACCACCTAGTTTAAATCTAAGTTTAAATACAGTTCTAAAATGTTATAGTGAGGAGACCATTTATAGTGCTGAACTAAGACTTAATTAACCTTGCCCAACCACCAGGTAGAAGGACCACCTAGCTAACATCTAAGCCTAGTGCTGTCTTTGGGGCTAACATTTAGATCTAGTTTAACCTTGAGGGTAGGTAACAACAACTGAGTGAAGGGGCAGCTAAGTCACAGGGGAGACAGTCACTTCAATGTATAAATAGGCAACGTAGAAGTACAAAATTTAGCTGCGGACTAAATAGTTTTAGTTATCTTAGTGCTTGGAATTAGTGGGGGGAAAGGCATGCAAACCAAGCCCATTCCAAGTACTAGAACAATATTCCTCAGATCACAATTTTTGCCTTAGTAATTCACTTGAGGGCATTTAAGCATCAAGGAAAGCTAACGACCTAATGACCAAGATGTTTTAGCGTACAAAACTAAAGACACTTTTGAGTTTTTAGCTAGGTTACATGGGGTTAATACCCAGCAGGATACTGTCACTGTCATGGTTTCATAATATTATAAAGTGTATAATGTGATGATCTAAGGGAATCCTCTGCACACACCTTCCTGTAGGTGTGTCCCATAGGATTCCTATATGTCTGTATACACTGCAGTGCAGCCTTTTACTGAATCATCTGCAGTAGAGTGTCATTACTGTGTTGTATAAAGGGTGGGGTGGATGCAGCTTGCATTTTGTCTTCTAGAGGGTGATTTGGGCATCATATGACTTTTCTAAACTGAGGGTGTGGTGCAATGACAATGCATATATCTGTGTGTGTTTGCTATAAGGGTAGGGGGCGTGCTGCAGTGTACTGCTGTGGGATAGATCAGCAAAGTGCCTTGTTTTGGTGCAATGAGATAGTATGCTGGTAAATTTCTTATTCAAGGGGTGTGGCGCCGGCTATGTGTGTGGTGCAGTATGACAGCATAACTATATGGTGCAGAGGGACAGATGCTACTGCAAGCCAGATCAAACTCATCACTTAGAAGCTTCTGTATTCCAAAATCCTCACTATAATGTCATTTTCTCCCCTAGGACACCATTCAGCAGCTGGACAATGAGCTAAAAGGAACGAAATGGGAAATGTCCCGTCATCTGAGGGAATACCAGGACCTACTCAATGTCAAGATGGCTCTGGATATAGAAATTGCTGCATACAGGTACCAGGGCAGAGCCAGCAGAATATTAATAGCACTGCAGAGGCTGCAGAGAGCAGCAGGATAGGGAAACTTTCACAGCTCAGGGTGTGGGAGGGATAGAGAGAAGATGCTAGCCCATTCCAGAACACACACAGCAATGCAGGGGAAACCCCAGGAATTCTCCCCCAAAATGAACTAGATATCACACTCCATAAAAATAGTGATCAAAAGCTAAAAGAATCCTTGATGGATGTAGCACCAAGATGAAAACATTTAAACATAGGGTTAAAGTAGATCCAATGGCACAGACATCACATTGTAGAAATACATACATAAATAGTTTGAAAAGCACAAATACATATTTTACAATCAATGCTAATTTGTAATAAACACTTGACAGCCCAAATGATTTGAACAACCAATCAGCATTTATGTTAAAAAAACTAAAAATCATTTTGTGTGTCTGTATAAGGACATTTGAAAGTTAAAAATATTTCTTCTCTAAGGCCCATTTTCCATTAAATTATTCTAACAGTCACTTCTATGTAGACTGGGCAAGACTTATTTTAGCAATTCACTAGCATATTGACACAGTTATATGGCTGATTGATTTGCAGTGACTATAAATGGCTAAGTATTTTTTATACCCTGAATTATTATTATATGAACCCATAAATGAATAAAAGGGTTAGTAGGTCCCCATGGTATTGATTGATAACACATAATTTGCCAGCACTATCAGTCGTTAAAGTTAAAATATTCAAATACTAGCTTGATGTGAAGTAAAGTGAATAGCTTTAGACTGCTGGTCTTCAATGTTCTCAGCATGTTTTATTTAGGAAGAACCAAGCCATAAATATATTATTAATATATGGTAAACATCAACATTTTCTCGTTTAATTTATCTCTGTTGTCTTATTAGGAAACTATTGGAAGGAGAAGAAACTCGATTTAGCTCATTTTCCAGCATTCCCTCAGGTCCTCCACCTTCACTCAGACAGGCTCCTATAACAATAACCTCCAGCAGAGTACAGCAGTCACGAGCTGAACCAACTAGAGTTAAAGTGCAGCACAAATTTGTGGAGGAGATCATTGAGGAAACCAAAGTAGCAGATGATAGGGCAGATATGGAGGCAGCTTTGGCAGCTATGGCAGAAGAATTTGCATCAGGTCTTTTAGACAGTGATGACCAGAAGGAAGGTGAAGACGAGGGAGAGGGTGCAGAAGAGGCAGAGGACGAGGTTGAGGAGGAAATTGTAGCAGCTGTAGAATCATCAGTACAGGCAGCAGCTCCAGGAGAGGAACAGGAAGAAGAGGCAGAAGAAGAGGAAGAGAAGGCAGAGGGAGAAGCAGAGGAAGAGGGTGAGAAAGAAGAGGGAGAGGCAGAAGAAGAGGGTGAAAAAGGAGAGGAAGAGACAGAGGAAGAAGGAGAAAAGGCAGAGGAAGTGGCAGAAGAGGAAGGTGAGAATGATGAAGAGGCAGAGGAGGTTGAAACAGCAGAAGGGGAGGTAGAGGAAAAGGAAGAAGAAAAGGGAGAGGATGGAGGAGAAGCAGAGGGTGAGGAAGGAGAGGAGGAAAAGACAGAGGAGCAAGAGGGTGAAACAGTAGAGGAAGAGGGTGAGAAGGAAGCTGAAGAAGAGGTTGAATCTGAAGAACAAGGTGGGCAGGAGGAAGCAGAAGAAGAAGCTGAAAAGGGGGAAGAAGGTCAGAAAGAGGAAGGGGAAGGTGAGGAGGAGGCAGAAGGAGGAGAAGAAGAGGCTACAGAGGAAACTCAGGAAGTTGTAGAAAGCCCTATTACAGAGACTAAGATTGTAAGGGTAAAAGCTGAGGTACAGGAGACAGCTGCTGAAGAGGAGGAAGCAGAAAAGGAAGCAGAGGATGAGAAAGAGGGTGGAGATGACGAAGAGGCAGAGAAGGGAGATGAAGTAACCGAGGAAAAAGAGGAAGAAGAACAAGAGGTAGAGGCAACTGAGAGCTCTGAACAACAGGAAGAAGAGAAAGAGGAAGCAGATGAAGAGAAAGAAGAAACAGGTGAAGAGAAAGAGGAGGAGGGCGAAGGGGATGCCAAAGAGGGCGAGGAAGCTGGAGAAGACAAAGAGGATGCTCAAGCAGAGGTAGAAAATGCTGAGTCTCCAGAAGAGATAGGCGAGGAGACCATCACACTGTCCAAAGCAGCATCTGTAGGAACTGAAAAAGATGATTTAAAAGAACAAGAAGAGGAAGCAGAAGAAGAAGCAAGCAGTCCCAGGGAAGATGGCAAAGAAGATACAGCAGTAAATGGAGATGTTGAAGAGGAGAAAGAAGAGAGCGAGGACAAAGGTGTTGTTACCAATGGCATTGATGACAGCCCATCAGAAGATAAAGAAGAAAGTGGAAAGAGTGAAACAGTTGTCATCACCAAAAAAATTGAAACCACAACCAGCGAGGGTGAGGATGGTACCAAAATCATCACCAAGTCAGTGACCGTCACCCAGAAAGTAGAGAAGCATGAAGATACCCTCCAGGAGAAATCTGTTTCTACAAAAAAAGTTGAGAAAGTCACATCATCACATGCAGTAGTTAAGGAAGTTTCTGAGAATAAGTGAGGACATAGCACTTGCAGTGAGCCGTAGGACTGAAAAAGCCATAAGATAAACTGCATGTAACGTGACAGCTTCTAATGGGCTTTTAGCAGATGGGGTTCTCTCGTGGGTTGGGGGCCTCAGACACTGTAACAATATTTTCTGTGCAATATTCGGGGCAGGGAAATGCATGCAAGCCTAAGATGTGCCCTACCCACACAACTTGGTGAATTCACAATAAAAAAAAAATAAAAAACGCTGCATGATTTGTCAAAGGAAAGGCAAAGATGAGTGTTTCCTAAGTTGCTGTGGGCCTGGGTCAAGGTTAGCGTTTTCTGAAGGCCCTCAAGCTGAATTATGCAAAGAACCAACTGAGCCAAAAATGGGAGGGAGGGACCATGAAACGGAAGTTTTCTCGCCTTAATATATGAATTCTATCCTTATGTTTACCTCACTGGTGCAATTAACAGACTGCAGGTCATGGGAGAACCTGAAGGAGATCAACACAACTTGCTGACAGTTTATGTAAAAGCAAAACTTGCTTAATAAAATGTCATATTGGAGCTACTCTGCTGTGTGTTACTGGTGAAAGTTCTTTTCATTACTTGCTTTTAAAGGAGACTTGTCACGTTCCTAAAAATATATTTCATAGACTGGTGCAAAAAAGGGTTAAACAGCTCACCCTGTAGAATTATGTTGGGGTGCATAGACCACAGGGGGAACCGTTAACCTCATGAATTCATACAGAGAAAAGTGAGATCTAGTATTCGTAGATTTAGAAATCCATAACTCCCTTATATCACTAACTTTCTGCATTATTTAATTATATATATTATATTATAGTATTATAATTATATATATAATTATAACATAAGTTTTATGCTGAGGACCCTGGATTTCACTTTTCTCTATTTCATAGACTGGGCCAATATTATCTGCTGTATAAGCTATAAGATTTGGGATGCCATAATGTTTAAAAGGTCACTGTAAAGACCAGAAGCAAAGTTAGAAAATGTTATTTTACAGAAAGAGTAGTAGGTGCTTGGAACAAACTTCCAACAGAGGTAGTTGAATAACTGACTGTAAGTGAATGTAAACACCTTTCCAGCATGTGTAAGCCTTAGCCTCTTCCCAGGCATCCCCCAGCATAGGCACACACAGCCAGTATGAAGTGGCTGCGTGGATGTCTGCCGCTCCCCCTCCATTCAGGATTATGTGCTGCTCATCATTGTGTACGCCATTGAAAGCTGATTGGAGGAGAGTCTGCACATGCCTTGTGGGATTACTGGCAAGGTAAGAATACTAGGTGCCATGGGTTGCACACAGCGGGGATCACAAGTTGGGACCGGGGTGCCCCCATGTGTGAAACCCCATTATTCGCTGAATCTCACCTCTCCTTGGTCCAACGCCGCATGCGCAGCCGCTCATCCAATCGGCCTCTCCCCCGGCCACTGGAGAAGCTGGATGAAATCCCCAGTCGCACACATCAACAGCGCGCAGCATCACACACAATCCTTCGGCACACAGTCGAGAATTGATTTGAGTGATGCCAACCGCGTATGGACCATGGGCTTGGCAGGAAGTTAAGATTTGCAGGAGAACTGGGGGCTTCACACAGCAGGACATTCCAGTTCCGGATGCCCTGGAGGGGAAGGGAGTCAGCCGGCCCTGGAGTCTCATAGACTCCATGGTCAGTTTTGGTCCACTTTAAGGTCTGAAAAACTTTAGGATCACTTACTATGGTCCCAAACTAGGATGCCACGCACCATTAGGTCTGGTGTCAATATTTTTGAATAACAAAAATAACATTTACAGTATGCCATCATGTTGGGCCGGCATTGTCAAACTGGAGCACCCATGCCTGGTGCTCACCCGAGAATATTATTCTTGGGGCCCATCAGAGGAAATCATTTCTGGGGCTCATTTGAGGATATCATTCTCAGGGTCCACCAGAGGAAAATATTTCTGCATTCGATAATGTGCAGAGCCTCTCACCCCCTATTGTGCGCTCACCATCTTATTTGCCTGATATACATTAAAGTTTAGCAATCACTCCACCTTCTTATTCCTAAATTCTAAGCACCTGATTGTATTTTGAGGTGGATTTGTTCTCCATACAAGGTGGAGAAGCTTTACAGTGAGGTATAGACATTGACAGATTAGGAAATAACCACCCTCTATACCAAGCTGACCATTTTTTCAGAGGGACAAATTTGGAACACTTGAGACAGCTTAACAAATCTCTAGGTTAACTTTCGATAGCGGCAACATTGTGTGATGTGTGACCTATGTTGTCGCTATCTAATCTAGCAATTTGTTAAGCTGTCACAATTTAAACCAGACCAAGACCCGCTTTTTCTTTAATGGGTGCTGGTCCTACAGACAGCTAATCAAAACAAGATCGGGTGGGGGGGGGGGGGGGCATCCAGAATGCTGGAGTCCTCTCCCGCATATAACCCCCCAAAACGCCCATAATCCTCACCTTCACTATGAGCCAGCGCCGGGAAAGGAGTCCCACAATTGGCATCCAGGTGGTCACATGAGCCATGGTTGCGTCATTAGCCACTCCCCAAAATTAGAACAATTATTTATTACTTATTATTGTACTTTTTTTGTGTAAAAGTTAAAAATCTCACCAAGATGCAGGCTGTCATATACATCCAAATGTACAGCCAGTTTAATTTGCTTCACTAAATAATTAGCTTGACCCCAGATGTACAGCTCATCCATGGCACCCTATCACTGCGCGCTCTTGAATTTGAAACCTGATGGTTTGCTGGCAGATGCACACTGCAGGGATGCTGTGTGGTGCCGCAGCAATGCAGAGTGTATTTCTATTTGGGCCAGGGCAATAGAGTTATGAACCTCTATAATGCAGAACAAAGCCCACCCGGGCCGGCCCTGGAATCTTTAAGATGGCTGGGCCATCTCGACTCAGGATACGCACATGCATGGACTCTCGTTTAGGCTCTGATTGTTTTCATTGAGGAGCGGGGATGGCCACATCCCCTGCATCTTTGCGCTTCTGCCCCCGCTGTTCAGACAGGCTCAAGTGCTGCTAGGGACGCTGCTGCTCTCACTCCCCATTGAAATCAATCAGAGCACTTTGCCGATGGGCTCTGTTTGGAAGAGAGCCCACGCATGCGCAATTGGACCTAGGAGAGGTGAGTTTCACTTGGCAACTTGGGGGTTTCACACAGCGGGGCATCCCAATTTACTGGCACAAAACAAACACCCAGAAAGTCAAAATCCTGAGTTATGTCTGTCTGGACTCAAAAAAAAGATGACTGGGCATGCCCTCAAATGGAGCAGTGCACTCCAGACACTGTAATGAGATGCACTGGAGTCTTCTGAGGAACCCCTGGAGGAAGGCATGCCACTAGATCAGTTCTCCTACTTTAAGTGGACTAAAACCCAGCTGGATCGGCCCGGGAAGCTATAAGATTCCCTGGCCGATCTATTCCCTCCCCGTGGGGCATCCAAAATCGGGATGCCCTGCTGTGTGAAACCCCCCAGGACACCTGCTGCACTTACCTGAATCCTGGTCCAACGGCGCATGCGTGGGCTCCTTGTTAGAGGGAAGCGCAAGATGCAGCTGCCAGCGTGCTCGGAGCCACTGAGCTTAGACGTCATTTAGATGCCCATAGATCAGCAGCTCCGAACTTTAAGTAAGTTTCAGAGACCGCACTGGCTAATGTGGACATAAGAAGTAAGTATATTTATTTTCATGCCCTTAAAACAAATCTGTCACCAGAAAGCCCCAGAATTGCACAATTAGAGACTTCTTTACATATAGCAGCAGGTAAGCTCCTATTAAAATCAGTTGGCTGGTCTTTCAGAAAAAAAAGTACTGGGAGTACTTATTTGAAAAGAGAAACAGTAAAAAAAGTTACTAACCAATTGCTGTTAGGTTTAGAGTGCCTTTAAGGAGTTTATCTGCAACTTGTGCCATTTATGAATAGTGTCAGTGGTAAACCAATGATACCCAGAACCGCGCAAAAAAAATTAAACATAAATAAATTCAAACTTATGAAAACAAAAATTGCTCAACGTGAAAAGTCCTTATCTCCAAAAAAGACCAAATATTTATATAAACAAAAACACAGAGCATAAATAATGATACAGTTAATCTCCCAAATCACTAAATTGTGGAAAACTGCAAGAAAAAAGTCCAAAACTTTGAAATAATAAAATATCCCACGGTGCATGCACTTCACATGTAAATGTGCCAAATTAATCCTCCACCAAATGTGCAAACTCTTACCAACTTCACAATAATTAGAATGCCTCCAATGAATGTTAGGTAACGTTGTTGCCAATAGTGGACTTCAAATAAACAGGTCAAGCAATGCTCAAGGCTTATATAAGCTCCCCATCTGTAAAGCACTTCCAGCTGTTGTACATGGTATGGGCACCACTTCCAGAAAACCTCTTTCCCAAATGTAATGCTTGTCAAATATGACTCAGATGATCTCAGTACATTGATGTAAAAAACAGAAAGAACACATATAGTGTAATTCTGTAAAAACGCTTCACTTTAATATAAAAAAACAGGAATTGCACTCACATATTACATAGAAAAGAAAGGCATTAAACACAATCACGATCTCACCGGCGCTGGAATCAAACGACCATCGGCTCTGTCCCAAATAGCGGGCACTGCTGTTCCAAAAGTTTAAAAAAAAAATGTTTAAATTAAAAAGGATCCTATATCCACCGCTCGCCACCGCCGACGCGTTTCGTCGCCGCAAGGCAACTTTAACTAGGCCATTTGGTGAGTGATAGGATTTCTGGACTGAATTGTGCACTGTACAACCTAACCTAATGGAATAATATTTGGATGTGTATTGCTCACTTAGCACCGGGACATGTAGGTATCACAGTCCAACCAACCTGATCTATTATCAACTGTTCTTAAAGCGGACCAACACCCAGGGGGGATTGGATCAGATCCCTCCCCCGGGGCATCCGAAATCGGGATGTCTCGCGGGGTGAAAACCCCCAGGAAGCCCACAATCCTACCTTTTCCACGTTCCAGCGGCGCATGCGCGTCCGCCGCCGCTGCCTCCCGCGTGTCCCTCTAGCAGGGCGCGCTCCCGCACCGGCCGTTTGTGAATGGCTGGCGCGGGTGCGCTCCCTGTAAGAGGGACGCGCGGGAGGCGGCGGCGGGCGTGCTCTCTTATCCGGCGCTGCCTCTCCCTTGTCCGCCGGCGGGGATTGGCTGCAGCGGTCACGTGGGAGCGGGGAGAGGTGAGTCTTTGGGGCTTTCTGGGGGGTTTCACACAGCGGTGCCCCACCGAAGTGGCCCAAAACCCAGGATAGTCAAAATCCTGGGTGTTGGTCCACTTTAACCCCAGCCACTACGACTGACCTCTTTCTCCTCCTGATACACTACCGATTGTCTTGTACCCCAACCCAGTCTGCCTCCCATTGATCTATATCCCAACCCATTGGCAGTGTTCCTGTTTTGGCTTTATTTGTTCTTGTTTTTTTACTGAACATGAGCGCAGTAAGACAAGGTCACCTTACATGGTGAATAACATAGGCAGGAAAAAGAAGTCATAGAGAAAAAGTAAACTGCTTTAAACTAGCAATATAGATGCAGATCACATACAGAGAAAAGCTGTAAGCCTTTGCACGGTATCTCCAACAGTGGGGCGGGTGGGTGGAGGGTGCAGGGGATCAGTTTATGGGTTTTCTGCTGCTTTAATGTGAGATGCAGGTAAGTTGGGGTTGCCCAGTTTATTAAGGTTCTGGGATAAAAATAATCTTAATCGGGACCAACCCCCTTGCAAGAAATAGTGCTCATATGCATCCCTCGCCAGGGTATTTCAAATTGCTGCACATAAAAATCCATTTACCTCTTTGTAACTCCTGCCATGGTCATTTTGTCCCCTATAGGTGTTGCCCCATGGAACTGCCAATGGCCTGCAAAGAGGAAGTGCTACTGAGTTTCCTGACACTTTATATTGTGTCAGTTAAGTCCAGGTAGCAGCACGGCTGGGATGCTGATAAAGGAAGAAGCCTCCTAGGTGCTCCAAGATGGCTCCAAGATGACCAGATGACCAGGAGAAGATCAGAGAAACAGCATTTCAGTGGATGTAGGAGCAGTGTGCTGACAATGATTCAGTATCATGTATGCCAATGGGGCAATTTAATTTTGCCCAGTTTTTTTCCAATGATGCAAAGCTGTTGGTTCAGTTTTAATCTATTACTACGATCAATCAGCAGAGATAGCAGAATGGACCAGGGTGACAATATGGATTTATGTCTAAGATAAACTTATCACATGAGTAATAATAGGATATTTTAATAGCTAAGACCTAGGAGACATTATAACACAGACATTATGGAGCCGAGAAAGACTAGAACTGACAGATTTCTACAGATAGACATTTATATTTGTGTTTTATCAGCAGTGTCAGCCCTTAGCCCTTAGTGACTATCACTATTACATCTGCTGCCTGCTTCAGATTACCAATAGTGGCAACTACGGGAAACCTTGAGACAAGGCAGGAAAGCGAGACTGATGCTTCATGAGGAATACTGTTCAAGTCAGCAAAGCACAACATTTTCTCCACTGTAACTCCAGGATGTTGGTTTTGTAACAGCAAAGGCTTCTGATGGCCATAAATGAGGAGGACTGGAAATCTTACTGTTCACAGACAAACCATGAGAAGTCCACCAAGGCTTAGATGGGTATTACATCTTCAAACCCTCCCCCAAATAGGGACCTGCACTCAAGCAGGTATTGAAAATTATTACATTTCTTTTTTAAAAAGTTATATTTGTGAAAGGTTTTTTCAGGGGTAAAAACTTGTTTTCTCATTAAATTGTCAGATTATATCAGAATAAGAATGGGCCTCTCTCTTGCTTTTTTTTGAACAATAGTTTTTATTGCAAGAATAAAGATCATACATCATAAGTCAGCATCCAATACTTTTTGTTCATAAAACAAAGCATAGAAAACGAGATATGCGAAGTTTACAAGAGCGAAAATCCTCCATGGAATAACCGTAACATTCAAACATAAGGGGCCCGCTCCGACCACCCACCCACAACCTCCCTCTACCGGATTTCCCTCCCGCCCAGTCAGGCGTCGGGGACGAGACCCCGTGACGCAGAAAGGGCGAGATGGGACGAATACCCATTAATTCAGGTAACACTGAGTGGGGAGGTCGAAAGACTGCGGATAGGAGGATAGGGTAACAGAAATCGCAAGAGAAGGAGTGGAAAAAATGAAAACAGAATGAGAGAAGAAAAGAAAGCAAGAAGGAGATGGGTTCCAGTCCCTCTCTCTTGCTTTTTGATGAAAGAGTGACTTTTCTATTGATCACATGCAGGCTGACCTTTAATGAATAAAGGCCATTATTTCTAGAGATAAGCTAACTCTCCTTTTAGTTTAATAAACAATTAAAACAATGCCCTTCACAGCTCTTACTCCCTAAATTTCACCCCCTTGCTCAATAGAATCAAGAGGGACCTGGTAAATTGGGACTTGCCCACCTTTTCGTGGTTGGGCAGGATTAATATTATAAAAATGACAATCTTGCCGAGATTTCTCTATTTATTTCAAACTTTGCAAATACAGATACCCAGGGCCTACTTCAAAACCTTGAATTCCCTGTTCACCAGGTTCATCTGGAATGGCCGTAAGCCCAGGTTAAAGCTACAAACTATTTTTCGGCCAAAACATTTGGGGGGTCTGGCTTGCCCGGACATGTTGCAGTATTGGCGGGCAGCACACCTGCAATGTATAGTGGACTGGCACCATCAAAAGGGGAGAAAGAAATGGGTGGAGCTAGAAGACTAATTCCTTAATACTCCGCTGCGGGAGTTGGTCTGGGCGGTGAGGTCGGCAAAGCCGCTGTGCAAAGACCACACATTGATCTCCACTACGCTGGGGATCTTTGACAAACTGAGGGATAAGCTGGATCTCTCCCCCTGGCCGACTCCCCTTGTCCCTCTGATCCATAACCCGTCATTGCTTACTGAAGGCTTTCGAGGGTGGGGGGGTACCCAGAGGGAGGGATATTGTTCTCTCCACGGGTTGGGCGCATCTGTATGAGCTAAAGAGTAGGTGGAACACGCAGCATCTGGACCCGTGGCAGCTATTGACCTTCCAGCACTTTATCTTGAGGTTAGGTTCTAGGACCGCAATGTTGAGGGAACTTACTTCTTTTGAGCGGTTGGCATTCTCCCCTGCAGCTCCCCCAAAAACTCTATCGCAGCTTTACGCTCCGGGGGAGCAGGAACAGCTTCGCTTCTGCAGGGAGTGGGAAAGAGATCTGGGCAGGTCATTAACTGTAGAGCAGTGGAAATATATTTTCACTGCAACACATAAGACTTCCATGTCCACGAAAGTGCAGGATTTGAACTATAAACTCTTTTCGCGTTGGTATTATACTCCCGCTAGATTACACAGTTTCACTCCAACGCACTCCCCTGACTGCTGGAGGTGTCAAAATGCAACTGGATCCCTATACCATATTTTCTGGGAATGCCCGAACCTCACCTATTTTTGGAGCTCGGTGTCCTCAATTATAGCAGAAATTTTACAAGAACCCATTAAGAGGGACCCGGCTCTCTTTCTCTTACATTTGGCAGACATACCCGTAAAGACCTACAAGAAGTCATTGTTAAGGCACTTGGTGAATGCAGCTAAGGCGGTCATACCTAGACTAGAAATCAGAGGCTGCCGCCACCCTGGTAGACTGGGTTAAAGAAATTCATTATATCATGGAGATGGAGGAGCTCACGGCGACCTTGCATGATACAACGCAGCAGTTCTTGATTAGCTGGATGCCTTGGTACTAATTTAAGGATACGGATTATTATAAGCGATTAGCGGCGGCATAGCCATGGACAGGAGATTTGACTCTGTCTAGGGTTGATATAAATAGAAGGTAATGGGATAGCGAGATCGCCGGGGGGTCTCTCCTGACATGAAGCCCTTGTTGGACATGCACCCCCCCCTGGCCCCTCTCCCCCCCCCCCCCTCCGAGCCCACTTGTTTGGTCTGGTGTATATATTGCCCCAATTTCCCTTTCTTATTTTCTCCCCTTCCATTCTTTTTCCTTTTTCTTCTTCCTCTAGTATGTTAGGTGGATAATGAGCGCAGTGCGCAGGTAACATAAGGTGTTATGCGCTGAGTTTTATGGTGGTAGGCACTCCTTGCGGGTACCTCATATGACCAGGAATAAATAATAAGAATTTCAATGTTTATGCATTTACCTTTGCCATAGGAGATGTTGTTATCTACATGCTTTTGTATGTATGTATGTTTTCTTTTAACCACCTTGCAAGGCGGAATATCTGGTACTTTTTGAGAAATAAAGACTTATAAAAAAAAAATGCCCTTCCACTGACAGGGTCACATGGTCCACATTATGAGCTGGGGAAAGTGGAGGAAATTAAACTGGAACTCGAAACCCAACTGGGCTAGCCCTGGAGTCCCTGGACTCCAGGCCCGGCTGCTTCCCTCTACCTTAGGTATCCTAATTTGGAAAGCCCTGCTGTGCAGAACATCATCGGTTGTCGCATTAACTGACCTAGCTGCCGATCCCTCATGCATGTGCAGACAGGGGCCCAGCTATATCTTTAGCTAGGTGCATACCCATGCCAGGCATTTGTGAATGCCCCGCGTGGACGTGCCAGTGAGTTCTGTAATGAAACGGCTGGTGTGGCCATGCACATCTATAGAGGGATGCAAATGGTGCCGAGCACGATTCAGTTTGTTTTAGATCAGTTTCTTTAGCAGAACATTAAAGTGGACCAAAACCTGGTATTTTCACTTTCTGGGTTTTGATCTGCCCAGGGGCATCCCAATTCTGGAAACCCTCAGATCGTCCACTATACATATCTCACAGGCATGGCTCTCCTCCATCAGCTAGAGAAAATGAACGGAAGTCTTCTAGCTGCACTTGCAATCGGTGGGTGCACCTGCATCTCTTGGCTGCAAGCAGTCCCGCCATGCTGAACAGTTACGACTGGTGGGGCCGCACAGACCCAGAGAAAGCTGTGAGAGATAGGCTGCGCGCTTGTTGGAAAGGTAAAGAAAGCGGTTGATCGCTGGGGTTTTACATAGGCAGGGCATCCCAAGCGTGATGTCCAAGGGTTGGTTGCTTTACTAGGTCCAGTTTTGGTCCACATTAATATGCTCAACCAAAGAAGCTGATTGTAGCAAACCCATGCCTGTGCAGTGGTATGTTGAGGTTTCACAAAGCAACATCCTGATTTGCTTATGGACCAAAATATGGGGCAGTGAAAATCATGGGTCACACATGTTACAGTAATCTCTTAAAGTGGACTATTCTGGGTTTTGGTGCTTTCCCCGGGGTACCCTGATCAGGGGTGCCCCACTGTGTGAAACCCCCCAGATCGCCGAGCGCAACTCACCTCTTCCCTGTCCTACACCACATGCGCAGCCGCTCGTCCCAAACAGCGCGCTCTGAGCAGCTGACGTCACACCGTCTAAGGCCAGCAGCTTTGAGCATGCTGGCAGCTGCATCCCCTGCTTTCCCCTAACAGGGAGCGCGCCCTGCTAGAGGGATAGCGGGGATGCGGCCGTGGCTTGCGCATGCGGGAAGCAAAGCGCATGCTGGGAAGCAAAGTAAGTGAACGGGGCGACCTGGGGGGGTTTCACACAGCGGGCCATCCCGATTTTGGATACCCCAGGGGGAGGGAATCGATGGATCTTATAGATTCCTGGGCTAATCGCGCTGGGTTTTAAGATATATACTGTATTTAAATAAATATATAAATAAATATATATATATTCGTGATGCCGGCTGTGAGAGAGACAAAAAATGCGCAGGACTATAAAATGAACATCAGTGTTTCCTTATGCAGACTGTCTGCCATGCCGCCCTTTATCTGCATCATTCTGTGCCAGGAGGGGGGGGGGGGGTGAGGGTGCGGTGTCTGCAGATCTGTTGTAATATATCCAGAAATATTCTCAATGTCACCATCCTCAGAAGGAGAGGATGACCTCATCATTTCTAGAACAATGCTATGTCTGTAGGAATGTGAGATGCTCCATCATAGGCTGCCCTATAGGAACCACGCTCCTGTCTCTGTAGCTCTATCCTCTCTCTATCCTGATCACAGACACATATAATACCTGTACAGATCAGCCAAGATGAGAGGTGCAAATCATGTAAAGCATATAGATGTAGAAATCACCTCTGCAATGAAATACCAGGGCTCGGGTCCTATAGCCCCGTCAAAGTCATAAATGTCAAAGTGGGAACAAAAAAAGCAAGTAGGGAGGCACTCTCAACTCATAAATTGATAAAAAAATACATATTTATTAATTACATATTTATACATATTTATAATCCCTACATACAGTACACTCAACATATTAAAATCCCTTAAAAACACATAAATCGGGCAATAACACACAGGACAAACCAACATGAAGGTGTGTAGGTGATGAGGAGAGTCTCACCACACTAATTGATATCAAATGCCTAGATATATATGTGCTAAATCATTCAACAAAGTGTTCCAACAGTGCAACTAAACATGCGCAAATCCTACCTATGATCCGGATCACCATAAAATCTATTTATTTATAAAGTGCAAGTGCAACCAGTCAAACAATCAATTAAGAATTAATATTCCCAACCATAACAACTCATAAACATATCATTCTACTCTATTCACCAATGAAAATATAATCACCTGTATATATTATTAGGCATCCCAAAGGGGAACCACTGATATATATCACAATACCAACCTAAAAATAATATCACAAATCTATCACAAAAAACATCACCAGAAATAAAGCCAAGGTATCATGAAAATAACATGTGTGAAGTCTCCCCACCGCCTACCGCACCAGGAGCCATGCTCCCTTCCGCAAGGCATTTATTTCCTTTAAAATTTTAACCCATCAACATTATCTTCCTATAGAAAATGCAATAATGTTCAAATCCTAGCAGTGTGTTAAAAGAGCCTAAAAGTAAGGAAAAAAACATGGGGAGGGTTATTTAAAGTGGACCAACACCCAGGGGGGATCGGCCCAGGAATCTATAAGATTCCCGGGCCGATCAGATCCCTCCCCGCGGGGCATCCGAAATCGGGATGTCCCGCTGGGTGAAACCCCCCAGGAAGCCCACAATCCTACCTTTTCCACGTTCCAGCGTCGCATGCGCGGGCCGCGGCCGCGTCTCGCGCGTCCCTCTAGCAGGGCGCCATTTGTGAATGGCCGGCGCGTGCGCGCTCCCTGTTAGAGGGAAGCATGAGACGCGGCCTCCAGCGCTCAGAGCCGCTGTGGTTGGACGCCGCTTGTACGTGCATACCACAGCGGCTCTGAATGATCTGACTGGACGAGCTCCCGCGTAGGATCATGGTGAGATGAGTGTTTCCTGGGCGTTCTGGGGGGTTTCACACAGCGCGGCACCCCCGATCGACGTGCCCCACCGAAGTGGACCAAAACCCAGGATAGTCAAAATCCTGGGTGTTGGTCCACTTTAAGAATGGATAGCGCCAGGTAGTGCTTCGTAGCAGCAGGCAGCATCTGCTGAACGCCACATTTATGAAAGCGATTCTGGTGAGCGACTCTAACAGCATCACTAAGGCCCTTATTTAACAAGGGATAGCGTCAGGTAGCGACTGGTGAGCGAACGGTAATGACGGTCACCGCCACGAGAACGCCGGCTCCCCACCACAATCACACATTTATCAAGCCGATCCTGCTTAGAGACTGAGAGAGCGCCAGATAGCGAATCATTCATCATTATTCCAGCCTCACAGCGCCAGCGAGCGACCTTGAACAGCGACAGATATGACCTCTCGCTACCTGGCGCTCTCCAATGCATTTCAATGGAACAATCTTTAAATATTCATAAATAATTGTTAATAATTTTTTTTTTTTTTTAATGTGAACATTTCTGTTACCACTTCTGCAATGTTAGATATTTTTTTTAAGGTAAAAAAAAAATAAATAAAAAATTTGTGCAGAATTGATATTACAGGTCTGATATTAATGTATTCATATTACAAAATGTTTTTATAAACTTGTTTTTTTTGGTTTCAAAAATATGGTTGTTTGGGGGTTAAAAAACTACTTTTAACCCATCGCCGCCAGCACTCTGGGGTTTAAACAAGCATTTCACAGCGCAAGAATTTTTTGAGCGTGATTTGTTAATGAATATGGTGGGAGCCGTTCGCTATGGCCATTCGCTATCATGCGCTCCCATACAGCGCGGAACCTGTCAAACAGCGACTCCTCACCCAATATTCAACATTTCTGCACACCGACTGAGTCGCTGTCAACAACCGAACAACGGCCAAGCACAGCGACGACTAGCGGGCGCTGTGAAAATACTGCTACAGTCGCTCATCTGTCGCTACCTGGCGCTATTAATGAATCGGCCTCTAAGCTTAACATGTATCATTACAGGCGGCTCAGCATATAGCGCCGGCGCTCTGGGTTCAAGAGCACCACGTATTAACTTTCGCTTAGTGTCGCTCTCCCATACATTTCAATGGGCTTTAATTTGTTTGTGTTTAAATAGCGTGTTTGGCAACTACATTTTTTCGCGCAGATCAATGTGTGACGTCTCCTGGCTGCACACAAACATGTTTAGAAACTTTTTTGACTTTTTATATTTTTATGCAGAAGTGTCATTACAGGTCTAGAACTAAAGTGTTAATGTCACAATGTTAAATCAATGTCATTCCATGTGTTTTCACTTTGTTACTGGTGGATATGTGTTCAAAAACAGACTTTAATCACACAGCGTCTGGCGCTCTATGCTACAGCGCCAAGATTTAGGCCCTTATTCATCAAGCGATAGCGTCAGGTAGTGTCTGACGAGCTCCATGTCCCGCCAGCTAACGTCTGCTACCGACTCAAGTACGCCCGGCGTCGGCCCCAATGACGCATTTATCAAGCTAAATGAGGCTAGCGCCGGCGAGAGCGACGGCAAGCACGGCATTCATCATGAAGCCGACTGCAACGAACAGCGCCGCTGCTAATCCCATCACAGCGACAGGTATGACCTGGCGCTACCTGCCGCTCTCCCATACATTTCAATGGCAGACGCTGCAATGATTGTTTTAAGTGGTTTTTGTGTTCTTTTCTTTGGCACAAAATTCAACACATGTTTATATTGATATGTTTTATTAATCTGGCTGGTTATTTTTATGTTTTTGAAGTTTTTATTAATTGTGTAAATGTAATGTTGTGAGTGACATCTAAATTGCATCTCCTCCAACCAAACTCATTGGCATCAAAATCGCTTGTTTTCACCACACACGGGGCTTGTAAAGCTATTTTTTAGCCTGTCATGTTGGGCGGTCACGTTCGCTCTTCGAAATTGTCAGCGCCCAAGCTATTCGGCAGCCCTGTCCTTGATGAATCTGTGGTGGTCAGAGTTTTTGCAGTCGCTGTTTTAATTCGCTATGTGGCGGCGCGAGCGGCGCTGCGCTGCGTTGTGCGGCGCTGTGCTGTTCATACATGTGCCCTTCTGCCATTTGCAAGGAATTCACTTCCCGTGACCCCAGTCGTTCTTAATGAATACACTGTAGTTGTGAGCGTGCATTGCCACATATTGCAGGATTAACATTCAGTCGTACCAGCTCATAACAACCCGTTATGCATTCTCATGTGTGCCACATTATCATGTAGTTGTATAGTTTGATTTGGTGATGATTTTAGGAAGGAATAAGATTTGTATATTTAAGCACAACTTGGTTTGCTTTTCAAGGACCTATGCATTACAGTATGTAGAACCCCCTGCTAAATCAAGCTAATAATTCGTGGCGCCTTGGGCCCTAGCTTGTTTTAAAGCGTCATTTTATTTTTTCCGCCACTTAGCTTGCACATAGCTGATATTAGCTTGTCCCTGTTGCGCGCATCTTTGTTTTTGAATTTTTAATCACAGTTGCTTTCGTCATATCCGGTTCCGGTATCCTCCTTTGCGTTTCAAAGCCACCTAAAGCTAAAAATGTCTAGCGCTTATGCCAATAGCTTGTTTTCAAGCGTCATTTTACTTTTTCCGCCACTTAGCTTGCACATAGCTGATAATAGCTTGTTCCTGGTGCGCGGAGCGTTTTTTTTTTTTTTTCCCATGTCGCTTTGGTCATTTCCGGTTCCTGTTTCCTCCTTAGCGTTTCCACAATGCTTCCAAGACGCCGAGTCATGCGCCTCCCCAGCTCCTCCTCCGACTCCGACCCCACCACCCCTCCCCCACCTCCCCCACCTACCTCACCTCCCCCACCTAGCACCCCTCCCACCCCTTCCCCTCCTGGGCAGGCCAAGAAAAGGCGCTTACGAGTGGATAGCCGCGTTAATGGCCAGGTGGTCAAAGTGAGTATTTGGTTTTGGTATTTTAGGTTTAAAGTTGAACAACACACAGGGGGGATTGGCCCTGAAATATCTAATTTTTCTGGGCCAATTGGATCACTCCCCGTGGGGCATCCCCATTCTGGATGTCCTTCGGGGATGCCCCCCCCTGGAGGGCCCTAAAAATTACCTCAGCCCCGTCCCATCTGTGCATGCGTGAGCTGCGGTTGCCTCTTGCGCTTACCTCTAGCAGGGTGTACCCCTGCGCAAGACATTTGTTAATGTTGTGTGCAGGCGCACTCCCTGTTAGAGTCAAACGCCACATGCGTACTTTGCCGCACAGACCCAGCTGAGCTGGTATGCACGTCCAAACGGCCTTGTATGCGCATACCACAGCGGCGCAGAGCGCTGTGCTCGGCTGGCGCAGTCACGTGGGAGCGTCGTCAGTGGTGTATTTGTGGCCTTCCAAGGGGGTTTCAGACAGCGGACCACCCACAATTGGTGTGGCCCACCAAAGTGCACACAAACCCAGAATAGTGATAATCCTGGGTGTGGGTCCACTTTGATCTGGTCTCTGTATAACTGTTTATGCCATTGTTCTGATGTCATGTATTGATTTGTGTTTGTTTTTCATTTCTCATAGGATTTCTGTGTGAACCAGTACGACTATGCCCGTGGGGGAAAAAAAAGAATTGCCATGGAGGTGAAGGCCACAGTGTCCCGGCGCTTCCACACCGAGCTCTCCATCCGAGCAATACAACAAAAGTGGTCCGACTTTAAGCGCCGGGACCCTGAAGGCGTGTACCGCCTATATGATGCCTACGCATCAGGTAAGTTAAAGCTTATGCTATGTTTATACTTTTTGCCTAATCATCTGCTAAGCTGTGTCCATTTGTGCTCTTTATATTAATTATTTTCTTTCACCCCCTCAACACAGATAAGTGTCCTCCCCTGGGGAAACGTGGGAAGGGATTCCTCCCCCGAACCAGGCAGGCGGACTCGGGGGAGTCATCGGGGGAGGGTCCCTCCCGTGGGTCCTATTTAGAGGACCCAGGGGAGGAAGGGGATGACGCCCCAGAGGAGTGTGCTGCTGGGGGGCTGGCAGGATCAAGCCTCAGCTCCTCACACTCTGAGTCTGAGGAGTCTCACCAGGCAAGGGGCCACTCTCAAGTGGGGAGTCCAAGTGGGGTGGTAGAAATGGACTCTCCCACACTCCCTGAAGGAGCAGGGAGTGAGAGGGAGGAGGGTGGCCCTTTGCCTGGTGGATCTTCCGACCAGAGTGTGAGGAGCCGAGGCTCCCCGCCTCCTCCTCAGAGCCCTCCCTGGGCTTCAAGTGGCGGATCATCCCCTGGTGAGTGTCCTTTTTTTCATTGTTAGTCTGTGACAGGTTTCATCTGGCCATTTGTACTTAGCCCTTGCCATTCCTCTCTAATTTGCAGGGCATCATATAGGCGGCACCTCCATGGCCTTTTGGAGAAGCATTCTCCACGGGCATAGTCGTGGTAAGTGTTTTTTGTTATCCATCACATTCCCTATGTTATGACATTCCTTAAAGTGGACCAACAAACATTGTTGATAGTGCTTTGATTCTCGAAGCTTCCCTGAAAAATCACATCCCTCACCCAGGGCACCCCCCCAAAAAAAAACCTCACAAACTCCTTACCTCTTTGGGGGTTGCAGAAGCCACCGTCCCAGCCTCCTGTGTGCCACTCTAGATGTGTGTGCGCCTGCGCTCTGTTTCCTAATGGGCTGCGCGTGCGCACACACTGGAGGAGTGATGTGCGGAAGGCAGCGGCGGACGTTGTCTCACTCAAATTGTGGTGCTCTGCCAAAGCGGACCAAAACACAGAATAGTTGCAATCCTGTATCTTGGCCCACTTTTAACAGACACATGTTTCCTGGTCCATTGTCACAGCTGGTTTGATAATGTACCTTAACCTCACAAACCCCACTACAGTGCTAGCCAACTGGCAACCACCCCTATGTTTCTGCCCACACCATGATGGGTGTTATCATTTTTTTTCTTGGGTTAAGTTGTTCCCGCTAACACATGTTGCACACTAGTAACATTAGCCAATCAACTGCTAATGAGTCCTTTACATTGCACTGTCTATGTTATTTGTACATTATCTTTAGGGATACATGTTGCAACCATAACTAATGTACATTAACTCATGGACCAGGAAATATGCTAATTTTGGTCAACCTGTATGTAACCATGCAAGCCTTTGATTTTTCAGACTCCATAACCAGATGGATGTCAAATAGTCAGGTGTCATTGGCCCACTAATTGTGTTTTTGTCTTTTGCTTTCTGTTGACAGATGTTGCTACGCAGACGGAGCCAGAAAACCTCCTCCCCACCCCAGCTCCAGGGACGGCCAGCAGCATGGGCCCCCGCCACAGCTGCGATGGTGAGTACATCCCACTTCATATGCCTAAAGACTTGTGAAACCTATGTCTTCTAGTCACATCTGCAGACATTTAAAATGTACCTATGTGTTAATTTCACACACATCTAGATTCCATGTGTTTGTACAATAATCCAACATGCCTGTCTGCATGCTTGATTTTTGCCTCACATTCTTCATTTGGCCACATAGAGACTATTTGTGCCTTAGACACAACCAAATGGGCCGTATTAGGTCTTGACCTCTAACATTATAGGGCAAACTAGTTTACTCGTTAAGACTTAGGCCCTGATGTTTGGCTGTGACTAAACACATAAATGGACACACTGGGACTTATACCTTCTTTGCTTCCCAAGAGTTAAAGTGGAACAACAACCAGGATTTTGACTTTCCTGGGTCTTGGTCCACTACGGTGGGGCACCCCTGATCGTCACCGCTGTGTGACAACCCCCTGAACTCACTTTTCCTCCAGCCGACGTACAAGCCGCGGCAAAGCGGCTCCACCGCCTCCCGCGCGTCCCTTTTTACGCGCGCGTGCCCGCGCCGGCCATTCACAGACGGCCGGCGCAGGCACGCACACGTCTAGAGGGGCGCGAGGGAGGGGCCGGCGGCCATGCCCCACCGAAACTGAGGTAGGGAGTTTGGGGTGTTGGGGGGTTTCACCCCGCGGGACATCCCGATCTCGGATGTCCCGCGGGGAGGGAGGTGATTGGGCCGGAAATCTGATAGATTCCAGGGCCGATCACCGGTGGGTGTTGGTACACTTTAAGAGTAAATGTATGCTTGGGATGTGTTGTCCAAATTCCTGCCAGTCAATAGTACTCATATAATGTTAACAAATAAGCGCACAGTGGCCAACAATGTTAATGTGAGTGTCAGCTAATTGGACACACTGACATTACATTGCTACATCTGTGTCTGTTGAGATCACATTCAATTTATTAATAAATTGTTGTTTATACATCTCTACAGCTTGTGAAAACCAGCATCGCAGACTGTGGTGGGAGATCAGGCTCCTGAAGCTGATGCTGCTGGCCAAGAAGAGGCGCCGGCGGCGTCGTTAGGGTGGGGGGGATGGCTGGCCTGTTGACGCCCTTTGTTGGGCAATGTTGGCCCTGTTGGCCACCTTTGCCAATTAAACTTTTGTATTTACATCATTACAGTGTGGTGCCTTGCAAAGCATAGTTTAACTGTCTCTAAAACCATTTGTGTGTAAATTTAGCCATACCTTTGGAGCCATTTCATGTGTTAACCATAGTAAGCTATGGTCTCAAATGTATGGCCTAAATTTACAAATACATTGACATATCTAGATCAAGATACTCATCCCTGACTGTGTTATTAGCTATGTCTTAGGAAAAACACAATTTAGAGGTGGGCTAAGCAAATATATTTACAGAAACAAAAACAAACAAAATTAATATTCTTGGCTGGGTGGCCGGGGAGGTTGGGAGTCATTGCTAGGGGCGGTGTTGGGGGACAACAGTGCAGTAAAAAATATAGACTGCTGTTGTATGAGCTGTTGTATCAACAACAAAGTTTGGTCCTGCCGCTGTATCGCTTCTTGCTGCTGCTGGATAGATTGTTCCATTGCATTGGCCAGCCGACCAAGTTCCTGGTTTTGTTGAAGGTTATGCATCAACAGGTCGATCTGGCGCTGCTGGGCCTCATGTTGTTGCTGACACATCAGCACCTGCTGTTCCAACGCCGCAATGCGCTCATTAGTTCCACCACGCGGCTGTTGGCGACTGTAGTCCTCCAGCATCCGGACCCCTAGCTGGTAAAAATCGGCACTGGTTGGTGCAACACCTCCTCTTGCTGGGGTTTGAGGCTAACAAAATAGAAAACAACATTTTAGACAAACAGAAACAATGCATGTATGCCCCTCAAAATAATTTGCCAAAACAGTCACTATACAACTTACCCTTGTCTGAGCCTCGGAAGCTTGGCCACATGGGACTTGGGAAGAGGTCCCAGGTTGGGGTTCTGGTTCCGCCTCCTGCCAAAACAACAAAGAAAGGAAATGTGACATGTTGCTTCATCCACTACCCACGAACATGGCAATGTGGTTATAGGTCCTCTAAATCAGCCATGTTACCTCCGTGTCGTCCGCCACAGGTAGGAGCGAGGTATCGCTGCCAGAGAGGGGCAATTCAACATCAGAGATGTCCGGCAAGTTGGCATATGCTAAACAGGAAAGTCAGGTTAGTAGGTCAGTGGACCAAACTCAAATGTAACATGGCTAGGCTATCGAGGCCATACCTCCACAAAGTGCAAAATGACACACTAGACCAAAGGTATCTGTTAAACTCAGATTGTTAACATGTATGTTAGAGGACTAAGAGGCAATAATTTTGGCAAATAAGATCAGACACATTGCTTAAATTACACATACCCGCAATCTCCCAGATGTCTGAAGTGGAGCCCTCACTCGAGCTTGGACCTTTAAAATACATGTGGACACACAAGTTGCCAGAAGCAAGTGCCACAAAAGTAGAGCCAAAATACAGACTAGAGCAAGGCAAAACAACTTACCCTCATCTCTGGCAGCCTGAACTTGAGGGGCCCTTTCTGGACAGCCACTTCCAATAGGGTCCTGTTGACCTGCAACATCGGAAGTGGGGTCCAAAGATGAACCAGTCACTTGGCCTACCAATAAAAAAGAGGAATGAGACACATGCACTTGGGTTAAAGTGGATAAAGCAAGGTTGACACATGCACTTACCGACATCCAAAGAGTAGCTTGGCTCCTGAGGAGATGCTGGGGCCAATGGCGGGGGAGCTAGGCAAAAATCAAGCAAACATTGAGCCATTGTTAATGTGCGTGCAAAAATACAACATGCATTAAGGTGTGTGTGAGCAGCTCATTCACTAATATTCACTAATCAAGGCCAGTGTGGCTTCCACACTTATATGCAGATATATGGCCACACATCTCTGCCTTCCAACATAGCTACACATGTTAGGGCCTTGTTAGTTAGTTGCTGTGAGTGTTAAAGTGGGCGTGAAATTAGGCCGCAGGTCCATATTATTAATACTCCACAGTGCCCCACTCGATTGTTGGAGCTGCTCCCACACCAATTTGTTCCCCAAACAACCAGCACCGAAATTAGTGGTAAATACCTTCAATGGCAGACTGGGTTAGGCTTGAGGTTGGTTGAAGGGCAGGAGTTTGTGTGTCCTGAGGCACATCCTGGACAGCAGCATGTGCACCTATGCAGAAAGCAACAGACAGGAAAGTAAAAAATGTATGAGGTCTAATGTACTACTTCACAGGTCCTACTGTTAGTTGGTCAGAAAGAGAAAATGCTAATCACATACATTAACAGTAGCTTTTATAAAATGGCAGAAAATATGTACCTTCAGTCCAACCTGTGGTGTCATCCCCAGGATCCACACCCTGCAGCCGAGCCAGTGGAATTTTGGCCTTCAGCATCTCCTCATACGGCCTGTAGGTACTCTTTGGAGCCTGGATGGTCCCACTGTCCACATCAAGATCGTGATTCATCTTTTTCATAAGGGCCCCTCTCAAAGTGTAGAAGCGTTTCCTGCAGGATGGGCCACTACGTGGGTGTTGAGCAGTGCTACTAAGCTCCACACCAATGGCATCCCACAGTTTGCTTCTTTCTTGTTTGCCTATGGACTTGCTTTGGGAGCCAAAGAGTAGCTCCCATTTAGCAAGTGTAAGGCGCACAAGATGATTATTCTCCGCCAAATTAAATTCAGGCTCCCTCTTGGCACCTGGGCGCTTAGCCTGGGGTGCTGCCCCACCTTCAGGCTGGGCCCTTTTCCGTAAGGGAGGTCTGCGCACAGCACCCACCAAACTCCTACTTGGGCCTGCTGTGGCCGGCAGATGTCCTGAATTTGGCTCCATCCTGTAGCTGCACACACACACAAATACACACCCAACAAGCACGCATGCAGACTACAGAATGGCATCGCACTCTCTTTGGGTTGGGCAGGTTTTATGTGCTCTAACAGCCAATCACAAACCAGCCCACTTAATTGATTCACACATACAGCCCAGTTCCTTCTAGCCACACCTCCACTGCACTGACTGAAGCATGTGTGTTAGCCAATTAACTAATTACAGACCTCATTAACCAAACAACACACACCCAAATACAACAATGGACTGATGTATCTGAAACCCTTGTGACATGTGGCTAGCCTAACGGCTATTTAAATAAACATCAGCTTACCTTTCATTGGCCCACCACTGAATTTTCGCCCATGTCCGTTAATGCACGCAAGTTTCGGCTCACGTACGCTAGTAGCGCTACTAGCGTGCGCGTGCGCACTCCGTTTTACGCACACCTGGGTCGGCTAATTGGCGCCCGGAAATAGCAGAGCAACGCAAAAGGTGGCAAAGCGGACCTGTCCTTTTTCAAAGTGAAGTATAAATGGAAGGAATTTGCAAGCTTCTGGTATTCTTACACTGTGGCAAAGGCTGTGGTGTGGTGCGGTGCTTGCTTCCCTTAGCTCATTTGAGTCTCTGTCTGGGTTCTGTCCTCACTCTCTGTGGCTTGTTGGGTGATTTCTGACATCAGTGCTGTTTCTTTAGGAGATTGTTTTTGGTGGCATATGCAAATATTGTGGAGCATACAGCAAGTGAGGCTTGATTTTGGGGCCTTTTGTGGGCTGTGCAGCAACTCCCCTCTTGGTTGTGCCTAACTTAGAAAGCTGTTTTTCAGCAGGCTGGTGGTTTGGACCACTATAGTTCTGGTTTTGTGGTGAGCTGCATTGTAGCGGGTGTGTGTGGAGTGTGATTGTTTGTGTGTGTGTGGTGTGTTTGTGGTTTTTGTTTTGGTTTTTTGATTTTGTATATCTGAGTGTGTGTGATGGATAAGAGGGTGATGTATGGTGTCTGGGTGGATGGATGTATGTGTATGCTGAAAGAGCAGGAGGAAAGGGAGCGGGGTGTTGTGAGGCTTAGGGCACCCCGCTCCTTTGCAATCCGCCTTTCAGTATGGGACTTAAGTGACGAGCAGATCAGGAGCCGCTTCCGTCTGAATCGTGCTGCACTACAGTCCCTATATGATCAGATTAAGCACAAAATCGAGCCATCCACCAAACGCACTCAATCCATTCCAGGCATAGTACGCCTGTGTGCCACGCTGAATATTTTGGCACGAGGGACCTTCCAGGCAACCTCCGCCCTCCTCAGCGGGATAAACCAGGCTACTATGAGCCGCATACTAATCCAGGTAGTTCTGGCGATTTGTGATTTAATCCCAATTTACATCAAGTTTCCTGAGGATGAGGAAGAGGTTGCCAAAATAAAACATGCTTTCTATCTCATGGGAGGGATCCCGAATGTGCTAGGGTGCGTTGATGGTACACATATCCCTTTCCGCCCTCCCCGTGCACAGGAGCTGTATTACAGAAACAGAAAGCAATTCCATTCGCTAAACATCATGCTTGTCTGTGACCCAGACATGAGGCTGCGGGCGGTGAGATCGGGGTTCCCCGGCTCATGCCATGATTCTTACGTCTTGCAGCGGACAGTCCTGTGCCGGAAGTTTGAGAACAACGAAATGCCAGCTGGCTGGCTACTGGGTAAATAATTAACCATGTCAAAGTATTTTGACTCAAATATGTGGCCTAGTAAGCCAAATTAGAAAAAAAGATAAACAAAACGTACTAGTACTAATTGGTGTCTCTCTCCTTGTGTTTTTTCTACAGCGGACAAGGGATATGGGCAGAGAACGTGGGTCATGACTCCGGTCAGGAGCCCACGGACCTCTGCCCATGAACGCTACAATGCAGCACATCGCAAGACCAGAAGCATTGTGGAAAGAACCATCGGCCTGCTGAAAGCACGCTTTCTCTGTTTGGCACGGCCAGGAGGAGAGATGCTCTACAGCCCACAGAAGGTCTCCAAGATCATCCTCGCCTGCTGCGTGCTCCATAATATTTGTATATGCCACCGAATTCAATCCCCCGAGGAGACAGCACTGGTGCCAGAAATCCCCAACTTGCCCGCAGGAAGAAGTGAGGACACCCAGACTGGCGATGAGCTAAGGGAAAGGATGATCACTTCCTTTTTTGCGGTAAGCTAACTACCCTTCACTCTAATCCAAGTACTGCACTACTGGGTAAATGTATTTGAGCTCCCATCAAAATTAGAAAAAAAACACTCTAAGGGGGGGTGTAAGATGACCCAAACCACTCTAAGGGGGGTGTAAGATGACCCAAACCACTCTAAGGGGGGGTGTAAGATTACCCAAACCACTCTAAGGGGGGTGTAAGATGACCCAAACCACTCTAAGGGGGGTGTAAGATGACCCAAACCACTCTAAGGGGGGTGTAAGATGACCCAAACCACTCTAAGGGGGGTGTAAGATGACCCAAACCACTCTAAGGGGGGGTGTAAGATGACCCAAACCACTCTAAGGGGGGGTGTAAGATGACCCAAACCACTCTAAGGGGGGGTGTAAGATGACCCAAACCACTCTAAGGGGGGGTGTAAGATGACCCAAACCACTCTAAGGGGGGGTGTAAGATGACCCAAACCACTCTAAGGGGGGTGTAAGATGACCCAAACCCCTCTAAGGGGGGTGTAAGATGACCCAAACCACTCTAAGGGGGGTGTGAGATGACCCAAACCACTCTAAGGGGGGTGTAAGATGACCCAAACCACTCTAAGGGGGGTGTAAGATGACCCAAACCACTCTAAGGGGGGTGTAAGACGCAAATGTTGGTTAACAATGTGTTTAACAGCGAAAACACAAATTTAAAGATATATACTAACTGCACTTTTTTTAATTTTTCAGGCACCCCGAGATGCACCGTGATCCCAATTTTCATTTTCTAGAACATTTCTGAACTTTCCTTTCAATTCTAATTTCTGTTTGATTTTTCATTTTCATTTTCATTTCTGTTTTAATTTTAGTTCATTTTTAGTCAAAAAATAAATAAATAAATAAATAAATATACATGTGGCTATGTGTTTAATTCTGTTTTAATTTGCCTTTTCATTCTCATTTCTGGTTAAATTTTCCTTTTCATTCTCATTTCTGGTTTAATTTTCCTTTTCTTTCTCATTTCTGTTTTTATTTTCCTTTTCATTCTAATTTATGGTTTAACCCTTTAAATGCCAGCCACGTAAAATTTACGTGGTTGCCTCTCCGTCACTTAAGTGCCAGCCACGTAAATTTTACTTGCCTGGCATTCCCCAATCCCACAAAAAAAAAGTTTAAAAAAAAGTCACTTACCTGACCCCTTGTTTTGTCCGGCCGGGTCTCCTCTTCAGCCAGCGGGGCTCCGATCGCCGATCGGGGCTTCTCCGGCTGCAGGGGAGGGCCCGGAATAGGGTGCCCCCCCCCCGTTTCAGCAGCCGCCGGGATTGCCGGTTGAAAAAAAAAAAAAAAAAAATGGCAGTTACTCACCTCCGCTCCCGCCGACTCCCGCCGCCTTCGGGGGCGGGGCTAATGACGTCACCGCCGGGTGTCATCGGGGCACCCGGCAGTTCTCCTCTCAGATGCCGGTGACGGCTGGGCGGAGAAGGAGGGAGGTAGGCGATCCTCCGATCGCCTGCCTCCCCCCTTCTCTGCCCAGCTGTCACCTGCATCAGATCGCCGCGGGACACTGCATCTGAAGATCAGAGGTGAGTAAAGGTAAAATGTTTTTTTTTTTTTAAATAAACATATTTCAAAACCTGTGTGTGTCTTTTTATTTATACTGTTAACCCTTTGTGAACTGGTAAGGGGTCCATGTGACCCCTTATACCAGTTCACAGGGCTCAGGGGTCTGGCAAGTCACCTGCGCTAGCAGGTGGCTTGCCATTAACCCCTGGCCCCCCATTACCTGCCTCCCCAAAGCCCAGGGGGGGGCAGAAGAGCCCGGGCCCACATGGGCTATGTGGGCTCGTAGGCTGCAGGGTGGGGGGGCCACAACAGCTGGCCCCCCCACTCTGTGCCTACAAGCCCCCATAGCTGGTCCCGGGCTGGTTACTGTGGGTAAGGGGGACCCCACGTCAATTTTTTTTTTGATTTTTAAGGGTTTTTAACCCTTAAAAATAAAAAAAAAAATGGGGCCCGCCCCCCCCCCGGGAGGGGGGACCCTATGTCATTTTTTTTTTGATTAACCCTTTGTGTTCTGTCATCCAGCAGCTATAAAAGGCTTCTAGCAAGTGAGCAGAAGCCAGTGATCGCCGAGGGACAGAGTGCTCCAGGATGGATGGGAGGTGAGTACAGTGTAAAAAAAAAATAAAAATTAATAAAATATTTTTTTCTCTGCTTGTGTCTGTGTGATTATTTACTTTTAACCCCTTGTGAACTGGTAAGGGGTCCATGACCCCTATACCAGTTCACAAGGCTGGGGGGATGGCAAGCCACCTGCGCTAGCGGGTGGCTTGCCATTAACCCCCGGCACCCCCATTACCTGCCTCCCCAAAGGCCAGGGGGGGGCAGAAGAGCCCGGGCCCACATAGGCTATGTGGGCTCGTAGGCTGCAGGGTGGGGGGGCCACATAAGCTGGCCCCCCCACTCTGTGCCTACAAGTAGAGATGAGCGAACTTTTGAAAAATTCGATTCGACTGATTCGCCGAATTTTCCGACAAAAATCGTTTCGACCCGAATAAATTCGCGACGAATCGCTATTAAAAACGGCTATTTCTGAGCCTCCTACAGCCTCAATAGGGTTGTAAACCATTCAGCCTTGCTGTAACACGCACAGGATGCGTGCTGGGTTAGTTAAATAATACTTTGAAGAAATATCACATGCAGATCAGAGGCATCGCTAATAGAATCGCAGAGCGGCACAATTGCAGAGAGTTGAAGTGGCATCACTATGAGGGGCAGAAGGAGCCCAAATATACACTGGAGTTGGCCTCAGGAGCCCAAAAATTGGATGAATCACACCCTGGAGTTGGCAGAAGTTGGCAGCAGCAGCAGCAGCAGGAGCCCAAATATACACTGGAGTTGGCTTCAGGAGCCCAAAAATTGGATGAATCACACCCTGGAGTTGGCAGAAGTTGGCAGTAGCAGCAGCAGGAGCCCAAATATACATTGGAGTTGGCCTCAGGAGCCCAAAAATTGGATGAATCACACCCTGGAGTTGGCAGAAGTTGGCAGCAGCAGCAGCAGGAGCCCAAATATACACTGGAGTTGGCCTCAGGAGCCCAAAAATTGGATGAATCACACCCTGGAGTTGGCAGAAGTTGGCAGCAGCAGCAGCAGGAGCCCAAATATACACTGGAGTTGGCCTCAGGAGCCCAAAAATTGGATGAATCACACCCTGGAGTTGGCAGAAGTTGGCAGCAGCAGCAGCAGGAGCCCAAATATACACTGGAGTTGGCCTCAGGAGCCCAAAAATTGGATGAATCACACCCTGGAGTTGGCAGGAGTTGACAGTAGCAGCAGCAGGAGCCCAAATATACACTGGAGTTGGCCTCAGGAGCCCAAAAATTGGATGAATCACACCCTGGAGTTGGCAGAAGTTGGCAGCAGCAGCAGCAGGAGCCCAAATATACACTGGAGTTGGCCTCAGGAGCCCAAAAATTGGATGAATCACACCCTGGAGTTGGCAGGAGTTGACAGTAGCAGCAGCAGGAGCCCAAATATACACTGGAGTTGGCCTCAGGAGCCCAAAAATTGGATGAATCACACCCTGGAGTTGGCAGAAGTTGGCAGCAGCAGCAGCAGGAGCCCAAATATACACTGGAGTTGGCCTCAGGAGCCCAAAAATTGGATGAATCACACCCTGGAGTTAGCAGGAGTTGGCAGCAGCAGCAGCAGGAGCCCAAATATACACTGGAGTTGGCCTCAGGAGCCCAAAAATTGGATGAATCACACCCTGGAGTTGGCAGGAGTTGACAGTAGCAGCAGCAGGAGCCCAAATATACACTGGAGTTGGCCTCAGGAGCCCAAAAATTGGATGAATCACACCCTGGAGTTGGCAGAAGTTGGCAGCAGCAGCAGCAGGAGCCCAAATATACACTGGAGTTGGCCTCAGGAGCCCAAAAATTGGATGAATCACACCCTGGAGTTGGCAGGAGTTGACAGTAGCAGCAGCAGGAGCCCAAATATACACTGGAGTTGGCTTCAGGAGCCCAAAAATTGGATGAATCACACCCTGGAGTTGGCAGGAGTTGACACCAGCAGCAGCAGGAGCCCAAATATACACTGGAGTTGGCTTCAGGAGCCCAAAAATTGGATGAATCACACCCTGGAGTTGGCAGAAGTTGGCAGCAGCAGCAGCAGGAGCCCAAATATACACTGGAGTTGGCCTCAGGAGCCCAAAAATTGGATGAATCACACCCTGGAGTTGGCAGAAGTTGGCAGCAGCAGCAGCAGGAGCCCAAATATACACTGGAGTTGGCTTCAGGAGCCCAAAAATTGGATGAATCACACCCTGGAGTTGGCAGGAGTTGACACCAGCAGCAGCAGGAGCCCAAATATACACTGGAGTTGGCTTCAGGAGCCCAAAAATTGCATGAATCACACCCTGGAGTTGGCAGAAGTTGGCAGCAGCAGCAGCAGGAGCCCAAATATACACTGGAGTTGGCCTCAGGAGCCCAAAAATTGGATGAATCACACCCTGGAGTTGGCAGAAGTTGGCAGCAGCAGCAGCAGGAGCCCAAATATACACTGGAGTTGGCCTCAGGAGCCCAAAAATTGGATGAATCACACCCTGGAGTTGGCAGAAGTTGGCAGCAGCAGCAGCAGGAGCCCAAATATACACTGGAGTTGGCTTCAGGAGCCCAAAAATTGGATGAATCACACCCTGGAGTTGGCAGGAGTTGACACCAGCAGCAGCAGGAGCCCAAATATACACTGGAGTTGGCTTCAGGAGCCCAAAAATTGGATGAATCACACCCTGGAGTTGGCAGAAGTTGGCAGCAGCAGCAGCAGGAGCCCAAATATACACTGGAGTTGGCCTCAGGAGCCCAAAAATTGGATGAATCACACCCTGGAGTTGGCAGAAGTTGGCAGCAGCAGCAGCAGCAGGAGCCCAAATATACACTGGAGTTGGCTTCAGGAGCCCAAAAATTGGATGAATCACACCCTGGAGTTGGCAGGAGTTGACAGTAGCAGCAGCAGGAGCCCAAATATACACTGGAGTTGGCTTCAGGAGCCCAAAAATTGGATGAATCACACCCTGGAGTTGGCAGGAGTTGACAGCAGCAGCAGCAGGAGCCCAAATATACACTGGAGTTGGCCTCAGGAGCCCAAAAATTGGATGAATCACACCCTGGAGTTGGCAGGAGTTGACACCAGCAGCAGCAGGAGCCCAAATATACACTGGAGTTGGCTTCAGGAGCCCAAAAATTGGATGAATCACACCCTGGAGTTGGCAGGAGTTGACACCAGCAGCAGCAGGAGCCCAAATATACACTGGAGTTGGCTTCAGGAGCCCAAAAATTGGATGAATCACACCCTGGAGTTGGCAGGAGTTGGCAGCAGCAGCAGCAGGAGCCCAAAAAATGGCCTAAAGACATAAATATGTTTTGCACCATTTGGAAAGTGTAAAACGTGGCACCATGCTGAATCTAGTCGCATGCATCAGGCATTGGTGGGTGGAAATCCTGGCTGATCCATCCCTGATTCATTTTGACAAAGGTGAGTCTCTCCACATTTTTAGTTGACAGACGAGTTCTCCTCGCCGTAACTATGGCCCCCGCCGCACTAAACACCCGCTCAGATGGCACGCTACTTGCCGGGCAGGACAGCTTTTCCAGGGCAAACTCTGCTAGTTGCGGCCACAAATCAAGTTTGGCTGCCCAGAAGTCCAGCGGATCCTCAAGGTGTGTTGGCATGGTCATGTCAAAGTATGACATGACCTGCTGGTTCAGGTCCTGCTCCAGGTCTTCCTGCTGCTCATGAGTAGCCTCACTATGCGGGTGTAGAAAGCTACTCATTAGCGACTGAAGACTGAGGCTGCTGCTGCTGATGGAGCTTCTGCTGCTGCTGCTGCCAACCCCCCCAGCGGCCATGGCAGTGGAAGGTGAGCGCAGAGGTCCCCTCGAGTCAGACCTGCGAGAGTATGGACCATGGCGCAGATAGGCATCGGCCAACTGCCTACGTAGAATGTCTTTGTAGTAGTTGAGTTTGTCCTCCCTCTCGGTGGGTTTAAAAAATGCCCCCATTTTGTGCCGGAAGCGAGGGTCCAATAAGGTGGACAGCCAGAAGTCATCCCGCCGACAGATGGAAACAATTCTGGGGTCACTACGCAAGCATGTGAGCATGCTTCGTGCCATTTGCGCAAGTGACTCGGATGGACTACCTGTCTCCATCTCCACTGCATACTGCCACGGTGTGCCCGGGTCCTCTGTCTCTCCTTCCTCAAAAACCTCTAGCTCCTCTGGCTGCTCCTGCTCCTCCTCTCCTGTCCGCTGACTAGATAAACCAGCCATTTCGCCAAGCCTAAACTGTGTTTCGCTGGGCAACTCCTCCTCCTCCTCTTCCTCCTCCTCCTCCTCCAGTTCAGCTCCAACGGGGTTCATGTGGCCGTAAGATGTAAACGCCATGTCTCCAGTGCCCTGACCAGCCATGGTTTCCAACATGTGCTGTAGTACATGAAGCAGTGGAATCACGTCGTTCATCCCGTAATCCTGCCGACTGACAAATAAAGTGGCTTCCTCAAAGGGCCTGAGCAAACGGCAGGTGTCACGTATGAGCTGCCACTGGTTGACATTGAAGTTACACAGGGGAGTCCCCCTATCTGCTTGGATCATCAGGAAATCCGTGATGGCTTTTCTCTGTTCATATAATCGGTCCAACATGTGAAGGGTGGAATTCCAACGGGTGGAAACATCGCAAATCAGACTATGTTGGGGGATACCATTCTGACGCTGTAGCTCAAGAAGGGTGTGTTTGGCGGTGTAGGAGTGGCTGAAGTGCATGCAAAGTTTCCGTGAAGTTGTTAGGATGTCCTGCAGATGGGGGGAACACTTCAGAAACCGCTTGACAACCAGATTGAAGACGTGAGCCATGCAGGGGGCATGGGTCAGGCTTCCTTGGCGCAGCGCAGACAAAATGTTCTTCCCATTGTCGGTAACCATGATTCCCATTTTAAGTTTTCTCGGAGTAAGCCATGTTTGGATTTCCTGATGAATACATTTAAGCAGTTCCTCCCCTGTGTGACTCCGTTCGCCAAGACAAACCATGTGAAGCACTGCGTGACACCTCCGTGCCCTGCACACATGGTAGACTGGAGGGGCACTGAGACTTGAGCCTACAGTGGAGGGTGAGGAGATGGCGGAGGATGAGGAGGCCGAGTCGCACGGTGTCACAGGCCCAATGGGCAGAGAGCGCGGAGGCCGAAGCGGCGTGACCTGTCCAAGTTGCTGCTGCAAAGGGACCACATTCACCCAGTGGGCCGTAAACGACATGTACTGCCCCTGACCGTAGTTACAGCTCCAGATGTCGGCGCTGCCATGTATTTTGCTACACACCGACAGGCTCAAGGACTGGCCCACCTTCTGTTCAACAAAAGTGTGCAGCGCTGGTACTGCCTTCTTGGCAAAGAAATGACGGCTTGGGACTCTCCACCTCGGCTCGGCACAAGCCATCAGTTCTCTGAAAGGTGCAGATTCCACCACCTGAAAAGGGAGCGACTGCAGCACCAGCAACTTGGACAGGAGCACATTCAGCTTCTGCGCCGTAGGATGAGTGGGCGCATACTGCTGTCTCTTGGACATGGCTTCGCTGATGGATTGCTGGCGGGATGCATGACTTGGAGGAGGAGGAGCAGGAGCGACAGAGGATGGGTATGACGCACAGCTGCCTTCGGCTGAGGTGCTGGAGCCTTGGCTGGCAGAAATTGGGAGCTCACTTGGTGAGGAAGCAGACTGGACCACCCCTTGGGAGCCTCGGTTCTCCCAGGTCGTTTTATGGTGACGCATCATATGTTGACGCAGGGCCGTGGTGCCAACATTTGGACCCTGGCCACGCTTCACCTTTTGCCTACATATCTTGCATGTGGCCATGTTACCCTCCTGCGGATGCCTCAGGAAAAACTGCCACACTGCCGAGTAGCTACTTTTCCCACCCCCTGGCCTCACTGATTCACTGCTGCTGTTGCCAACTCCAGGAACCCCTGCTCCACTACCTCCCGATAAGGTAGACTGCCGCACAGCAGGTGCTCTACCCCGGCCCCGGCCCCGGCCGGCTCCAGCCTTTGGAATTGTGCCCCCATGCTGACTGCTACCACCTTGCTGCCTCAGCTGCTGACTCCGGGGCAACCTGCACCCCTCTTCTCCTGATGATGACGATGAAGCCCCTTCATCACCCGGCTCCCAAGTGCGATCGGCTTCATCGTCATCATCATCATCATCACCGAGTTGTGGCTGTACGTCACTGATGTTCGTGGATTCGTCAACAGTGTCTGGCGCAGGAGCTGGAACGCTCGCAGCACCCACGACACTGTCCACATCACTATTTGTCTGCCTAGCTAAAGAAGCCACCTCCATTTCTTGGCTGGGCAGTAGCTGCTGACTGTCCTCTATCTGATGGTCCTCCTCACTAAAGAGTGGAGCTGAACCCAAAGCATAGGATACGTCGCTGGGGGAGGGAACGGCGTAGGCCAGAGGCAATGGGAGGACAGGGACTGCTCTCGGGGCATGCCAACTCAGGGTTGTGTCAGAGGAACCTACCGACCCTAGACTGGGGGTCTCAGACGTAAGTTGTGATGATGTTGTTGATGAGCGCGTCAACCAATCTACCACGGCAGATGCGTTACTGGTGGAGACCCGACCGCTAGCAGATACTGGCAGATTAGGTCTCTCAGCGTGACTCCTGCTGCTACTGGCCCCCAGTCTGATGCGAGCTCTGCCTGCGGAATCTTGGCCTCTGCCACTCCTCTTTTCACTTCCAGGCACTTGTCTGCCCGACATAGTCTAACTGGCGTGGTAGTAGGTGATATTTAAAAAAACCCCGGGCAGCGGTGGGTCTATATGAAACAGAATATAATGCACACCAAAAGTGAGCAGTAACACTCAGCCTCCAACAGGCCTGCTTAGTGTAAATAAGAGAGCTGCTTAGTGTAAATAAAGAGGGGTATGCTATGTTACAGAATGGGATGCCTCAACAGAAGTGCACCTGGCAGGCAGCAGTAAGCCTATGCCCAGCAAAAGTGTCTTATAATATAAATATAATAAGAGCAAATGCTTATATGGTCTTAAACAGAGGCTGCTTTAGTCACAGAATGGGATGCCCTGGGCAGGAATGGACCTGGCAGGGTCCAGTAGTGCTTTGGCCAGCAAAAGTGTCTTTATCAGGCTAATTTCAAATATGATAAGAGCAAATGCTTATATGGTCTTAAACAGAGGCTGCTGTAGTCACAGAATGGGATGCCCTGGGCAGGAATGGACCTGGCAGGGTCCAGTAGTGCTTTGGCCAGCAAAAGTGTCTTTATCAGGCCTAATTTCAAATATGATAAGAGCAAATGCTTATATGGTCTTAAACAGAGGCTGCTGTAGTCACAGAATGGGATACCCTGGGCAGGAATGGACCTGGCAGGGTCCAGTAGTGCTTTGGCCAGCAAAAGTGTCTTTATCAGGCCTAATTTCAAATATGATAAGAGCAAATGCTTATATGGTCTTAAACAGAGGCTGCTGTAGTCACAGAATGGGATGCCCTGGGCAGGAATGGACCTGGCAGGGTCCAGTAGTGCTTTGGCCAGCAAAAGTGTCTTTATCAGGCCTAATTTCAAATATGATAAGAGCAAATGCTTATATGGTCTTAAACAGAGGCTGCTTTAGTCACAGAATGGGATGCCCTGGGCAGGAATGGACCTGGCAGGGTCCAGTAGTGCTTTGGCCAGCAAAAGTGTCTTTATCAGGCTAATTTCAAATATGATAAGAGCAAATGCTTATATGGTCTTAAACAGAGGCTGCTGTAGTCACAGAATGGGATGCCCCGGGCAGGAATGGACCTGGCAGGGTCCAGTAGTGCTTTGGCCAGCAAAAGTGTCTTTATCAGGCCTAATTTCAAATATGATAAGAGCAAATGCTTATATGGTCTTAAACAGAGGCTGCTTTAGTCACAGAATGGGATGCCCTGGGCAGGAATCGACCTGGCAGGGTCCAGTAGGGCTTTGGCCAGCAAAAGTGTCTTTATCAGGCCTAATTTCAAATATGATAAGAGCAAATGCTTATATGGTCTTAAACAGAGGCTGCTTTAGTCACAGAATGGGATGCCCTGGGCAGGAATGGACCTGGCAGGGTCCAGTAGTGCTTTGGCCAGCAAAAATGTCTTTATCAGGCCTAATTTCAAATATGATAAGAGCAAATGCTTATATGGTCTTAAACAGAGGCTGCTGTAGTCACAGAATGGGATGCACCGGGCAGGAATGGACCTGGCAGGGTCCAGTAGTGCTTTGGCCAGCAAAAGTGTCTTTATCAGGCCTAATTTCAAATATGATAAGAGCAAATGCTTATATGGTCTTAAACAGAGGCTGCTTTAGTCACAGAATGGGATGCCCTGGGCAGGAATGGACCTGGCAGGGTCCAGTAGTGCTTTGGCCAGCAAAAGTGTCTTTATCAGGCTAATTTCAAATATGATAAGAGCAAATGCTTATATGGTCTTAAACAGAGGCTGCTGTAGTCACAGAATGGGATGCCCCGGGCAGGAATGGACCTGGCAGGGTCCAGTAGTGCTTTGGCCAGCAAAAGTGTCTTTATCAGGCCTAATTTCAAATATGATAAGAGCAAATGCTTATATGGTCTTAAACAGAGGCTGCTTTAGTCACAGAATGGGATGCCCTGGGCAGGAATGGACCTGGCAGGGTCCAGTAGTGCTTTGGCCAGCAAAAGTGTCTTTATCAGGCTAATTTCAAATATGATAAGAGCAAATGCTTATATGGTCTTAAACAGAGGCTGCTGTAGTCACAGAATGGGATGCCCCGGGCAGGAATGGACCTGGCAGGGTCCAGTAGTGCTTTGGCCAGCAAAAGTGTCTTTATCAGGCCTAATTTCAAATATGATAAGAGCAAATGCTTATATGGTCTTAAACAGAGGCTGCTGTAGTCACAGAATGGGATGCCCTGGGCAGGAATGGACCTGGCAGGGTCCAGTAGTGCTTTGGCCAGCAAAAGTGTCTTTATCAGGCTAATTTCAAATATGATAAGAGCAAATGCTTATATGGTCTTAAACAGAGGCTGCTGTAGTCACAGAATGGGATGCCCCAACAGGAATCGACCTGGCAGGGTCCAGTAGTGCTTTGGCCAGCAAAAGTGTCTTTATCAGGCCTAATTTCAAATATGATAAGAGCAAATGCTTATATGGTCTTAAACAGAGGCTGCTTTAGTCACAGAATGGGATGCCCCAACAGGAATCGACCTGGCAGGGTCCAGTAGTGCTTTGGCCAGCAAAAGTGTCTTTATCAGGCCTAATTTCAAATATGATAAGAGCAAATGCTTATATGGTCTTAAACAGAGGCTGCTGTAGTCACAGAATGGGATGCCCTGGGCAGGAATGGACCTGGCAGGGTCCAGTAGTGCTTTGGCCAGCAAAAGTGTCTTTATCAGGCCTAATTTCAAATATGATAAGAGCAAATGCTTATATGGTCTTAAACAGAGGCTGCTGTAGTCACAGAATGGGATGCCCTGGGCAGGAATGGACCTGGCAGGGTCCAGTAGTGCTTTGGCCAGCAAAAGTGTCTTTATCAGGCCTAATTTCAAATATGATAAGAGCAAATGCTTATATGGTCTTAAACAGAGGCTGCTGTAGTCACAGAATGGGATGCCCTGGGCAGGAATGGACCTGGCAGGGTCCAGTAGTGCTTTGGCCAGCAAAAGTGTCTTTATCAGGCCTAATTTCAAATATGATAAGAGCAAATGCTTATATGGTCTTAAACAGAGGCTGCTGTAGTCACAGAATGGGATGCCCTGGGCAGGAATGGACCTGGCAGGGTCCAGTAGTGCTTTGGCCAGCAAAAGTGTCTTTATCAGGCCTAATTTCAAATATGATAAGAGCAAATGCTTATATGGTCTTAAACAGAGGCTGCTTTAGTCACAGAATGGGATGCCCTGGGCAGGAATGGACCTGGCAGGGTCCAGTAGTGCTTTGGCCAGCAAAAGTGTCTTTATCAGGCTAATTTCAAATATGATAAGAGCAAATGCTTATATGGTCTTAAACAGAGGCTGCTGTAGTCACAGAATGGGATGCCCCGGGCAGGAATGGACCTGGCAGGGTCCAGTAGTGCTTTGGCCAGCAAAAGTGTCTTTATCAGGCCTAATTTCAAATATGATAAGAGCAAATGCTTATATGGTCTTAAACAGAGGCTGCTGTAGTCACAGAATGGGATGCCCTGGGCAGGAATGGACCTGGCAGGGTCCAGTAGTGCTTTGGCCAGCAAAAGTGTCTTTATCAGGCTAATTTCAAATATGATAAGAGCAAATGCTTATATGGTCTTAAACAGAGGCTGCTGTAGTCACAGAATGGGATGCCCTGGGCAGGAATGGACCTGGCAGGGTCCAGTAGTGCTTTGGCCAGCAAAAGTGTCTTTATCAGGCCTAATTTCAAATATGATAAGAGCAAATGCTTATATGGTCTTAAACAGAGGCTGCTTTAGTCACAGAATGGGATGCCTCACAGCAGACTTAAGATCAGTTCAGTATATATGCACAGTTAGTTACTATAAGCAGCCTGAAAACGCTAACAAAGGCTGGATGAAAAAAAAAAAATCTCCCTGTCAGCCAGCTCCGTTTTTCCTACCTTTCCCTGGCTTTCTGTCTGTCTCCTGTCTGTCTCCTGCCTGTCTCCTGCCTGTCCCTGTCTGTCCCTGTCTCCAGCCTGTCTAACTGCCTCAGCTACACAGCGTTCTGTCTGTCTGTCACGAATGCAATAGAGAAATGAGGAAAAGCAAGATGGCCGCCGTTAAATACCGCTGTGTGACGTCACCGGGCTTGCTGGCTGCTGATAGGCTGCATGTGACTGCCCCAGCTTGCACTGGCGCGGGATACATGTCCAGACATGTCCCGTCCGCCATCTTAGAATGCCTGTAAATGTAAATGAATGGATGTTAAAGGAAAACTTCGAGTGATCGAATCGCGGGGAAATTCGGATTCGATCCGAATCGAATTTTTCCTGAAATTCGGATCGAATCCGGGTTCGTCCGGATCGATTCGCTCATCCCTACCTACAAGCCCCCATAGCTGGTCCCGGGCTGGTTACTTTGGGTAAGGGGGACCCCACGTCAATTTTTTTTTTGATTTTTAAGGGTTTTTAACCCTTAAAAATAAAAAAAAAATGGGGTCCACCCCCCCGGGAGGGGGGACCCTATGTCATTTTTTTTCTCGATTTAACCCTTTGTAGTGTGGATGGTATTTGTATTTTTTTTGTGAATGTTATAAAATACTTGTTTCAGTTAGAGGGGTCTCCTGGGCAGGAACAGGGGGCTACCGATAAATATGTGGTACCGTTCTAATCGGTAGATATGGGGCTTTCACATGCAATATGATTTTCCTTAATAAAATACATTTTTTATTTAAAATAAAGGAGTCAATTTTCTAAAAAATTTATTTATTTATTTATTTTTTTTACTTAATAATATTGTAAAAAAAAAAAAAAAAAATTACAAACAAGACATTTCATGTTAATAATTGTGTAGCTATTGGGGCAGTGCACATCCACCCTTTATCCACCCTTTATATATATATATATATATATATATATATGTATATTCATAAATTGCATGCCGCGGCCGACGTTCACCTGATGCTATGTGCTGCTACCTGTCGTTATCCCTTGATGAATAAAGCCCTAAAACTCAGCCTAAACGCTTTATTAAGTTGCCCCCCTTTGTCCCCAGCAGTAATGATGACATGCCGACATGCCGGAAAAATACAGCGGTACAAAGTGGCGCTGGGATAATCGGCAGTCGGGTCCAACAGATGCTGACACAGTCCATCCAATACGAAATGCAACTATCAAAGCAAATTAGTAAGCGTCCTGCCAAGCTACTGCTAGTGCCATTGTTGTCACAGCACAGTGCCTGAAAAGACAAACCAGAAAAGCAACAGAAAAGGTCAAGCTCGGGTACCCGAAGCTCTAGGCGTTTGCCCAACACTACGGACAATCCCTTTATAGTTGCTCTTTCAATTGTGATGTGTATGACCTTTTCTGATGTTGCTCTCTGACATCTTTCCCCTCTCCCTCCTCCCCTAAGCTGAAGGCTGCGGCTTTTGCCATACTCACCCTTCGCCATTCCCTCTTCAAATGTCCCGCGACGCTCTTCAAATTTTGCAGGATTTGCGCCAAGTGTCATTGCAGCCTATGAGGCTTCCTTTATCTAAGGCCCTTATTTAACAAGGGATAGCGCCAGGTAGCGACTGGTGAGCGAACGGTAATGACGGTCACGGCTCCCCACCACAATCACACATTTTTCAAGCCGATCCTGCTTAGCGACTGAGATAGCGCCAGATAGCGACGCATTCATCATTACAGGTATGACCTCTCACTACCTGGCGCTCTCCAATGCATTTCAATGGAACAATCTTTAAATATTAATAATTAATTGTTAATATATATTTTTTTTTTAATGTGAAAAATTTCTGTTACCACTTCTGCCATGTTAGATATTTTTTTTAAGGTAAGAAAAAAAAAAAAAAAATTTGTGCAGAATTGATATTACAGGTCTGATATTAACGTATTCATATTCCAAAATGTTTTTATAAACTTGTTTTTTTTGGTTTCCCAAAATATGGTTGTTTGGGAGTTAAAAAACTACTTTTAACCCATCGCCTCCAGTGCTCTGGGGTTTAAACATGCATTTCACAGCGCGAGAATTTTTAGAGCGTGATTTGTTAATGAATATGGTGGGAGCCGGTCGCTATGGCCATTCGCTATCATGCACTCCCATACAGCGCGGAACCTGTCAAATAGCGACTCATCACCTTGTATTCAACATTGCTGCACACCGACTGAGTCGCTATCAACAACCGAACAACGGCCAAGCACAGCGACTACTAGCGGGTGCTGTGAAAATACCGCTACAGTCGCTCAACTGTCGCTACCTGCCGCTATTAATAAATCAGCCTCATAATGATATGAAGTTAGCACAAAACTGATAAATAAGGTGGAGGAGCAACAATGATGGGCCCCCCCCAACCTTCTGGGCCCCAGAGAGGTCGTATCACTTGCACGCTTTCAAATTATGCCCCTGAGGTATCCCAAATCCAGATCCCATGGGCAATTGGTAAAGTCATTTTTGACTGGAGGTATGCTTTCTTCTTTACATTTGGGATAGACAGTAGTAGGGGGGATCGTTTTTTTGTTTTGCTATCTGCTTTCAAATTCACCTTGGGGGGGTCCCCCACTCCGGTCTAACTACTTTCCTTGCCTCCTGCTAGATGACTTCTTTCCTCCCACTGTGCTGATTTCTCATTATAAAACCTTTTTTATTTAATGTTATTTTGCATAGGCAAATATTGCTGCTGTTTTTGTATGGCTTTCTGCTAGGAAATAGTATGTATCCTCCTACTGCAGGGCTCACTAATGGAGGTAGGTTAGGTTTAGGTTATTGTTAGGATCGGAACCCTCAGTGATGCAGCAGATTTACAGGAATGCGTGATTCATTACTAACGCCAGGTATCGGCAGATGAGCGCCTGTATAGCGGCGCTTAGAGCGCGGTAAGCAGGTATCGTGCGCTGTAACAGAGCGCCTCAGTCGCTGTAGTAACCTGGCCGGCATTAATAAATGTGATGTGTGTTGGGCGCTCTAACGCCAGTACAGCGCTGCAGCGAGCGAGAGGTAGCGACAGCTCAGTGCGACTGACTCTCAGTGCTACACACCATAATTATCAAAAAAGGACACACATACAGCGTCGGCTCTCTAAGAGGCCGATTCATCAATAGCGCCAGGTAGCGACAGATGAGCGACTGAAGTATGGCGCTATGAGCGCCGCTAGCGTACGCCGCGGGCGGTAGCGATTCGCTATAGCAGGCCTCCTCAGTCGCTACCTGGCGTTGTTGGGAACAACGCCTACATTGCTGAATATGATGTTGGACCTCAGCTTTGTAGGCGCTGTCAGTCAGTTTGACGACGCTATTCAACACAGCGCCTGCGCTTTGCTTTGCTGTGGGCTGGGAATCAAGTACCTTCAGAATAAAACACATTGCAACATGTTTCTTTAATTTTTTTTGTTTTTATTTTGTGTTGAAAAGGAAATAAAATTAAAACAGATATTAGAATGAAAAGGAAAATTAAAACAGAATTAAGCACATAGCCACATGTATTTTATTTGTTTTTTATTTTTTTAAGAAAAAGGAAATACAATTAAACCACCAATGAGAATGAAAAGGAAAATTAAACCATAAATTAGAATGAAAAGGAAAATTAAACCAGAAATGAGAAAGAAAAGGAAAATTAAACCAGAAATGAGAATGAAAAGGAAAATTAAACCATAAATTAGAATGAAAAGGAAAATAAAAACAGAAATGAGAAAGAAAAGGAAAATTAAACCAGAAATGAGAATGAAAAGGAAAATTAAAACAGAAATGAGAATGAAAAGGAAAATTCTTCCTTTGAAAATGTATTTTTTGGGGATTTAAAAAAAATTATTTTTTTTTGCAGAATTGATATTACAGGTCTGATTTTAAACTATTCAGGTTTGAATATTATTTCAAAATCATTCCTTTTTTTTTTTTTGGGTGGTTAGGGGAAAAAACTACTTTTAACACATCGCCTACTGCGCTCTGGGATTTAAACATGCATTTCACAGCGCTAGGAATTTTTAAGGCTGATTTTGTAATGAATATGGTGGGTGCCGGTCGCTATGTCCAGTCGCTATCATGCGCTCCCATACAACAGCGAACCTGTCAAATAGCGACTCAGCATCTTGTATTCAACATTACGGCACACCGACTGAGTCGCTATCATCCACCGAACAATGGCCAAGCACAGCGACTACTAGCGGTCGCTGTCAAAATACCGCTACAGTCGCTCAACAGTCGCTATCTGTCGCTATCTGTCGCTATTAATGAATCAGCCTCCCCGTGTGTTTTGCATTGCACTCCAGCACTTTAGGGATTATAGTTGTGGGTTTGCCTTGGTAATGGTATATTGTTTTGTTTGTTGTTGTTCTTTTGATTTATTATATCTAGCACTTTATTTTGGTACACAGTCATAAGGTTTACTTCAATTTGCACATTATTGGGTTGATTCAAAGAAACATGTAACAGCTTGGATTTGGCTCACGATCATCCTATTTTTCACGTCCGCTCGTGCGTTCGTATGAACTTGCGAGTGATTCAATAAGCAAATACGTTTCTATCCTAAAAGATACGTCCGTTCGTATGATATCTCCCGAACTTGCCTCAGTCAGTTGCCAATCGTAAAAATCACGTTCATGTGCTCACCTGTTGCGGCGGCAGCCTGTTTTTTCGGCTGCTTCCATCGTCAACCTCTTCCAATTACTTGCGTTTGCCTCTGGCTTTCATTGGTTTTTGGTCTCTTAGATTCGTGCGTTCGTATGTTTATAAGATCTTGCGCATGCGCACCCTCAACCAGAAACTTACCTAAACCCCTTAGCGGCTGCATCCAACTTCATTTCTCGGTCCCTCAAACTTACCTAAACCCCTTAGCGGCTGCATCCAACTTCATTTATCGGTCCCTCAAACTTACCTAAACCCCTTAGCGGCTGCATCCAACTTCATTTATCGGTCCCTCAAACTTACCTAAACCCCTTAGCGCTTGCATCCAACTTCATTTCTCGGTCCCTAAAACTTACCTAAACCCCTTAGCGGCTGCATCCAACTTCATTTCTCGGTCCCTCAAACTTACCTAAACCTCTTAGCGCTTGCATCCAACTTCATTTCTCGGTCCCTCAAACTTACCTAAACCCCTTAGCGGCTGCATCCAACTTCATTTATCGGTCCCTCAAACTTACCTAAACCCCTTAGCGGCTGCATCCAACTTCATTTATCGGTCCCTCAAACTTACCTAAACCCCTTAGCGGCTGCATCCAACTTCATTTATCGGTCCCTCAAACTTACCTAAACCCCTTAGCGGCTGCATCCAACTTCATTTATCGGTCCCTCAAACTTACCTAAACCCCTTAGCGGCTGCATCCAACTTCATTTATCGGTCCCTCAAACTTACCTAAACCCCTTAGCGGCTGCATCCAACTTCATTTATCGGTCCCTCAAACTTACCTAAACCCCTTAGCGGCTGCATCCAACTTCATTTCTCGGTCTCTAAAACTTACCTAAACCTCTTAGCGCCTGCATCCAACTTCATTTCTCGGTCCCTAAAACGTAAGAAAATCACATAATGTACATATGTCTATATGTTTCTAAGCGTGTTGTTTCTGGTTTGTGTAATTTTTTGGGTGTGTGCATATTAGAAAAGACACATTTAGGAAGGCTTAAAATCTAATTTATTTAAATTATTTGCTTTGTTTTGTTTTTACTAATTTTCAAAACATCTTTTTTTTTTTGGTTGTTTTGTTTAAAACTTAGTTTTTTTTTTTTTTTCTCGGTAAAACACATATAAATTTTTTTTTTTTTTAACAGTAAAACACATATAATTTTTTTTTTTTGTGTTTTTTTTAAAAACATATTTTTTGGTTTTTTTAAAAAACCATAAAACCCTTTTTAAAATTTGAACAACTATAAAAACTAGTTAAAGAAGGGAGCCAGGACCAAGGGCACTATTCATCATCCTCTTCTTCATCTGTTGGCCCCTACGTCGCCTGTATGGCCAGCAGCTCGGCCACCAACTCCTTCATTCTTTTTTTTTTGCCCGCCAATGTTTGGGGGATCATCCCTGTAACCAATAGAGAAAGAAACATAAATAGGAGTCCCAGACCGGTTTGTATGCTGGAAATAGATTTAGGGTTAATCAAATACATGTAAATGCATGACATATGTCATTCTTCCAAGGGATACAGTTAATGCATTTCCCACAGGTAAGTGTTTAAACTCCTTAAACCGGACCTTCAACATTATTTAATGAAAACCAATAACTATTCACAAATGATTCTGCACCAGATCAAAGTTAATTTGGGTTTTTTTGGGATTACAGCGCCGCCATCTGGACTCTGAAGCATAACACTTAATGAGGAGTGGAGAGTTGGATAAAGTACAGGGGAGTAGGTTACAGTGGTGCGTTGGGAATCCCGAGCATAGCTGGGTTGAGGGAAAGGTCATCACTCACACAATGCATGGCAGCACCTTCCTTTTTTCAATCTGTATCCCATGCTGCCTGTAAATATTGCGAATTCCATATTCCCCAATATTGGTTTGGTTCAGTCTAATAACATGCATTAGATGGGTGAAGGGTGTTTTTCCATGTTTCTAATCTGTAGGTACAGTGTGATGGCTAATTCTTTGGTTCTTAATACAAGTTAGGGTCCTCTTTAAGCTAACGAAGTGCCCACATGAAAGTGTGAACTACACATTGGCTACGCCTTTAGTTATGTGTGTGTTATTAGCTAACAAAACATTAATATGAATAATGGCATGGAGACTTACGGAGTTGGTGGCCGACAGATGGCTGGTTGGGGCCAACAGGCTGCCCTTGGTCCTGGCTCTGCTGTGAAGAAGTCCCTGGAGAAACATGTGACATTTGGTTAGTACTTGTAGAGAGTCACTATTCCCAACATATCTGGCTCCCAGTCTGGCTGACATCACTCACCTTCACCAGGATCGACTTCCAGCATCTCTGCTGCCTCCTCCTCCACTATTTCACCCGCACCAGAAGCTTCTACAAATACATAATAAAGGATAACTTAGTTTTTGGCCTGCCATGTATATCTTTGTGCCTATACATGAAGAGTGACATACCAGAGCCTTCCCCATGCCTGGCCAGGTATGACTCCACGCCCACGCGGTTTGGCCCCTCCTCTGTGGTAAGGTCCAGGGGCTGGTCTGAGGAGGCCACAGAGGAGGGGTAGGTCCGTCGCCCGGGAGATCCACCACCTTCACTCACAGATGCAGACTCATGCAGCACTGGTCGGCCTGTACGCCTCCGGGTGCGGCGAATTCTGAAATCCATTTCCAACACTACCAAAGAAAAGTCATTATAAATAAAGGCATAACTTATACATTTGGAACATATACCATGCAATTGCTTTGTACTTACTTGGGAAATGGATTCCAAAAAACCTCCGCACCCGGGGCATGTGCAGACGTTTCAGGTCCGACCAATGCTGCATTATCTGGGTGTGAGTGAAGGTGGTGCTAGTCACACGGTGTATCTCCGCGATGATCTCCCGGGCGATGTCCCTTTTCTCGCACACATTGGGCGCGAAGTCATACCGGCGCTGAAGCATGATCTGAAAAACATAATGGACACAGAGATTTTACTTTTACACACACACACATATGTGTTGCATCACAAGTTGAGAATTTCATGTCATTAACACACACATTTCGAGTGGCAGCCATTTTTGGGGAGTGCCTTAAAGAGGACGTTGACTGTGAATGAGAGTCTGGTCTTATGTTATATGTATCACACACCATGTACATACAGATAATAGCCAACATCAAGAATCAGCCCACCTGCATCTATGGCATGTTAGGATGGTTTAAACATCCAAGATGTAGGCTAATGCTTAGGCTTTTGGACCACGTGTGTGGCTTCCCGTTGTGTTTTTATGGCTTAGGAAAACAGTGTTCCTCAAACATCCGCATCAAGGTCCGAGACAGGCCAGGTTTGCCAGCTAGCCCCGCTACTCCACAGGTTAATTAACTGTTGCTAAGCCGGAGCAATTGGCCGAATTAGGACATCAGCATAGACAGGTGAAAACGTGGCCAGGCTCGGCCCTTGAGGATGAAGTGTGAGGAGCCAGTGATTAAACATTAAGAGACCCCAAACTAGTTCCAAACGCATCATTTACATTTAGGCCATCATTGACTATTAGATTAAAATGCACAGGCAGCCACTTACCAGCATGAGGATCTCTTCCTGTTGACGGGTGAAGATAGTGGGCGCCATCTTTATGCTTCTTCAAGGCAGCAGATAAGTGAAACCCCAGCGGTTTCCTGGTTCCGCTCGAACGTACGTTCGTACGAGCGCGTAGTCGTGCGCATAGGCGTCACACGCTGGGCTCATTATTTAAAGGTCCCTGCACCCAAAGCTCATTCTCTTTGAGCATTTGTGTAAGATGGCACCTAAAAAGCCTATGAGCAAGCGACCCCAGCAAAGCAAGACCGCGGAGGGCCCAACAACAAGGTCCCAGCAAGGTAGGAGAAAGCTGAGAGGCAAGACTACCACCTCGGCCCCACCAAGGGACCCTGGACCCTCAGGAACCCAAAAAAGGGGCCCCAAGCCACGTGCCCCTGCAGCCAAAAAGCAGCCAACTGCAGCACCCACCACCTCTGCCCCCAGAAGAGGCCGCACAAGGGAGCCCACACCGGCCATGGCTTCAAGTAGGGCAGTTCGGCAACCCAGGCCCCGCAGCAGGGCCCGAACCCCATCCAGGGCCAGAAGCCCATCCAGGGCCAGAAGCCCAGCCAGAGGCCGCCGAACCCCATCCAGGGCCAGAAGCCCAGCCAGAGGCCGCCGAACCCCATCCAGGGCCAGAAGCCCAGCCAGAGGCCGCTGAACCCCATCCAGGGCCCGAAGCCCAGCCAGAGGCCGCCGAACCCCATCCAGGGCCCGAAGCCCAGCCAGAGGCCGCCGAACCCCATCCAGGGCCAGAAGCCCAGCCAGAGGCCGCCGAACCCCATCCAGGGCCCGAAGCCCAGCCAGAGGCCGCCGAACCCCATCCAGGGCCCGAAGCCCAGCCAGAGGCCGCCGAACCCCATCCAGGGCCAGAAGCCCAGCCAGAGGCCGCCGAACCCCATCCAGGGCCAGAAGCCCAGCCAGAGGCCGCCGAACCCCATCCAGGGCCAGAAGCCCAGCCAGAGGCCGCCGAACCCCATCCAGGGCCAGAAGCCCCTACAGGGCCCGCCGAACCCCATCCAGGGCCAGAAGCCCCTACAGGGCCCGAAGAACCCCATCCAGGGCCAGAAGCCCCCGACCTGGCACCAGCCGGGAACAGAGCCCCCGACCTGGCACCAGCCGGGAACATAGCCCCCCAAGAGGGCCCAGAATTGCAACCATGACCACATCTACACCTGGAAGTTCGGTGGCCAGCCACGCCAGAACACCCAGTCCCTTGGCCAGTCCAGTCCAGTCATTGGGAAGCCACCAATCCGGCCATTCCCCTACCCAGCCCCAGGCCATAATGTCACCACATGTGTCTGCACACATGGAGGAGCAGCCAAGCCAACCATCTGGCCGCACATTGCGCCGCGGCCAGTTGAGTGGGAGATTCTCCCATGACCAAAATATGGCATTGGCTAGTGGCCTTACATTATACTATGACGAGCTCTATGGGAGCAAATCAAAACACACCACAAAGCAGCGCAAGATGGAATTGTTTGAAACCATCCTACGACAAGTAAATGCAGCGGGGGAAGAGAGGAAAGATGTGTCCCAAATTCAGAAGAAAATCTCTGATCTGAAGTATGCTGTACGGCAAAAAGAAATTAAAAGGCATAATTACAGGTAAATAAATGTTTTCTCTAAATATAATGTTTAGGATGTACTGTATGCACCTTTTCTGAGTACCAAACGATTTTCTCTTTTCAGCCTGAAAACTGGAGGTGGCTTTCCTTCTAAATTGGAGTTTACCCCTGCTGAGGAGATTGTGCTGGGACTTCTCCATCCGGTCGCGGTCGGTGGACATGCTGGTCTAAGGGACACAGACTCACCGACCCGTACCCACGGTGAGTACTCTTAAATCTGCATGTTTGCCTGTTTGCTAAATAATCTACAGTTCACTAGTAACAAGATAACGGGATGCCCCTATGGTTTGCCTTGCTTGGCCTCGCACTACTGTGCCTGTTTGTGTCCTCTTTTGGTCCCTGGGAATCACACATTTAGGCCCACATCCATTATGGCAAAGATCAAATTTCCAATTGGATTGTTAAAGTCATGAAGTTTCTCCAGAAAAGTGATATATTTGGAATCAATCACAAAACACACATCATTATGTATGGGTTGCCTTTTTGTTGTGTGAGTTGTGTTTGAGTTAACAATGTAATTAGCCACCCCCAAACATATCTGACCTAGAGCAGCGAGACTCAACTGGCGGCCCGGGGTCCCAATGCGGACCTTGGCACCAGATTCCAGGACCCCTGCCCAGACAGCCCTGCACTCAGTTACTTCTGTGTTGACGTGCTCAGAGCTGCCCCCTTGATCGGCGATGTAGTGGTTGTTCTCCTGCCCAATGTGATGGCTCCCTGAAACATAGCATTGCAATATGAAGTACTGCACAGGAAGTGGCATTGCAAGGTACACAGTAACTTGGTAAAACTTTCTCTTGGCACAATCGTGTCCCGCTGCCCCTGCTCTGGCCCATCTGCCACAGTCCCCCCATGCCCCCCCCCACATAAGCCCCATACATTTGTAACAGATTTGCTCCATCCATCCCATCACCATCAATACGTTAACTCCCCCCTTTAGCCATCCAATCCCTGTCCCCTCAGCTCTGCCCCATCCAGCCCAGCAAGGGCAAGCAGCCTTTATTAGTTTGCACTTGGAAATCTCCAGCCCCTCCACCAGTGTGTTTATTTCTAACTAGACACCCCCTGCGTCAGCCCCATGGCCAGACATTCACCTCTCACCACATACCTTTAAATGGACCTTTCCAACAATTGTTTGAGTACCCCGGACCTAGCGAATGGTAGTCTAAATCCAAAAATGTGCGTTGAAAGTTGTATGCTGACTGGGTACACTTCCTGACTTAGAACTGAGGTCAGTTAGCAGTTTTCGCGAGCCATTGCACCTATCTAAACTTGCGTGTCTTTGAACAAATGTCCCCATTGCTCTAGAGTTGATTAATATTACAAATAGAGGTTTATTTGATTACCTATCCCAAAAATGGTTATGTGTGTGTTTACGTGGTTTGTTTTTCTCTTCTTCAGCCCAGCATGATCCCTCAGCAAGGGTAAACTCACCCCCCAGTTTGGTTATGCCTACCAGGTCCGTACAGCATAGGAGCCCAGATCAGAGATTTCCGGTAAGTTAATTTAGTACCATAAATACTACCAAGTGCTTAAGAATGTGTTAAACTGTTGGAATCCCAAATTTGGACGCCAACTTACACTTTTTTTTTATATGTCCCTACAGACCCGCACACTCATGGAAGAGATCCAGGAAATGGAGGAAGATGATGATGTCTCCATGCAGGGCACGTCGGATGACCTCCCCCTGGGTCCCAATTTGGAACTGCTCCATAATGTTTCTCTGGCCAATCCTCAGCAGCAGAGTGAATCTCCATCCATTGTGCATGCACATGGGGAGACTGACACTACAGTCCCCAGTGTTCACTCTGCTGCTGAGGATTTGCAAAGCAGGCCTGTTGCTGTTGAGGGGACGACACCACGCGGCAGGGCGCGCCCAAGAGCCAGGGTAATTGTGCGGCGGACTCCATTACGCCGCCCCACAATTTCCCAGGGGAGGCAGAGTGCCCTGCTTCAATTATGGACCCAACAAAGGGACTCTTATGAGGCACAGCTCGTTACAGAGCGTGAGCAAAGGCATGCCGACATGGTCAACATCCATACCAGTCTACAGGGCATCCTCGCGGAGTTGCGTACCCTCAACAGCAACGTGGTCAATGCAAGTAATGGCATCCAGTCAGCCATGGCTGAGATGACCAATATGCAGAGAAACATTGTGGAGCAGTTTCAAATTCACAATGCTGCCATGGCCCAGGCTAGGTCCCATTCACATGGACCTCCACCTGGACCTCCACCTGGGTATTATGGGCAGCCACCCTATTAAGCCATGGGTGTGTGGGACATCTTTTCTCTTAACACCCACTGTATTTACTTGTCCTTTGAGGTTTCAAACAATCCATTTTGTGTTGCTCATGCAGGTTGTGTTTTGTATTTGCTCCCATATAGCTCCTTAGAGTAATGCTTAAGGCCACTAGCCAATGCCATAGGTCTATGTGGAGGGTATCTGGCCACTTATGGCTTTAAATATGGATTTGGTTGGTGCTCCTCCTGTTTGCAGACATGTTTGTGTGACATTATGGCCATGCCCAAATATCCCTGGGCACAGGCAATATTAATGACTGGACTAGGCTGGCCTTTGGACTGGGTGTCCTTGTTTGGTTGTGCCACTCACTTCCAGGTGTAGATGTGCTCGATGTTTTTTTTGTAATGTTATCCATTTGTAACCACAGATGTATGTGGAATGTTTTCTGTTAAGCACTATAATTTTTCCTTTTCTAAGTAAAAAAAAAAACTCACTTACAATACTTGTGGCGTTTTTAGTGGGAACACATTTTAAACAGCTTGGGCTAAACCAGATAATTTTGGTTTGAAGAGGTGTAACAATGCAAATCTAAAGCTAAGGAAACTACATGAAATACATTAGGCAACAATTAAGGTCAAAATGTTTTACTTTGAGGTAATGCCACATTACGGCAAAACAACATATTTAACAAAAAGGATAACACAGACACACAGAATGTTGAGACAGGGAAAAAAATTAAGTAAAATGCTGCAAGATCAGGTTGGCTCTAACAGATTGGCCAGACTCACTGGGTGGCCCCACAAAATTCTCGACATCATCCTCTACGGCTGAAGAGGGCAGGCTGTCCACATAACGTGGGACACGTTCCAGGATGGCAAAATTGTGCAAAACAGCACATGCCATGATAATGTCGATCACTTTCTTGGGATCATATTGCAGGGCGCCCCCAGTATGGTCAAGGCAACGAAAACGTGTCTTCAGCAGCCCAAAGGCCCTCTCCACAACAGCCCGGGTCTTGCGATGCGCACGGTTGTACGCTTCCTGAGAGGCATCCTGGGGCCGCAGCACAGGCGTCATGAGCCAGGGTAGAAGTGGGTACCCGGAATCACCTTAAACAGAGAATTAAATGTAATCAAAATTAAAAAGGCAACACAACAAACACCAAAAATTTAACATATATCATAATGATGTAAGGTAAAGTGGCCAAAAAAAAAAACAGGGCACATTAGCAAAATAAATCTTTCCACTAATGTATTACCTAATTAAAAATGCCACTTCAATATACCAATTAATTAACAAACATCTGCACGCCCAAGGGTATTTGGAATTTAAATATATTTTTAGTTTTCAGACATGTTACAATTAGGATGCTGCTGAGGGGCTATCCACATTTATATGGAAACTACAATGTATGCAGTTTAAGTCCACTTTGACATTTAAAGACCAATAGTACAAAAGGAGCCAAAGCTCAAAGATCCTTGGGTATAAAGTCAAAACCAATATATTTAGGGACATGGAACTTACAGACATCCTAACTAAAGGGAAAACATTCTGAAGGACAAAGCGAGGCAAGCATTTTTTTTGGAAGTTCATAATATATGACCCAAGAAAAAGGCAGTTTGAGGCTTATGTAAAGAATTCAAATACTAACATATCAACAAATACAAGATTAATGCAACATTTAATAGCACACAAATAGGACACACTTACCAAGCAGCCATGCCCCCGAAAATTCACCTGCCTCAAATCTCCGAAACAACCCAGATCGCCTGAGGATATAGGAGTCGTGGGACGAACCTGGGTAGCCGGCAAGGACACTCATAAAACGCATGTCCGGACCAACCACGGCCTGGACATTAAGGGAGTGTCCCATTTTACGATTCCTTAAGGCAAAAACATACAAAAAGGGTAATTGATATTTGACCCAAAATAAAAAATTAACAACAAAACATGTCTGCACTCTATTGGGAAATACTAATGAAAAGCCTAGATAAAGCAGCTACACAAATGAGGGATAAACAAATATGCTGCCGCAAAGGAAAACAGGTTACATTACACGTTGGCCAACATAATAACCAATCTCAATACCTATATATATACTCGTCGGCTGCCCTAGGTACGAGTGCCACATGTGTGCAGTCAATAGCACCAATAACGTTGGGCATGTCGGCCACATTATAAAACCCAAGCTTAATGGCGTTTCTGGCTGCCATATCATCCGGAAAATAAATATATTTTGGAGTTATGGCAGCCATGCCTTCCAAAAATTTAGAGAGTGCGCGGCTCAGCGTAGGCTGTGACATCCCCACGGAGAGGGCACCCAGCCTCTGGAACGAGCCGTTCGCCAAAAATTGCAGGCAGCCAAGCATCTTGGTCATACCTGAAATTGCATGCCCCTTCCTTGTGGTGCGGGCTAACCATGGCCGCAGCTCACTATATAATTTATGGAGGGAAGCGCGATTAAGCCTGGTCAGCTCGAACAGCTCAACATCATTCATGCTATCGATGTTCATGCGACGACGCAGGGGCAATCTGCTCTCAGACATCTCGATCAACTCAATGCCAAAAAGCATAAGCCCTTGATGTGCCACAAACTCGCTCCGCTCCATCCTACTCCCGAGGCCAAATAGCTGCCGGCAAACATTTCGTAAAGCAGCTCTTTAATGGGCTTCCAAATAATTAGCAATCACCTCTCTGAATTGGTCGCAAGCCCATGTGAAGGACGTAAAAAATAGGATCGGACGCAAATAATACGATTTGGACGGGAAAAACACACGAACTAACGCAAATTATACGATTCTCGTACGAAATGCGTATGTTCATATACGTCTATGCGCGAACGATCGTGCGAATACGAAATGGGCAAAAAAACAAGAAAAAATGACAAACACCCACCCAAACTTACGATTCTCGATACGAAATCAATTAACTTTGGCTCTTTGAATCGAGGGGTATATGCACAATATGCATTATGCACTTTAGCCTTGTATTAAAGTGGCGGTAGCACGTTTTTATTCATTTTTTGTATATATATGAATTATCCATCAGGCAAGTTTTTTAGTAGATATAATTACACGCCATAAATTATTGTTATCATCATTTTAGTCACCGTATATGGTGGATCCCCTGTTTTTGTGTATATGTTTTTTAATTGTGCAATTTATGAAGGCGAGTCTGATGAGCGCCTCTTACAGCGCCATGTAGCCACCGATTCATCATCGACGACAGCTCAGCGGATCCCGGCGGCGCTATGGCTTTCAGAGCACCTGGTATTACCTGTCACTGCCTGTCCATTTTAATGGACGTTACATTTATTCTCTTTAAACAGGGTTTTCTTTAAAATTTTTTTTTGCTTTGTATCAAATCATTGTGTGACCTCTCCTGGCCTATTTAAATACATTTTTGAAAACTTTTTAGATTTTTTATTTTTTTATGCAGAATTGTCATTACAGGTCTGGTATTAAAGTGTTAATGTCACAATGTAATAATAAATTTTCCATATGTTTTCGCTTTGAGGCCGATTTATTAATAGCGCCAGGTAGCGACAGATGAGCGCCAGTAGCGTGATTTTCACAGTGCCGGCTAGTATTCGCTGTGCTTGGCCGTTGTTCGGTTGTTGACAGCGACTCAGTCGGTGTGCGCTAATGTTGAATACGGGGTTAGGAGTCGCTATTTGACAGGTTACGCGCTGTATGGGAGCGCATGACAACGAATGGCCATAGCGAACGGCTCCCAGCATATTCATTAACAAATCACGCTCAAAAAATTCTTGCGCTGTGAAATGCTTGTTTAAACCCCAGAGCGCTGGCGGCGATGTGTTAAAAGTAGTTTTTTAACCCCCAAACAACCATATTTTTTGGAAAAAAATAATAAACAAGTTTTTTAAAACATTTTGTAATATGAATACATTAATATCAGACCTGTAATATCAATTCTGCACAAATTTTTTTTTTTTTTTTTACCTTAAAAAAAAGATATAACATTGCAGAAGTGGTCACAGAATTTTTGACATTTACAAAAAAAACAAAACATTAATATCAATTTATTATGAATATTTAAAGATTGCTCCATTGAAATGCATTGGAGAGCGCCAGGTAGCGAGAGGTCATACCTGGCGCTGTGATGGGATTAGCAGCGGCGCTGTTCGCTGAAGTCTGCAACATGATGAATCCCGCGCTAGCTGACGCTCTCGCCGGCGCTAGCCTCATTTAGCGTGATAAATGCGTGATTGTGTTCGCAGCCTGGCGTTCTGGGGTCGGTAGCCGCCGATAGCTGGCGCTACCTGGCGCTAGTGAGACACTACCTGGCGCTATCCCTTGATAAATAAGGGCCTAAGTTACTAGTTAGTATGTGTTCAAAAACGGACTTTAATCACACAGCTTCTGGCGCTCTGGGCTACAGCGACACAATTTTGAGCGCTGGCACTGTGTGAGGCTGTTTTTTTTATGAATATGGTTTGAGTCGCTCACACTGACCAGTCGCTACCGTTCGCTCCCATATAGCTCTGTACTGGTGTTATAGCGACTCACACATCAAATTCATCAATGCCAGCAATGTTAATACAGCGACTGAGGCGCTCTGTAAAAGCGACTCACGGCCGATCAAAGCGACCACTAGCGGTCGCTCTTAGTGCCGTTGTACAGACGCTCATCTGCCGGTACCTGGCGTTAGTAATGAATCAGCCTGTTGTTGTCTAAATGACACATTGGTGAGAAGAAGAAAAGAAGCAATGAAGATCAATTTTAAAGACTCTAAAAAAGACATTTGTGACCTCATGTCCTGCGTTTCCATTATAGACGAGGCACAATACAAGTTCTGTATAAATAAATGTGCATAATATTAATTCTAAGCATAAAATACTTTAAAGTGAACCAACACCCAGGATTTTGACTATCCTGGGTTTTGGTCCACTTCGGTGGGGCACCCCGATCGGGGGTGCCCCGCTGTGTGAATCCCCCCAGAACGCCCCGAAAACTCACCTCTCCCCGCTCCCACGTGACCGCTGCAGCCAATCCCCACCGACGGACAAGCAAGAGGCAGCGACGGACAAGCAGAGCGCGTCCCTGTTACAGGGAGCGCACCCGTTCCGGCCATTCAGAAACGGCTGTCGCGGGAGCGCGCCCTGCTAGAGGGACGCGCGGGAGGCGGCGGCGGCAGATGCGCATGCGCCGCTGGAACGTGGATAAGGTAGGATTGTGGGCTTCCTGGGGGGTTTCACCCCGCGGGACATCCCGATTTCGGAGGGATCTTATAGATTCCCGGGCCGATCCCCCCTGGGTGTTGGTCCGCTTTAATCTAGTTCTGGCCATTGTGCTCTGTGGGACCTTGAACCACAGGTTACAACTGGCGCTGCTTGAACCAAAGCGCCCGGCGCTGCACCCTTTTCGGCGCTAGTAATAAAGTGGACCAAAACCCAGGATTTTGACTTTCTCCTGGTGCACCCCAATCGGGGATGCCCTGCTGTGTGAAACCCCTAGATCGCCAAGCACAACTCACCTCTTCCCGGTCCTACGGCGCATACATCCCCTGCTTCCCTCTAACAGGGAGCGTGCCCGCGCAGCCATTCACAAATTCCTGGCGCAGGCAAGCGCCCTGCTAGAGGGATAGCAGGGATGTGGCCCCGGATCTCGCATGCTTCGTTTTGGGGGGTTTCACACAGCGGGGAAACCCGTTTTTGGATGCACCGGGGAGAGGGTATCGATAGGCCGGGGAATCTATATCGTGCTGGATTTTGGGTTTTACACTTTAAATAAGACACTAGCTGGCGGCCACATCGGCGCTGCCGTATTTTGCTTTCCTAAATCGTACACTGTGTGCCACTGAGGCAAAAAAAAGTGTTGCTGTGTGACGCTGACTGACGTTTCATAAATAAGGCTCATTGTATGGTGGGGGAGATGAACTAGCTGCACACTGCAATGGAGCATGTCCCCTACTGCAGTAGACATGGCTGCTGCATGGGTATGCAGCCAATTCCTATCCCTCATAAGATAGGTAATAGGAAAAGTAATGCAGGGCTCAATTATAGCATTAGAGGGGGCATTAGGCTAGTTTAGTGACCCTGCCTTGGAGAAAGTTCATGTAGGTCCGCTTTAATTAATATTGTATATAATATATATCACCAAAGTAGGGTCGTGGTATCATCCAGATCTAGATTCTCCTTTAATGAAACCTCCGCCTTGGCCTGAGAGATCAGTACTGGCATTTAGTGCAGCCTCCATTAATGTATGAAGTGAAGAGAAGGAATAATGAATAACTCAGGCGGCGGTGACACCTTCAGAACACAAGACATACTGACAGCATTTGTTCTCTGTTAAAAGAATTGGCTGCAGGGGGAAATGTGTCAGCTTTTCTCTCTGCCTCTGCAGTTTAGGCATCCTGAGAGAGATTTCCAGCTTCACAGAAAGCAATCTCAGCTCCCGCTTAGTAATGTATCATCCTCACGCTGGGCCATGGCAGGTACCCGGCCATCCAGATGCTGCGACCTATTCAGATCAATGTACAGAAGGGCAGCATTACCTACCCTGCAGAGGAGGCCATAAATAATACCAGCAATGACATGATCCGGTAACAGCAGCTTTTATACCAACTCCAGCCCATCATGTCTGGGTCCTGCCAATGTACATAATGACCATTGGTGTAATCTGCCATTTCCTGGAGGAATACGATGGCCAGAAGTCATTTGGCATCCTTACAGAATAATTTACTATCCATAATGATGCCTACAAAGGAAACGAGATTGTTTTCTCCCAGAAATGGTTCATTAAAAATTATACCCATGGCCGACCTTTAGCATACCTCACAGGTGTCCCTGATTTGGGGGGGACTGTCCCTCTTTTGAGTACATGTCCCCCTGTCCCTCGTTGTCCTCCTTTGCCCCTCTATGAGGTGTAACATGCAAATCTGCATCAATAAATGATTAATTCTCGTATTTAAAGTGTTTACATTGTTGTACCTGTTACATCCTATTTCCTATCCATCAATCAATAAGAGGGCGTGGCCTCATTTAACAAATCTTAACAAATGTTCCTTTTTTCCCACTCTGTAAAGTTGGAAAGTGTGCTTTAGAGCAGGGCAGCGTATGAAGGACATAATTCACTTGTATGTCCTTCCACCCCCCCCCATATTCATATGTATCACCCCACATGCTAGCAATACACATGACTATATGGGCCCCCCCCCCATATTCATATGTATCACCCCACATGCTAGCAATACACATGACTATATGGGTCCCCCCCCCATATTCATATGTATCACCCCACATGCTAGCAATACACATGACTATATGGGTCCCCCCCCCCCATATTCATATGTATCACCCCACATGCTAGCAATACACATGACTATATGGGTCCCTAATTTATAGCCCCCCCCCCCTTCATCAATAACACTTTTAACCATACCACACTTAACCATGTCCCCAATACTATGGGGTTAATTTATCAAGGGATAGCGGCAGGTAGTGCCTCACAGCGACAGGCAGCGTCTGGTGAACGCTGGGCGCTGTACACAATACCACATTTATGAAGGCAAATCTAGTGAGCGATTCTAACAGCGCCATGTAGCATCCGATTCATCATTACAGGTGGCTCAGGCATTACAGGCGCCGGTGCTCTAGCTTCCAGAGCACCAGGTATTACTTGTTGCTACCTGTCGCTCTCCCAGACATTTCAATGGACTTTCCTTTTCTTCTGTTTAAACAGGGTTTTTGGTTTTTAATTTTTTTTTCTCTCAAATAATTGTGTGACCTTTCCTGGCCTAGAAAAAGTCATGTAAACATGACAACACAAGTCGTTGTAAACATTTTTGATTTTTTATATTTTTATGCAGAATTGTCATTACAGGTCTGGCATTAAAGTGTTAATGTCACAATGTTACAACAATGTCATTCCATGTGTTTCACGTTGTTACTGGTGGATATGTGTTCAAAAACAGACTTTAATCACTCAGCGTCTGGCGCTCTATGCTATAGCGACCAGATCCAGAACGCAGACGCTGTGTGAGTCTGTTTTTTGGTTGAATATGGTATCGCTGAGAGTCGTTCGCACTGAGCTGGCGCGACTTTTCGCTCCCTGCAGAACTGTACTGGTGTTATAACGCCCAACATACATCTCATTCATCAATGCTGGCCAGGTTACTACAGAGAATGAGACGTTATGTTACAGCGCCCGATAGGCGATCACAGCGTATACTAGCGGTCGCACTTACCACCTCTGTACAGATGCTCATCTGCCGATAGCTGGCTCTAGTAATGAATCAGCCTGCCCGTCCATCTTATCTCCCACCAATGCTAAGCATACAATTATTTCAGATAGAAAAACTGTTTCACCACATAATTGTGACAGAGATTTCACCCAGGGCTGGTGGTGTACAATCAATGCCACCACGCTGTCACCTCTGTCACACCTCCCCTATATCACTGTCCATGCAATTGCCTATCCTTACTGTAACCCTATTTAACTGCCTTTACTCATCAGTTCTATTACCCCTCCCACTTTCTCCACAGCAGGCCAGGGGCCACCTCAGATGGCTCTGAGGGCCACAAGTGGCACAGGCTGGGCACATGTGCTTTAGAGTGTGCAAGCTGTTCAGTGGCCTATAGGAAACCATCCTCCCAAGAGGGAGTCGGGAGACACCTTTTACGCACACCTTAAAGGTACACTGCAGTCAAGTCATCATATCCTCCTTCACATGTTTAGCAGCTAATGGCACCCAGTCATGTGACCAAAACAACCAACCATGTTTGTTGTGCAAGGCCACTTTGCAAACCGAGACAGCGTGGACAGGAAGGATGGAAAGGTGAGTTTACTTTTTTTTTTTTTTAGGTTTGCTTATGGGGAATGGGATGGGGGAATGTCACACTGCCTATAAGGGGAATGGGATGGGAGAATGCCACACTGCCCATATGGGGAATGGGAGGGGGAATGCCACACTGTCTATGGGGAATGGGATGAGGGAATGCCACACTGCCTATATGGGGAATGGGATGGGAGAATGCCACACTGCCTATATGGGGAATGGGATGGGAGAATGCCACACTGCCTATATGGGGAATGGGATGGGAGAATGCCACACTGCCTATATGGGGAATGGGATGGGGGAATGCCACACTGCCTATATGGGGAATGGGATGGGGGAATGCCACACTGCCTATATGGGGAATGGGAGGGGGAATGCCACACTGCCTATATGGGGAATGGGATGTGAGAATGCCACACTGCCTATATGGGGAATGGGATGGGAGAATGCCACACTGCCTATATGGGGAATGGGATGGGAGAATGCCACACTGCCTATATGGGGAATGGGATGAGGGAAAGCCACACTGCCTATATGGGGAATGGGATGGGGGAATGCCACACTGCCTATATGGGGAATGGGAGGGGGAATGCCACACTGCCTATATGGGGAATGGGAGGGGGAATGCCACACTGCCTATATGGGGAATGGGAGGGGGAATGTCACACTGCCAATATGGGGAATGGGATGGGAGAATGCCACACTGCCTATATGGGGAATGGGAGGGGGAATGCCACACTGTATATGGGGAATGGGATGAGGGAATGCCATACTGCCTATATGGGGAATGGGATGGGGGAATGCCACACTGTCTATGGGGAATGGGATGAGGGAATGCCACACTGCCTATATGGGGAATGGGATGGGAGAATGCCACACTGCCTATATGGGGAATGGGATGAGGGAATGCCACACTGCCTATATGGGGAATGGGATGGGGGAATGCCACACTGCCTATATGGGGAATGGGAGGGGGAATGCCACACTGCCTATATGGGGAATGGGAGGGGGAATGCCACACTGCCTATATGGGGAATGGGAGGGGGAATGTCACACTGCCTATATGGGGAATGGGATGGGGGAATGTCACACTGCCTATATGGGGAATGGGATGGGAGAATGCCACACTGCCTATATGGGGAATGGGAGGGGGAATGCCACACTGTATATGGGGAATGGGATGAGGGAATGCCATACTGCCTATATGGGGAATGGGATGGGGGAATGCCACACTGTCTATGGGGAATGGGATGAGGGAATGCCATACTGCCTATATGGGGAATGGGATGGGGGAATGCCACACTGTCTATGGGGAATGGGATGAGGGAATGCCATACTGCCTATATGGGGAATGGGATGGGGAAATGCCACACTGTCTATGGGGAATGGGATGAGGGAATGCCATACTGCCTATATGGGGAATGGGAGGGGGAATGCCACACTGTCTATGGGGAATGGGATGAGGGAAAGCCATACTGCCTATATGGGGAATGGGAGGGGGAATGCCACACTGCCTATATGGGGAATGGGAGGGGGAATGCCACACTGTCTATGGGGAATGGGATGAGGGAATGCCACATTGCCTATATGGGGAATGGGATGGGGGAATGTCACACTGCCTATATGGGGAATGGGATGAGGGAATGTCACACTGCCTATATGGGGAATGGGATGAGGGAATGCCACACTGCCTATATGGGGAATGGGATGGGGGAATGCCACACTGCCTATGGGGAATGGGAGGGGGGAATGCCACACTGCCTATATGGGGAATGGGATGGGGGAATGCCACACTGCCTATGGGGAATGGGAGGGGGAATGCCACACTGCCTATATGGGGAATGGGAGGGGGTATGCCACACTGCCTATATGGGGAATGGGATGGGGGAATGTCACACTGCCTATATGGGGAATGGGATGGGGGAATGCCACACTGTCTATGGGGAATGGGATGAGGGAATGCCACACTGTCTATATGGGGAATGGGATGGGGGAATGCCACACTGCCTATATGGGGAATGGGAGGGGGAATGCCACACTGTCTATATGAGGAATGGGATGGGGGAATGCCACACTGCCTATAGGGGGAATGGGAGGGGGAATGCCACACTGCCTATATGGGGAATGGGAGGGGGAATGCCACACTGTCTATGGGGAATGGGATGAGGGAATGCCACACTGCCTATATGGGGAATGGGATGGGGGAATGCCACACTGCCTATATGGGGAATGGGATGGGGGAATGCCACACTGCCTATGGGGAATGGGAGGGGGGGATGCCACACTGCCTATATGGGGAATGGGATGGGGGAATGCCACACTGCCTATATGGGGAATGGGAGGGGGAATGCCACACTGTCTATGGGGAATGGGATGAGGGAATGCCACACTGCCTATATGGGGAATGGGATGGGGGAATGCCACACTGCCTATATGGGGAATGGGAGGGGGAATGCCACACTGTCTATGGGGAATGGGATGAGGGAATGCCACACTGCCTATATGGGGAATGGGATGGGGGAATGCCACACTGCCTATAGGGGAAATGGGAGGGGGAATGCCACACTGCCTATATGGGGAATGGGAGGGGGAATGCCACACTGTCTATGGGGAATGGGATGAGGGAATGCCACACTGCCTATATGGGGAATGGGATGGGGGAATGCCACACTGCCTATATGGGGAATGGGATGGGGGAATGCCACACTGCCTATGGGGAATGGGAGGGGGGGATGCCACACTGCCTATATGGGGAATGGGATGGGGGAATGCCACACTGCCTATGGGAATGGGAGGGGGGATGCCACACTTCCTATGGGAATGGGAGGGGGGAATGCCACGCTGCCTATATGGGGAATGGGAGGGGGAATGCCACACTGCCTATATGGGGAATGGGAGGGGGAATGCCACACTGTCTATGGGGAATGGGATGAGGGAATGCCACACTGCCTATATGGGGAATGGGATGGGGGAATGCCACACTGCCTATAGGGGGAATGGGAGGGGGAATGCCACACTGCCTATATGGGGAATGGGAGGGGGAATGCCACACTGTCTATGGGGAATGGGATGAGGGAATGCCACACTGCCTATATGGGGAATGGGATGGGGGAATGCCACACTGCCTATATGGGGAATGGGATGGGGGAATGCCACACTGCCTATGGGGAATGGGAGGGGGGGATGCCACACTGCCTATATGGGGAATGGGATGGGGGAATGCCACACTGCCTATATGGGGAATGGGAGGGGGAATGCCACACTGTCTATGGGGAATGGGATGAGGGAATGCCACACTGCCTATATGGGGAATGGGATGGGGGAATGCCACACTGCCTATATGGGGAATGGGAGGGGGAATGCCACACTGTCTATGGGGAATGGGATGAGGGAATGCCACACTGCCTATATGGGGAATGGGATGGGGGAATGCCACACTGCCTATAGGGGGAATGGGAGGGGGAATGCCACACTGCCTATATGGGGAATGGGAGGGGGAATGCCACACTGTCTATGGGGAATGGGATGAGGGAATGCCACACTGCCTATATGGGGAATGGGATGGGGGAATGCCACACTGCCTATATGGGGAATGGGATGGGGGAATGCCACACTGCCTATGGGGAATGGGAGGGGGGGATGCCACACTGCCTATATGGGGAATGGGTTGGGGGAATGCCACACTGCCTATGGGAATGGGAGGGGGGATGCCACACTTCCTATGGGAATGGGAGGGGGGAATGCCACGCTGCCTATATGGGGAATGGGAGGGGGGAATGCCACACTGTCTATGGGGAATGGGATGAGGGAATGCCACACTGCCTATATGGGGAATGGGATGGGGGAATGCCACACTGCCTATATGGGGAATGGGAGGGAGGAATGCCACACTGCCTATATGGGGAATGGGATGGGGGAATGCCACACTGCCTATGGGGAATGGGATGAGGGAATGCCACACTGCCTATATGGGGCATGGGTTGGGGGGAATGCCACACTGCCTATGGGAATGGGAGGGGGGATGCCACACTTCCTATGGGAATGGGAGGGGGAATGCCACACTGTCTATGGGGAATGGGAGGGGGGAATGCCACACTGCCTATGGGGAATGGGAGGGGGGAATGCCACACTGCCTATATGGGGAATGGGATGGGGGAATGCCACACTGCCTATATGGGGAATGGGATGGGGGAATGCCACACTGCCTATGGGGAATGGGATGAGGGAATGCCACACTGCCTATATGGGGCATGGGTTGGGGGAATGCCACACTGCCTATGGGAATGGGAGGGGGGGTGCCACACTTCCTATGGGAATGGGAGGGGGAATGCCACACTGCCTATGGGGAATGGGAGGGGGGAATGCCACACTGCCTATGGGGAATGGGAGGGGGGAATGCCACACTGCCTATGGGGAATGGGAGGGGGAATGCCACACTGCCTATGGGGAATGGGAGGGGGGAATGCCACACTGCCTATATGGGGAATGGGATGGGGGAATGCCACACTGCCTATGGGAATGGGAGGGGGGATGCCACACTTCCTATGGGAATGGGAGGGGGAATGCCACACTGCCTATGGGGAATGGGAGGGGGAATGCCACACTGCCTATATGGGGAATGGGAGGGGGGAATGCCACACTGCCTATATGGGGAATGGGATGGGGGAATGCCACACTGCCTATATGGGGAATGGGATGGGGGAATGCCACACTGCCTATATGGGGAATGGGATGGGGGAATGCCACACTGCCTATATGGGGAATGGGATGGGGGAATGCCACACTGCCTATATGGGCAATGGGATGAGGGAATGCCACACTGCCTATATGGGGCATGGGTTGGGGGAATGCTACACTGCATATGGGGAATGGGATGGGAGAATGCCACACTGCCTATGGGAATGGGATGGGAGAATGCCACACTGCCTATGGGAATGGGATGGGAGGAATGCCACACTGCCTATGGGGAATGGGATGGGAGGTATGCCACACTGCCTATATGGGGCATGGGTTGGGGGAATGCTACACTGCCTATGGGAATGGGAGGGGGGATGCCACACTTCCTATGGGAATGGGAGGGGGAATGCCACACTGCCTATGGGGAATGGGAGGGGGGAATGCCACACTGCCTATGGGGAATGGAAGGGGAGAATGCCACACTGCCTATGGGGAATGGGAGGGGGGAATGCCACACTGCCTATGGGGAATGGGAGGGGGGAATGCCACACTGCCTATGGGGAATGGAAGGGGAGAATGGCCAGGCTGCCTATGGGGAATGGGAGGGGGGAATGCCACACGGCCTATGGGGAATGGGAGGGGGGAATGCCACACTGCCTATGGGAATGGGATGGAAGGAATCCCACACTGCCTATGGGGAATAGGAGGGGGAATATCACACTGCCTATGGGGAATGTAAGGGGGGGAATGCCACACTGGCTATGGGGAATGGGGGGGAATGCCACTCTGCCTTTACTGGTGGGATTCTGCAACTTGCCTATTATTTGTATTTCGGAGGGATAGTGTTTTAGCACAACATTTGGTTCAGAATATTTATTTTTTTATTTAACTCCTCCAAATCCTAGGTGCGTCCAATGGCCAGGTGCATCTTATACTGCAAAAAATATAGTAAAAATTAAATTCTTCTCAGGGAGCCCAATTTATTACTAGCTCCTCGTAGTGTCACTTGAGCATCTGCAGAGAGATGCTATTAGTGCCTCAATCGCAAGGTCGGCCACAGTTTGATGGCACAGCTAGTGTTCGGCGCTGTAAGCTATGTGTGGCACTGTGCCCCCATTTGTTTTTTCCAATGGAGCTAGAGACAGTTAGCGCTGGTGGGGAGCTCCAGAGATCAATCAAATTTGACATGTAAAAGAACAGCGCCAGCATGGACGCTGTGAAACCTCGATACTCAGGCATACAGCTCCATGTGCAATACAGAAAATGGCTTTAACTGGGGATGGCAGCACAGTGACCTAGAAAACACATGGAATGACATTGGAGACATACAAATGACATGACACATTATTGGCAGGCATGAAAATGCAAGTTAGCAGCAGGTTACCTAACTACAATAAATGAAGAAAAAAACATTCTGAACAGGCCAGGGATCCTGTGTCACTTGACTGAGCAAAAAAAACTCTAGCCAGTCTATGGGAGAACGAAACTGAGCATCTGATGTGATGTGGGGCTGTGGGGAACACAGTGCTGGTGCTAATAAAGCACCCGGAGCTCTTGATACATGGAACACAACATGGCGCTGGAGAGGCGCTAAACATTTTATTTTGCATATGACAACACTGTTGTGGTGAAAATGTGGAAAACTAGTAGTACATTTAATTCCATTTGATGGAATTGTTCAGTTTAGTATCTGAAATCTGGAGGAAAAAGTGATTTGTGACAATTCGTAAAAGAAAAGCAGTTGGCGACAAGTCATGCGTTTTTGAGAAGTCAAAGCAAACTATTTCCTGTGTTTCTGCCTTTTTACGTTTCATTGCAACATTTTTTATTATAAAACAGCTCAATACTTTTTTGCCATTGTGCTCTATGGTAGCTCATGCTTTAATGCCACTTATGACTGGCATAGCTTATACAACAGTAACGCACTGCGCTGTTTAGATGTGTCCGTATAAGGAGTTCTGCTTGGCGATAACTATCACACACCTCATAGAGTAACTCAGGAGTAAAACCATCAGCATAACAGCGTTACAAAAAGTAATTGTGGGGGACATGGGGGGGGGGCATTCTTTAGTCTGCACTTCCAGTTCATAACTCAAAAGGTCATGTAGCTCTGCTCTATCAGTTATATAAAAATATATTTTTGGGGGGAGGGGCATAGATGACCTTTGTATGCTTGTTCACACATAGGAATTCCTCCTCCGCATTTAGCCCAACTGTGCAGTGAATGTACACATGCCTGAAGCCGTGAGCACTGCCCCTAATTGGCTTGTCACTTCTCATGTCTGTCATACAGAGTCCTACCCCCACCGGCATCAGAGGAGGATCGCAGTAAACAGGTGAGTTTTTTTATCAATTTAATGCCTGAGTCTGGCTTAGTACAGGGGTAAGGTAAGGACAGGCAGGTTTGAATCCATAATTAGGGCAGCCCACCGCTCGAGGCATGTGCACCCTCACTGCACGGATGGGTTAATTGCGGAGGAAGAATTCCTATGTGTGTGCAAGCATACAATGGCCGTCTCTGCCCCCAAAATCCCCACAAAAAATCACCCAATCCAAGAGCACTGCATATGTTTGGAATGTTTGGACTTCCTGTTTAAATAGGCTAAAAAATACTGTATACTGCCTCCACCATACCCAAGCTCACCCTGCAGAAAATATTTCTATGTTATACATATTTTTTTTTTTGTTTAGCATAAAATCTTAATGCTTAGTAAACAAAGTTATTTAAACCCATGTGTGAGGTATGGAATGCTGTATGGGGAGAGGCTGTACTGGCAGAATGCTCCCATTATGATGACCTGATCATACACAATAAACTCTTATCTGTAATGTTTCTCTGAATGGTGATATCGATGAAATCCATCAGATTGTATGGTGACTGGAGATGACAGGAACACAGCGCCGCTCCCACAGCTCTCTCTGTGTTTGCTCTGAAGGGCAGATCCTTTACTGGAATTTTTAAATAGGACTTGAATAGCATCTAAATAGTTAACTGCATAATTCCTAATAATTCCTTTATTATTACGTAGGCAGAAAGTGCTTTCCTAAAACAGAAAGTATTTGCATGCCAAGGATAATGGCATTTCTCCCAGAATTCCTTGCAGTAGAACCCATGCAAATTATCTCTTTACGCCACTTAAAGCTAAACCTGGATCCGCCAGGGTGTGAAATTCTCTGGTATAGCATATAAGAAAATGTGTCACCATCCACTCCTTTGGACACATGTTTTGGGCTTTAATAGAGTGCTTTCAGGTCCCTTTGATCCCCCTATGCTGCCTAACACGGGTCTCTCCCTAACCATGCTTATGACGATGTCTATTATTATATAAGTTATAATTACAATAGTTATAAAAATACAGAATATAAGAATTACATGTGAAAACATTACTACCCCCCTGCACTTCTGTGCCCCATCTGGCAACTGTAGCTAATGTGGTCTGCCACGCACAGTACCCAGGGGCATAGCTAGGGGGGAGCAGGGGGGCACTTGATTTGCTTCCCATAGAGATCAATGCGGAATGATGGAACAAAGGATGCAGAGTTGAATTCCAGGACACAACCTGTCCACACCTCCCTGGCCCAAACTAAAAGGAGCACTATCACAAATAATAAGAAAAATCCATATTTTTTGCCCTATAAGATGCACCTGTCCATAAGACACACCTAGGATTTTTGAGGAGGAAAAAAAGAAAAAAAAATATTCTGAACCAAATGATGTGCTCCAATAGCTGCCCCCCCCCCCCCCCCCCGGAACGCTATAACAGGCAGTGTATCAGATCCACCCCCCATCACCAACTGCCGCTGAGTCAGTTAGTAAAAAAAACTTCTTAGCTGTATCGCAACCCAGAAGCCGCCACTCTCCGCAGCCAGCCATTACTGATGCATTAATGACAACGGCACACCGCTCTGTGCACTGTCATTGATGCATTGGCGTGTGGCCGGCTGCACTTAAAGTTTTTTACTGTTATTTGGGGAAAAAAATGAGTCTGATAGAGCGAAAAATACGGTAAACACAGTGGCTAATGAGAGGAGGGGTCACTTATACACCCGAATTGAATAAAACTCCTACCAAGCATGTGGTAGGAATAAAATCCTAAAGTATTTCCTCTTCTATTGAAATAAAAAAGCCTGGCTGGATATTTCTTGATGCTAGGTGTAAAATGACCTCTCCTCTCGCCATCCAGCAGATTTATATTATAGATTTTTATCATTGGGCCATTTCTCTCAATAGTGTTTCTTTAATTTGGGTGGGATCTGTGGTAGATTGTATGTACAGTATATATGCTGACATCAGAAAAAGACACTAGAAAATGGGGCAGGTCATCTATGACACCTTAAAGTGGACAAAAACCCACCGTGATCGGCCCGGGAATCTATGAGATCGATCCCCTCCCCCCAGGGCATCCAAAAGCTGTGTGAAACACCCCAGGTCGCCCATACTCTTACCTTGTTTCCCAGTCCAACGGCGCATGTGCGAGCCATGACCACATCCACGCTATTCCTCTAACAGGGCGCATGGCTGCGCCAGGCATTTACGAATGGCCCGGAGCAGGCACACTCCCCGTTAGAGGGTAGTGGGGGATGCGGCTGTCAGCGTGCTTGGAGCCGCTGGCCTTAGACGAAGCTTAGAAGGAATGACGTGACATCAGCGACTATTATTGTAAAGTAAAAAAAATACTGTATCTGGGGCCTCCACCTGATTTTGTGTCCGGGGGCCTCCACTACACTTAATCCAGCCCTGGTGATAACTGATTCCTTAAAACACACATTTGCCAACATAAGAAAAATACAAGCAAAAGTGGACTTTTCCTTTAAAGTATTCCTGTCCTTTTTGTGTTTCGCTGCAACTTTTTGAGTTTGATTGTTGTCTACCTTTTAGAGCTTTGATGCAGTATGGCAGATATTCCCGGCAATGAAAGAAGCGGAATGGCCAGAGCAGTGTTATAATAAAGAAGCAGATAGCATTGCAGGCCAGCAACGCGCACGCTCTGATGGCAGCCCCCTCCCTGCATTGCTGCAGTAGCGGCCTGGAGCAGAGAGCTGCAGATTGAGCAATGTTGAGTCATCGGCCCTCCCTGAGGATGTTGAAGCTGAATCTTCCGTCTCTCTTGCTCCATTGGCAGACACGTGCAGGAACCATGAATAACGGCTCTGCAATCTCACTCCTAAAAGGTTCAATTAGAGCTAAAACTTTCTGGCACTAGAGAAATCCTTGATAGATCTCTAAGATAAACTTTAAAGGACAATGTAGATTGATTGGAGTTGCTGGCGGTGTAAGTGACAGCGCTCTAAGGCTTTTAATTAGGGCACTTATCATATCACCACATTCACTTTGTTAGTGCATTATTTCCAGGTATAAAGCAAATTAGCTGCTAAACTGAACAAACTTATAGCTGACCAGCAACCTTCAATTGCCTTATTAATAGAATGCATTGCTGTGAGCCAAATAAAGGCAGACATAATATTCACTTGGCATAATAGAGCAATAGGGATGTGGCTTTCACAGTTCTTTATATGTTACTGATGCTTGTGTAAGTTTTCCTGCTAAATGGACAGTCCAGGCAATGGCATAAAAAAGGTAGCTCAGGAGTTCACCTGAAGCCTGTCTCATGTGCTTCCCCTCATTCTGGATGCTGTAGATGTTCTAGCAGGCCTCCAAAGTTTGCCCCTGCCTTTCATTCCATATATCCATAGCCACCTTCAAATGTGTTCGCATGACCACAGGCATGAGAGTACAATCCTAACACATGTTTATTTTACATTCCAAGGGGTTGATTCAGAGCCAGGTGAGAAAACTCACTTCTTTTTGGGAGGAAAAATTGCCATTCACTTTCATTGTCCACCTTGGGCAATTTTTTCTCCTAAAATAGAAGTGAGTTTTCTTACCTGGCTCTGAACCGACCCCCAAAAGAAGAAAACAATAGGGCAGGACACCAGAACCCTTTAAAATGAATCTTTTATTTACTCTTTCTTGAGCTCTCCAACCTCAGATGATCTGAAAAATTGAACGCTATCTGCACATGAGTACATGCTATAAAGATAGGGGGTGCATATGTGGGTGTATCTGTGTGTGTGTGGGAGGGGGGTGTTTGGGAGGCTGTGGGATGGTCAGGAGCGCAAAGCGGAGGGGGATATTAACTGCGCACCGTAGGCTTTGGCTCTTTAAGCATTTAATTGTTCTGCATATGAGCTGAATGCTAACTGTCATGGGTCTGGGTGCACCAATAGCAGCAAACATGAGCAGAGTTCCACTCATAGTGTACGTGTGCTAAGATATACTCGTAGTACACACAAATATCTGCTAATAAATGTGCAGATTCATTACTGTGCAGGTGCATTAATTGGTCTACTCAGCTACTCAGCATGCTCAGGGCCCAAGATGTCACCAGAACATCTTCCGGATCCATCTTTATTTGCCCCTGTCTGTATTTTACACAACCTTTGGAACCTCACTTTTTTGGATTACTGTTGGCTGACCCTCGCTTGTTACAGCTTAATGTTTTGAACCAGAATATGGACTTTGGACAACCTTTGCTAGCTACCACCCACAACCCTTTGTCTCTACTTTAAGGAATATCTCTTGTTTGCTGCCTTCCCCCCCCCCCCTCAGCCATTTTTTTCAATTTGCCGTTTCTACCCACTACACTCCTCCTCAGCTTCAGTACATCTGACCACCATTCTGCTTCTGTGTTCCACCTACCATTTGGATGCAGGAACCGCTACTTGCCTTCTCAGTCTCTGGAATCTCCAGACATGACCTGGAACCTCCCAAGCAGCAAATCTATCCTGCCTTTCAGTTGACTCTAGAGAAGACCTTCAATTCTAGGCTGTACAGTCTATTATTGGGACCTGGGCAGTAGGTACCAGAGCCTAGGGCCATCCTTGCCAGGCAGTGGAACCTTGGGCTCTCTGCAACCAGTGTCCCATCAGACTACTGATACTAACAAGGGCTGAGACTTTTGGCATAAATGCCCTAACCAAGATCAGACCTTCTAATACTCACCCATAGATCAGGTCCTGCAGTGTCTGGGCATGCCCCTGCCACCTGGTAGAAATAGGGTACATCAAGGCAGTGTCTGGCATGCCATCTCTTGCAGTAAATGAAGTGGTACATTTCAGTCACTATGAAAAAGTTGGGGGACCGGGTCTCATCAACAAATTTATTTTCAAATGGAATCCCAAGAAATCCCCAGTCATACAGTATGCATTTCACAGTACCTGATCCCAGATACAGGTGATTATTATACTGTCAGGCCTCAGCACTGTAGGGGATATTCAATCCACTGGTAAAATTACCCGTAAAGCATCTGTGATTGTCACATACTTGTACAGTGATCTAACCATTGTACGAACAGGCAACCACCAGTACCTTCCCCTGATGATGGTGACTCGGGAAACGCAACAGAAGAAAAGGCTGTAGTGCCATGTAAGGATGCGTTGGAGGATCTGGTGAGTGGAGCAAGAGGTCAGAATCCAGAGCAGTTTGTACTGTAATTCAAAGTCAGAGAGTCAGAAGCCAGAACAGGTAGTTATCCAAAGTCAGAAGTCGAGATTGGGAAGTTGTCCAAAGCCAGATGGTCAACGCTGGGTACACATCCAGACCTGTAGTCAGAACCAAAGTGGCCAGGCAGCAGAACCAAGATCGAACCGAGATTTCTCGGGCAATAGGAACAAGTGGCAGACATCACTTCAAAGAACATCTGCAGGCATCCTCCCTGTGCCACAGGTTTAAAGGCTGTATGGCTGTAAGAATCCCACGCATGCGTACAATGCACATGGCGCATCGCACATGCGCAACTAACGTACCTGGCACATGCATGGTCCCAGGAACCAGGCTGGGCATGTGCAAACCAATATGCCAATCACCTCCCATGCATTCCTGTGCAAAGGCCAAACCATAACACCTAGTGAGTGCAACCATGTGCATGCATTCTCATTGGTGCAAAACTGCATGTGTCAGCTTGTGTGGACCCAAACAGAAACATTACCAGAAAAGTAATTTATCGTTAACAGTTGGCTCAGTAGCAAAGGATCCCACAATGGCCACAATGGCTAAAAACAAGCTACTAAGTAGATTGCTTCATAGCACCACTCCCAACACACTGATTTGACCCCACCCCATCTGCCCTCCAAGAAAACGCCCTCGCTCCAAGGCTTCTTTAGGTGGAAAGTACACCAGGTATGCTCCATCAGCCAGTCCTCCTTGGGCAATAATCCAATTTATTGTTATTATATTTTTGAGGGTGGTAATGGGATTGCGGGTCTATATAGGATGCCCCATATATTGATTTTTGGGTATTTTTAAATTGTATGTTATGTGTCATTTTTAGTTGAGACGTTAATAAAGATAAATTCATGAGATATATTTGAGCTGATTGATTGCCTGTGAAGGGGGTGCTGCAGTCTGGGGTTAACTCTGTGGTTGCTGGAGCCACAATAGGGGAATATTCTAATTAATTTAACACCTAACAGGGTGGTGGCTAGTCCGGCACTCCGTTACAGATTTCCAGTGGGAAAAAATCTGCGTGCCTGACAATTTTTGTAGATACCTGTACCTGCGGCCTGAGGGCAAGAGTTTTAAGAAATGATGAGCTGGGTGGCAGGGTCCCTTGTGATGTTCTTTGATACACATTTAAACTGTGTATCCAGAGAAGGGAGAGGTAAGCCAATTATTCTGCCTTCATTTACACAAGACGCAGGAGGATATTTGCCTGGAGACTGCATATGTTAGTATGAGCTGCAGGAAACCCTCCAGCCTCTAGATACAGTCAGGCATTGATCATATATTGGGTCAATATCTTCATCTCGTCATGTCAATACACGGGACACAAATGACTGTTTTATTGTGGTTTGCTCAGCTGGCAGGCAGGGAGACAATGACAGAGTGGCTCCTCTGCCTCCTGATGCATTAGATAATGGAAGATGTTAAAATGGCATATAGTCATAAAGTCCGGTACATCGAGCAGCTGAGACCTATCCAGTCTGCAACTTCAGAACAGCTTTTACTGCATTGCGTCAGAGAAACAAGCAGAGCACTTTCCAGCCAACCCCTGCCAGCTAATGTTAACTCTGCTTTAGCCATGTACTCTGTGCTAATCATAGATATCATGAACTAGGGATGGAAGCATATATAGGGAGGTGGGTTCTAACGCATCTTCTGCTGCCTCAGCACTAACTGATATCCTTCAATAAATGCCAAGGACATCACTGTCAGTGCAAAGCACAACAGTGTGCAGTCATTTATGCTGTTCAATCTAAAGCAATCCCTTAGAGGCTAATACATGTGCTGACTGACACATCAGATTAGATAAATAGGTGGGTTTTGATTGGGAACTGCTCAACATTAAAGAAGAGCTCCAGTCAGTTTTGACCATCTGTTCAAGGTCGCCATCAGGCGAGTACAGACAGGACTCCTGTATGCGCCCCAGTTGTGACAAGTGGCAGGGCATGGACCCCGATAGCAGACCAGTTGCTCCAGCTACTCCCAGCCTCCAATGCTTTCTGGGTGTTCTCTGCTCATCAGATTAACCCTGCATCCTGTTTATAGACATATTTATTTATTGCCCTGGATTTTGTTGGGCACTGGGATAGCTGCAATGGAGGGGTGAAATTGAGATACAATGGCTTGCATGGGGCCCAGCCATCACATATTATAGGTTGTGGTCAGAGGCAGCCTGGCCATAGGGAGCACAGTATTCCCAGTAGGCCAACTAGGCTGACACCAGAGCCTGTGCTAGAATTCATCCAGTTCCCATTTTATCCCCCAGCCAAGTCACCCACATTGTGTCCCCAAAATTCTTAAAGCTCCAGCATTATGGCTGTGGGGGCCATGCCCACTCCTGACACTGTATCTACCCTGACATTACTAAATGTTCATTACAATCTCTTTATGAGTGGACATTTCCAGTCTTGCCTATGGCTTGCCGCTGCAGTGCTACAGCTGACAAACACACTCATGTGACCAGCTTGGAGGCACCCTGGGGCTTGCCTAGAGTCAATGAATGACTGGGCTGATTTTTGGCCCCAGTTCGTCCCTTGTTGTTGGTTATAGGGAACAACACTATATAGGCTGTTTATATATATGACGAGGAGACTCGCTCTTGAGAATGCCTTTTTTCCGATGATGTCTTTTTAATGTGAAGGAAATAAAAGTTGGACTTTTAATTGGTTTATAAAGCTGGCTGGCTCCAGAATTTCGCTGTAAGGCACCGGACACCCTTCTCTCTTAAGCCAGGTAATCCCCAATCTCCACCGCCTCTTCTGCCTTTAGACAAGTCCCCGCTCGCAGGAGACGCGGATTATGCCTCTCCAGACTCGGTTACCCCCAGGACTTAGTTGGCGCAAAGATTACTGGCTTAAGGTGGAGACGGATGAACGGCGGGGTATCCCGAATGTGGATGCCGGGATGTAAATAGGATTACAGGTGGAAAAGCAATCAGAAAGGTCCAGAAACAAGCCGAGGTCAAGCCGAGTGGTCACAGAGCGCGGTATCCAAGGGGTCAAGCGAAGAATAGTCAAAACGAGCCGAGGTCAAACCAGGTGAGCACCAAAACGCGGTAACAGAGGGATCAGGCACAAGCGGAGTCAGGACAGGCAAAAGGTCAGGGCGGGCAGCAGACAAGGATGGTCAGGGACGAAGCCGAGTAGAAACTATAAACGCAGACTAGAAAGCACACCCTATTAACCAGAGGCTATAACGGGCACTGGACAATGGGGCAGCAGGGTAATAAAGGGAAGACTGGCCTATGGGAAGGGGGAAAAGGAAAGAAGAGGGAAGTGTAGTGATTGGTGCGACTAACCCAATGGGAGCGGTCCCAGGAACTGGACCTGCCCAGGCCAGACGGGTTATCCAGTCCCTGGGCCCGTCTCCCACCAGGACAGCAATTACACTAATTAAACACTCGCCCCCGGCGGATGCGCTGGGAGCAGCGCCGCCTGGGGGCATATACAGAGCGTGCTCGCGCGCGCGCGCGAGCACGTGAATGGCTGGGCGCGCTCCCGGCCGGGAGAAGCACAGCCGCGCCAGCCTGTGGTTCCCTGGGGCCGCCAGCCCCCGCCACACAGCCCGCAGCGAGGCCGCCGCACCCCACCGCCGCCATGCCGGCCTCAGAGTGGCGCCGAGGACCAGCAGCAGGACGGGGCAGCGACTCGCCGGAGGACGCGCCGCGGGACCGAGGCTGAGAAGCAGGTAAGATTCTTACATTACCCCCCCCCCCCCGAGGAGGGGCCACCGGACCCTCCAAGCTGGGTTTCTGAGGATTCTCCCTATGGAATTTTCTCACCAATCTCTGCGCATGAACCTCCCTAGCCGGAACCCATGACCTTTCCTCAGGACCGTAACCTTTCCAATCAATCAAATACTGAAGGGAATTTCGAAAAAAACGAGAATCCAAAACCCGAGCAACCTCAAATTCCTGTTGCCCGTCAACTAGAATGGGATCCGGAAGATTATCAGGTTCAAAGTTTCTGGCAGGTTTCAAAAGGGAGACGTGGAATGAGTTACAAATCCTCATAGAAGGCGGGAGATCCAGGCCATAGGTAACCCGATTGATTCTCTGCAGTATGGGGAAGGGACCAATAAATCTCGGACCCAACTTGGCAGAGGGCTGGCGTAAGGCCAGATTTTTGGTCGAAAGCCAATCAGGATTATTATATCGCCTACGATCAGCAAAATTTTTTTGTTGGAGCACAGCCTTAGACAGGTGTTGCTGAATCTTATCCCATAACTTCGGCCACTGGGACATCCATTCATCAAGAGAAGGCACTCTAGAAGGCTGGTCCGACAAGGCCGAAAATTTCAAATCTTTTCCGTAAACACAACGAAACGGAGATATCCCGGTGGAGGAATGTGTGGCATTATTAAGGGCAAATTCAGCAAATGGAAGAAACAACACCCAATCCGTCTGGACATCAGAAATGAAACAGAGTAAATATTGCTCCAGGGATTGGTTCGTTCTCTCCGTTTGCCCATTGGACTGAGGATGAAACGCAGATGATAGGGAGACAGTGAACCCCAACTTGGCACAAAAAGCCCTCCAAAAACGGGAAACAAACTGGACCCCCCTATCAGACACAACATCCTCCGGGATACCATGGATTTTAAATATGTGTGTCATAAAAAGTTGGGCCAGGACCTGAGCTGTAGGTAGCTTTTTTAATGGAATAAAGGGAGCCATCTTACTAAACCGATCTACCACCACCCAGATGACAGTGTACCCTTGGGAAGGTGGAAGATCGGTGATAAAATCCATGGCCAGATGGGTCCAGGGGCGGGAGGGAATGGGCAATGGAAGTAAAGAACCCTCAGGAGAGTGTCTTAATGATTTACTCCGGGCACAAATTTTACAGGCTCGCACGTACTCTTGTGCGTCTTTTCTAAGAGACGGCCACCAGACCTGGCGAGACAGCAAGGAGATGATTTTTTTGACACCAGGATGACCCGCCGTCTTAGAGTCATGGAACTGATGTAAAACCGCAGCCCGATAGGCAGCGGGCACAAATTGGGCATAACTGGGTTTTTTGGGCGGAGCTTCAGACTGGAACTGGGTTAAATCAGGAAGCTCTGGCTGGATAGCAGCTACTACCAAAGCCTGGGGCAAAATGGGCAAATTTTTCCCTTCGGGTACAGTAGAAGAAGAAAAACTACTTGACAAGGCATCAGCCTTCACATTCTTGGACCCCGGTTTGTAAGTAATGGAAAAATTGAACCGAGAGAAAAACAGAGACCAGCGAGCCTGCCTTGGAGTCAATCTTTTAGCAGATTGAATATACTCTAAATTCTTATGATCAGTAAAGACAGTAATGGGAAATTGAGCCCCTTCCAGCCAATGTCTCCATTCTTGAAATGCCAATTTAACTGCCAATAGTTCTCGATTCCCAATATCGTAATTTCTCTCGGCAGAGGTACATTTTTTGGAGAAGAAGGCACAGGGATGAAGGCGCTCAGGAGAACCGCTATATTGCGAAAGCACTGCTCCTACACCGAGTTCAGAGGCATCAACTTCCACAATAAAGGGTAATTGGCAGTCCGGGTGCACTAACACAGGGGCGGAACTAAAAACTTCTTTTAATTCCCTGAAAGCCAAGACGGATTGTTCTGGCCAGACAGCAGGATACCCCCCTTTCTTAGTGAGATAAGTGAGGGGGGCTACCAGGGTGGAAAAATTTTTAATGAATCTTCTATAGAAGTTGGCGAACCCCAAAAATCTCTGTAAACCCTTTAGATCTTTGGGTTGTTCCCACTCTAGTACCGCTTTAACCTTGGACTGATCCATGGAAAGGCCGGTATTAGAAATGATGTAACCCAAGAAGGGAACTTCAGTAACCTCAAATTGACATTTTTTAAGTTTGGCAAATAAATGATTCTCCCTGAGCTTCTGTAAAACCAGACGAACATGTTTACGATGTTCTGATAGCGAGGAGGAAAAAATCAGAATATCATCCAAGTAAACTACAACAAAACGGCCCAGGTATTCTCTAAAGATCTCGTTCACAAAATCCTGAAAGACTGCGGGAGCATTACACAAGCCAAATGGCATCACCAGGTACTCATAATGCCCCTCGTGGGTATTAAAAGTTGTTTTCCATTCATCTCCTTGCCGAATCCTAATAAGATTATAAGCCCCGCGGAGATCTAATTTGGAAAACACTTGGGCCCCAACCACCTGAGTAAACAGCCCATCAATTAAAGGCAGGGGATACTTGTTTTTAACCGTTATTTTGTTCAAACCCCGGTAATCGATTGTAAGGCTCTTACCGCGCCGTCCCCGGTCCCGCGGTGCGTCTTCGGGCAGTCTCCACCTTAAGCTGGTAATCTTTGCGCCCATTAAGTCCTGGGGGTAACCGAGTCTGGAGAGGCACTATCCGTGTCTCCTGCGAGCGGGGACTTGTCTATAGGCAGAAGAGGCGGTGGAGATTGGGGATTATCAGCTTAAGACAGAAAGGTGTCCGGCACAGTCCTTACATCGATACAGGGCCGGAGTCCCCCATCTTTTTTCTCGACAAAGAAAAACCCTGCTCCTGCCGGAGAAGAGGAAGCCCGTATAAAACCCTTCTTTAGGTTTTCTGCGATATACTCCCGCACAGCAAGATTTTCGGCTCGTGTTAAATTGAAGATTTTCTCCCTAGGCGGCATAGTACCCGGGAGAAGCTCGATGGGGCAATCCCAAGGTCTATGGGGGGGAAGTTTATCAGCCGCTTTTTAAGAGAATACATCAGAAAAATCTAGATATGGGCTAGGCACTTCTTCAGGAGATAATTGAGTGGCTCGCACTGGAAGTTCCAGACAGGAATGAAAGCACTGAGGACCCCATTTAACAATTTGCTTAGTTACCCAATCGATTTGGGGATTATGTTTCTGTAGCCAAGGTAACCCAAGAACTAGAGGGGTGGAAGGCATTTTTAGAACTAAAAGGGAAATTAATTCAGAATGCCCCGCTCCCACCCTAAGCAAGACTGGTGGGGTTTTATATTGAACGAGCCCCCCCGCAATTGGTGTGTCATCAATGGCAGAGACCCGAATGGCTACAGGAAGGGACTGGAGCAGAATTCCTAGGCTTTGAGCTAAATCAAAGTCAAGGAAGTTCCCAGCTGCACCACAGTCTAAGAGAGCTTCCAGACAAGCCTAGCCTGAACAGACCGCATAGCGCTGGATCGTTCCAACGTGAATCGACCGCCCATCGTCGAAACTCCGAACAATATTCCTCGGCTGGCCGACGTCCTTGGCGTAAGGTGCGAAGCTTTGTGTCTGCTGTGGCCCCTCTGTCAGGATCATCATATAAAATCTCCATAGCTGAGAAGAAACTATCCACAGAAAGACGTGCCGGATCCTGGGGCGACAGACTGAAGGCCCATGACTGTGGATCCCCTTGGAGGAGGGAAATGACGAGACCCACGCGCTGCTCCTGAGACCCGGACGAGGCTGGTCGAAGATGAAAGTAGAGCTTGCACGAAACCCGAAAATTGGCAAATTTGGCTCTGTCTCCAGAGAACTTATCTGGAAGTGGAATTTTGGGTTCCACTGGTGAGGCGGCCGAAGCCCCTTGAGGGCTGGTGTTGATAGGAGCTGGACGGTTCTCCTGGGCCGCCACGCGATGGGCTAGGTGCTCAACGGCCGCGGTTAAGGCCTGCACCTGTTCCAATATCTGGTCCATTCTTTACGGGCCGTTATACTGTAAGGCGCCGGACACCCTTCTCTCTTAAGCCAGGTAATCCCCAATCTCCACCGCCTCTTCTGCCTTTAGACAAGTCCCCGCTCGCAGGAGACGCGGATTATGCCTCTCCAGACTCGGTTACCCCCAGGACTTAGTTGGCGCAAAGATTACTGGCTTAAGGTGGAGACGGATGAACGGCTGGGTATCCCGAATGTGGATGCCGGGATGTAAATAGGATTACAGGTGGAAAAGCAATCAGAAAGGTCCAGAAACAAGCCGAGGTCAAGCCGAGTGGTCACAGAGCGCGGTATCCAAGGGGTCAAGCGAAGAATAGTCAAAACGAGCCGAGGTCAAACCAGGTGAGCACCAAAACGTGGTAACAGAGGGATCAGGCACAAGCGGAGTCAGGACAGGCAAAAGGTCAGGGCGGGCAGCAGACAAGGATGGTCAGGGATGAAGCCGAGTAGAAACTATAAACGCAGACTAGAAAGCACACCCTATTAACCAGAGGCTATAACGGGCACTGGACAATGGGGCAGCAGGGTAATAAAGGGAAGACTGGCCTATGGGAAGGGGGAAAAGGAAAGAAGAGGGAAGTGTAGTGATTGGTGCGACTAACCCAATGGGAGCGGCCCCAGGAACTGGACCTGCCCAGGCCAGACGGGTTATCCAGTCCCTGGGCCCGTCTCCCACCAGGACAGCAATTACACTAATTAAACACTCGCCCCCGGCGGATGCGCTGGGAGCAGCGCCGCCTGGGGGCATATACAGAGCGTGCTCGCACGCGCGCGCGAGCACGTGAATGGCTGGGCGCGCTCCCGGCCGGGAGAAACACAGCCGCGCCAGCCTGTGGTTCCCTGGGGCCGCCTGCCCCGCCGCACAGCCCGCAGCGAGGCCGCCGCACCCCGCCGCCGCCATGCCGGCCTCAGAGTGGCGCCGAGGACCAGCAGCAAAACGGGGCCACGACTCGCCGGAGGACGCGCTGCGGGACCGAGGCCGAGAAGCAGGTAAGATTCTTACATTCGCTGTTTATATATAGTCTGCCCCTATAAGCGAGTTTCTATGCGAAACAAGATTTGAGCTTAGTTACCATAAAGTCCAGCCCAGTAATAAAGGTTGTGGAGTATGACTTTGACGTTTTGCTCATCCTCCCAAGGTGTTCCAATATTTCATGTCCTGCCAGCTAAACTTTAATAGCAAACCTAATATTGGGCAAAATGTCTCCTGCTCCCAGGCTGCTCACACAGCATAATGTATAAACCATAGAAGCACAGCTGCATCAAGCCAGCTGAGACATCTGCCTGTGGCCTTGTTGGCCAGGACTTTTTCCCAAGGGGTACATCTCACCTGGCTGTTGAAAAAGGGGTTTCCTAACCGTTTCTCCCAGACAAGATGAGCTCTCAGTGATAAGGTTTCTTGTTCAGTATATATGCATTTTGTTTAAACAATGTAGTCATTGCTTAATTTATCAATTGGAATACTAAATTTCCTAATCATTTAGTTCCCGTATGTGGATTAGTTGTGATGCATAATAATTTGAAAACAGGTGTTGGATGCCAATGTCACTTAGCTCCTCCGCCACACCCCAGCAAAATTCGTCCCCATGATTGACTACCAGAAGAGACTCCTGGCCAAGTGACCGTCAAGGGATACAATGGGTAATACTGGATAACTGTGTGATACAATGCAATGGGCGGCCATGCTGCTGAGAACCCAGGAGTGTCAGTTGCTCAGCTTTTATCCACGCAAGCTAGAGTAAGGTCTATAGACAGTTCTGGTAGCTGTAACAGATCTATATTAGGGGAACCTTTTATTTACATGGTAAGCTAACAAGCATTCACTTTAGCTGCATCATCAAAAGTTGTCTGAAAATATAATGTACGACGCCTAGAAATGGGTTATACAATAAAGAAGGAGCATTATATATTCAGAGGTTGTCTTCCATGTAAATTGTCGATCTGTTAATGTGGATTTTCATCATCTGGGGAAGTGCTGGCAATGCATTTGTTCACACCGGAAAGCCATGTAATTAAAAGGTTTATTTACAAAGCATGAAACATTCATGAGATGCAGCTTCTTGACTTTCTAAAATTATTTTTCGGGAATGAGATTATATCATGGGGAGGGGAGAGGCAGTAACAGTACCAGGGCCAGGGTGCCACCCTATGAATGATTACAAATGGCCTTTTTCCTATAGGTTTGCGTTAATGCAATTAGCAAAGTGTATTGTATATTCTAATGTGGAGCCTGAATAGTAATAATAATTATATAAATGTAATAAGGTTACACACAGACCTATTAGAGCTGAAATTCATAGACTGAGAAAGAACCTGAAATTATTTTTTTTTTCAACAGAAAGAACAAATGCCAACATTGAAGAGGTGCCTTATTATAGGCCTGTATTGAAATGATAATGGCGGCCGTACTGTCTGGTTGTTTTCTTTAGTCTTTACAAAGATGTCTGCATGGCTTGGTACCATGGCTTGGTGCCATGCAGAGCTCCACGCTCCATGAGAATAGTGGTGGGGGATTGCACCAATAGGGTGAGTTGTATGCAATTAAAAAGAAATGTCAAGCTGCTCTGGAAAATTTGTAATTGGTGTGGAAGGGCTGGGGACTACCCACCACTAGCAGGCTACGACCCTGTGTAATGGGAGTCAGTAATGGGGCACTTAAATTACTCATTTTGCTGAGGGGGGGGGGGGTTGTCCCACTGAACTCAGGACATCTGCTCAATTTACAAGTCACTGGTCAGACCCCATATGGAATACTGTGTACAGTTCTGGGCACCTGTGCTTAAAAAGGACATATCAGAACTGGAGCGCGTTCAAAGAAGGGCAACAAAGTTAATAAAAGGAGTGCGGGGGCTAGAGTACCCGGAAAGATTGTCCAAGTTAGGCTTATTTAGTCTAGAAAAAAGACGATTGAGGGGTGATCTAATAACTATGTATAAATATATTCGGGGTCAATACAAGGATCTGTCCCACAATCTATTTATACCCCGGAGTGTAACCATAACCCGGGGGCATCCACTAAGGTTAGAGGAAAGGTGCTGTATACAGCGCACCTGCCGAAGGCTGCATTAAAGGGACAATGAGCCCTGAGTGTTTATAGGGCCAATGAGCCCAGAGAGATTAAAGGGCCAATGAGCCCAGAGTGTCCTGGGCGAAAACGCCCTTTTTAGTTCAAATTGGGCAATCAGCCCAAAGTTCCTATGTGCACCAATCTCCTTCTATCCAATCCTGTCAGCTCCCAGCATTTAAAGGTTGTTTCCCCACACTTGTCCCTTGCCCATGATAGCGTGCTGCTGGGTGTGTTTTGTCCGAGACTACTGAACCTTTTCTGTTACCCACCTTGCTGTGTATGACCATCCCGTGATTGCTGCCTGGACCAACCATTTCCTGTTACTGACTACGAATTTGTCTTATCCCCTGTACTGCGTACCCGTGGCTTGATTTCTGACTCTTCTTCCGTCTCATCCTTTGGTACTGTGCTAGTTTGGACTGATCACCTGTGTATGACCCCTGCTTACCCGACGTTGCCCAGTCTCGTCCCGGGTTCATCCGCCTTCCCCCCTGTAAGTCCACACCCTTTGTGCTATGAAGTCCTGGGGGCAACCGTGCCCGGTGAGGCTTATAACGCGTCCCAGCAGGACGCTAGGTGAAGCTAGCAGCGGAGATTGGGGGTTGTGGACTTACCTAGAAGGCGAGTGTCCCACGGGGGCCTGAAACCTTCATTTTCCCAGGGGAAGTCTGTATTACCTGTGGTTTGGTGGAACTTGAGATCATTTCAAAACAGGACAGCACTGGCCCCAGCAAATGGCTATGTTTCTGTAGTCCTGCCAATCGTTTTCTAAAGGACAAACCTGACCTTTTACCTCCACTTGATGCAGGTGGGGACCGTCCCCATCCATGTAAGATTGCTGACATCATTATACACCAGGGCTATTATTATTTTAGGACCGAGGCAGTAAACATACTTGGAATTGGCTGCAAGCAATGAAATGACTGCATTCATTATTCTGGAGGAATATTTGGAAGGCGATCGATTGGAGGAAGGGCCTGCAGTTTGTATAGCTTGTAATTAGTGCAGAATTAGGTTTTGTATTTTCTGTTTGGTCTAGGGTAATTATGCTGAGACAAACCATTACATTTTCAATCTTGAGGCCTCTAATCAAGGAAATGACAAAGCTGTTGGCTTTTTAATAAGGAAGAGGATGGTGAATGATGCTGCACGGACAAGTTATGGAAATAAATAAAGTTGAATATTATCCTATTTAAGCCGCTCGACTGGCCCGTAAAATGTCTGGTCCTCCACCTTTTATGAATTGAAATGCAGTCGGTGATGGTGAATTGCAAAGTGCTGTAATGAGATGCAGTATATCACAGCAAAGAGCAGGAGCTGGCAGATCAGAGCTGGGTGGTGGGGGCTCTGCTGATCTCATCCTGCAATAAAGAGGTGTCAGTAAGATTTAGTGAGGCTGCAGTTCTAGCTGGTCCTGCAGAAGAACAGAAAGGAAGGCAGAGCTCAGTCAATCAGCAGTGGATCCTGTAGAGACAGGCTTTAACTCCTTGCTTGATGCCTAATTTTATAATGGTATCAAATGGTTGTTCTCATTTTAAGTCTACCCAAAAAACACTAGGCAGGAGAACAGGGGTATCCAATATAGGTACATTTACTCTCCATCAGGGAACTAGTAAAGGGGTTCTGACTCTTGCTTTAGCCTCTTGGCTTCCTGATAATGTTCAAAATAAGAGATACAAAATATTTATACAAAATAGATGTCGATTGCAGCACCACATATCCAGGTCTCAAGCAGCCGTAAGGACTCCAAAACTCATGAAAGCCTGTGGCCAATCACTAAGACCCTGGACACTCAAGAGCATAGATGGAGGTAAGCCTTAGCCACATTAGCGGTTCTGCCCTGGGGTCCACCAATGTAGATGTCAGGACTGGCATGGACAGGGTCACGAATCGTCAATCTGCCATCCATCATCAGTTCAAGCCCTCTGCTCTAACCACTGTGCTATTTGATTGGTTGGCGGTGTGTGTCTGCTGGATTGGTGTGGTTCTCCACTGGGCCCTAAAGCTGCCATATTTTCCATCACCTGGCTTTAATCTTACATGTTGTGTTTCCCAGATATACATGTGCCTGGATCTGCCTCTGTGTTGGATCATTTCCTTGTTTCCCTGAGCCTAGCCGCGCTCTCCAACCCTCTGTTCTACCTTCTTGCATCCAGTACTGGAGCTCATGCCCTCCTAGTCCTTGCTGGGCCCACAGGCCTTCTTGTATCCTGTATTTGGGCTCATGTCCTCCTAGTCCTTGCTGAGCCCATGAGCCTTCTTGTATCCTGTATTTGGGCTCACGTCCTCCTAGTTCTTGTTGGGCCCACGGGCCTTCTTGCATCCTGTATTTGGGCTCACGTCCCCCTAGTCCTTGCTGGGCCCTTGGCATTCATTGTTTGTGTCATTGTTCATTCCATTGTCTGTGCTGGGCCCACGTGCTCTTGGGCCCAAGCCTACGATTTCCTTCAGGAACAGTGCTCTGTCTGCATCAGGGCCATGGCCTATGTCATCTGTGGTCCATTTGCCTAAGACCCAGACGCTCTATTGTCTGCACCAGGGACCAGATCCAACACCGTCTGCTCCGGGGCCCAAGTTTTCAAAGTTTTCTATGTCTTGTGTGCATCTGCCCTGTGTTTCCCCTCTTCAGGTCTTCAACCATTACAAGACCACCGGGACCTGTTCTCTCTCAACTTTAGGGGTTCTGCTGAAGAACTGGGTTGGTCTCCGTCGAGTACTGGACCCCCCAAGCCCCGGGTGGTTGGCAGCTTTCCTCTTTGGTGGCGCAGATGGGTCGTTTGTACTTCATACTTCATCTTCCTAGTCCTCTACTCTGCTGTCCGGTGTTTGCCTGTGTCCAACCCACCGCACCGGAGAATTCCCAAACCTCCTGGCATGACCAGCAACTTAGTTCACAAGGGCATGACAGTAGACTTTCCCTTTTATTCCTAATCAGGATAATTTGGTATACCCTAAAGTAATAGAGTGTCTCAGGTTCTTCCTCTTGCATTAACTTGTTAGTATCCTGAGGATTATTCTTGATGTTTGGAAATAATCCTCAGCAGAGTCATTGACAATCACTTGCATCCATTAAGACTAATCATTAATTTACTTGCCATCATAAAAAAAGTTCCTCCTTGCTGTACCTAACATGCTCCAGATAATTAAAGCACCTAGCTTAATATACAAGGGCATCAAAGTGGCCATACATCATAGATTATCATGGATTCTAAATACCTATGGCTCCAACAGGAAGCCTTCCTCCACCTCCCCCCCCCCAACCAAAAAGGAATATTAAATGTTCTCTGTTATGCATTAGTCTCCAGACAGGTCATTGACCTTAGTGCTCAACTCTATTAAGACTGTGAAAGTCAGCAGGTTACAAGACCCTACAGGAATCATTGTCCCGCATTACAAAACAAACCCTATACTCACATTGTATTCCCTGCAAATGGCTGGCTCTCTGACTCTCTGACTTACCTATTCACCCAGTTGAGTCCCATGTGGTCCAATGATCATGCAATCAAGTTCCATGCCGCCTGAGCCCAGTCACCAGTCATAACTTCCTCTATAACAGCGGGCACCCCCCGCAATCAGCCACAGTGATGCTGACACACCCCTTTCAGGGCCGTGCCATGGTTTGACATGCCTCCTCTATTACAGTGACTGATGGCGGGGGCCTCCATCATGGAGGATGGACTTGATTGGATTATCAGGTAAAAGAGAGCCAGCCATCTGCAAGGAACAGAAATTGAGTATAGAGTTTGTTTTGCTCATTTGGCTGGCCACAGGCTAAATAGAAGATTCAGATGAAATCAGAAGGTTGTTCGTCAAGATTGACCAGTAGTTAAACTTTTTAAACCTAAACTTATTAAATTTAAACTGGACCTTCACCCTAAACAAGAGCATATCTTTTATGTTTCCCCAACCCTGTACATACAGATTGTCCAAATTAAAAATCATCCTACCTGCACCTGCCTTTTCTGAGCCTTTAAACACCCAAGATGGTGGCACATGTAGTCTCAGGCTGCCTGCAAACAGGAAGTGTCTTCTTCTGGGATTGCTGTCCTTTTCCTGATCACCGCTCTGCTCTGTCTGGGCAAAGCACAGCTATAACCCCACCCCACGTCCCTTAGGCCCCTTTCCTCCCCTCAGTATGTAGTGCTTCTGAATCAAGAGGGGACCACCTGTACCCTAGAGTCCTGACCAGAATTGCAGCCCAGTGGGGACAAGAATAAAAAGTAAGCGACTAAAAACATAAAATCTATTAATTTTAGATGCTGGGAAATAGTTTTTTTTATGGGTTTGGGCTTTTAATGAAATGATGTTAAAGGTCTGATTTAACTTGTATCAAAAATTTCCCCTATGCTTTACATGAGCATCTCTGAAACAATATAGATACAGAGCTGGCAGTGCTGGCACTAAAAGTGACCTCACTCATGAGAGTAGGCGGCCATCTTTTTGTAGCCCCAGCTGGGGCCAAATTCAAACGCCGCCGCTAAGGGCCCCTGGCTGAGGTGAGTGCACCCTTAGGTGAAGCAGGTTAATGGGCTGCTCAGCACCCCATCAACCAGCTTTTCTGTGTTCGGACCGGACGCCAAACTCGAACACGGACTTCTGGCTCAAGTTCGTGTTCAGGTTTGTGTGTAGGATTACACCTCTGTCTGAATTTTGAATTCCCCTTCCTGACAATCAAGTTCGCACACACTTTACTGTCTGCAGCATATCGGGTGTGGTTAAAATATCTTAATTAATTTAATACAGAGATAATATATTCAGAGCTAAATAGTGTGTACTGTACTTGTGTTATAATATCTCTACTGACACACACTGATTTACCATGAGAGGCAGTGTTGCCTGGTGGTCGTATACGCTTTGACCTGCATTCTATCCACGCAACATTTTAGTCAAGCATTATTTATAGGGCAGTATAATGTTTGGAAAGGCATCGCTCATGGTGTCAAGCTGTAGCATGTGACCAATCTATCATTAGGGCTCTCCAGTAGCATTTGGTTAATTACAGTTGAGAATAAGTGAATTGTGAATGTACAACACACCAAGAAAATAGCATTAACAATAGCCTATGGCATAATTACAGACATTCATTATGAGCCACTTCAAATGTGTTCAAAATCTCTGCAGCTATATGAGGGTGAGAAGTGAGAATGCTGTAACAAAGCAATGCCACCTTAAGGAGAAACACAAGCTAGGCTATATATAGTGAGATAACATGGCAACATGCCCTGTATTAAAGCATGGCAGGTAAAGAGTTTTCTGTTATTGTGGTCTTAAAGTCCCTCGGCCTGATTCAGAGCCTCTCTTGCACGCATTCCCGCCAGCAGTAATGATGTCGGTGATGTGGCCAAGTTTTCCTTTTTGTGGAAAATTACTGTATGTGTACCCCAAACCGAGTGTTCGCCATATAAATACGGCTCAAGGGTCCGTGCGTCCATAATTTATGGGTTTAGGCTGCACTTGTGTGGGATTCAGAGCCCTGGTTTGTGGGGTTTCAGAACTGTGAAAAGAAAACCATAGGTTCCTGGTTAAAACTTATGCCATCTTTTTTGCTAGCGGGAATACTTTAACAGTCTCTTTAACTAGTGAAAATACGGCCTACATCCTCCACACCTATGAAGGAGCCCCTTGACAAGTTCTGTGAAGAGTACGAGCATCTGTAGCAGTGGGGGCAGTTAACCATGTACCCCTCAGAGCTTAGGCATATCGGCTATCACCTGGATATCGATCAGATGACCTATCAGCAGGTGTTCAAATTGACCCATCTGAACGGCTTTTTTGTTGAGAAGCTTTACTCAGAGTTGCAGCCATAGTTGGTCTCCGTAACAAGAAAGGGTTATGCAGTTGGAGGTATGGCCAAATTGCTTGGCTGCCTTTAATTTAAGAGACAGGGGCATGCATGTGGAGCTAAAGGAGACGCAAACAGAGGACATACGTTAACAAAGCACATCTGTTTGTTGTTTGCAGACTTTTTGTACAGTATTTAATGCCTTCAAGAAGGAATCTTTCTGCTTTAAATTGTTTACATGATTTTGTAATACAGTAAAAGTTACTGAGACTTTTCTTCCATTGCAATGTCCAAAGCCATTGACAGACTGGTTCATGAATTGCATTGCTTGTGCACACACAAGTAAAGAAGTAGCGATGTCTGCACAAACTCGTGTATGTATAGTTAATGTTAGGGACTGGGCATAAATTGGACACAGCCTTGTCTTGTCACGGCTGCCTTGCTTTTACATTCATTGCAATCTATGTTAACTAACAGTTCATGCTTTCAACAAGTGTTAGCTAGGTTTTTCAATGATGGGCAGAGGGTTACATTTCTTTTTTTGTCTATGGAGTGTGGTCACATACCTCTAGCACCTTCTCTGACTGCCATAAATTGACTGGATGAGCACATCCCACTTTCCTTTTTGCCGTGTTTCAATCTTTTGTCATGGGCTCTGTACATTATTCTAACCACAAAGTCATCAAAATTCACCACAAGACCAAAATATAGACCTGTACAATATCATCAGCAATTCTATTTCTAAGTACCCACAAAGTAATGGGATCTGTCACACAGTAATTATCAATTTAGCCAGTTTAACATTGCTTTCTGCTTTAAATTGAGTATCTATTGCACTGTGTTGTATTGTGATGTAGCCACAACATTTAGAATATTTTTCTCACAGTAATGCGGGATGTGTTTAACTAGTTGGATTGGTTACATTTGGGATTAGGTCAAGTTTTGGCATCAGATTCAGCAAATAAGTTTTAATGTCAGTTTCGCGGGTTAGGTGTTATAGGGAGGTAAGGTATAGGTAAGAAGTATAGGGAGAATTTCTGCATGTTATGTGTTACTAAATAGGTTGGCACACCAAGAATTGATAAATAAGGCCCTTATTTAACAAGGGATAGCACCAGGTAGCGAATGGTGAGCAAACGGTAATGACGCTCACCGCCATGAGTACGTCGGCTCCCCTCCGCAATCACACATTTATCAAGCCGATCCTGCTTAGCGACTGACAGAGCGCCAGATAGCAAATCATTCATCATTATTCCAGCCTCACCCCACAGCGCCAGCGAGCGACCTTGAACAGCGACAGGTATGACCTCTCGCTACCTGGCGCTCTCCAATGCATTTCAATGGAGCAATCTTTAAATATTCATAATTAATTGCTATTAATTTTTTTTTTAAATGTCAAAAATTCTGTGACCACTTCTGCAATGTAAGATATTTTTTAAGTTAAAAAAAAAAAAAAATTGATATTACAGGTCTGATATTAATGTATTCATATTACAAAATGTTTTGAAAAACATGTTTTGTTTTTTTTTTAAATATGGTTGTTTGGGGGTTAAAAAACTACTTTTAACCCATCGCCGCCAGCGCTCTGGGGTTTAAACAAGCATTTCACAACGCGAGAATTTTTGGAGCGTGATTTGTTAATGAATATGCTGGGAGCCGTTCGCTATGGCCGTTCGCTGTCATGCGCTCCCATACAGCGCGGAACCTGTCAAACAGCGACTCCTAACCCCGTATTCAACATTACCACACACCGACTGAGTCGCTGTCAACAGCCGAACAACGGCCAAGCACAGCGAATACTAGCGGGGGCTGTGAAAATAACGCTACTGTCGCTCATCTGTCGCTACCTGGCGCTATTAATGAATCAGCCTGCCCGGCGTACAGTCAAATGCTTAGCAAGGGTGCTACTTCCTTTGGGACCAATTCCCCATGTGGTCCCTATCCTAATCCATGTACCAATATAAACTTCAAGGAAGTAAAGCACACCAAATTCACTTATATGCCAAAAAAAGGAATTTAATATATTTATCACAAAAAATAAATATTTACACTTCTATACACAAAAAAAACAATGGTGACAATATCTAAGTATAGACAATAGCTATAGAGAAAAAATGCTTTAGGTATATATATCTCGCAAAAGGATACAGTGTCCAAACATTGCCACATATGTTGTCCTGGGGGGACTGTATGCACCAAGACACTAAGGCCCTTATGTAACAAGGGATAGCGTCAGGTAGCGAATGGTGAGCGAACGGTAATGACGGTCACCGCCACGAGTACGCCGGCTCCCCTCCGCAATCACACATTTATCAAGCCGATCCTGCTTAGCGACTGACAGAGCGCCAGATAGCGAATCATTCATCATTATTCCAGCCTCACCCCACAGCGCCAGCGAGCGACCTTGAACAGCGACTTATATATATATATATATAAGTCTGGTGCCAATGCAGTAGTCCCCAGTAAAATCACATACGGGGTTGAATGTCTGAGTTTCCACAGTGGTTAAGACCAACAAACGAATATGTATACATACACACAATATCTATGCATCTCAATATGCATCTGTATCAGTACGTAGTATTGTCATCATATCACAGACACATAGTGCAACAAATTAGTGCTTAGGGGAAGTATAATCTTGACGCTCAGTCATAATCGCAATAAGCAAATAACAGTTGTATGTATGAAATGGCAGTAGCATAGAAAAAACAGAACCTGTGTGACAAGAATGATCGCTTATATACTAATACCGACGTTTCACGGCACACGGCCGTTTCATCAGGGTAGCGATATATATATTGAGGTAACATTTTTACCATTGTCATAGTCTGCTAAAATACTAGTTACGGTTAAGTTTAATATGCATCTTTACTTCTTAGGCCCTTATTTATCAAGGGATAGCGCCAGGTAGTGTCTCACTAGCACCAGGTAGCGCCAGCTATCGGCGGCTACCGACTCCAGAACGTCAGGCGGCGGATACAATCACGCATTTATCACGCTAAATGAGGCTAGCGCCAGCTAGCACGGGATTCATCATGTAGCGGACTGCAACGAACAGCGCCGCTGCTAATCCCATCACAGCGCCAGGTATGACCTCTCGCTACCTGGCGCTCTCCAATGCATTTCAATGGAGCAATCTTTAAATATTCATATTTAATTGATATTAATGTTTTTTTTTTTTTTTTTTTTTTTTAAATGTCAAAAATTCTGTGACCACTTCGGCAATGTTAGATTTTTTTTTTAAGGTAAAAAAATCAAAAAAATAAAAATTGTGCAGAATTGATATTACAGGTCTGATATTAATGTATTCATATTACAAAATGTTTAGAAAAACTTGTTTAATTTTTAAATGAAAAAATATGGATGTTTGGGGGTTAAAAACTACTTTTAAGCCATCGCCGCCAGCGCTCTGGGGTTTAAACAAGCTTTTCACAGCGCGAGAATTTTTTGAGCATGATTTGTTAATGAATATGCTGGGAGCCGTTCGCTATGACCATTCGCTGTCAGGCGCTCCCATACAGCGCGGACCCAGTCAAACAGCGACTCCTAACCCCGTATTCAACATTACCGCACACCGACTGAGTCGCTGTCAACAGCCGAACAACGCCTGTCGCTCATCTGTCGCTACCTGGCGCTATTAATAAATCGGCCTCCCCGTGTCTTGGTGCATACAGTCCCCCCAGGACAACATATGGCAATGTTTGGACACTGTATCTTTTTGCGAGATATATATACCTAAAGCATTTTTTCTCTATAGCTATTGTCTATACTTAGATATTGTCACCATTGTTTTTTTGTGTATAGAAGTGTAAATATTTATTTTTCTGATAAATATATTAAATTCCTTTTTTTGGCATATAAGTGAATTTGGTGTGCTTTACTTCCTTGAAGTTTATATTAGTACATGCATGTTAGTGGTGAACTTTGTTTTATGGGAGAAGTAACATGAAACGTAATGTGCTGAAATGTCTGCCCCCATAAGAGGCTGTACTGAAAATGAAACTGCAAAATGACGTAAACTGGTTAAAGCAGAAGTCCAGTCTCTATTTAACCCCCGTCTTGCCTCCCTCCCCTCGCTCTTAGGCAGGATAGGGGGGTTACAAAGAAAAAAAAAACCTTACCTTGCCCAGAATCTAGCATGGTTCCACCACCATCTTGGGGCCTAGGTGCAGCCATCTTGGAGAGAATGCACAGAGTGGCAGGTCTGTCACCCAATCCTGTGCAGCAGTGAGACTGTACTGGTCTTCACTGAAGTCCAACGGTCACTCAGGCCTACATCTGCCATTCAGAGTCCCATTCCGAGTCGAAATCAGGGGAGGATTGCGGTGATCAGGCAAGTTTATTATTTTAATGACCAAATTGGTTTTAGCACAGGGGATGGCTGCGGGTTTCAAAAAGTTTGAAGTTACTTTTTTAAGGATACTTAAGGCAGCTCACCTAATGCTTGTCCCATGTTCCTCTCCTTCATTACAGTTGTCATATAATCCGGGCTTTTGCGATGCTTTTAGATGTCTCATTTTACACCCTTCTCATTATGGGGGTTAGCATGTGTCTGGACAGGAACTTTCATTAGTTTCTTGCTTTCTTTCAGAATTGTATATTAGTTAAAATAAGTTGTGATTCAAAGAAGAATGTTACAGGAATTTCTAAATGATTAAGGTGGTGTATCATAAAATTGTGTAATATTAAAAATCCGTATAAACATATCAGCTAATGAGAGGAAGGGTCTTTAATACACCCAAAATAAATAAAACTCCCGTCAAGCTTTTGGCTTTCTTCAGGGGTGAGGGGTTTGAGTGTATCAGGGATGACAGAACCTCCCCCCCTCCCCCCACCGATTTCCTATGATATTTCTTGATGTTGGGAGTCAGGTAAGTAACTCCTGGCATATTTATATGGATTTTTTATCACTGCCTCATTTTTTCACGATAGTGCTCCTTTTAAAGGCAGGTGCTGTATATTAACATGTGAAGCATTTATTCTGGGAAGGTCTAAAGATCAACTGATTATTGATACTCAGATTTACCTAAATTTAATTTAAAAGCAAATTAAATAAGTGGTCACATATTAGTTTTAGGTGCAAATGTAATGAATAACACCTTTTTTTTTTTTTATTTGTGCCTTATTTTAAGCATGAAAATTTCCACTTCCTGTCTCAGCCAAATACCCAAAATCATTGGCAGACTGTAGTGTGTCAGCATTTCCACATTTGTATGTCAGCATATCCTGCCTTCTGTTTATTTACAGGGGATCTTTTAAAACCCAGGAGGAGGCTGTAAACCCTGCATTTCTGAGAAGGGGAACTGGGGGGTTTCACACAGCGGGGTATCCCAATTTGTCCCAATTCTTCTAATTGACTATCATCTGTTTAAAACGGCACTCCAACCAAATCTGTTCAAGAGGAACAATACCCCCTTCGAGTTATAAGATTCTTGGGGCAGAAGTCTACTGCTGTATGGATCCTGAACTGGGATGCCCATCTATGTGAAACCTAATCGACTCACCTCTTCTCCAAGCCATAGTGCCGCATCTCCAGCATACCTCTACCTAGGTGCACACCTGCGCCAGGCCTTTCTAAATAGGAAGCAGGGGCACACCCACAATTTAGGTAAGCAAACATGTGGCTGGTGGTGCTGCTTCCACTTAAATTTACTCTGACACTGATTGTCTGAGTGGTCTGGGCATGTGCCGAGGAAAATGTGAATTTACAGGTGATCCCAGGGATAAACACAGTGGGGCATCCCACATCAGGATATACCTACCAGGAGGTACAACTCGCAAGAAAGTGAAAATCTTGGATTTTGTTCCGCTTTCTGAATGGAGGAAATTGCAATTGGAATACTCCAACACAATGAGATCAGGAAGAGAACTGTGGCCATTAAAATCACTGGGCACTTTAACATTTAAGGGTTGCATTGCACTGTAATATGCTGCATGAGCACACCACAGCCCATAAAAGTCTATGGGAAGTGTCATGTCCCACGACCTGTGTTTCATCGTACGCGGGTTAAATGTCTGCTGAAGTGTTTATTTACATAGGCTGAGCAATGTGCCTCTTACTGCCTTTTGTCCCTTCCTGGCAACTGTAGTCTAACTGTGATGCAAGCAGCTCCTCTGGTCCCCCTCTCTCCCAATTTGTAACTTGTATTCAGGCAGTGCACATTTGCACTGCTTTCCTCTAGCAGTCAACAGTCTTTTAACCTGCTGTTATAGATGTACATGACAAGTTTCCTGCAAGATTATGTATTTCAGTACATAATTTTGCAATTAACACTTCTTACAGTAGGAATCTTGAAATGTATGTTCAATACATTTTAAGATTCCTGCTGTAAGAAGTGTTTATTGCAAGATTATGTACTGAAATAAAGCTGTTCCGCAACTTAACTACATGCCTCATCATCAGCCGAGTAAGCTATCTGCCAAGCCTTATGAAGAACACATCCGATACAGGCACACAAGCATGTCCACAAGTTGAAGCTGGCTCCAGGATCTAAATTACTGCCATCTGGTGAGTCAGAATAGGAAGCGCAGGTAAAGTGAATGTATTGTGCTTTACCTGCACTGGGTTGCTCGTCATCATTGGTCCCCGGGAGGATTGGCAGCCCACCTAGGTACTATGGGGAGGATTACATTATGTAAGCACTTGCATACGCTGCTTTATTTTGTATCATTGTACGTGTATTTGACATATATGCATAGTTTTATGGCATTCCCAGGCAGTGATTGATCTTTTAAATGCTTATTTATGGTTATATAACAGGGTTAAGTGGATTAAATTAGCATTCTTTTTTCCTTCCTCCCTTCATGCCATTGCTTTATACTCAGAGGCGTAACTTGAGGGGGTGCAACCGCACCGGGGTTCAGGAGGCTAGGGGGGCCCCATCATTGTTGCTCCTCCACTTATTTATCATATTTGTGTTCATCCTCGTTTAGAAAAAGGAAGCAGCATTTGTCTCTGCTGTTTCAGTTGTCTAGCTGCATCCAACTTACTTAAAAGACAGAAAAAAAATGACTGTACGAATCTTGAAAGGGCCCTTTTTAATGTTTGCACCAGGGCCACGTCACATTTAGTTACGCCACCTGCTTGATGCCATTTTAAAGTGGTTTTACTTATTCAATAAATAAAGGTATATGCAGGGGCGGACTGTCCATAGGGAGACGCAGGGGAATTTCCGGCGGGTCACCCCGCTCTGGGGCTAGTTGGGCTGCTGCTTGTCACACCTCTTTAATTCCTACTCTCTAGTTTCCTTTTAATATAATAGAATAGGTTCTCTATTCACCAAGTACATTAGTGCAATATAAATGGAATTCACTTTCGCTAGGGGCTACAACGGTAACAAGATCTAAATAAAGCAAACAGTAGGTCAGAGGGGGCAAGGGTTGGGGAGCACAAATAGTTGGACAAAGCTGACAATGGAATTTATGGCCATGGGAAAAAAGCTCCCCTGGAACCTTGGAGTTTTTCAGGGCAGAACTCAGAACTGTGTTTTGCGGCGAAGAGATGAAAAGGAGAGTTACCTGGGTGCAAGGGATCATCAGTAATCCAGATTGCCCAGGATTGAACCCTCCGAACAAATAGTTTGGATTTAACACCCCCTTCCCCCCAGCCGGCCCTGCTGTATCCTCCAAGCCTATAAAGCCCAGCCCAGGTTCTATCCCAATGCTACAACCTCAGATGGTGGGAGACCATACCCATTCTGTTATCTGGCCCCACAATACTAAAGCTTCAGTACTATGGGTTGTCAATATCCATCCCCTGTTCATGAACTGTCCCTGGAAGTTTTTTTGTTTTTTTTTTACATTAAATGGGCTGGCAGGTCAACAAAACCACAGGCTGATGTTTAGCCCCAGTCTGCCACCGGGTCTATGAATCTTCAAAGTTGTAGTATTCAGTGGTATGCCATTTGCTAGCCCGCATAACAGTTATCCCTCTTTTTCTTATATACCACTTTTCTCTGAAGGTCATACAAAGCAAAGCTATCATACCTCAGCTGCTCTTTCCCTCATAGAGTCTGCTTGTAACTTGTAACCCCCCCCCCCCAAGTTGCCTGTGCTGTAGTCTCCGCTGGCCTCCTGCCTGAAAATTGGAAATACATGTCTCCAAGTTTGCACTGCAAAGGGCATCCCCATGCACTTCTGCTTTTCCAGTGGGTGGGATCGGCCCTGGAGTCTAAAAGGCTGCAGAGTTGGCCTTTCCCTAATTGGATTGCCCTGCTGTGTGAAATTCCCTGGGTCACCGCAAAACTCATTGTAAACATCCAGCATCTTTGGACTGAGATGTACTCCTGCATCCAGCTATTCAGACAGGCTGGGGCGGCAGCATGCCCAAGTCTAAAGGGACCTGAGGATGCGGCCACTCCTGCTCACAATTGCCAAGCACTGCTTCTAAATAGATCCATATTTCTGATTGTTAATATGCACGCCCTGTTTCTAGGGGAAGGTGAGCAGTGTGATTGCCCTGGCCGCCAAGGCCATTGGGGGTGCCTTTAGCCCAGCAATCCTGTTTTCTGCAGATAGGTAAGGGCCACAGTTAGTGATGCAGTCTATACAACAGGCCTTCTGCTAATCAGAGGTGGACTGGGGTTTAAAAATGACCTGGGACTTTTCTGGTCACGCCGACTTTTCTGCAGTGTGTCCAGCCCAGTATCCACACCCCCCATAACAGGCAGTGTGCAGAACTCCACCCATCACATGCTGAGTGGCAGAACCCCCACCCCATAACTTGCTAAATGTCAGAATTCCCCTATAACATGTTGTGAGGCTCCCCTCCCTCACAGCATGCTTAGTGGCAGAGCCCCCCATAACATGCTGGGTGGCAGAATCCCGCATCACAGGTTGAGGTGCAGAACCCCCCCATGACATGCTGAATGGCAGAATCCCCCCCCCCATAACATGCTGAATGGCAGAATCCCCCCCATAACATGCTGAGTGGCAGAATCCCCCCATAACATGCTGAGTGGCAGAATCCCCCCATAACATGCTGAATGGTAGAATCCCCCCCATAACATGCTGAGTGGCAGAATCCCCCCATAACATGCTGAGTGGCAGAATCCCCCCAATAACATGCTGAATGGCAGAATCCCCCCCATAACATGCTGAATGACAGACCCCCCCCCCATAACATGCTGAATGACAGAACCCCCCCCATAACATGCTAAATGGCAGAATCCCCCCCCCCCCCCCCCAACATGCTGAATGGCTGAATCCCTCCTAGAACATGCTGAATGGCAGAATCCCTCCCATAACATGCTGAATGGCAGAATCCCTCCCATAACATGCTGAGTAGCAGAATCTCACTCCCCCCCCCCCCCCCCCGAAAGCTGTCCAAGGCTCTGTGTAGTGGCCTTCGAGGTCTGGGTGGCAATACAGCAGCAGCTTCAGAGATCTGGCAGAGCTGGATGGCCCGCAGTGGCTCCCATTCACCCAGCACACCGCAAGAAGCAGGAGCCTCGGCAGCCGGCCAGTGCAGGGGATGTGGCGGCCCAGTATGCTTTATGGCCAGTCCTCACCTGCTGCTAATGAAGAAGCACAGCATGGCACATACCTGGGACAGTAGCAGCATAGGATGGTGAGGGGGCAGAATTTTTTCCTTCCAGCACTAAGTGCTATTTTACCTAGAAACTATATGGCATACAGCGATAACTGGACGACCAATGCATGAGCTGTAGAACCAGGGAAAGGAATATAACCAGGCATAGTGAAAGTTTTGTTCCGGTTTAAATAGGCTGGGGAACGGAGCACACGCCACACCAGAAAGAAAATGGCTACTCCCTGTAAACACTGGGAATTAATATCCATGATGGGATACTCTGCATGTGCCCTCAGTTTTGTATCTGGGAAATGGCCCAAAACCCAAAACCTGGGTTTCGGTTAACTTTAAATTCCCTGCCTGGTCAATATATAAAAAAAAATCACCTACCCGATAACTTGCAGACAGGTCCCAGAGAATTGCCCTCACCAGCCGCAGTGCTCGCTTTACTGCCAGTCATGAGGCAACAAAGAACACAATCATATGATCATCCATCACCAGTGGACACTAAGATGCGTGCCCTCAGCTTTTAGTCTGCAGGAGTACATGGTATCAAGCCAGGTGATATTTATTTTTTTATTACCCCATATAATCCCTTTGGGTGATGTAAGTAGAAAACGATGGAACCATCATTACCACTGAAATTAAAGTTTTACCAGTAACCAGTGCACTTTACTGTATTATTCAGCTAGCCACCCTTTCAGCCACACACAAGACAAGAAATAAATACACACGTATAGGACACATTTAATATTTGCTGACCGGATGCGGTTTTAACTCTTTATTGCGAGTATAGTACACAGATCCACAAAAGCCACCGACAAATTCATTAGCTGCAGTTCTTCCTTGCAGTCAGCATTGCCGGGATTGGGGCGAAAGTGCAACATTGCTTTTCTAATGGCATGAAAGATGAAGGACAAAATGTTCAGGGCCAAGTCTATGGCAAAAAATCCCTCCAAATCAGACTTGTAGTTAAAATTTTAAGATGTCTGAAGGTTCTCTGGTTATAGTGTATCTGTAAAATAGGTCAAAGTAACTGGACTTACTGTATTTTACTTATAGATGTTTTGCTAATCGTCTGGTGGTTACTCCAGCCTGCATAATCCATAGTTATAGTCTGTAGGGTGAAGGACCTCATGGGCCTACAGTATCGATTCAATTTACATAATAGGAGCAATGTTATTAAGCAAATGTGGCATAGGTGTAAAATCAGTATTATATGTGGAAGACAACAGGTTACAGCTTTTCTCAGGAAGAAAGCAGTGTGCTTTCGTGGACTGTCTATTAACAGTCAGAGAGGGTGGAAGGCTTAGAAGACTGGTCTACAGAAACTTACAGGGATCAGTACATTCAGCTTGGCTCCCAACATCCTCTACATAACAAATTATGGGTCATCAGAACCCAACACCACTGAGCAGAGAAGAGTCGGCATGATGGCTATGGAAAATAAATGAAATCAGCTCAGCGGGGCCCTTAAAACTTGTGAGTATTCAGACTTGGTGTTTGTTACAACACAGAGCAGTGACAAAAGCAGCAAGACTAATGGTTAAAGGATAAGCATGACAGCTTGAAGACTATGGTGCTCCAAAACACTGAGCTTGATGAGCATTGCTCCCCTGCCTGCTTTAATCCCAGCAACACACTGAGGCAGCAACAGGTTGACTTGAACACTAAAGCACAAGAGGAACAACACTGTGTTTACAGTGCAGTGCCCAGACCCATTGGAGAAGCTAGACTTTGGCTTTGGCCCAGCTACATATAAAGGGTACAGGACATGCATCTGAAAACCAGCCAGGTTTACTCTTTGAGCACATGTGATGGTTGGTTCAAAATATGCAAAAATGCAGCTGATGCCACATATAATGCTCCTCTACCACTTGCAAATGCAATCAACATCCTTAATAATGGAATATACGGATTGGTGCAACATTTAACAGTTTTGAATACCAGAGATTTTCAAGTCATTTTTAATTGAGTAAGCCAGTCGGATTACTGTCAAACATCTTTTAGTGGAATACAACAAGTCCTGTTGCCCAGACGTATTACTACAAACATACATTTAAATAGCCAAACTAATGTTTTTTTGAGTGAGCAAAAATTAGACGTTACCTGATTTTATTTTGTGTTGGGGGCTATGAATAGATGTATGTTCCTGAATTGCATTTAAGTCCCTGTTAGAGAATAAAGATTAAAAAAACCTCAACTCACAATTGCCCCGCAGCAGCCTAAGTCATCTTCACTAAGCTGAAATATGAAAGAGGCAGGTGAATGCGTCCCTTGACATGATGTGCACCCCCCGCTACCTGCTACAGAGAGAGTATATGTCCAGCACACCCCCCTTGTTTCAGTAAATTGAGCAGAATGCTCTAGACCAGGGGTTCCCAACTAGCGGTATGAGTACTACTTGTTTATTACTTCAGAGCCTATAAGGTGGTACTCAACGAGGTTGCAGACTGGCCTGTACCAAGTATCTCCTGCAATCTAAACTTTACCCAAGTCTGATTTGTTAAATAAGACCAAAACTTCCCTAAAAGGTTTTGGCATCTATTTATGTGCATTTGTGCACACTTTTAAAAAAGATTTGGGATTGTTAGAAAATGGAAAGTGGTACTTGAAGAAAGAAGGTTGGGAACCCATTCCCTTGAAACATTGACATGGTGGGTTTGAGCCTTATCCATCAAATGGCTTGTTAATGGTGGATATGCGTCTGCAGAATCCCCTGGCACATCCATGTCAAGAGACATGTTCCTCTGCCTCTTTCAGCACAGACTGTTGAGGTGGGGGGGGGGGATAAGATAAGAGGGGAGTATAGGTGTTTTTTCACCCTAGCAGTCACTTGGCCCACACAGTTCTCTCAATTTAATATTATGGAGGATTCAGCAGGAAACATGCCACTGCATTGCTCAGATAATGCCAAAATATCTGAAGTAGGGATTAGCCATTATATTGAATAGATCAGGACTTAATGCAATTTTTTTTAGTTTGAATTAGAGGGTGGCCCTGTGAGTTTTGTATTGCTTTGAATGACACTGAAAGTCATGAGGCAGACAAGTGCTTAAAACAGGAAGAAATTGTGGATTTTAGCAGCAGTTTGGGATATTTCTCTGCATTGGCTGTGAAATGATCTGGAAGCTCCAGGTTTCCGTACTCACCTTTATTAACCATGCATAACCTGAGGGGGCAGAGCAGGGTGGGGTTAGGACACTGTTTAAAGCGAGAGGGTCCAAACTTTAGGCACAGAAGGCAACGCAACCAAAGAGGTGATCGGGGTGAGCTGTGGGCAGACTAGGATGATGGATTGTAGTGGTGCTAAGAAAGTTTGTATAGCTGAGAAATAATGTATTTGGTGGTGGTAGGAAGAAACTTATTTTTTATCTTTACTTTCTTCTTCTACAGTGTCATCTTCTCCTTCTTTTTCTTCTTCCCCACCTTCTTCAGCATCTTCTTCCTTGCCCTCTTCTTCCTCTTTACCCTCCTCCTCACTACCTTCCTCTTCTTTACTCTCTGCTTCCTCTTCTCCTCCTGAGAAAATAAATACAAGCACTGTATGTGGTAAGCCAACCTGAAATGTAGCCCCTGTGTTTCAAGGATAGACAAACCTACAAATACACAATTGCAACAGTGTTATGGAGTTATCACATATGGCAGAAAGCTGGGTCCAGCTGCGAGCCGATTACAAACTAATTGCAGGTGTGTGGCTGTTATACAATGTAACTCCGCAGAGCACTGCCCTTGTTACATGAACAGCAGACATGCCCCTTATTACAATGTTTTTTTTTTTTTACCGATGTGTTTTTTTCTATCCTGCAACTGCTATTTAAAATGTAACTCTAGGTGCCCCCCGAAGCAATTAAGTTATAAATCGGGCAATAAGCCCTTAATGATAAGGGACATACTCACTCAGGAGAAGCATATCTCCTTTTGGAGGAGCAGCAGGGTCCACACATGTGTGTGTAGCTATTGCCTGTCCCCCACTAGATGGAGCTCTGCAGGGAAAAAATTAATATATATGTAATGCATGGCTCACTGATGACATGGAGTAGGAAAGGGTAGGTTTGGTTAGTGACATGAACCAGGACCATCCCTCAATCAGGGCTACAAGGGAGGACAGGGCTGCTATCAGGGCAGTACAGGCAGGACTCCTGTATAGGCCTGTCACTCGGAGGGGCGCAGCCACCTGCCCTGATGTGCTCACCAGCTCCCACACTTTCAGGGAATACTGCAGCTGACCACTGGTTATCCTCCATTCTGTTTCACATCCCCCCATATGCAAAGTAGGGTTTCCCCTTTTGAGGCTACCAGCCTGTGCACCAGCCACAGGGGCTGGAAACTCCTAGGTGTCCACAGCAGCTCCTCAATGT